>JAFREQ010000080.1:1200000-2400000 GCA_025331565.1 Holacanthus passer
TAATATTATGGTCTATCAACCATAATTCAAGCCTTTCTCACACTGTCAGGCTGCACACGGCTCAATGTTAAAGTTGGCCAAAATGAAAAATGACACATCTTTGTGAAGTTTTCTTCTTCTTCTTCCTCTCTCGATTCTTCCTTCCTCTGTCATGCTCCATCATCCGGTGCTATTAAGGTTTTTAGCAGTGCTTTTCCAAGACCACATGCTGTAGAAGAGCTAGAGTGCTGTACAATTATCAACCTCTCTAATGGTGTCCCCTCTCACGTATGGCCTCAAAAGGCTATTTTCTTTTAGTGGTCATAGAGGGGGAAAAAAAAAAAAGCAGAAGACAGAGCCCAATTCAGCAGAGAGCAACAAAAAAATGCTAGTACACTTATAAATAGAGATAAAACCACAAGAACTCACCGGTGGATTAGAAGAAGCAATTTCCCGCACTACTTTTTATCAACAAAACAACAAACTGAACAAAGTGAGCTTCGTTCCCAGACAAAATGCCCACCGTGCGAGTAAAGAAATCAAAGTGCCGAGATAAAGGCCGAGTAAAAGCAACATTTCTGATTGCCTGAAAATGACTATTTACCAATGAAAAACAAAAGTATCAACATGCGGCGACGTCCCTGAACGTCCTCCTCGATTTCCATTGGCTTGGAGGCGGTTTCATGTTTTTGAATTGTGCTCCTGGCTGATGAGGCGTCGATCAAAATCCACAGATAATTAAGCCCAGAAGCAAACTGGAGCTCTTTCTGTAATTATTATTTGTTGGGCGTAAGAACTAATTTTTGTGTGTTAGAGTCGAACAGCATCGGTGCAAAGTTTAAATGGTTCTCACCAAAAATGCGATTGGCTTGACAGGTGGAGGATGGAGAGGGCGGGACACTCTTTTTAAACCAATCATCTTGCAGCAAGAATCACATTAGCTCAGGCTTTACCATATTTCTTTACCATATTTAGTAGTGCTTCTGGAGCTTTCTATCACATGACTTGATCTTCGTCAGCAGATGTTGTTTATGCAGTTGCATGGGATTATCAAATTCATCAAGTTTATCTCGTCCCGTTGGCTCAAAAGTTAATGTTCAAATGTTCACAGCAGTTGAGAGAATAATCACACCGCAAGGTCCATTTAGTAGCAGCTCTGGAGCTTTTGCTGGTATCACATGATCTTCATCAGTAGATGGAGTTCTCATCCTTATAAGCTTGTATACTCTTGTATGATCTGCTGGTAAATGCCAATAAAATGAAAAGTGTCAGCCTTAAAAAAATAGTAGTTCTCAGTCAAGCCTGACAGTGATATTATCATTTTCCCCATTTCCCTCGTTTACGTTGCAGCAGTTTAAGGTCACGGGGTCACCAAAACGGGTTAAACCATTTTAATAAGTGGTTAATAATGCATTTCCTATAGAGGGCCTAGAATATTTATTCCAGCTGCCTGTGTGAATGTGCATACACCAAATATTTTTTGACTACAGGCACAGTGGAGGGAGTGCGCTTTGAAATCTGAAAGTTTAACCCGGTGGCGGTGCTGGAAGAAAGGTCACAGGGTCTCCAAAATCAACAGTTTGCTCGCTCTGAGAGCACAGAGGTGCATGGCAAACGTATCAGAATGAGGAAGGGGGTCACGAGATGAAAAAAGTTTGGCCTGTTACCACTTTGGAAAAGGTCCTAAGGTCAACAAAAATCAATAGGTTTCTTCCTCTTGGTAGCAATGAGCACAGTAAATGTCAGTGTTTTGGATTTGTTGGTCACAAAGCAGACAGACAGAGGCGACTATCAACTATCTGTGGAGGTAAATGATGCATCATTATATCGACTCGTCGTCCCTCCAGGCCATGATTTTAAACTCAGGATGCGTATGAACTTCCAAGCAGAAACTGTTTCAGGATGTTTCCAGCCACAGTCCTGCAGCAGGTCAAGATGAAGGGATACTAGATTATAGATGGATGTGTACACTTATAATATTAATATCCGCATTATCAACATGGACGGTAATAAAATGTTCACTCAGTCTGTTTTGGATAATTACGTTGAAAGCATAATTACTTTTATAGATAATTAAATTGATAACTAGTAAAGTTATATTGACTTTACACATAAAACATTAACATTAAACATTTATTAATTGTCACCTGCAGGCGATGATGTGAAAAGTGAAATCTTGGTCGTGACTGGTTCACACTGTACATTCGTCAAAGTTTGGAACACACATCCACATTCATGAGGAGGTCATATGGCCTGACACCAACACACACGCCATAGATATCAGGTTCAAGGGAAAAAAATTCTTTATCGGAACGACAATGTAAGTTAATAAGTTATTAGCATTATTGTGAAAACATCACTTAACCAGATGCTTTTTATTTTGTTGGTCTGATTTCTCACTAATTTTCTTCCTCTGACGATCCTTCATGCTGTTTGTTAGCAGCAGCGTGACGCTTCCCCACTCATGGTATAGACAGGATGTTGAAAAATAGGAGTCAGAGCACTTTGTTGCTGGAGTCAAAAAGTCAATAGGGATGATGATGATGCTGATGACGATGATGATCTTTAGTTGCAGCCCCAGTTGTGTTGATGTAAAGTTAACCACAGTTCGGCCATGGTGCTTCCCACTCATCACAAAATGTGACTCTGAGGATTTTTTTAAAACTTGCAGAGAAGTCAGTTCTGCTTTTATAATACAACAAAGTTGAAGCAGTGTTGCCTCACTCTGCTCCGCTCTGTCAGGTCTTATTAAGGACAAAGTTTAGCACAGATTTAAAGCTGCAGACAAACACAACACAGCAGATAGTTTGCCTTTTTGTTCTGGATATCAGGGTCTGCAGAATGCAAAATATTCTCGCCGGCTACTTTTGTTTCGCAACCAAATACAACTAAAGCAGAGAACAAACGACTCACCAAACATCAGTTAATACTTCAGGTCAGTGTGCTGGATTTTTTTTTTTTTTCCAGGACATGTTCTCATCTCTGCAGAACAGACCTCTGTGGAGCTGCTGTACGCTGGGATGTGATCACACCCACTCCTGACCCCAGAGTCGCCTCCCATCGCGGCGGCTCTTTCTAGGACTCTCTTCCTCTTCCCCGTGTACATCCATCTCCTCCTACTTCTGCTCCTTGACCCCTCGAGCACCACCCTCTCCCCCCTCCGTTCCCCCGCAGCAGTCACCTGAAAACACTTTACTCTTGCTCCTCTGTTATTCACTCCAGCCTTCAGGCTCCTTTTCTATGAAGCTAGTTCTACTGGGCTTCACCTGTCTGGACCTAATGGACACCACCGCTTTTCCACCACCTTTGGGCTTTTCCTTGACTGATAAGGTCAAGACCTCCAGCGGTCAGTATCTCTGGCTCGTGTGGTTTTTGTTTACGCTCCGAGTTTTGGGTTTATTCTCCTCTGTTGGGAAGTTGTTTTTTTTTTTCCCTGTCCTTCACCATCGCTGCAGCTCAGCCAGCCTGTATTTACTGTATGCGTGTGCGCTCGCATGACCATGTCAAGCCTCAGCCCATTGATGTTTCTCTGAGCTTTCTCCTCAGCCAAAGGAGCGCACGGCTCCTCCAAACATCCAACTGTCTGTATCCACTTCAAAGGAGGACGAGACGGAGACAGCTGAGCTCAAACAGCACAGAGGCTGAATACCAGCCTACCTGTGGGTCCTCCCGTTCAAACACCACAACCTGATTGTGGGACTACCATATGTGTGTGTGTGTGTGTGTGTGTGAGAGGTGAACATAGAAGTTCAGACATGATGTGTGACACTGACACATGAAAAGGCACGAAAGAAAAAAAAAAACACTCACAGACATGCGCAGACTCTTTCAAAAGTGCAGTGGGTCACAAACGGGCGACACGACACAGACAAGAGGGAGACGAGAGGAAAGTGGCCCCGAGGGACTCGACCGGCAGCCTGATACTTCCTGCACACACAAACCTGGTGTTTGACACAGCATTCAACCTGAGCCATTCATACCACACTGCTGCAATCCCTGCGACTGTAACTCCAGATGTTTGCTCCAGTTTGTTTAAGAAGCATGAAAAGTCACTGTTGTCCAAGGTGAAACAAGCCTGAGACATTTTTTGAAGCACTGTGGCATGTTGTAATTTCTAGTGTTTGTCTTCTGTCTGCATACCAGAACAGTTTTAGTCATGTAGGATGTTCACATAAAAGTCAAGGAAGGCCAAATGGTGGAGATTTTTGAAATGGAAGGTGTTGTCTGTACAACACCTCTGTGGACTGTACTCCATATTTTCTAAATATGTTCCATCTATAAGTGAGTCAAAGTAAAAAGATGCATGTTGAAATACGTGACCATAAATATGATCCCAAGCAGAGCAGATGTGGTAGGTTCAACACGCAGGGTTGTGCATTGATAACACCAATAATGTTTTCTTCTAACAAGCTGACCACATTCAAAACTGACATAACTGGCATTACTTTGAGGAATAATACTTTACTACACAAGCGATCTGTATTGTACCTGTTGAACAGAAACATTAGTCGTTTCAGCAAATGTCCCAAAACAGCATTTTTATATTCAAGCCCTCTAGTGGCTGTAGTTTTTATGACAGGAGCAAAGCAGGAAGTCAGGTGTCAGCTGGCTTCTGTGCACACTCTGGTTCTGCTCAAAAGCTTGTCAGTAGAGTGCGAGACATAATCTCTCACACATACAGTGATGATTACCCCTAAAGCTTGTCAAAGAAGCGTCCTTTCAAGCGAGCTGCTAACACGCATCCACACGCCATCCCAGCTACTGTATGTACTGTATTCGCCGTTGGAAAGCCAGAATTAGGGAAGAGACTTATTAGAAGAAGCTTATGTATAAGCGCCGCTTGTCTGTACATGTCGTCTTGTTGACACCCAAACAAGCCATTATTGAGTTCTTAATGAGATGAAAGGGAGCAAAATCCAATCAAAATGGCATTTTGAGCTACAATGCCCCTTTCGGTCTTACTCCTCCGTAATAATTAACATTACGCTCAAGCCCCGGCAGATGAGGACCTTAATGAGGGTAGTGAAGTAATGATATCCCATTATGACATGCAGATCCCTCGCTGAATGCACTGACAGAGCTACACTCTGGCGAGGCGGGTTACTCCTTCAGAATACACTCAGCCAGTCGCAGTCGAGTCCTTCATCCTCATACGGCTCCATTTAAGAACGTCAATATGACCAAGGGCACCGGCAAACACAACTGGTAATTGAAGAAGTAATCATATTACATTCAGGGCCAGGTAATGCTCATTGCCGTGCTACCGAAATTGATTTTTGATGCACGGGGAAGACAATACCGAGTATATTAGCAACGAGGGAAAAAAACGCAGGGTTGCCATGATATGAGGTCACGTCGGGTCACTGGACTATTTCTTTTGTTTGATGTTCCTCATTAGTGGCTAAATGAAGAATGGAGGATAAGAGACGTAACTGGAAGTGAGGAAAATAAAGAGCAAGAGCGAGAAAGGTTTGAACACCTGTGCGAGACAGGTGTGTCCTTCTACTGGGAGCACCGACGCACATGGTTTGTGTCAAGCCAAGGTTGCAGGGAGGGGAAGCCTTCCAGGGATCAAAGAAAAAAGTGACAAGGACCTAGATTGTCCTTTCATACAAGGTAAGTCTCCAACAGAGGCCGGCGGCCTTGCGAGTCCAGGTGAGGAGAGAAATAATCAGGTCATCAAGTGATAAGACTCAGTGCAGCTTGATGAAAAAAAGACAGACGCTGCCATCAAAAACAAATTAACATCATATTTCTATATCGCAGTAGTATTATTTCAAACCATTCCAAGCCATCTGTTGACCGTGTGGCAGGATTGAAAAATGCCTCCGTGATCGACTGATATCATTTCATGGTTCAGCTTCTTTGCCGCGTGTATTCACGAGCGGCTGAATGGCATGTGTCATTACGCGACGTCATTCATCGCCGGGTCAAGACGCTGAACTTAGATTAGCCTCCTCTCAAGCTTTTTAATGAGTAAAGGTAATTGGCCATGTCTGCAGGAGCACCTGTGCAATTGTGTGATAGTCATAAACAGGGTGCTGAGGAGAAGAAAAAAAATCCTTCTATCTTTTGCTTTACACGGAATAGAAGTGTAAACCAGGCAGCTGGAGGGATTGGAGTTGAATTTTCAAGCCCGGTCATTTATTGTGGTTTGTGAGTTAGGTCCTCTATTCACTCTTTCAAGCATTTACAATCCCAAGTGTACAGACAAAAAAACAAAAAATTACAATAGCAAAGCATGAAAAGTAGAAGCACTGGCTCCCTGTTAATTCTCCCCATTGTACTGTACAACGTTTCCAGATTGTTGCATATGCAAGCGACATCACAACATTTTCATCTGAGGGAGTTTTGACCAAGCCAAAGCTCCCTCTCTCTCTCCGCTTATCCTTGCCGGGCTTTCACCGTGCGTGCCGCCGCCGATAGCGCTCTGTTGGGTTTTATGTTCTGTGTCTTATCGGGTCAGAGGATTCCGCCGAGGAATGGCGGCATTGTCGACGCTGACCTCCCTAAAAGTCACACAAAAAGGAGCTAAATTGAGCGGTGGCACGCCGAAAGCTCCAAGGAGACCCCATTTGCAATTCAAAGGCAAATTAGCAAATCAAACACTTTGTCATTGCCAAAGGAAATTGATGTTGAAAAAAATGAGTGACAAGTGTTTAATATTGAAAACTTACCTTAATCAACACATCATCAGCGGAAAAAAAAGTAATAGCGCTCGAGCGAAGGTAACACCGTGACCTTGGAGGCTTTTTGAATGCAACGTCATCGACATAAAGACAGATTTTAAGGTCATCACTGTCACATCCAATCTGTGGAGTGACTAGTCAGGATAAATCACATTACAAAGATATCAATGACAACTGCCCTTGTACTAAGTCAACGCTTTCATCCATATGTGCTTAAGTTTTCCGCAGCGATCAAATGGCAGGGTCTCACAAAGTTGAGAGTAATGTGAATAATAAACAAGTTAAATGAATGCTAAGATCCGGGACATGGGTAGATGCTTAGCTGTTTAGACAGGATGGTGTCAGGCACATCACAGAGTATATTATCATGCATAAATCACACACATCTGTCATTCACACATACACAAAGATGGAGGACACAGTAAAACCAGACTCAGAGTCTAGTGAATCTGTGAAGCTGCAGCTAAATGTGAACACCAGCGTAGCAACAAGCTCACAATGACAGCGATTACATGCTGATGTTTTGCAGGTATGATGTTTAGCACCGCTAGATTTAGTGCAGAGGTCTTCACACTGTGATGCGAGCCTCCCCCGCAGGAGTGCAGGGGGGGGCAGAGATGCTGCGACAGGTCAAAGGGACAGGTGCATGCATGCAGGTGTTCTGACAACAACACGCAGTTTGTTATTGTAGTCCAGCCGCTGATTCGGTCAGTCAACAGCAGCAGCAGAGTGTCGACAGGTGTGCATCCATCTATCCACACAGGCCGTGTGACAGCTTGTGCTTTAACTCGGCTAAAGCAACCTGAAGTGTGCTTCAAGCGTGTTGTCTTCCATTTCACATGCATGACTACAATGGTGGACTGAGCACTGTCAGCCGAGGCCTTGTACTAAGTTTAATTGCACATTGCAAAGGCATGAAAGACCCATGATTGAGGAAGTCTTGCTTACTGGAAGGAGATTGGTTCAGGGTTGGGTGCAATTGTCTTGATTTTCTTGGAGGCATTGTCGTCCCTGTTTTTTTTTTTTTTTTGTTTGTTTTTCTTTTTTTTAATTTGGGCTCTCTGTCTTGAGACTACATTCCTGCATTATGATTTTTGATATGTCATCATACCTTCCATGAACTCTGTGCCATCATTTCTGGGGGTCTGTGATTGTGACAGGAATCCATGCCACTAACTCAAGTTCACCTCTGGATGCCAATCAGCTGAGACACAGGCAGCACAGTGAACACGGCTGTTGAGAGAGGTAGAGTGTGGAAGAGGCTGAGGCTGTAGTTCCTCTTGGTAAATGAGCTCATGTCGATGCGAGTGACCTGTAATTATAGATAAAAGCCCTTTGCATCAGACCATCATCTGCATCATTGACTCTGCTCTCGATCGGACTCTGAAATCACTTATCAAAAAGGAGCCGGTACATTTCCCCAGGTCCTTGTCTTTATGTTTGCAGATTCTTCACCCACCTGTTTTACATACACTTTAAATACTCCACATCTCCATACAATGAACGCTCCTACACCTTGACTCTCCAAGGACTAAGGAGAAGAGATTATTTCTGGTAGAAAAGCCACATCTTTTAAAAATGAGATTGATTAGCGTGTGAAAGCATTCCTCAGAAAGAGATGAAGACGACGGGCGAGAGGACGCCGGCGTGTGTGAGTGTGCTCATACTCCCTCCTCTTCCACAGGTGATGCCAGATACTAACACTAGAGAGAAATCACAGAATACCTCACACAATATAACAAAGCCACTTCTGCCTGTAAACCCTTCAAACCTCGTGTCATTGAACACGTTTGAAAAGAAATCAGAGTTGTTTGTCTCCCGCCTGAAGCCGAGATTGTTGTGAAAGGGCCTGTGATTGGATGTGGATCATAGCCGACAACCAGGGTAGCTGCTGGAAGTACAATACTTACCAGCATCTAATTGTAGTAATACAAGCACTAACTGTGGTTTAGTTAATGAAATTTCACAGGATGCTCGTTCCTTTGAAGCTGAGGCTCGACGTGAAGCTTTGATCCCCACCACTCCGGCTTTGCATTAAAAAAAAAAAATCACAAACAAGAGAGGAAAAATGGAACAATAAGGAGATTTTCAGGAATGGCAGGAATAAAAAATACACTAATAATGTGATTAATCAGCGATTTGACAGCGTTTTATCTGCCGAGAGAAAATGTGAGTGTTTGATGTGTGTTTTTTAATGAAGCTTGTTGTGAGGCTGCACAACATTAAGGTGGAAGCACACCACTAGTTATTCTCCCATTTGTTACATGAGCGAACACCTCGGAGCAACTTTGACAGCCCCTTTTCACAAACCTAAACGATCCTCCCCGCGTATCGCAAACTTAGCCTTTTCATGTTGTTTCAAAGACACTGGCTGCGATAAATGTCGGGTTGCATCCTCAAAGGGTTTTAAAAGGCAGACAGGAAAGGTCTGGATCTTTCATCTGGCATTCACTAAGTGTACAGAGAAAGGAAAAGGTGGGAGAGAGCATGCACCGGTATTGATGGCGACAGAGTGGATGTACCCCCTCCCCTCCACTTCCCCACGCCACATGGAGCCAGATGCAAATGGTCGAGCTCACCCTTGAGTGCCTGCACGCTCGAGCCTCCCAGCATGCTTCCTTAAGCGGCAAACGGATTGTTCAGCCTGTTTGAAACACTGCCTTTGTAACAGAAGTCAAATTGTTAGGAATTTGGGTTTGGACATCAATTAAATTCAAGCCCCTGTTAATGAGTTCAACACAGCTTCAGCATCTAAACTGTTTCACTTTATATAATCATACAGATGTGGATGAAAGAAAGTGCAAATTAAAAATATCCCCAAAGCAAAAACTTCCATGATGAGCTGTAAAAAAAAACTGTAAAATCATTGTGCATAAGTTCATAGTCCTGCTCAGACTTTGATGAGAGGCAACAGCAAAGTTAGAGATTTTGATAAAAATATAACAGTTTGACTTTGGTATGTTAAAAATAACGTCATCATAAATGTTATCTTTTCTTCAATTGCTGTTTTCCTGCACCTGACACGTGCAAGTATTCAGGTTTCAGTGGTCATAAGCTGACTATTTTTTCTAACTTCAGCATCACAGATAATCCATATGTGTTCACATCGCTCACACAGACATCAATGCAGGGACGTTTCAAAAACAGCACTTGATGACAGGCTACGTTTAGGAAAAGTCGCGCTTTCACATAGGGTCACGAGGTAAATGTTGGATAGCAGCAAAGACGCCGGCTCTTGTACATACAAGTTAACACCTTTGGAAGTCCTAATGGTATTGTAATTGCAGACATTGTGCACACAGCGTGAGGGAACGTAGCAGAATGCATCATCCCGAGGTTGCGTGGCAACAGCTGAGCCCAGGTAGCAGGTGTGAGCCTTATTTTATTCAGGAAGTGTGTGTAGCCCCGTGCTGGCATCCATAATGGAGCCAATCCTTCAGGGCTGCATGTGGATCTCCAAGCAGCTTGAGCCCTGAACGCAGAGGTGCGTTTGCTAACACAGGGGTTTCATTAACCCCCATGTTAGCGAACAGTTATAATGTTGGCAGCTGCCAGATGGGAACTGGGATGGTGGGATGGTTCACGTCATCACATAATGTGGCAGGTGTTGTGCAGGGAAAAGCCTGAGCGCTTAATGTTATTGTTATGAGGGGGATCGACGGAAAGAGGCGAAAGCAATGACTCTGGGGAATTCAAATTAAAAAGATTTCTGGAAATCTTTGGGAAATCAAATCAGGTTTATAGACTGATCTGACAATGCTTATCAAACTATACTTTATTTGTCACCTCTGTTGTTGTTGCTTTCTACTATTGCTTTGAAATTCTTCATACAGAAATAAGTCAGTTATGACTCTTTGTAATCTTTTTAGTATCTCATACAGTTAAAAATACAGCTGGTGTATCAAGGATGACACTTCAGAGAGACATACATGTGTGAAGTGACAGTTGTGTAACAAAAAAACTGGTATTGGCCTCTTGATGGAGGGCAGTCAGGGATCTACTGAGGCCCCTGAAAAATGCTTTGCCTTTTGGATAATCTAATTCAAGACAACATGTATATCAAAAGTTGTGGCTGGTCTGAAAATTACAAGAGCAAAACTCCAACGTCAAAGCAGAAGTGAGTACAGCAAGAGACGGCACTAGTTGTGAAGTTGGAAGGGAGATGTGGGATAAACAGAAGCTTGAAAATAGATTTTATCTCCATGAATTAAGAAACAAAAATGTAATTTATATAGTGATCTGTCGACTTATGTTCAATGAAAAAAGACATGTATTTGGAAATAAAGCATATCATTGATTTCTACCTTTTACCTCGTGTGTCACAATAATAGAATGTTTTAGATATAACATAACTTCATTTGGAGGCTCTTCCAATTAAATACTGACATATGTGATTGATCGCAATTAAATCAGCATATATACAGTTTTCCTGCCACCATTTAAAATCTCCGTGGTCCATTATGTCTCTTGATCCGCCCCTGCTGATGCTGATGTAGTACTCAGCTGGATACAGTATTTTAAATGGGTTCCTTGGCTCAGAGCTCATGTCCTATCTCAACTGTACAGAAACATGAAACAGACAGATAGCGTCGGACCAGAGCCAAGTCTCAACCCCTCACACTTAAATCCATGTTTTCAATACATTTCTGTAAGTTATGCTGCTGCTCATGTTCCAGGACGAGGATTGTGCAAATGCAAGAGTTCATCTCTGGTGACTGAGAAAAGAACAATGTTCTCAGAATCACTCTCTGCGTTTTGATGCCGGGCGTCATCCTGCTCATCTCCATAACTGTCCCTATCTGCCCTGAGCGCTCGGCGTTTGAAGGCATGGCAACACAAGCGGAGTCGCTGCGAGAGCCAAACTTTCTTTTCCACCACCGTCAAATGTTTGTTTTTCATTAATTAGCGGATGAAGCTCAGGACACAGAACGCAGGGGAAGATTATTGTACTTTTGAATGAGGGCAGAAACATCCATCAGAGGACGAAGCTTCAGATGATCTTGGTCTCTCTGTCCAAACTTCTCATACTTTGTGGATACAGTCAGACTTTTCAACTTGCAGTTTTCTTCCAGGAAATGGCTGAGATCCAGAGAATGGTTAAAGGGGTGCTGCTATTCTTTGGTGACAATGGACCAAAGAGGATGCATGGATAATAAGGTTGAAAGGCAGGACCTCACTGGCTCCATCAGATATCCCATGAATGCGAATGCATGTCGAAGGAGCCAAACATTGCTCCAATCCTCGGCAGCTGTCGTGTGATGTGTGACTCTCCACTAGAGTCCACAGTTGGAGGGGCAGACCCTCGCAGCATTTAGAGACAAAGCTATTGTTTGTTGCATTGTTGGATCTTGCTTGTAAGTCGGTGAGAGACAGCGAATGTCAAGTAGGGAAAGGTTCCACTGCTCCCACTTTGGTGGGCTGTGCACGTATATTCAAATTTTTTGGATCCATGAAGATGAGTTGTCAAGCCCACAAAGCCTGTGGGGAAATAATCATAAAATAAAGTTACCACTAAGACCTCTCGAGCTTATGCACTTGACTCCCTCTTACCTTTTTTCCCGGGCGCCTCTCCAGTCGCGTTATCTCAGACCCCGACCGAGTCATTTCAGTTCAACTATGGATTTTATAAGCAGACAGACTGGACTGTGAATGTGAGCCAATGCACAGACAGAATTTAGCTGTGGCATGTATGAGCTAGTTATAGTCACCTCATTCTCTTCTACTGCCAATATTTACACAGTAGACAGTGGTCAGCGTTCGTCCCAGACCCTGCAGAGATTAATTTCCCCAAGGAAATTAGCTACTGATGCACAGCGTTGTAAATTTCCCATGTATGGTGAATTGAATTACCGAGCCTCCATCAGTATTTACAGAGAAACACATATTTTATGGCTGTGCCAATTATAATATATTTTGAATTATAGAATGTGCTTCTTAAGGGAGATGGAGGCTGCGTGCAATTTATTGCCGGACCTGCCATCGCGTTGAGAAATGGGCATGACATTTGCATTTCCCAGGGGTCTTTGGAGAACACGTTTTATTCTATTTGGATAGCATTAAATCGGGAGTGTAGGGCTTTATGGATGGGAGGCAGCTCCTCTAATATGGACCCTACAGACGAGGAGATGAAGAGCTGATCTTCAGATGAGTCTGTCAAGTAAATGCACTTCACTCCGACAGCCCATGTCTTTAATTTTAATAATATAGGTTCACAGTGCGTCTGTGCATGTACTATATCTCTGTGTGAGGCGGCTAAATCATTGCACCGTGCTCGTTGGTGGGATCAGGTTTGTAGTGATTTTGTATTTGGCTGCATTGGGTTCTTCACTTCTTTGGACCATTGAGATACTTCTACCTCTTTCTCAAGTTTCCTCTTTTGGACTCTCATTAATTTAATTAAAGTCAAGCTACTTGCTGCTGCTTTCAAAGACTTTGGGTAACAGCAATGTTTTTTGTCCTAATGGTGCACCAGTACAGTACGTATCATGACATACATGTGGGTACAAGGCAATGAGATATGAAGTTCGGGAATAAGGGGGTAATAATGTGGGAATTTAATTAAAAAACACCTCCCGTGTACAATATATTACTATTAATGTGAACCTATTATTACAGAGGAACCATAGGATCTTTACTGAGCATCAAAGACACTTTCAAAGCTGAGTATTTTACAACCCCGGTTCCAAAAAAAGACGCTGTGTAAAACATAAATAAAACAGAATGAGATCACAAATTATCATGATGTATTACTCCACGGGCTGGGGAACACTTCCTGAAACCGATGTCAGTAAACACAGTTTGTTTGCAGAGGATTACATTATGGTTTTATTCACACAGTGTCCCGACTTTTTTTGGCATCAGGGTTGTACGACCGGGTACATATTCTACCATGAGGTCTTAAATGCCTACATGTGCACTGTTAGTACAAAAAAAATACTATGCAGGCCATAATCTAAAGCATTAAACTTCATACTAACATTCCTACTTAACTGGATTGATCTGTGCAAATATATGAGTCCAGTAAATAGTATAAATGGGTAAAAAGTTGCATGAGACAAACTCTTTAATTTATGTCCATCCCAGGATCTGCTGCTGTCTTAGCTCTGACAGCACTGATCGACCCTGGGGAATCTCGCTTCACGTCTCCAAGTTCCAATTTGTCACCACTTCCTGCGTGCTCTCAGAACACAGCATATTTGCTGATGCCTCTTGTGAATGAGATGTTGCCGACATATCAAAGGATTTGGCGTTTCTCCACAATCCTCATGCCATCTGCTCTCCATCCTCAACCAAGATGCTTGTACTGGAACCCACACCACCACCACCACCACCCTTTTAAAGCTCAGCACACAGTTCATGGCAGTCGATCAACAACTTTTCATACTGTCTTTGGCTTTTAAAATCTTTTGTTCATTTGTAAAGTTATGCATTTTATAAATACTGCTCTCGAAATTGGGATGTTGTTGATGTTGTGTAGATTTGACACTCTCCACAGTTGTCTCTCAAACAAAGAGGACATACTTTAACCTCAACCTCAGTAAAGAGAATGACAGAAATGGTGTTCAAGCGAGCGATTGTACAACCTGGATTCCTAAAAAAAAAAGTTTCCTGAGTCCATGTATTAATCTCCTTTATCCAACCATGTGTTCACAAAGTGGTGAACCTCTCTCCATCCTCCCTTGTGAATGACTGAGTCTTTCCAGGATGAACCTTTCATACCCAATCATGATCCTATCACCTGTTACCGATGAACCTGTTTACCTGTGGAATGATCCAAACAGGTGTTTTTGGATCAGTCCACAACTTTCACAGTCTTTTATTGCTCCTGTCCCAACTTGATTGAAACATGTTGAAGCTTCTTAAATGCTTGATGTTATAGGAACAAACAGCTTGAAATCCCTGACGCTACATAACCGACTGTCTGTGTGCTTGTTGCAAAACGGGGAAAAAACATCTTGTAATAACATTTGCTGCCATCAAATTCAGAATAAAGTCAATGAGGTCAAACAGCAAGTACTGTTTTTAATTGAGTATATGTCAAAAAGGATTATCACATTTGATTTCTTTATGTTTTACACAGCGTCCCAACTTCTCCAGAATCAGGGTTGTATTTCTTCTTCCCTGCCAGCTCTGACAAGAACGCCGTAGTTTCATGGATGAGCAGAAAAACACAGATGTAGATCTGTGTGGATGATTAATTGAATGACAACAGTCTTCTTTTAGCCTTTCTTAAAGAGGTTGCAGGTATTACTATGGCAGTTCAGTCACACTGCGAGACAGCCTTTGATCAACCAAAGTGTGATGCTGACAATTATGTCTTGCTGCACCTTTTTTTCTGTTCAAAATGTGTCACTTCTTCCGAGAGACAACTGTCAGGAGCCTTGAACGACCAAGCTTAATTTTGCACATGTTGACATGTTTCTTTGAGTTATCTGCCTCAGACAGATATCTGTTACTGAAATGGAAAAAAAAACAGAACACTTGGATGCACAAATTTGACAGTTAAAAACATCAGCAAATGCTTTAATAATTGGTCGTCATCACGCCTACGCCTCTCTCATAAAACGTGCCCAGATGTACAGATACAGTACAAACAGAAAACTGTAGGATTTCAGTGACATAAATCACACAAAACCTGTGAGGAATCTTGTTGTACAATCTTAAATCGTGATCTGACGCCAGGATCTGACAGTGTGTAACCTTGCGTGATTGGATCGTAAAAATTGCCTTGAAGCATCAGGGCGAATGCCAGCATTAGAGGTGTTGAGGTGGGTAATACGGAACATAAATAATTTCTCCGAGTGGATGATGGTTTAGCAGAGGTGACAGACCCCTTGACCTTCCACCACACCTGATGGATACCGTACAGTCCTACTTTAAATTACCAAGATGCAAAAGTAACTCAGAGACGGTGCCACTTTCTAATTATGCTGCTCAAACACGTCTTTCTTTTTTCTCTGTGTGCATGTCTCACCCACGATCGCAGACGACTGAAACTAATTTAAAGGAATCCAAAAAATCAAACCAACCTCAGATGCGTTTTTTAAAAAGTAGATTTTGTTGGAGAGGGAGAGGGAAAATTAAAGGATGTGCCCCTAAAGAGAAATGTGGGTGCGGCACTTTCACTCTACTTCTATCATTCAAGTTGTCTTTACTAATCAAGCCTTTAAATTGCTTTTCCCAAATACAGGCAACATGCTAGAACCCATTCCCATCCATTCAAAACTTTGTGCATTCAGCATACTTGTACTGCAGATCTATATGAAGATGTCATGTTCATCATGACCAATTTGACCTGAGCGGAACGAACATTTCTCAAAATGCTTGGAGAAAAGACAACAGCTTAGTCCTGAAAAGGTTCTGATAACCACCATGATTTATTTTGAATACTGCAAGAATGCTACAGATTTTCACAATTTACAAGTCAGCCCAGGATTTTGTAAGTGTCCTCGTGTGTATACTATGGGGAAAACACGGCGGCTACATAGAACTGATAAATGATAAATAATGTTGGTCGCAACAAAACAACACACGGGCCTGCGTTGTTAGTGTTGCCTCAGGTACAAGCGAGACAATGAAATACAATCCAAGAAATCCAGTTTGACTCTCAGATTTGTGGATTTGAAGGACTATCAGATGCTAAAACATCGCACAGCAGTTCATAATACAGGATTGTACGTCTCTGGAAAGTTATGGCTGCCAATCAAACGAGCGAGGAGGCTGCATCTTGCTCTGAACGCAGCCTGGCAATGATCGGTTCTTCTTCTCGGCATATTTACAGTTTACTAAATTTTTATCACCTTAAGCTGCACGTTTGAAACGATCGATTGATGTAATGGTTCAATAACATCTCATTAGTTCATGCTCTGTAGATTAAATAGTGATTTAGAAGATGTGATAACTATGAGATCTAGTAAAACTACTAAAATGCCACAGTTTTCACTCCCTCCTCTTAATCTTTTGTGCATCTGGTCATTTTATTTTTATTCTTCCTGCAGCTTCCCAGTTATTTCTGCACTCTCATCTTCAATGAGTGTGCCTTCCTGTGGCAAAGACGCGATTTGATGCCGTTAAGTGACAACTGTAATTGTGGCTTCTGCCTGTTAATTTTCTGTCACTTTGCACGTTGTGATAATTGCTGTTTATTAAAAACAATGTTTGGTTTAATCCTGCGTAATACTGCGTGACAAAGACTGCCGGCATTCACTGAAGATCAGGCGCAAACTTCCAATCCAGTGTGATGAATTAAGAAGAATAATGATGGATTGTTTCTTTTATGGATGAAGGCGCTCTGTATGCATTAAATAACTGAGTAGTCATGCATTTTCACTTCCTGTTGGTCCAGTGAGTCGGTGTGTGTGTGGAGTCCTTGCGTGTGGGCGGGGCGTGAGCGCTGCGTACCTGTCAACCTATGCAAATGTGACTCTTTATTAATGGCAGGGCAGCGGCTGTGCACCAATGGCTGTCGATGTGTCGATGGGGGCCGGACCTCCCTCGTGACAGTCCTGATTAGTGGCTGCACGTCGGGGTCATTTCAACGACTCCGCTCCTGCAGGAGGGCGCGCTGCATTCGCTGACAACGCCGCTCCACCTTTCTCGCTCGACCTTACGGGGAGTGGAACAAGGAGGAGAGGAGGAAGACGTTTAAATAAAACATGATGAAAATCCTCAGTAGGTGACTAAGTGTCTAAAATATGAGCTTGATGGTTGAAGGCCTTTGTCATTGTCAGCGCCTGCATCCCACACTGGAAACCTCACAGCTTGGCATGAAAACGGCTTCAGAAGTTTGATTAATAAACGTGAGGCCAATTCACCTGTATCCATTTCTCGAAATCCTGATTGCCTGCTAGTTATGATATCATCGAGCGAGCGGGGAAAAGGGACACTGGCAGTGTGACATTGTCATTTTCAAGTCTGAGCTGACACCTGGGGCCGCCCGGTGTCCCTCCAAATTCTCCGACAGCAAGACAATGGATGACAGCTGGGAGAGGGAGCGCGGCCACACGTGGCTTTGATTGGACGGACGGCGGAATAATCAAGTATTTCAGCTCCGCTTCCAGAGACATTATTTGTAATTTCAACTTTCATTTGATTCACACAAATGAATGCATTTTTTTTTCCAGCACGTGTTGAGTCAAGAACCTTTTTGCAGAATCCTTTCCAGGATTTTTTTCTTTTTAATCATTCAGTCTGCTCCGGTTTTGGTTGCTTGGTTTTATCCTGCTTTCATAGCTGACCTAGGGAAGAAAAAAAAATCTTTATGAATGCATCAGAAGATCTTAATGTAGACATTTAAGAAGTTAAGCATAAGCCAAATCCAAAGCAGCGACAGGAGGGGGAAAGTGTGAAATTGTAGAAAGTTGGACTGCTTTGTTTATTTCAAAAGCTTTCCTCTCTCCCTGGTAGGGATTTCTGAATGTGATCTTAATCTCTTTATTATCTTTGAAGGCATTTCACCTATAGGACCTTGTGAATAAGCCTAATCTGAGGAAAATAGCAAAATATTGAGTTCTGGCTGTGACTGATAAAACACGCTTTTTTCTTGCCGTGTTCCTTTCTCCCTTTTGAGGACAAACAGGCTCCTTTTAAGCAGCTAAAGAGCGCAAACCTTTAATCATAAGGCAAGGTGACCGCACATTCTGGTTATCGGCCTCGCTCAGCGTGCTCCCACAAACAAACGCGCACATGCATACACAAGGGCGTCCGCACACGATCACATCCTCAGTGCATGCATATCCCTGCACACACACACACACACACACACACAACTTCTGCATTGTTTTTTTTGGCAGAAAGTTCGAATCTGTCTGTTATATAACGCAGCACCTCCTTCCTCCTCCTCCTCCTCCTCCTGATATACACGTGGAAACATGCAGGGACCTACTGTATGATAATATATTTCTTCCACCACATTGAAATTCTGTAGATGTCAGTTCAATATTTCCCTTTCCTCTTACTCGCAGGATTTCAAAAGATTGTCCCCCAACTTTGGGAAGGGAAGGAAATTGCTTTTAAGGAGAGGTTTGGAGCTGAACATAAACATAGTGATGACTCTGATTTGGGACCATGGTTCCATTTTTTGGTGGGTTCGGCATATTTATTTGAGAAAGCCGCATTTGCTCGTAAGCCATTTTTTCAATACGGCGTCAATTTAAAAGCAGAAATAAACCTGAACTTTTTAACAAATGAAACATTCACAAACTGAATGAGCCTAATTTAAGCTTCGTGATTAATTTGTCCTGCAGAGACGCAGCTGATCCAGCGAGTTAGAGGGAAGAAAAAAGTCATGAAACTCCTCAAAACTACAGCGCCTGGAGCACATCGGACAACACAGGCCCTAACAAGACAGTCATCATAAACAATGCTGTGCAAACCTGCTGCATACTGTAAGCAGAATATCGTCACATCGGATGTGACAGCTGAGCCCCCAGCCATGGGACATACAGGTTTTCATTAGTCATGCTTTCACCACACAGCACAAACCTCTTGCTTAGCTGCGAGTCTTTCTGTGAAAATGTGACAAAGCAATTCAGACACCAAACCATAATTGCCAGCAGACGCCGAGACGTGCTGGTGTTCAGTCTCCCCGTGACCTGAGACGATACCATCATCGTCACCACGGTGTAATTGACAGTTTAACCAATCAATGGGGGGTAAACACCACGTATAGGTCAATGGCAAAATCATTGGCAATTATTTTTGACTTCTTCCCGACGAGACAGCTCCATCTCCTTCATCCTCTCTCTGGTTTCTTCACTGATATGTTTCACCAGATTGAGCGGATCAAACATCCACCACATGTAGGATATACATTACATACAGTTTCTACAGTCAATATTGTTATGAAACGAAATATTTCCACTCTTGGTGACAGTCGTTCGGTCATGATGAGCTGTCAAAACAATCCATGACCTCATGTTGCCTTACATAAAGTGACCCCAGTGTGTTTGGTAGCTTTTGACCATGATCATAAAGTGGCAAATGTTAAATAACCCAACTAAAAAAAGCATGATTACTGTAAGGAGACACATTTTACCTTATTTGAATGTTGCTGTGACGGGAGCCTTGTTGAACTGTTATACTGTTACGGCAATGGAAAATTAAAGAATGAATATTAAAGATCACTTTCGGAAGATATTCGGAGGTTATGAATTCCACAAAACAGACACAAATTAAACCTATAAACTCTCTTCATCGCTTGATTCTTTGTCCATATTCTATTGCAAACATATGTTCACACTTTACATTGGCAGACTCTGAAACAATTCTCTCGCATCCATCTCCATCTCTTTCCTCCACCTGTCATCCGAGCCGAGCAGTTATGACAGCTGTGCGAAAGGAACCCGAGAGCGAGAGCGAGTGACGCCCGAACTGCAACTTCCTGCCGTCCCTCCGGAGGGTGACGCTTAATGGTGACCCCCTCCATACCTAGATTGTTTCTGCAGCTCCACCACACTCTCTCCCGCCAGACACGGTACACCCACCTCCATATGGCGTCCTCGGCTCGGCGCGGTTCCCCCGGGAAGCCAAAGGGCTCTCAGTTTGCTATTTGCAGACAAGAAAATCATGTTGGTGTGCATGTGTGAGGCGAAGGTGCAGTCGGAAAGTTTCTCGGCAAAGGGAATGTCAGTTTTTAAAATATGATTTGGCAGCAGACAAGATAAAAATGACCACAGTCTCTGGACAGCTTGTCTATTTTCCTTTCGGCCCGATGAGGAACTCAGAAGATGAGGGGGCAAGAGTCTGTCAGAGGGTGAGTCAGAAGGTGCGGCGGATGATTTCTAGTGCCTTTTAGAATATTGCTTGCTGGGAATTTTTCTCTTGCTTGCAATTTCTTTTGGATTTTAAAACACAGAATTGCTTATAAGAACTCAGAAAATTGTATATCTTATATTGTTCTTTGCCATTTCTTTCAAATCAGTCAGTTTATACAGCAGTATCAGCATCACCTTTTGTTCTGATCTGATGTATTAACTGCATGCATTTGCATCAAAGGAGGATCTGACATGCAGGTGAGGACTTTCTCCAGTTTTGGTTCTGGCTACTGGATCGTTCCTACTCGATGCTTTGTTGTAACATCAGCCCGTCTTTTGCACTTGATGCAACTTATTGAATGACACTGATTTTGAGGATGGAGGCCTGCATGTCTGATCAAGGCGCTTATTGAATCGCCTGCATATTTAATCTTTCGCTCACAGATTTTTGCCCTCTGCTTCATCGAGCAGCAACAAAACAAAACTGCAAGCTACTATTTCAGTATTTAAAGTAAAGGAAGGAAAAAGCCCCGGGCTAAAAAGTTGAGCCAACTTCATTAAACTAACTGCTTTCTGATGTTGTATTTTAGTGTTTTTGACAGTTTGGCAGCTTTGTTTCGGTGCATATGGTCGTCTTCAGCACATGTGAACAGACACATTTACTAACGAGTCTAAAAACGGTTCGCGCTGGTTTTGGTGAAATATCACACGGGAAATTTAGTTGGATCTCATTTCAAAGGCTTCAGTTTTAGAGAGTTAGGTGTTGGAAGCAAAATGACATATTTCTGCTTAATGTGAGAATTGTATGTCTCCATCTTTGTGTTGAGCAAAAACAGAAAAAGCTATAAAATATTATTCCTATTTAGAGCAGTGGATTTGGGAGAGGGCATCAGAGAGCGGGCCAGCAGGTTATTGAAATCCTTATTTATTTTTAAAAAATTACTGGCAGAACTGTTCATCACTTCAGGCCAAATACAGGCAAATTGTGAAACCATCAATTCAAATCCGACCCTGGCTGATACAGAAAGGAAAGGCACAGAAGAAATGAATGCAGGTGTTGCGGTGCTGACGCATGAAGCTCTTAAAAAAAGGGGTCATAAAATTGGCCTCTGCACAGAGTTGAGATTTAACACAAGAGTCATACAACAGACATTTGCTAAATCTCTCACACAACAAGCACAAAAGAGCGTCACACTGCAAACAAGAGGCAGAATGAATCAAACAACACGGGGCAGAAAGATTAAATCAGCCCGCTGTGTTGCGCTGACCTTCGCATCTGTGAACATGCGCCGGTCATGAAAATCAAAATTGGATTTATTTAATAAGGTAAAATGCTTGAGTGTACAGTTACGGCGCTCCTTAAACGCGCAAGGACGCCGCGGCCTGCTGATGCTTTCATGAAGATCAATTCAGAACGCCTGATCGCAATTTAATCCACGGCGTAATTATAAGGCAGGGGACTTCTCCTTTGCTGCATGTTAATCTCGCTCAGCCTGACGTTGTTTCTTTGCCTTGTAATGTTTCCCAGGCTTTTCAAGGAAGCCAGATTCTCACAGCCTCCCGTACAGAATGCATGCATGGTTTGGAAACATCTCATTGTTATTTTAAGGGCATGTGTGGGGGAGGGAATCTGTTTAGATGCTATATTAATAGACGTTTTCTGAGCATGAATAGACTCTTTATATACAGTCATCCAGCCTTTTTGGTTATATCTGTGCATGTAAGCCTGACAGCTTGCTCGAAAGCATTCATTGTATAATATGTACACAATGTAATAAATGACTTGCATGTGTGCAAACAAGCACAAGTGGATAAGTCTTTGCAGGGCTGTGTTCTTTAACTCACTCCTCTCTAGCACTCTTAATACACACACATGCGCAAACACACACTCTCGCATTTGCATTTGAGCTAATCCCAGAGGTGTAATCAATGCGGAAACACTTGGCATCAGCAGTATGACAGCATGCTGCAGCACAAGTAGCATAGCAATGAGCATCCAGCAAATCAAGCCTTAGGAATGGGAACCTTATTAAATAAAAGCGGGAAGGGTCAATACCAGCTATTGACGAGCCCATGAAGCCTGCACTTCAAAGGCTTTTCCCTTTTTTTCCCCCCATTTGCTTTTTACCAGCCCAGCAGGGAGACAAGTCTGCCCAGTCTGTGTCAAACTGGTATCCTTGAATGCTAATGCTCCGTCCTTGGGAGGTAACTTTGTTGTGCTCCACAAGGGAACTTCAAAAATCCCATCACAAATCAGCGCACAGACGGATCCCCGGAGTATCGGACCTTGGGCGGTTTGGTCAAACACACAAGAGCAAACCTGCCAGTGCACACACACAATGTATAAGATGTCCGACAGCCCGAGAGTCTGTCAACATCAAGCGTCATAATCAATGAGAGCCATTCAAAGCGCTGCAGATGTCTCCGGCTAAATGTCCCTTCTTTTTATCTGTCACAGTCCAAGTGCTCGCAAGGGCAACAGGAATTCAGTCAAATGATCCACAAGACTCTCAAGAGTCCGTCTACCTGGTTACTCTTTGTCCTGTTCGCCTGTCATGGTGTCACTGAGCGTGTGCTTTTGTCACATTGAAAGAGAGTTTCATGAAAAACACTCCTCATGGTCAAAGAAAGGCTATAATGTACGTCATTTAGCTTAATCAATCAAATTCACAGCTTGATCCATATTTTCATTGCTGCAAACTAACAAGCAAGATGGCTCGTGTAATGACGCCGGCTGCAGGCGAAATGGATTTGTGTGGGACTTTCTTTTTTCCGTCCTGATATGACAACTTGAAGAACGGCTAAATCTAAGATAAGAGAATACTAAGCCAAAGACACTGGGAGAGTTTGAGCCTTTAAAACTCCTTAACATTAGTGTAGCAGGATCACAGGCGGAGCTGAAAGAACTTGAACATGTTCAGATAAATTTCGACAATAATCCGGACTGAAAAGTCAGACGTGAAGCTGGAATGATGCAAAAGGACTTACAAGAACTCGAATCGTCTCTTTGTTTCAAAAACTGTTAAATGTTTAAATCTGTCTCATGTTGTTCCAGTTTAAATCGGCAGTAGGTCAAAAGAGTTAGTAAAATTCAGAATTAGATTGATGTTCGTATTTGATCATTTAGCATTATAGACTGTAAAGTTTGGATGCATGTCCTGGAGAAGTAGGACGCCATTCTCTCTGGACACATCCAGAAATCAATACACAGACACTGAGTTTATGGCGAACTACACTGTTGTCAGCTCCCTAATGTACAGTGACAGCAACCAAAGGCATAAAATGTGAAGCTTGCACAGTTGGCTGATCAAGGCGTCAGTCTTCAAAGTGCTTGTCGGATCGCCAAACCGCGTCTGAAGCCCCCGCCTTTCCTCAACTAGTCCTCCTAATTAAACAACAAAATTTGTTGTTTGTCCGTGGCCTCTACGACGACACAAAGAAGCGTCTTCTGATCTGGTCCTTCTACATAATTTGGCTTTCCCTTCCAAGGAAATGGGGAAGGCTGCGTCAAGTAATGTTTGTTACTTCCTGAAACCAAATATCCACCAATCAGGCCCACATGAACTGACCAAGTGTGCAGAGGTGAGAGGAGATTCACTTTTCACGTGCAACATTATTAATGTCTTGGAGGTGAAATTGTCTGAAAGTGTGCACTCTTGCGTCTCACCTCTCTATTTGACAGCAGACTTTTCGCCCCACCTTTAAATATGGCTGTTCAGAACAGCGTAACACCATATAAATACTGTTAAGTACCAGGAGGACAGACCACTGGGTCCTCATCTTGGCAACACAGACATGGAGAAATAAAGCAGGGAAGTAATGAGCGGAGCTGCAATTTGAAATGGAATAGAAAAACGATCAATTCTGCAAATTTCACTTCAATCAAGACTCATCTTATCTCAAAGATATTGATTGTTTTTTTTGTTGTTGTTGTTGTGTTTCTGCGACAGGATCGTCTGCATTCTCTTATTTCTATTTGCGGGCCCGGAGACAATCACTTATCCAACATGGACTTCAACCTTCAAAAGTGAATAAAGCATTGTCATGCTGGAATAATTTTGTTTGGTTGCTTCCTCTAAATGGGAGCACTTCACCGCCCGCCCCTGCCAGTTTTAAACACTGAACACCGGCTTGAAATGTATTGTGACCCGGGGGGAATGTGCCCTGTTGCTATCCTCAGACTTTTCACATTGATGCTATTGACCCGAGTCTTCTTAGGGGGTACAGTAGGCCTCTAAATCCACATGCACCACAATCTCAGCAGATTGATGTGGCTCTGGAGTGAGTAACTCCATTGATTTCATTTCACAGGGCATTCGATTCAGTAGATCATCGCACCTACAACAAGATTGGGTTGGCGTGGATTTTCTCCACCGGGTCAAAGAGGCTTAGACCATAATTGTTTTTTATTACTTTTTTGGCTCTAAAAACATACTCATGTATCATATTTCTGACGACTGCTCGATATCGTGCACACATCACCGACATGGGTCAATTTTTTTCCATGCGGTTCCTTTACTGCTGTCTCATATTGAGAAACTCTATTCGATTAGCCCTGAACATTTAATGTATAAAGTGCAAAGGGTGTACCCACTGAAATGCTATTTTTTTCTTGCCTTTTGTTTCGTGCCTTCGCAGACATATGTGAAGTAAAGACCTTCTGGCTTCAAGGCGCTTGGTGCAAGCTTTTAACTACTGACCATGTCAGGCCATCATCACTCATTCGACTTATGATTCTTTTCCCTTTCTGCTTCCTTCAATCTTTCATTGTGCGATCCTAAACTCAGGAAAAAATCATTTGGAGTCTGGTTCTGCTCAGTTAGCTAGTTTCACCACACTGTCTTTGTATCTTCAGGAATTTTAGAGTCAGCATTCAAAGCAGGGTTGGGGTTGATCAGTCAAACCACGCTTACATTTACACCAATACTTCTATGTGCATGTCTGTAAATACATTTTCCTGCTCCCAGTGTAATTGAAGAGAGGCTGACATGCTGTTGCACACATGCAAACATCCACACAGAGGTCTCATCAGGTTTTGGAACAGATTATCGCCAATGGCTCCACATCTCTCCCTCCACGATTAGCTGTGGATACGTTCAGAGACCGCGTCTTGCAGGAGCAGAGTTCTGGCCCTGCCTCGACTGCCAATTATCACCAAAGCAGAGGGCTAATTAAAGTTTGATTAAGTTCAGAGTGTTCTTGAGGATATGCAGAGAGGGGGATCGGGAGGGGTCCCACCCAAGATCACACGGTGTCTGTCAGAGGCAGGCGCTGTGAAATTGGATTGTTGGCTGTTATCAACCTTTGACCCTAAGTACCACGGCGCTTGGTGAATTCAGCAGCTGGGAAAAAGAAAACTCACTCGAGGGAAAGGAAAATTGTGCTGCTGGTTGTCCGCTGTGGGCAGGAAAAGTGAGACGCACTGTCACTAGAGAGGCATTCACTAATGAGGTCTAGGAGGGATTGAATGTATAGAGGGAGATTCTTTCGCACTGAGCAATATGAGCGAGGAGATAAAAAATACACAACCTACACAGTCCACATTTGTCCTGATGACAGTGAAATCTTGAAAAGTTCTATTTGTGAGTTCTCCACAGCTTCTATACAGGGGAAGGATTGTGCTGTGTAGGAAACTGCATCCCGTTGGGAGCTGAGTTGCAGGTATGGAACGGGGACGTATTGCCCCCTTAAGGGGAACAAGAGCCCTGCTTGTTCAACGGGTTGGCAAGGAGGTGCATCGGTACAACCCGCCAAACGTCCTCCTTCTGCTACGTACTTACTGAACCTGACACACACCTCACTGGCGAGGGGGGGGGGGGGTCCGCATTACTAATTCATGACATGCACTTGCATATTAATGGCGCACCTTTTCGTGGCAAGCAAACATATGCATGAGGCGGCTCCGGGTTGTATTTTTAAAACAGGAAGAAGGTGAGGGCAGTCAGGTGGAAGAGCGGAAGACGACGGATGACGGCGAGGCAAGAAAAACACTCTAATGGCTTGCGGAGAGAATTCTGGGGAAACTTGTGCAGATTTCACTCCGTGGCGGTGGTTTCTGCGAGTAAGCAAAGGTAATTATGATAATGGACATTAATGGCTTTCTAAGTAAGCGCTAATGGCCATGGAGATTGAATGTGTACATAGTGGAGCACCTGACCTTCATATTCCTTTGTGAATTCAATCTAACTCAAGCTGTGCAACTGAATTGCAGGAATGAAATCTTCATTGCCTGGCACCGGGTATTGTGTTGAGATCCTTTAGCCTGAATCTTTTAAGCCTTGTCTCGCAGGCTCGAAAGCTCGGCTGCAGGGGGAAAAACACATTGTTTCAGCTCCACATTTCCACCTGCTCTCATCTGACTGACTCATGCCTTTTCCCTGTTTCAGAAGATTAGCTCTTGTGCCTTCTTTCTCCCCTGAACTCCTCCCTTTCCTTCTTTCTATATTTCTTTCTTTCTCACAAAAAAAAAAAAAAAAAAAAAAAAATCCAGCTTCAGCACTTCTAAAGCTGATTCCTCCCCCTCCACCTTTCTCCTCTCATCTTGCTGCTCGACTCTTGGCTGGGGGTTAAGGGATGAAGGGCTGTCTGATTGGGTGTCTGCACATCAACTTGAGCACCAGGCTTTCTTCTCCCTCCACAGACTTGGTATCCTCTATTTTCTCCTTTCATTTTCCAGTAAAATGTTGGCCATCTCTACATTTCCCTCTCAGGTTTAATGATTTTAGTTCTTGCTCGATTTTTTTTTTTTTTTTCCTTCCTAATGCGTCCCTGTGCACCTCTACAGTTCTTGTCTCCTCTGCTCAGTTTTTGTGTTCAGTGTTGCGCTGGCACCTCCATTTATCAACGTCAATCACCGGTTTTAAAACTCAACAGGCTAGCACGCATCGATTACCGCTGAATAAAGAATAAAGCACGATGCAAATTTCAGATCAAGGTCGATAACGGAATAATAAGCGTAAACCAAGCGACCTGTTAATGAATGTGTCGACACCGCCCTCTGCCCCTTCACTTACAGGATACATGAAGGCCGAGCAAGGGAAGACTTTTGTTTTCCATGACCTTTATTTCGTTCATTAACACCAAAGGGCTGTGGTCAAGTTTGCAAATGCCATCATAACGTGGAAAAATAAAACGAGTCAATACGTGATGTATCAAGAGAATCCCAGCTCTATTAAATATGCAAATGATGGTATTAAGAGCAGAAATAAATCACTGTTAAACCGGTTGTTGTTGATGGTGCCAGACAGAATCAAGGAGGCTGAATACATCAGGAAGTCAATGCCTCTGTGAATCACACAGAGAAGCATCTAACGTGGAGATTTACAAAGAAAGAAATCTATCCCCTCCGTCTCATCTAGCTCATATTAACTTGTCCTTTTAGCCTTCTCCATTTTGGTTATACAATCATCCTTTTCAGTAAAGAAAGAGAAAAAGTAATTTCGGACACAGGCTTAGGGAAAAAAACATGATGAGAGAATTCCAATTTACCTGATACTCATTCTTCTTTTTCCCCCTGAAAACAGAAGCTATTATGGCAGGAAGGCTGTCATGCAGAAAATAAGTGTGTCTATGTAATTATACGCATAAGCCCCCTCGCTAAAAACCACACTGATCCAGCCACAAAAAGGATTCGAGTTTCAGAACTGCTATGGTTACACAGAATTATCTCTGCTGCATAGTTTGAGTTTTGATATTCTGACAGGGATACATTTTCTATACTCTCTCTCTCCTGGCGCTGTGGGACGTGACTGCTGTTGTGATTGTCGCAGGCGATGCAGCCAATATTCATTAGCTTTGGGCTGTTTGCTTCTTTCCCATCTTTAGATGAAGCCTCATATTCACTCTTACAAATGCAACACCTTCTGCTTACCTCTTCTACTTGGAGGTTATTTCTCCTGACTTTCTCATGACCCGGCCACGATTTTCTGTCATTGACCTGAGGTTTGACAAAAGACTTGCTTTGACAAGTTCAGAGACTTTCTTGGACTTTTCTCGACCGACCTGTCCCTTGAATTGAACTTGTCTTAACTGACTTGTCACATGACTTGACTTCATCTTGCCTGAATTGTCACTTGACTTGGGCTTGACTGACCGTCAGTTGACTTTGACCTATCCAATCTGACTCGTCATTCGACTTGGTCTCGATCTGCTTGACAAGGCTTGGGCTTGTATTAGCTGATTCATCACTTGACTTGGACTTGTCTGGACTGACTTGGCATTTGACTTGGACTTTGGAAGTAATGAGTGATTCAACACTCATCACTTGACTTGGATTTGTCACAACTGACTTCTTATAAGGACTTATCTTGACTCACCTGACACTTGACAGGGGGACTTGACTTGACTGCCTCATCACTTGACCTGGACTTATCTTGACTGAGTCATCACTTGATACAGACTTTATCCGAACACCTTTAATGATAATTAACTCAAGGTTTGCTTTCAAAGACCTGAAACTTTCTTTGACATGTCTTGACCTTTGACTTGACTTTAAACTTGCCCAGATGCCCGAAAAACTGCTGGTTCTGTCCAGATTATAGAGAATATAAATTTACCACCATCTGGTGACAAGTCCTCCTCAGTCACCTGTATCCCCACCACTGGCCCACTAACCTGACTGTGACTCTGCAGGTATTGTGTTGTCTTTACATGTGGATACAGCTCCATTCAGCAGCTCCCCCGGGCGCCAAGTGTTGATATATAAGGCCCGAGTGTTTTGTAGTGGCAATTTTTTTGACCTGCCTGTTTCGTGAGAGCAATGAGTGATAAATTGATCATCTGGTATGTTTGTAGTTAACCAGCGTGAGACCGCGGTCGAGCAGCGTGTTGGTCGGCGTTATCTTGTGTAACTGATCAAAAGGCTGCTCTTATTTCATCTGCGATACATTTTCTGCACAATTTTCCCCCCTGTCAGTGACTGGTGAGCAATTTCATCAGCCTTTATGTCTCCGGTGGTTTTTGCGCTACAAGACTGAGCATCTTGTGCTTTTGATTCCCGGTTAACTCAATGGCATATCTCTCACTCAGTAGGCATTTTTCAGACAAGGCCAACAGAGGGTAAAAATGAGAGGACGTCGAAGGCTTGTGAGGGCGATCGTGTCGCACATGGACGAGCAGGAGGGCGAAAGCAGGACAATGAGCAAAAAATTGAGCCCCCCTTTTTTTTTTTAAACAATCAGAGGAAGAAATGAAAAGAAGGGTAAGAGTTTATCAAAGAGGCAGAGGGAGAAAGAGTGACAGAGATTGCCCCAGCTGGTGCAGTCTGCTGGGAGCAGGTAGTGTATTTGGGTCAGCACATTGCATCATCAGCATTTCTCCCAACCTGCCTGAGCAAATGGAGAAGAGGCCAACCTGCTCGACGAGCTGCATTATTAAGAGTTTCTGCCTCTGTGTGTCTACTGTACATCCTCTCCCACATGCAGCTGAAACGTCCTCTTCCTGTACACACGGTCTTTGTCTCCAGTTTAATCCTCCTGCAAAACACATGCACATGCACAGACCAGGCTCTGATCAATATAAACACTCAATGAGTTTCATTCAAAGAGATGATGACTTATGCTTCGGCCTCCATCTCTCTCTACCCCCACAGGAATATGTCCTTGCCATTATGGAGACGACATTCGTAATGGTTTCCCATAAAGCAAAGTATGTTGATGTAGCCATAATGGATGATCCGCTTCTTACTCGCTGGTTTTAGACTGTATTTGTGTTGCTCCAGCAAGAGGAAGTACTGGATTACATTACATCGATTAGTTCTCAACCTGGGAACAAGAACATAAGGAGTTGTGAGATGAATACCTGGAAGAAGAAATCAGAAAACTGTTTTACAGAATCGTTGTTTTTCTTTTCTCAAGTCTTTGCTGTTTCTTCTTGTGAAATATTGTTGGACTTCTTGAGGGCTCGGAAAATGTTCAAATGGAATTAATTCACTAGTTAATTAGTTATTTGGCATCATCTTTGCTAACTTTGTTCACTGATTAATTCATTTTTTTTAAGCCCACCATGACCTGCTTCCGGCTTCTTGGTTGCAAAGATTTGTTTTTTTTCTCTTACATGTGATGTTAAATTGAATTTTTTTTTTCATTTTGGACTGTTTTTTTTGGATAAAGCAACCAATTTAAGGAAGTCACCTTGGTTTTTAGGAAATTGTGAATGGGCATTTTTTATTATGCAAACAATTAAGCGATTAAGTGGTCGGAAAAACCATCAGCAGATTAACTGATATTGGAAATAGGTTTTATTATTGTTACTGTTGCAGACAAAACATGAAAATTATTCTTTAGCATCTTGCAGCTGTTGATCTATGATCTTCACACTAAACGAGTACTACCATAACATTGACTGAGGCGATTTATTAGATTTCTCTCAATTTATCAACCTCCTCTGGAGACACAAAAGTCTTTTATTTATATTGTTGACTTTGATGTGTAAAATCGGTGGAGTTTCCCTTTAAGGGTTCCCACATAAAACAAGATTGTGAAATGGCATCACAGAGATTCTTTGCATCACATAGACAGACAGAATTTATTCAGACACAATGTAAAACAGACATATAGAGTTGCAATATGTTTTGTTTCATTGGTTATAGTTCGGTGTGTGAGATACAGGTGATTACATTAGTACAGCTTGAACCATTTTGAAACTGTTGTTCCAAAAAAAAAAAAAACACACTAAACTGTCTAAAAGCTGATTAATTGTCTCTGTTTAACTTTATGTTCAAATAATCATGTAAATCAGTTTCAACAAACTTACAGCGATACTTCAAAAAAGTGCATGAAGTAGTGCTCATTCTTTGACTGCCCTCACTTCTCCAGAAGCAAATTTTAGGTTGCACTCAAGAGGCAAAACACCGGCCCTATTTTTAACTGTGCACCGTATTGATGATTTTGCAGGGCTGCGTGTAATGCCTGCATTTTAATTGCATATTTGTGGCATCGGGGAATAAATGCAATTAACTCAATGTGGGTGGACTTCAATCACAAAGATGCACTGTAGTGAGAAAAAGGTTGTTAGAAGGTAATTATGACTTTGTGATTATTCATTATACTGCATTCAGTGTGTGCATGTGTGTGTGTAGATATGAGGGTGTGTGTCGGCCGGCGTGCACGTACAGTAAGCAGTATTTTATATTTCATTATTGGAGGAATTGTGCTGAAAGGGGCATCTTTTGCTGTTAACAAGGTTGTTTAACAGTTGGTAATTTCTTTTTTTTCTTTTTTTTTCATTCTCACCTTTATCAACAAAACCGAGTGCTTACTATTGTGTTTCAGATGGGAATTCGTGGAGAGAGTGAGGAGGTTGATCAAGCTCTATTAATTGAATTTGTATCAATACAGAAAAGAGTATTTATATAGAATGAATAGTGGCTTTTTCACAGCATCTTTTGCTCACAATGTTGGCTGTGAAAAATGAATCTCTCAGCGCCACTCAGCTCATAAATATGAAATCTTTGACTGTCCTTTAGCAAGGAGCTGAACCCGTGACCCCCCGCAGTCAGCAGGGAGGTACCTCTGCACCCTTTACACATGGCTCAACCTCATAACTCTCCATCACACGCCCGCAACTACGCCCACGCCTCTTCCCCCACCTACCTGCTCCCAAACGAGGAAGGCCCATTTGGAGCCCGGGGCTGGAGCGGATCCATCAACCTTCCCGTGTAGGATGAGGAATGAGGCGCCGTGCATCACCCTAATAGTCTGAGCCGTCAGGGGTGGGATGAGCCGGGTCTCCCCCCGCCGCCCGGGCTAAGTGCTCGGGGATGTGATGGAGGACCGCTCTGTGCAAATGCATGACATGGTTAATGCTCGGCACGACATCAGAGATCAGTCTCCACCTGACTGACGGACGGGCGGAGACGGTGAAGAGTTGTCTTATGAAATCTGAGGCGATTACGCCACCGTCACCTTCATCGACTCCTTCCAGACTTTCTACTGGAGGAACTCAGCTAGAAGAAGCAATGGGTTCTACTAAGACCCCGACAACTTTCTTTAGACTGCACAGAAATTTTAAGTTATCTTGAGCTTTAATAATTACAGAATAACAATTTGTCTGATATGATCATTCCACAAAAAATTCAATTACCAAATTCAAAATTCTTAAACTACTTCTCTCTCTTTGAAAATCTTTCCTGAAAAGTCTATTCTCAATGTTTCCTCTTCAAACTTTTGCAGGTTGCACGTTTCTTCCAACCTGACGTCACAAAAATCGCCTCATACGGTCACATCTTAAACATTCCTCCCTCAGCAGATGAATGTGAAAACCGCCTTCGAGTGTCAAACTCTCTCACATACATCATTCTGCACAGCGAAGGTCAAGCAAGTAGCAGAATAAATTTTTCAGTGGGCTGTGACTTTAAAACATGTATGCACCAGAATCATATGTGAGAAATCCATATTGTAGTGGGAAACAATATTTTTCTATGACAAAAAAAGAGACATGTTTGCATGATGAAATCCACACAGACAGCTTCAATTTATTATTCAAAAAGGGTGTGAGGGTATTTAATATTTGAGCGTGTTTTCAGACAGCTTGTCATGCTAGTTCAGAAAATAATACACAGGGAAGTGAATATTCTCTTTTAAGTCAAAACGTACAGGAGTGTGACTTTTGTTCATCAGCGGTGGCTTCGCGCTCTCGTGTTCTGCTTGAATCAAATATCATCCCCGACTATCAAAAACTATCAAAATATATTACAGCTATCCGGCGCATTTCCATGTTAAATAGGTTTGTCTGTTTCCCTGCTGAACGTAATATTTTACCAGCAGACGAGCTTTTATATCGAGCAGATATGTATTTAAAGGGAATTTGAACCACGGCTGTGTTCTCTGCCCGGCGCTCGTCTTGTCACTGCCGGTGACACACTGAGCTGACGATGCTTTGTGGCCACTTGATGTGACACTGGCCTTTAACGTGGCTCGTTGCGTGCCTGCCTCCGAGCCCCCGAGTATATTTATCAGGCAGATATCTCGGGCGCCCGGCGGTGAACTCTGCAGGTCCTCATTGTTATGTAATCGCAGCAGGCTCCACCGTGACACATGTCAAAGAGGTAGAAAATGAAGATCTGATTCACTCAACTACCTCTCCGGCAAACCCCCCTCCTCCTCCTTTCTCCATCCCTCCCTCCGTCCCTCTTTCTGCCTGAGATCAAGCTATTACTCAATCTGTCTCGCCACAGAGGTGCAGTGGGCACTTGCCACATGAAGGAGAGAGCGATGGATCTTGAGACAAGGCGGCAATTTGACAACGTAATTCTGATTTCGTGAAATTGAAAGATGACTCTCGGGGGCAGATCGGGACGAGGGACCGAACCGCCGTGTCAAAGTGTCAAGCGCGCTAATTTAATTCCAACCTAAACGGCAGCCTTTTTTGCATGAGAAGGTTGGGGCCAATGAGAAAGTCCCGCGTTACTCATCTTACTCGCACATTATGCCAATAACATGGCCACATTACACCTGTCAGGATGAAAAATGGCCTCTATTTTGTGTAGACAAATAGTAAGCTCACAGCTAGAGTCTCTTCATTGCCGCACTAATATGCTGCTCAATAAGAGGAGCCCAAAAAGTAATGTTCCTCATTTCAGTGAAAAGAAACATTCCTCGTCTTGTGCTTAAGCTTCATGCGAGGCTGTCGTTTGTTAATTCCATTTGAGCTCGACATGCAGCGTTCACTGATCCGACTGTTTCTAACTGAGGATTACTATTATTGTGCTAACCCGCTCTAATAACTGATCAGAGCTGATGCTGATGCTGATGCTGATGCTGCGTCCACACGGCGGCTCAGGAAAGCAACTTCACCGATGTACAGTGATAGCATACATCTTTAGATCTTCATCAAACCACTTCACCTATACAAACTCTGTCTTCCCTCTCAAACTAAAACCAAAGAAACAAAATCTATCTGCAGTGTTTTTTTCACTCCTGTTGCAAAATTTTCATCATTGACAAGGTATTTTATTTATGCAATGTTCAAGAAGACTTCAGTACAAAAAGTGCAGAAAATGACCCAACCTAGTGGAAGAACGAGGCTAAGACTCTGCAGCCATGCTTGCCACTTTGGGAGGCTGTGCTAATGTTTGTTAATTAGGACTGAACTCAAAGTGCAGCTCAAGCTGATGGGGATGTCATTAGTTGTGTAGATATTTAGTCATAAACCAGAGTAATGGACAATTTGAATATTTGATCTGATGAACACTCCAGAGTAAAAAAGTCAAGGTATCACCAGGGTTATAAGGAAATATTGTCTTCCAACAATGAATGTCTGTGCAAAGTTTGTGCCAATCGATCAAGTAGATGCAAACATTTCTCTGGATATGTGAAAACAGCAACCATCACAGAAGCTGTCAGGATTCATCCTCTGGGCCCCGTGAATATCTGAAAGCAGTTTAAAAAATATATAGGTAACTTCAGCTTAGTCAGTTTTACAGTAAAGGTCTATCCACTGTCCTCATGTTCAAAGTTTACAGTCGGTCACATGTAGCATGTGATGGCACACACAATCACAATCATCTGGCCAATACCTGATGTGCTTAATAAGGTTAGTATTAGACTGGTGTATCCCTAATTTGAGCTGCAGATCTTTTAACAAAATGAAGAAAAGGCTTGAACACTGAAAAGAAAAAAAAAAAATGTCAAACACTTGTAACAGGTATTTCTAGCTATTAATTATAGACCGTTGAGAATCAGAAAATTAAAGATCCAGAACGCTCTTCATTTTCAAACACGGGTCAAATCAAAGCGAACAAGCTTTCTAGGGTAAGAAAATGGAATCAAAGATGAGGAAAAAGTGTGCGACGCTCTCCGGCGGTGTCATCCCCGTCCTCTGACAAAAGTATGTCTGTCGTGAGCTCGTGGCCCACCAGCACTCCCATCGTCGAGGGAAATTAAAGCTCGCCAAACAGATTAGATGTCACTGTGCTGAAAACGCAATTTTTCATCTTTACCCACCACTAATCTCAAAGGGGGAAGACGGGATCTTTAAAGACGGGATAAAACGTATGAACAGGCGCGAGGAGCGGAGGAGGGAATGTGTGTCAGCAGAGTATTAGGTGGGCTATGAAACAAAAACTACAGTTGTTTTCCCAGTCGAGAGGAATGGCTGTCATGGCTGCTGTTCGGGGCCAGCGGAGTGCTCGCAGCTTATAGCCTGGATGTGACATACTGTGTAGGTGTGTGTGTGTGTGTGTGTGGGAGATGAGGTTTATCAGGAGGGAGGGATAACACACACTGTCCAGCCAGATCTTTGGGGAGGCAGAGGAAATATGGCTCGCCGCAGATAAGCCTCACTGTCACTTGGCTTTGACGACTATTAGTCCTGGCGTCCTGGCCGGCTCTCGGGCGAGCTCCGCCGTGTCACCGGGCTGTGATCGAGGAGCGGCGCTCGTCCGGCCCCGGAGAAAGGCTGCATATTGATTTTCCCCGTTTTTATATATGGTGGCCTAATAGAGGGGGTCCCCAGGCTCCTCTGCTGAGCAAATACTAGAGCAGTGTGGCATGTAAACCAGGACAAAAAAACAAAACAGATAAGTCGAAATAAATTCAAGTTGCAGTTTGTGCCACACAGGCCGAGCTGTGAGGACACGTTTGTTAAAGCCACATGTGTTTCCTGCATAATTTAAGCCATTGTTTATGTCATTTGTTGCTCTGTGAAGCACTTAGTGATGTGTTTTGCTGAAAGGCTCCATAAATAAGTTTGACCTTGACTTTGACTGCATTTTTCTGTTCCACCCTGTCGCGGTATTCCATTATGTTTCATGATGAATTCACGCACGCACCGGGTTTGACTCGCCTTCCAATCATTTATGTATTCTGGTCGGGAATAATGTGCGGTTGACCTTCGTGTCAGATATGCTTGGTTGGATCATCCAGCTCTGCAAACTGCGGTGGAATGAGGGGACCCAAACAAGTGTAACACCTGTTTTGGAGACAGAACAAATATCCAGACCACTTTTGTGAACTCCTTCATCGCCGCGGCCACTGAAGCGCAGGCCAGTGAGCACATTAATCAGTCCAGAGACTACATCCATCTGTCGCATGGGCACAGCTCGCTACATGCAGGACCCGCGAGCTGTTGGCACTGCCGCCGCCTGTGTTCTCTCCCATTACTTCTGCCCATTTTGCCTGTGTTACCTATCAGGCAAGCTGGTGAGAGAGAGAGCGACAAACTTGGAGAGGTGTTGGGTTTTGCTGTCAGGGGAGGCTTGTTTAGCTTTCAGGTCTGCTGACAAAATGGGGCATTGATGCATAGACGTTGTTGTGATGCAGAATCAATCCAAACATGCACATATGTATGTATTTAATAGACCTGATTGCATTTGTGCTTCTGAATATAACTGGCCACATTTTATAGATGCACACATCAGCAAATGCTTTATGTAAAAAAGAACTGCAGAACCTTGGCAAAGACAAAGCAAAGGGGAGGAATAGACTCGCAGAATATTTTCTAGTTAAGTCTGCTTTGCACATGAGATGCACAAAGCTTTAAATGCAAAATTATTCATCATGTTTGATGCAAATAAAAGTTTCCCACAGCTATTGCAGCTGCAGATTTGACACTCTCAAAGCGTACTGAATACATCCATATGGACTCCTCCCATAACTCTAATAAATAAGTGGGAAACGCTGCAAAAGCCTGTGAAATTGATTCATGCAAACGTCTGCAGCATTTGTTTCTACCTCTGCCCCCCCCCCCCCCGGCGCCACCGCCTGGACGTCCTCCTGACAAATATCTGCTTTCTGGTTTGCATCTCGTGCAAGAAGACACGCGTGAGACTTGCTCTTTTTAACACGGCTTGTTGGCAAATACCGCGAAGCTTTTTTTTTTTTTACACGCACGCACTTGAACTCGCAGAACAGTGAGAAAACATATGAGAGAAACTGAAAGGTCACAGAAAAACGAAGCTGCTTTACAGTAGCAGCATAACATTTGGTGAGTAAATGTAACAGATGGACGATTAACTTGTGTTTGCATGCACATCCTTTGTAACACTGTGGAAGTTGTGCACAGTAGCTGTACATGTAACCTGCTTTAAAGTTGATTCAATGGTTGGAGCCGCACTGAAAACACACTTGGATTATGTCTGAGCTGAGTGTGTCGTACTTTGATCCTGCTCCGTGGCCGGATTCTGTAGGTGCCTCAGGTCTCGCTTAACTGTGAGCACCCATGGGGAGATCCCACTGTGGGGGTGACCATGTGGAGAATAGTAACACTGACCAATAGAGAAGGAGACCTGGCGTCAAAGCAGAAAGTTTTAACTGATGCAAACCTGTTCATCTAACTTTCTTGGCATCATCTGTGGCATCAGAAACCAGCGTAATGCACCCGTCAGTTAACGCTCAGATCCTGTGTTTCAAGTTTCGAAAGATTTTAATAAACCTTAAAAGAAGCTTGTAGATGTGCCATAATCCGGTCAAGTCAAGTGACACCAGCTTTAAATGTGCTTTATGCTTGATTGCATTACTTTTGCTGCTTGTTTAAATAATCTTTAATGTATGAGTCCAGCTCCAGGGTGTGTGTGTGTGTGTGTGTGCAACCAGTTTAATTTTGATATATACATTTTTTTTCTTTGTTATTGATATTGCCTGGTTAGTGATTGTTTGATCTGTTCTAATTTGGTGATCACATGGTTGCTCTGAATGATCAAGTGATTGTGATAATATTATGATCATGACGGCCTCGGCTTTATTTTATGCTTCATTTACAACCCCAGTGCTCACGAACCAAAAGGACACTGTGTGATTCACCAGAACTTGAGTGCCAACTTCTGAACATGACTCAGGAACTTTCGTGTCAGAAAAGCTGCAACCAGTGCGAAAAGCAAACATGGTCACGTCACGGAAATGGTTTGTCCCACAGCCTCTGAATGCACCTTAATAAAACAAGCATAGGTACACACACACACACACAAACACACTGCAGCCTACAGCAGACTTTTTCCACCAAGAGGGATAAAGCACACAAACAGCATGGTGCTTTATCATCATTATTAAAAATGCAAAACTGTAGCAGCAGCAGTTAAATCACTGCTCTGTAACAACCAAACAGGAAAACTAAAAAAAAAAACAACAACAACAAGCTTTTCTACATTTAGATGTCAGAAAACGAACGTTGGTATAAGACCCTGACCTGAGCCTTAATATCCAGCTGTGTAGGCTGAACACCACATACACACAGTCCTACAGTTAGTTTGAACGTCATCCAGGTTTGATTTAACGGTAAGTGGTTATTCCATTTTGCGTCTAATGTGCAGCAACATAAATCATACAAACACCATGGCATTTTATCCACACAAATTAATTCTTCATTACCACATTTTTTTTCCCTCAAGGGCAGCCACTACACGCTTCCATTAAGCTGAAATCCTGCAGAATATAAATAATTCCGTTCTCTATTCGCACCTTCCTGCACATGGCATTTTCAGGCTACAGAGGCTGCTTTATTGAAAGGGTCCACCTCTCGGGGCACGTGCTGACCGTTTGCCTCCCGGTCCTTGTTTACGATTCATGAAACCCGGTGAACGGCCGCTATAGGCGGCTTTATGCAAATCCTCCGGCGGCGTGCGTGCGTGCACCTGGAGGTGATGAAATATTTTCTTTTAAAAATCGTGTCACAAGCCGGAATCTAAACGACGAAAAGCTCTCGAAGCTCATGATTCACAGATGCAGCCGACGTGCGGGGACGCCGGTAATGGTCACGCTGCACGGTCCATACGTGTGGGAGAAGATTAGCATAAAGCCCACACATTCCTCATGAAATGCATGCGGTGAAGTTGTGAGCGAGGCTGTTAGGGCACCTGAGAAGGGAGAGCTCGAGGGCTGGAGGTGTGTGTGTGTTTTAGCTGTTTTTGAAGCTGAGCTGAAAATTTGATTCAACTCTTGTGTAATGAAACAAACTATAATGACAACATTTTTAAAGATCTTTACATTATATTTAAATTTTTTTTTTTCTGTCCAAAGAGATGTACAAATGAGGTTCAATCCAAGCCAGAGTATGGAGATGAAGCATCTGAGCTTCAAACCTCTGAGAGACGTTTCCTATGACGGTGGTCAGCTGACACATAAGGGCTGACATTAGTAGAAGACGTGCTGCTAACATGCATGTTGCACCACTGACTGCAGAACTTTTTATCCCCGTTAGACCGATGATTGTTGACCACCCAACAAGCATTATTTATCACCTGTTCACTGACATACGTCCCTTTATAGCCTTAAAATGTGGAAGTACTGATACTCATTGCATTTCACTGAAAAAAAAAAATGGAGCTTGCAAGCTTGGCTCACTAACTTTGACTTGTAAAGACGAAGCTATTTAACTCAGCTTGTGAACATTGGCGCTTATTTCCACTATATAGTTCTTGATGTTTAAGTTCCTTTAACACTGACACTCGTACAGGAGAGTCACAGTTGCTTCAGTGGGTCGCCTCAGCATGATGAACATTACAGCCTCATTCAAATCACAACATGGAGTAACTGCATGTACGCAGTCATATACATTTTGGAGTCTGAAATAACAGACTTAACAATGGCATAACATTGACTCCCCGGCCGGCCAACCTGTGTGATCACTGGCCTCCCATGAAATGACATCATTGTCAACTGGAACAAAAAGTTGCCACCAACTGGAATAAAACTTACTTGACCACATATATGAGCACATGTCAAAATAAACACTGAGGATAAATAAATTGATTTCTTGGCAAAAATGAATTTTAATTCCAGTTCAACTCTTAATAGCTGAGGTTATGGGAGGTATTTTCTGCGTGTGGGGATCAACCTTTCTATCAAATACTCGCCTCGGATTCCCCGCACACTCGGAATTTCTCAGCGCCTCGATGTGGACACCAAAATCAATATCCATCCGATTACTTGATTCTGAAGTATGTAAAACTCATGCAAAGGTGCCCTGCGAGCGGAGGAAGGATCGAGCTCCACTGTAGCTTGAGGTTGTTTTTCCTCCCAAGACTCTGAATGTCAAATCTTTTTTTTTTTCTTTTTTTTTGGTGTTGTTTAATTAGGGAATGCTTATCATAGGCGCATGGCACGCTACTGAGGGGTGACAACACCCCAGTGTTGTAAAATTAATTATATCACTAATGTGGACCCTGTGCATGTGAAATAGCTGAACTCTCCCCAAATAGCTCATTAATCTTCAGACAGCCACTCCTGGGCTAGGTGAAGTGGTCTTGAATTTCAATACCCACCCTTGCTGGTGTAACCTTTCCCTCTCTCCTTCTCTCGCTCGAGCAGCCGAGGGGGAACGGGAGCATTGGAGAGAGAATAATATTGTCTGCAGCGGTATCTCTAGCACTTCTCCTCTCTGAGTCATATAATTATACACACCTACACAGTTTGCCTAAACACACACGTGCGCACACACACACATACACACAAGCAAGTTGAAAGTGGAGTGTACCAGAGAAGTGCTGATGTATCCTGTGATTATTAAAAAAGACCCTCCGCCGCTGTGGCATAAACAAATCACTCCAAATCAAATTGGCCAGGTAATAAAAGTGCCTCCATGAAAAAGACCAAACCGAACCCCACAAGTTGTTTCTTGTCTGTTGAAAGTTGAAGCGACCGCATTATTAACACTCGCCAAAAAAAAAAAAAAAAAAAAAAAAAAATATGCAGTTATTCAAGCTGCCTTTACCTTCAGCAGCTGCCTCCAATACAGGTTTCTGTTTACAGGAGATCTTGATTAAAGCCCAAAAAATAACTCATTATCAGAGTGAAGAAAAGTCACCTGTGAACCTGAAGAGCTGCGAGATCTAAAAACAGAAATCTGCAGCCTTGTCCCTCATTAAATAGTCCTGTACACTATAATAGCTTTAGTTCTTATACTCAGCTCTTGTTGTTTTCAAGTATGAAGTGATTTAAAGTTGAGAAAACTGTTGTGTGAAAGTACCTTCACTTCATATTAAGGTACATTGATCTGAAAGGTTTAAAATGACATGAGAGTGTGTTGTTCTTGTAACACATGGTAAGGAAAGACATTATAAGACAAACAAGTTAAGTTCGTATAATATGTGTTTGCTTGATGAAAATGTTTCTCACCATTCTTTTTCAGATTTAGCATTGCACTTCCGTAAAGAGTGGAACTCACAATAGACATATTGAGAAAAGGTCAAAGGTCAAACATCACAGGCCGAGACATCTCAAATTTCAGTCTGTGGCATGGGTCCAAGCTCCAACAATGCTAGATCTTAGAAGACATTATACAACAGTTAAAATACGACGCTTCATGTGTAAAATTGGACTCAAATACAACCCTGATTCCATAAAAGTTGGGACTCTGTGTAAAACACATAAAACAGAATGTGAAAATTTGCTAATCCTTTTTGACATATACTTATCAGCTTCATTGATTTTTGTAAATATCTGCTTATTCTGAATTTGATGGCAGCAACATGTTTCAAACAAGTTGGAACAGGAGCAACAAAAGACTGTGAAAGTTGTGGACTGATTGAAAACACCTGTTTGGATCATTCCACAGGTAAACAGGTTCATTGGTAACAGGTGATAGTATCATGTTTGGGTATGAAAGGTTCATCCTGGAAAGACTCAGGATGGAGAGAGGTTCAACACTTTGTGAACACATGATTGGACAAAGGAGATTAATACTATTACACAGTTTGTAAATGATGGCATCCTGTTTTTAAAACACAGCGTCCCAGCGTTTTTGGAATCAGGGTTGCACGTATAAACTAAAAGAAGTGTCTGTCACAACATCTGTTCATGGCGCCTGTTTCTCGCTCCTGTTTTCATCCAGTTCGACCAGATTCAGCTCACATCACGCAGCGTTTCGCATGTGTGAATCTCGGAACATGTTCTGTCAAAAGAGTGTATTCTCTGTTTGTTTTGCAGCAGTGCAGTAATTTTGCAAGCCCTATTTAGTGTAAGTATAGTATGGTTTCTCTGGTGTGTTATTTTCCCCACTGTTTGTGTGACAGTGAGTCTAGTTAGTCTGCCCTGTTGGCAGTAATGTTTATTGTTTTTCTGCACTCCTGCTGTTGTGGTTATTAAAACACTGAGAACCGTCCTCATCCACCATGTTTCTTCTGCACTCTGCTTTTTACTCTCCCATCTTCGCGCCCAACAGTCAGCGGCTCGGCTTTAATATTTTCGCGTTTATAGAGACGAAAACTGCAATGACAACAGGAAGAGTGCCCGTCACCGCCAGGTATTACGAGGAACCGAGCGGCAGCGCGGCGGTTCACAGGCCTGGAAAAGGTCAGGAAATCAAAATATGTGGAGTGCACACAGAACTGCTCTTCAAAACAGAGCTGGGCCGGAACGGAGCATCGGACAACATGATTAAATGAGAGGTTGATCCGCCGATCATCCCTCTTTTATGAACTTGGATCACACGTGGTCCACGAGAAGTAAACGGCCGGCCACGAAAGAAATGGACCAAAGTCATATGTCGCTTAACTATATTTCGCTAAAATAGTTCACATTAAGAGTTCATACTTGCACACATGGACAACATCAGTGACACTATTCTAATCCCTGATCCTCAGTGTTGACTTTGCAAACCTCAGGCAGCGACATGACGTGAGTCTAACAACCGTTTTTCATTTTGATTTTCTCCTCCTCATCACAACACAGATTTGTTTTTAAGTATTAATGTATTAATCAGTCCATCTTGTTTACCCATTAGCAGCTCCTTCCCAAAAGCTTCTTATCGTTTCCATCCATTAAGCGACATGGGTTGCGTGTCAGCCGAGCTCCGTCATCCCAATTATAATTGTCTTACTCTGCGGTGTGTGTTTGTCGTACATGATGCAGTGTGTGTGCATCGCTGCTCTGAGCGAGCGAGTGAACACGAATGTGACTTTTTCTTCGTCGCCTGTGTTCAGAGGTTCTTGTTTCGGGAGTGTACCCCTCCTCACGCCGCTGTGTTGTTCATCCCACCATGCTGGTTTTTTATTATTAACTTCACGTAGAGTGAGCCCCTTATCAGCACTAAGGAAAATCTTTAAGTGAGACGGTGAATCAGTGGAAAACTCTGTTTTCCTTCATTACCGCCTATTAGGGTTGTGTCTTTTCCAGGGAAATTGGACCGGAGTGATCTGAGAAATGTTCAGAGAGAAATGTTCTCTAATTGGTTCTAAGGGTCTACTGTACATGGTGGGCCCGGTGAATGAATGTGTTTCCTTCAGTCTATTAAAACCAGCTCAGAGAGTGAAGCACGGACGAGTTTTTCAACTGTCTGCAATTACAAGCATAAAATACATCCAGTGTTCTATCATCCAGATGTTTGGGTGAATCATTTATAGTATTTTATTCCATGTCTGTCTCCATGTGTGTGTGTGCCAACTTGATACTGTGCAAAAGTTGGGTTATTAGGAAGGACGAGAGCTCCTTTGTCATTCCAGGAAATATGACTTTGCCACACTAGTGATTCCTACACGAGTGTCCTGAAATCTCATGAGTGGCCTTCTGTAAATGCGTCCATATACATCCATGTACAGCAGTTAATGTTGTCTCTGACATGCTAAGCTAAACGGCTGAGTGTAAACAAGAACAACAGTCTGCAACCTGTGAGCCTGACCTTTGACCTTTATGTTCACCATCTTAGTTTAGAGTGTTAGCATGCTAACATTTGAGGACCATGAATGTCAATAGAGAATATCATGATTTCATGGCAAACACATTATAAGCACTATATAATTGCAGCCATTTAACCATTTGTTGGCACATTTTAGTCTGAAACAAACTGGTGCACCAGCCTGTCAACTCAGTTTTACATTGGATCTTATTTTGTCTCAGTGTTTATTTGAAAAGAGGCCAATAAGCAAGTTAAGCAAATTGTGCTTAGTTAACTTTGTTATATTTTAATTCAGCTTTGGAGGAAAGCTGACAATATTATGGCTCACAATGAAACAGCTACATCCAGTTTTTATCCATCCGGTAAAGACTAATGGCAGCTTCTCTCTGAATCATTAGACGGCACATATTATGTATAATCTCTGGTGATCTATATACATATAGATGATTATTATTCCACCACATTCTGAAAAGAACCAGTCCCACTGTGACATTTATCTGTTTAACAGTCGTTTCTCACAGCACATTTTAAATTCAACGATGGTGCGATGCTACACGAGACACAGAAACAGCTTGTCGGCTCATATACTGTTGTTGATCTGATCAATGATAGCGCGGTTTTCACATGCTATGATAAAAATAACACCCCCAACACCCAGCGCAAGATTAAGTCACCTAACGGGAGCCTGCAGCTTCACCACTTCCATCTTCGTTTTCACATACCGGCCCAGGTTTTCATATCCTGGGGCCCCGAAAGAGCTCGGCACAGAGCAACATGACAAATACAGTACAGTAAGAGCCACCCAGGCCAAATCCATCTGCTTTATTGGTATTCACCGTTTCCTCTCTCCATCTGCTCAGCACATCACAACCTGATGTCTCCTACCTCTGCCGCACTATTTTTACCTGCTCCTAGATACTGTCTCCCTGCATGTGACGTCAAGAGGAGGGGGGAGAGGAAGAGACAGAGACAGAGAGGGAGCTGTTATCATTCATCTACAGTGTGGGTTAGCCGGCTATCTGCTGTCACCCTGCAAGAAAGTAATCAGGATGTAATAGCAGAGGGTTGGAAAGAGACATGCCTGGTGCTGCTAGAAGTTGTGAAGGGGAGGCTGAGCGCCGTGCTCCATGTTGAGCATTCTGGGAGGTTGTTGAGCAGCATCATCTGGAATCGTCTTTAAATCGCATGTGCGTTTGTGTGAAGGTTTAACGCAGCTCATCATCGAACGTCTCACTATGGCTGCGGCTTCTTGTTCCGTTAGTCCGCTGCAAAAGATTAAGAATACGGACAGACTGTTGTTTTCTGCGTGCATGTTTGAGAACAGATCATGGTCAGTGTGAACCTCTGTTTCCTGTGGCTGCTCCACAATAAAAGCCAACACATGTTTCACCAATCAAACATGTTTAATATGAAGCAGTAGGAAATGTCCACTTTGCATTAGCAGTAGTTTAATGTAACTCTGACACAGTGTAAAGAATGGGAACAGCAACATACATGCAGGCATTGTTTCCTTTCAATCCCCCATATTTCAGTAAGCAACCTGAATACAGCGCAGGAATGGTGGAGTCGGCCACGACAAACTAAAACTATTTTAAAGTGAGAATTACTGAATTTAAACACAGTGAATACTGATTGCCAAAAAATGCTGACCACACATACTATCAAAGAGTTTGGGTTCATGAAATTCTTCATTTGAGATTGTAATTTTAATGAAAGTAAACAATCAGTGAACATGAATAGAAATTCTATTATAATGCCAGTGTTAGTCCTGAGTCTTCAATAATGCATTTGCAGCCACATTCACAATGAACTGGAGCAAGAAATCGAACGCAGTGTGAGAGCACAAACAGTATTTAGACCAAAAAAAAGCCATGCACCTGTAATTTATGTGTCTTAATGAATTTATCATCTTTTCACAAAAAAAAAAAAAACACGTTGGATTTTGGGAGTTTTACTTAGTGCAGCTTTAAATTGTCTGTTAAAACAATGTGTAGTCCACGACTTAGTCATTGACCATCGTGACTGATGAATAATCAATGATCAATCGTGTACACAGATAATAGGCATCACTGTGTGAACATACGTGAGTGTGTACTTCTCTTGTATGATGCATGCCCACACCCTTGTCTTTAAACCGTGTGGGTGTAACATCATGTGTGTGTGTGTGTGCGTTACCTCAGCAGGCTCCACAGTGCTCCCTGCCTGTTCGCAGCATTAATGCTCAACCTTGTCCAAGGTTAATCTGTCACTCTTGCTGTATATTTGCATTCATTCTTATCTGCACCTCACCACTCAACTGACTGTCTATCTGCCCCAGCCGCTGCTCAAACTTAATCGTCTTTGTACATTATAGATGAGCCTCCAACAAAGTACACACACACACACACACGTCTCCCTCCCCATTGCTGAAACCCCCGCTTTCCTCCAGAAACCACCTCCTAACCACACCCACAACACATATTCCCAGACTGTCAATATTTGCTTTATATTTAATGTCTCGGCGAGCCATTAAGCTGACTGCTTCTGAAAAGTCGTATATTTATCACTGCATGGGGGCCAGTGTTGGATCTAAGTGTTTCTCTCTCTGAGCGGCACTAACTTTGCAGGAGCTGCGCAGGAGGGCGACGAGATAACTCCTCCACTTTTACCTGAGGAAAAAAAAGGTTGGCTCTTAATTAGCAGCACGGAGCCGCTCCTCCGTTTGGAATAATGTTCATGGCGAATGCAAGAGGCGAAAGTCTGCACGTCTGAGCAGCGTTTGCTCGTTACCTTATTAGAAGATGTGAGAAAATGTCTCAACTGGACATGTGCAGCAAAACCAAAGCAAATAATAAGCTGCAGCAAAACGGGATAAATGATGTAATTTGTATGTTTTTGCATATATACTAAAGCATGAAGTGGATTTGATTGAGCGTCGGACGTACAGAGCGGTATGCATTTAATCACTGAACATCTGAAGTACATGATAAATACTTAATGCCCTGCATGTTCCTCTGCTGATGTGAGCTAACTAACAATATGCATGTAGAATAGGAGGTGCCGTGGTGGCATCTGGCCGGGAGGGTGGATATTTTCAAATTCTGCATGCCCTTCAGAACATTTATCAATGTGAACAGTGTGTATATATTTTTAATAGATTATAGCTGATGCATTGATATGTGAGCAACATTTGCACCTGTAGCCAGTGGACGTGAATTCTCTTGTTATCTCAGCTTTTATATTTGACCTTTTTTTAAAGACACACGGCCGTTTATCAATAGCCCATTGTGCGATACATGTGTAGTTTAATCCAAAACATTTACATTTTATAGTATGATTAGCATTGAATTAGACAATATATCTGAGTAAAAAGTACAATATTGCCCCTGAAAGGAAATTAATTGTGAAGTTACAAGTACGTCAAAACTGTAATGATAATAATCCTAATGGTGCTGCCAACTAGTGGTGACTTCATGCAGCAGCACCCGGCTGTGATCATCCCTTCCAACCTAACAATGCTGCTCCTCCATACAAGATCTCGTCTGAATGAAGACTAATGAACACCTGTATGTATTTAAGTATCTGGCGTTCGAGCAGTTTAATGATCATCCTGGAGGCAGAGCAGGGATTTGTGAAAGAAGTGCTTCCAAGACACATGGAGAAGGGAGAAAGTCTGAAGAGGTCAAAACTCCAGTAACACTCGTAGCATAAAGAATAACTTTGTCAGACCAACGTGGCCTCGGGGTCACAACATTACAGAGAACACCTGGAACATCTGAGACGGCCCGTTCCATTAATATAACGTAGAAATGAATGTCTGGTTTTGTCTCTCTCAAGCAAAACGGAGTGAATGTTTGGCTTTGTAGCTTGATAAATGAAGCCAACATTTCTCACTTTATAAAACGCAGGAATTTGTTCTCAGGTTCACATACGTGCAAACTGAGTCTGGTTTTTCGACTGCTGGTCAGACTCAAGTTCTGCCCTGCAGGTTTACAGTGAGCACCAGTGAACATAAGAGCTCCATTAAGAGGAACGACGTGAGCCGTCCTGTCGCAGGACACTTCATGAAATCGCATTTCAGCTTTATTTTTATATGCACACAAGTGATTAAATCCAACCGAACAGGTGGTAAATTTCCCAGAGAAGCGAGAGAGAAGCATTTTTTTGTCTTAAAATTATATTTCCAGGGGGCACGAATGAGGAATTAATGAGTTTTCATAGTGGTGTTTAATTAGTTCAACTCTTATTTATGTGGTTTTATTACATATCTTATTACTCTCCCTCTTTTTATTGAATGTTTTCTTATATTATATCTAAGCGTTTACATTTCAAATATAGCCTATGTACTGCACGTCTTTGTAAAGTGTTTTGCAAGTAGGCATATTTTTAAATCATGAGCTCCTCTATACAAGCTTTAGTGCCGCCTGTGAATGCTTCTATTTGTTGACCAAACACGTGGTGGTGGTCCCCCATGTCCATCATTGGGTGCATCCCATCTACACGTCCCATTGGCTGATGATGTGTATTGGTTCATGCCCAATTTAAACACTCCAGTATTCTTGAATGCAGATGTCTCCAGAATTGTGCTCTGTCACTTTACTGACAATATAGACCCAAGTTGTTTTTAACAGCCACCTCGCTCCAATTCATTTTAAGCAACAGTGCTATCTCTCAGGAATAGCGTCTTGACTATTCCTGAGAGAAAACGTTCTCATGTGTTGTGCACACAAACACGCTGCACGCACAAGGTTCAACGTACAGCCTAAAAGCGATGTTGTAATTTAACATCTTACCTTTTGGCATGTTTGCGTATGAAAGCTGCTCAGGAGCGGCGTCACTGCAGACGTCTTGGGAATCAGCTGTTACCACGAAAAAAAAAAAAAACCCCAGCTGGAAACATCAACACTGACAAACAGGCAAATGCGATTTTAAAGACGCAGCCGATCCAGAACGCAGTATTTCAGCAGCTGATATTAAAGCCATGCTCGCGAAGCTAAATTAAAAGATCTGTTTACTTGACACACAAAACCACATGTACTGTATCCTCACCAGCCGGCATGAGCGAGGTCATGAGCTCACACTTGTACTGTATGAGTATGAAGTGGAGCACTGCCGGCCGACTGTTGTACAACTCACTGAGCTGTGTTGAGATGTCTGTGGGGATATAAAGGGCAGAAGTCGAGTCCCTCAAGTGGACATTGACTGATTGACTGACTGGCAGGCTTTATGTGTGTTTTTGTGCAGGTGTGTGTGTGTGCACGCACGATTGGGCACACCGGCATTGACTGTTGGATGTCATCTCTCTCTCTCCATCCAAACTTTACCCCCCTCTCTCTCTCCCTCTCTCTTTTCCCTCTTGTCCGGAGCTGGTGACATCTTGACAGATTAAAATGCTGTGTGCTCCAGTCCTTGGTTGGCCACACTGGTGAACCGCGGGGACACTGCTGTGAATCAATACAAGAAAATACTGTCTCTGGGAGAGACATCAGCCACCCCGGGCTCACGCAGGAGCACATTGTTACACATGAAAATAGATCCATGCAAGTGCAAAACACATCTGACGCGTTACTGAAAGCAAAATGGAATATTCAGATTAAAGCTGCATTCATCCAAATTTTCATGTCAGTGGATCGAATGATTGTGTGTAATGTGAAAGAGGTTTCTCTGCGGTTCCTCACAAACTGAAACAAGCACTTTAGCGTCTTTTAGCTCTTTGTTTTGGTTTCTTGTTTCTGGTTACAGAAGCTTTTAGCTGCTAAAATGTTGCCAGATATTTCTCTCGGCACTCGGTGGAGACCAAAGCAGAGCTTGCAGGAGGTTATTGAAGCAGCTGACCAGAAACATGACTTTAAATGTTGCTCCATGTTTGCTACGTGTGTAAAACTATTTGCTCATAGTAATACATTTGTTAGTGATGTGTACATTACATGTGTGCACTCCAGTTGAGTAACACCGCTTTAAAATCACTGGTAATAGTGTTATCGCCCTTTTAGTCTCTCTTTCCATAATTTTTACTCTATTTAAAACAAAAGCTGTTTTTTTTTTGTCCCAAGACACTTACGTTTCTTTAAATGGTTCGCTAATGCACGAGAGCCGCGCTCGAGCAATCTGCATGTGAAAGAACGTTTCACTCATGAAAGCTAAAACGCCTCGTTCTCAAGCCGGATGACAAAACAGTATTATCGTGCTATTTTTCAAAGCGATGCATTACGTTCTCAGCCGACACGTCTGCTGTTAATAAGCTAATTCAACTCATTCTCTTTTTTTCTCTTGTAGCCTCCAGTGACTTTACTTTACGGGGTGAATTCATCTTTCATACAAGGTGATAGTTGTTGGATTCAGACTCATTTTAGATGGAGGCTGAAGAGTTCACACTTGCAGAAGAAGCTGAAAGTACATCTATTTTTATATGAGATCACTATGGACACACAACGTTTATCCTTCTCATCTTTCCTCGGCTTGGTTCGTGCTGCTCTTATTTATCATCGCAGTAATAAATTGCTTCAGATGTGCCGCGTGTAGGTTGCTAACTGTAAGGGGCAATATGTAATGTGGCATGTCGCATCAAAGACGAACACAGAGCAAACAAATCTGTTCAAGACCTGAGCTATAAATGTCTCTGTTACCTGCCACATCTCAGGTCAGCCGTCGGCTCGGCCATGCTGACGACGTGTATCCAGGGTTCTTTTGACTTTATGCACAATAATCCATCCATTTTCCAAAGGGCTCATCCTGAAGGAGAAAAGCATCACAGGACGGACTTTGCTGAATTGTCATGGAATTGAAGTTGTTCACATTTAAGTTTGTCTTTAAGCACTTGTCAGCCCAAGTTCTTAACTTAAATTCCTGTCTGCGGTGGCTTCAGCCTGTACTCCTCTTTTTTAGCTGGTAGAAAATCTTTATTCCACCTTGTATTGATTTCTACTGCACTGTTTTGTTTGCTGTGATTGCCCTTTGTATTGTTCTTTTTTTTTTCCCTTTAGCCCAAATTGTTTTGTGCAATTATTTACAGACTTACAAAGAGAAAACAAATCTTATCGCAAGGTCAAGAGGAAGGAGGGAAAAAACTTCTACAACTTATGACAACTGGGTGAACTCCATCTTTGAATGACCATGTGATCTTGTCAACTTTGCATGCATTATTTGAAAAAAAAAATGCTTTGGCCTGTGTTTGCATAATAGGGCAGATATATTAGAGAATAATAATTTGGACACAGAGGTGTTGTATCATGTCCTCCAGCAACACTGTCCTTATTTTTTGCACGTGCCAAAAGCAGCACCGGCAAAAAACCCCAAAGGGGATACATGAGCTCGACGAAGCAAACACAGCAGCCTGTTACAGTTTGCAGCCATGTTAATTTTCACTTATTAGTAAATCAGCAGACTGTTCACATTATTTCATCGCTTGGTTTTTGTATCGTATACGTTGTACGGAGCGGTGGAAGCTTGCCGGCGCAGCCTGCCGAGGGTCCTATCTCCTTAATGGATTGTTGGACAAAGGATGGCCCTGACTGTTGTGTCTTTATTGATTCTGCCAGGGTGCCTGAATGTGATTAAGGGGAATTAAACTCAAGCCTGCTGACGCAAATCATGGCCGGAGGTAATATAATGTCCAGATGAAGTGGAGAGATCCATCCCAATGGGGAGGTGGCCCTCTCTGACCCCGCGTGGGCACAGGCAATTAGCATTGGCAGAGTGCAACTCAATAACAAAATCTCCAAAATGGAGGAAGTGCTTGCATGGCTAATCCCCTCCGCCGCCGAGAGGCCCCGAGCCCCGTTTCTTCCTTTTTTTTTTTTTTAGGAGGCCATTGAGAATGCAGGTCAGGGACTTGGAGAAAGGCGAGCCAAGCTGCCATCAGTCTAGATACTGGAGATGGCTGGACAGCCGCCAAGTGGAGAATTATGTTAATGTTTGTTCTAATAATAAAATGCAGTTGAATACATTAATATGTCAATAGATGAGACATGTTTTTCCGCCATATGTTGTTTGGAAGGGCAAAGCCGAGGGGCCATTCAGGCTTTGAAGCTATTCTATGTGTTTTTCATACACCTGTTTTGAGTATACATAATAAATTATATATATAAATGATCTATATTTTGCTCCTGTGCCCTTGACTTGTGATTTTCCGCTGTGTTCATAAAATGCCAAACAAAGTGAATTGGGACACAGAGATAAATGCACAAGCGATGCATATGCACAAAGTCCACATGCAGGAGCTGCTTTCATGCATTTGTATAGTGTGTCCACCTCATTAGTCTGTTGCTCGCTCTAAATGCTGGTGTTTGATGTGGAAAATGCTCCGACCATGTGTTGGGGCTTGTAATAATGAATGTTTCATACAGGTTGGGCCCAAATGATCCATCAATTCCGATTAGATTGTAATTACTAGAGTAGGAATATATTCAAATGGGTTCATTATCAGTCAGATCAGGAGCAGACCCAGCCAGTTTGACTATTTACCACAACCTCAAGTGTTTATGTTGCAATTTAAGAGAATGCCGGAGCGATCCCTGCAATTAGGTAAGCATATGTCTTAATGTATCATTTTAGTCAATTAGCCAAGTGCTCTTCAATCTCGCGTCTTCACCACGCCGCCGCCGCCGCCGCCGCTCGCATCAGGCTTCAGCGTGAACATGGCGGAGGAGGAAGAGGTGGGAGGGTTTCCTGCGGGTCCTGCAGAGGTCACAATGTCAGGTAGATAAATACATGGGCTGACCAGATCGCTCACTCTCTCTCTGTCTCAGCCCTCCCTCCTCAGCGCCAGCATTGGTTTCCATTTCTCCAGGTCACTGCTGAATGACTGCAGATTGCATCGGCCACTCTCTGATGTCTGCGGGGACGAGGCCATCAGGCTGAAATGACACGGGGTGGTGACAGGCGGACCCCTCGCAGACACCCGCCGACATGACTCCCATTCACGGCGGCTGGCCCCGTGACACTAATCTGATTCTAGTCTGTAAAGGGCCTGTTTTGGGCCCACCAGTCTGGACTAAAACAGGAAATGACCAGCAGGGCAGACCGCTCTTGCGTGACTTGCAGGTATTGCAGAAGAAGCTGATAAATATTTTTTTTTGTCTCTGCTCCAACACACTGTGTAATTTGCCTTTTTTTTTCATTTTTCTCCTCTCGCTAAATTTAGCTCTACCTTGATTCAGTGGTTTTTAATAAGTGTTATTATTTTAAGTAATTAGTTTGGTATTAAGGTGCTCAAAGACCATAGAAAACTAGGTGTGATGGTCAGCGCTGCAGGGCTTTTGAATCAAAAGACCTGCAGGTACTTTGTATGCTGGGCCAGTTCCAGATTAATCTGTAAAATGTAGCCTGTGTTGTTATTACTTCCTCCAAATTGACTTTTTGTAAATCCACTGAAAAGCACCTCTGCCTTGCCTCTGCCAGATTTCCCACATCTTAAAAGAAGGCCCACATCCGCAAAGACGCCCACTGATCCCCCCGTTTCGTTTTCGTCCTCATCATTACCGTGACTTTGTTTCCACTGACATGTTTTGACTGGGTAACAGTGTAAACCACCGGGGGAACACTGGCCATCCTCTCAAAGACTCTCACCCTCCGACCATGCAGCTGCGGGGCACGCAAGGTGAAGATGAATTGGGTCGGCTCGCTTGTTTTGAGACGAGAGACAGGCCCCTAATTGGATATCATCTCACTCTCTTTCCCTAATTAGCACTGCATTGCTTTATGAACTGATATTAAGATGCAGGAGAAATAGTAATTAGCTAAAGGTTATTACCAGCCAGGGGCACATGGACATGGAGCATGCTGGGCAATGTAATGATTGCACACGGGTTTGTTTATTTTGGATTATTGGTTCACCCTTACTGTAGGTTCACCATCTCCACAACAGATGTTTCAGACGCTGATGACTTGCTTTGGATTCACCCTGTTTAATTACAATAGAGTGATATTAATTATGCTTCAGGTGGAAGACTTATCCAGATCCTTGAAGTAAAAATAGCAAGGCCACACTGTAGAAATACTTCATTGCAAGTAATAGTGCTGCACTGAAAATGTTACTCAGTTAGTAAATTAAATGCACAGTCACTCATGACGTTATCTGTTGATCATGGTCCTAGTTTAGTGTCTTTTATAGTGGGAGTTATTTTCTTTGATCCAAAGATAATCCACTAACTTCGTCCCCTAAAAGATTGTGCCTCTGCTAACGTGACCTCCTCTGAAGCCTCGCTAAGATCACGTTAAGGTTCAAACTGGATTGTTAAAATGTAGTTTCAGAATATGTGAATGGGGCCGGTTTAAACAAAAGTAGGGTAAAAAAAAAGTCAGGTAAATGTACTTAAAGTAAGTAGAAGTAAAAGTACTACGTGCAGAAGAACGACCCCTGTGACTGCTCATGTTATCATATATATTCGACCTATATTATTAGATTATTATTCGTGTTGTGTTAATGTTCAAGCAGCATTTTATTCTTTTCGTGAAGGTGCAATATTGGTTATTATCATAACGGGTTAATCTGCTGATTATTTTTTTTAGATCAATCCAGTAACTGTTTGCAAAACATAAGAAATTGGCGAGAGACTCAACATGTCTCATCTAACCCTTGACATTGTAGTTCACTCCAGTCAGGCGAAGGAAATGCAGCCAACATTGAGATTTTTTCAACTAAAATGTTTGTTGTATATTTGCATGGAAAATGAGCAAAAAGCATCAGTTATCGAAACAGATGCTGATTAATTCCGTAAGAATCAACAATGTTTGAGTGTTTTATTTGCATCTGGTAGTTAAATCGTTGCAATGCATCATATTTTTTTTGTGTGTTTTTGTGCATAAAAGTGCAGTAAAAAGTACAATACTTTCCTCTGAAATGTATTTCAATAGTTCAAAAGTAACATGAAATGGAAATACTCGATTAAAGTACTGCCCTTCACTTAACAAACACGGTGTTAAGTGCGTTCGCCCCTGTGTTTGAATCCTTTAAATCAGAGCCTAGTGAAAGGCTACAGTTCTGCTCCTTTCTTGGTGAGATAGTTAAAGACCCAGATGTGACTTTTTATTCCCAGCAGAGCCATTTATCATGCTGCCAAGGCAGAGTGCTCGGGGCTTTGATGCGAGGTAGAAACTTCACCCTGATAGGAAGCCTTTTGCTGTGATCACCACTGACACTGATTATCACTCGCATTCGCTCGCAGACGCAGCGCCTCCGACGCTGGGCCGTGCAAATCCCGAGGTCACGGCGTTATGATCGTGTCGACGCAAACACGTACAGCCGCCGGAGGAGGAGACGACAGCAGGGTCTGTTCAGAGCATCAATATTGTGGAACAGTCTGTTATAGTTACAGAAGCAGAGACAGTCACAGTGTTGAAATCCAGGCTACAAAAACCCATCTGTTTAGTGCTGACTGTACACAAACAATCCTTTTTATATCCTGCATGAGAGAGGGAGAAAAGTGCGTCCTGAAAAATTGATTTGATGTTGATAGTGAAAGTCAAATAAACATGCTGACATTGCGGCGCAGTTTATCTGTGCACACACATTCTCGGGAATCTGTCGAGAACGAGAAATGTTTGCCGTCTTCTCTTTCCATCGCTCTGTCCATCATTCTTCTTCCTCATCCTCCCTGCAGCACTGTGGGGCTCAGCTCGGAGCGTGCAGTTCCCTAATCATCCAAAAGAGGACAGTGTGGAACATGTTGTCATCTCCCGGGAGGGGAAATGCAGCCAGAGAGAAACTTTTGGACTATGAGAAGTGGCAATGCGACGTCCTTGGTAATAAAATGAGCAAACACAGCTACAGATTTTGCATCACGTGATTGGATTCTTGTCTTTTTTTTTCAGCTCATGATATAAAAAGAGGCGATATAGTTTTTGCTCATGAAGAGAAATATTGTTCTTGTGCAAGAAAGAGCTTGAAATGCATCTAAAACAAAAAAGCATTACATCATCAGCTCCCAAGAAATCCACATCAGGTTTTTATTCTCAGTTGAAGCTCAGACTCTCGCTGCTCTTTGGACTCATTTTAAGTCTGGACAGACAGTGCAGCGCGATGAGACATTATTACAATAGCGTGTCACTCTGCCCTGCATATTCAGCAGGCAGAAAATCACAAGGAGGTGGAGGTGGAGAGGGGGAGAGCGAGCAGGAGGGAGGCAGGGAGGGAGGGAGGTTGATGGCTAAAGACAAAGTGAGAGAGGGGAGAAGGCGATGCGAGGCGTTAGAGGAAGCGAAACAGACAGCTGGGTGAAGCTCACAGGAAGAGGCAGCAGCCAGGGGAGAGATGTTGCATGCCGGGGACGTGAGCCGTTCTGACACATGGGTAGCAGAGCGAACAGGGCCGACACAATGGAGGGGAGGCACTGGGAGGCATTATGATTTACAGTAGGGCTGCAGCCACTTCAGGTTCGCCGTGGACTCCGCAGCCAAAAGCTCAGTGGGGATGCATTCATTCAGCTGAATAAAGCCGCCCCCCCTCCCTCACCCCCCTCCTCCTCCTCGCCGCTCATTGTCATTGTTCTCGACAAATGCTGAGATGTATAGCAGCTCCAGCAGAAGGTCGTTTATTGAAAGCGGTCAGGATGGAGGTTCAGGAGGATCCACACATGCTGCCATAATACAGGAGAACCTGCGTGATCAGCAACCACTGTGTTCCAGCTCTGTCTTGGTCGAGGCACATTTTCAGCTGCGTGTGAGAAGCCTGGCCTGTTTGCTTCTTTGAAAAACAACCCTGTTTCCTGGAACATGAAATTATTTACAACAGATTTTTAACAGGAAATACATTTTGGAGGAAACTGGCCAGATCACATTTGTTATCAACATAGTGAAGAAATGTTAATTTACATATCTGGCAAGTCGCAAGTCGTTGATACTACAACCCTGATTCTCAAAACAGTTGAGGCGTCATGTAAAACATATATAAAACAGAATGTAATAATTTGTTCTACTTCACTTAAGTGCTTTCTTTTCATGCTTATTTACACACTAGATTTCAGAGGGAAACATGTTAGGTTTTTACTACATTTATTTGACAGCGTGCGAGTGACTTCTAAAATATGATGCATTGTTACAGATAAAACCACCTGAACGTCTATAAACTAGTTATGACTCCACATAGTTTAAATTTAAATGCAAAACATTTAAATGCTAGTGCATCAGTCATATTTCAGTAAAGGATCTTACACTTTTATTTTTGAAAAGTACTTTTAATTCAGTAAAATATGTCAGTACTGCTTCCACCACTGGTTGTCGATAGAAAAAATTGGCCAAGTGACCGCAGTTCAGATTCCTGGCGGTCATGATATGTGCTGCCACTTTCCGATGAATGGAAAGCACCAAAGTCAGGAATTTCCTATTTCCATACATAGAGGCTTTAACTTACTGTCTGGATTTCAATGCAATTCAAACATCCCCCTCCACAGACACACACACACACACACACATATATGATTCCACATTCTTGCAGAAAATTGGTTCACTGAACATTCCTACATGCATGAAGTGACAAACCTGACAAACATACATGGCAAGTAAATTGGTAGCCTGCCAACGCGCCTCAAGCCGGAGATTAGCACTGATATACTTTGAATATCACTGGCGTTCTTGGCAGGAGAGTCATGTGTTCATAATGCTACATCATGCCGCTATCGCCGCCCTTTCAGAGACTAATCAAGCAATTAAAGACGTCTTTTGCAAAAACGGCACCGTCACCATGGCAACACCAACCCCCCCCCCAGACGGACCTCGGTGTCCTCGAAGAAATCGATGCATCTGTAATCTAAAGTTTCTATACAGCCCCCCCCTGCGGTACGGCTGCAGTATTGAGTTATCGGTCCCCATTAATTACTGGGAGTGTGACCTGGAGCTACAAGACCTGGGTGATCAAGGATCTTTGGTTTGCTTTTAAATGGGCTGTGGACTGTGGAAAGCTTGCAGCAACTAAAAATTAAATCCCACATCTCTTTGAATGCTGATTAGGGTTTAATGTGCTCTGTGATACGGTGCCACGAGACTAAACACAGGTTATCTTTAAGGGGATTGTGCAGCTTTAAACACTCCGACTGGCTTCAAAATGCATTATCACTGCATGAAATTGGTGGATGTCAAAATAGCAAAATATTTGAAATGACAAATCTTTTTTTTTTTTGCAGCCGTATCACAAAGGACACTCTTGCTCTCTTATGAAGGTTTATAATCTGCCTCAAGAATTCCCCTGGACCGCCTGCTGTTTACGTCTGATTAAGCATAGGATGGATCTTTATAATCACATCCATAAATTCTTGCCGATCAACAAATTCCTAAGGATGAGTTTGGTGATGACAGGCGTGAGCGAGCAACAGCGGCGGATAGCGGCGCCGCAAAAAAGACAAATGATCCAGTCTGAGCCAATAACATAATTTGAACTCAGATTTTCTCAAGGGCAGTAACAATCTCTCAGCTTTACTGAATATAAAATATAATGGGTTTGTATTTAATATACGGCTACTACAACTGAATCTTAGAAGCGTACTTGGGGATATGTGGGAGATTCTCCACAAAAGTCTGTATCCTTGAGAATCTAATTGCAAGTTGATCAAAGAAGTTCTGAGAATTTAAAGCATATTTCTTTGACATCTCTATATCTGAGGATTACTTTACTTTCTTATTCTAAGAATGACTGTTTTGAAGGATATACCCAGATGCTTTTGGTCTTTTGTACTTTCATGTCTTTGTCCCCGTCCTCTGAAGATATGATACAAATTTCCATTATGAAACGACCACTTGTGTGTTCGTGTGGATGCGTTTCCTCTTCACTCGTTGTACATCTTGAGCAGCTGATTAAATCAACAATAAGCACAAGTCGTCTGACCCCTGAGCACAATCTATTTCTTCTCATATTGCCAGACAAATCTCATGTTTGCCCGCCTCCACCCTCCACCCTCATCTGCATTCACAGACGGGACCCAGTCACGCAATCTCCCAATATCTGCATCCACTAAGCACAATCTGCTCGGAGTAAATGACACCTGCTAGAGCAACATAAATACATCTGAATGGTCCATTGACGGAGCCGAGGCATTAGCCGCCGTGGATGGGCTTGAACTGCAAAGCTAGCGACAAGCTCAGGCGCACGAAACGCCAATTGCAACCTCTCAGATCCGGAGGAAATGAGATGTTTATGGTAAATGGGGCTCTTAGCAGCACCCGCAGTGTTCAATATTGATTCAATGAATCGGATTTGTAAATATGAGGAGTGGTGTCAGCTTTCCACTCTGCGAAACATCTACTTCCACATAAAGGAGCAGCTGGGTGGAGAAAAAAATGGTGCAGCTGAATGCTGTTTTTTTTTTTTTTATTTGTCCGTGTGTGACAATGGAGATATACAGTCATCATTATGTCAGTGCGGTTTGTTTTAAATTCCCGACGCTGCACAACCTCACAAAGTCCAATAAATCCTTGGGTGCTATATTATTACCCATATACATTTTACACAACACATAGCATTTTAAAGGACCCTGGCTATAGACTTCTTTATTGTCATTTTCAATCATATACAGCAAATACACAGGGAAAATGAAACGACATTCCTGCAGAATCATGGTGCTCAAGAGTCCACATGGCAAGAGACTAAATCTACACAAGACTAATTAAAGTGCACATGTGCAACCTTTTAGAAAACAGTGCACGGCCATGCAGAATTACAAAGTGCAAAGAAGAGCACAAAGTTCAAACGAGGTCTTACACGAACGTCTTTCTTTTCCAAATTTGCAGATCAATTGCTTATCTCGCCGGGAAGATATTGTCAAAATGAAGCTAATTAGAAGTGTTAGCTTAATGTTTTTAACTGGACAGAATCACTCTATTTTCTCTTTTATTGCATATATAAAACATGACCAGAATCGATAGCTGTCAAAGTGGTTCTGCAGGTAACGCAAAAAAGCGAATTCATAAATAATAAAGATGTTTTGTTTCCAGGCTTTAACTTTGATCATTGTCTACTTAGTCATGAATATAATCTCATTTGATCAAACATTTGAAAGTTTCCATGAACTTATGACACGTTTTATGAAAATGAGCTACATGCCCTTTTCTTCAAATGTCCATACAAGAAATATTACACTAAGTATAGACAAAAATGGAAAAAAAACACACACAGTTCAAACTCACATATATAATATACACAATCACCAATTAGTTTAACATCACAGAAAGCAATTATAAGTGACATGTGCAATGTCTGCGTGCAGTGTCTCCATATCTTCAAACGGATTGGTGGATTTTAATTTCAAAGTTAAAGAAACAGAAAGTCGTGAACTCAAATATTTTTGCACTTCAGCAAGCAAATCTTGACTTTATGCGCCGTCTGTAGTAAATTCTAAATGTTTAAGTGATAAGCTTTGTTTGAATAGGATGTGTCAAAGCCCTCCTTGAGGCACTGAGACTGTCTGGCAATTACGGAGCTGAGGCTCTTAAAAGGCGTAGGAAAGCAAACTGTGTGTTGAGTGAAAGGAGGATGACAGTGTCTCTGATAATGCGAGTTTATTGGGAAATGTGAAGAGTCACCTGCTTTACAACATGGCGGGCCCCTTGCGAGCACCCCTCCGCCTTGATCAGCGCGCGCTGAACTCTTGCACTGCAGGCGAGGAAGATACCACTCACCACTTCAACTCATTGACTTTGAAATATGGCGCAGCTTGTGTTATTGCTTTAATTTCGATATCCTTCATTTCTCTGCAGGAAGAGGCGACGTGAAAAGAGGGGCACTAGGATCCATTTCAAATTTTAATTAGTTGCCTTTTGTGAGTCTAACAGACATACATTCAGACCAACATTATCCTTTCACATTTTTAATTAACAGCTGCCTCTTGGTTTCACCACATCAAAAGGTTGGGGTGTGTAATTGTGCCTGTGTGTGTGAATGTGTGTGTGCGAATGTGTTTGAAGCCGTGTGTGTGTGTGTTTTCTTTTTAAGAGCAAAGGTGCAGAGGTGTGCGAATTTTAATGCTCGGCGTGCTGCGCGTCGGATGTATGTCAGGAAAGTTTACAGCGTGTCAGCCCAGAGTTATCGAGGGGGGGTTCGAATTGCTCTAAATGTTCAGGGTGTTTGGATTTTTATTCCTTTTCTGCTTGGTTGCAGTTTGTCAGGACGACCACAGAGAGAAGAACATACATTACAGGATTAATCTGAACGTGGCACCTCACATTTGTGCCAGTGAGTATTTTCAGATGAGAGATCAGTCTCCCTTATTAAGCACATAGAAAACATTACTCTGGATTTGAAATATGTTTGATATACCTACAGCAGGAACATGGAAAATCTTGCCACATAAGTAAAGTAGTGAGAGGTTGGAACAAAAGTAACCTTGTTATCTGCATATTTGCCTCAACTGCTGCTCATGAAAAACAATATATATGAAGTTAACTTCATCTGGGTGGAGCATATCAATCATTGTGTCTTTACAACAGCTGCTGCCGCAAAACAGATGTGGCTGAAAATAGTCAAAGTTTAGAGGCATCACTCTTACCTGCCAAAGGAGCGAGCGGGATATAGGAAGGCGTTACATTGTCTCCTGTCAATACGTGCTGACAGCTGCTCTGAAGAAACGCAAGGAACCGCTTCAGAAAGTCAGTGAGATGATTTAGATTTGAAGGCGTGAAAAGAGGGAAAAAAATGGGAGTTGCATTATCTCGCCTGAACCCATGTGATAAGGTAGTTAATGAGATATAGTCTGTATGTGAGAGAGAAGGTTGGAAAAATCAGCCAAAGGAATAAATTGATCCATCTGGGAATATCGCTGGAAACGTTCAGACACTGAAGGCCGGGCACCAGGCCAGAGGGAGGAAGACCCTGAGAGACCTGCTGAAGGAAGCCGGGTTTCTAATTTAAAGGTTGTTTCAGAGCAGGAAGCCAAGAATAAAGAACAACAGGTAAAAACACAGTGAGTTTCCATCCATCCAATCTGTGAACTGTACCAAAAGTCTGAATCTAAAAAGTAGATGTCCAACACTTAAAAGGATGCTTCTCTCAATTCCAGTTATTACAACTTGATATTTGGATATAATGAACTCCTGCATTTTCCCGAGGGTGCGAGATAATTACGGTCCTCGCTATTCCTAACTTCCTCCTGCACCAGCGGGAGATCGCCTTCATTAGGACGTACTGACCAAAAGAAAATGGCTGACCTTTCCGGATTTCCCTCCAAAACTAATGTCTCTCCCTCCCTCGAAATTTACCCCAGCTTCCTAATTAACCTTGTGTAGCTTTAAAGCGGTGGTGGAAAAGTTAGAGATTGATAAATAGAACAATTGAGAATGCAGCATGAATCACCACATAATACTTTCACTAGCGGTTAAACAAACCTGGATGTATAATGTTTGTCCAGTTGGATTTGGAGCAGAAAACATCAAATCATCAACGATTTCATATCATTTTTTTTCTTAGATGTTTTTGTAAGATTTGTGAGACTTTCCACAACTTTAGTGGAGATAAAAAGTTCTCACAGCTTTTTTTAAAAAAACTTCAAGAACTGAAATCTGATCTGAATATTAACTTACTCTTACTGACTTATTGTAATGATTGAAAGCACTAACGAGAATCTAATTTCATTGCTGACAAATGGAACGAAATGTTAAATTACTTAAATAACCAAATAATAGGGCTTTATTTAACAATTGCAATAATCTGAATATTGTTTTATTCTTGCACCAACCGGCCAAGAAAGATGGCCGCCCATCTTGAGCCTGGTTCTGTTCCGAGGTTTCTGCCTGTCAAAAGGAAGTTTTTCCTCGCCGCTGTCACCAAGTGCTTGCTCATGATGGGAACTGTTGGGAATTGAATTGCACGTTTGACAAAATGACTTTTAAAATGTGCCATCATCATCTTATTTTTATTTTGGTCCTAATTCCTAATAGAGGCACTTTAAAAACGCTTGTTCATGTGACTTCATAAGACTTTAAAGCTCTGAAGAAAGTGAGTCAGATGTGAATTGGTGGTGGCGAATAAATAACGAAAGAAGAGAAGAGCGAGAAGCAAACCACAAACCAGCTTAGTATCATTGTTAGGAGGGAAGCCAGCTCTTTGAAGGCGAGTCCAAGTTGGCCTTAACTATTGGGGATGGTCAATGTGCTGGGTTTGCTCAGTAACATTCCTCTAACCTTATAATCCCCCATCTCCCACATGCTGCCGCGCTCTCTCCCATTCACTCAAACACCATTTTTATTCAATTAATCTTTTATCACAAGCCTGTGGCTGTGTTTTCATTCGCTGCCAAAAGTGGAGTTGTTTAGGTCCTCCCTTAAATCCGGGCAGCAAATAGATCTCAGCTTTGCCCGGCTGTAATGTCCTCTGTTTGGAGCCCGGCTGCTTCTGGGCAGTGCCAGGCGTTCACAAGGGGGATGGGCTCTATCTGTATGGAGTCCAGAGGAATTAGCATCCTTTTGTACATAACTGTCTGCTTGATGCTTTAAGGTTTGATGCTGTGTGCTCGAGAGCCGCGGTTGAAGGTATATGTGTTTCAAAGGCTGATTTTTCTCGTTTGATTTTGTCGTCATCAAAGCTGGACAGATGTTTAATATTCAAGTTGGAGCACACGGCAAACTCTCGGCTGGACAATTACAGAAAAATAGTTTTAAATTCAAGTTTTATATGTTTTTGGTAATTTACAAATTTCTCATTCATCAACAACGACAACATTATATCCTTCATAGACACCCTCTTCCTGACAGAGACTGGAAAGTCTTTGGTCTCCATCAACTCCTGAGGCAAATATCTGGCTCTTTAGAAGCCAAACGCTCCATTGTGTTCTCCAGCTAGTTCGCCATGAGGTGTTGGGGAGGTCGTGTACAGTGGAATCATCAGTTCTTTTCCCCTGTAATGAGCTGCCTGATGTGTCCAGCAGCAATGTTAGTGAAAGCAGTGGAAGTGACCCCAAACAAAAAGTTGTGGACTGCAGATTCAGAACGATACAAGATGCTAGAATAATGTTGAAACACAACACAACGAGGGAGTGAGAAGCTGCGTAAATCACTTGATCCTCTGTTAATATCAGAACATTTCACCACAGCAGTAATTTCAAACTTGCAATAAACATGATTTGTCCACTAATGTGTGTCTGAATTGTGAGATAACCTCTCTGTGACTCTAACACGTCTGCAGTCCGTCCTCTAACCCAACCACTCTGCGCTCATATTTTACACTGCCTGTCTTCCCAGTGTCTACAGGATAAACCTTTCAATTCCAGCCACTATCTGCATGACATTCATGCCATGTGAAGGCTGTGGTAGGAAGGGGCTCAGAAGCATGCTCAAGGGTGGGAGGGGGGGGTGGGTTATGGCTCTGTGTGCTCCCAGCATTCACCCTTGTTAGCCTTTACCAGTTCGACAATGCCCTGATGAAACATGACAGGACAAGCTTTCATAGCCATGTTGGGGCTAACGCCTTCAAATGCTACCAACTGCACTGTTTTGTAGCTCTCGCAGGCAAAGAGAATTTTAAATGGCCACACACTAATGCTTTGTTTGCCAGTGGTACTGTAGGAATAACAATAATAAGAAAAACACCATCCAGAGAGCGGGTGACTGCAGAACGACAAATGCATTATTTGAAGTGAAAATCCACCCAAAATAGAAGTCCATGTTACGCCGCTGATCCCGGGGAATATTCAATACAGTGAATATTGAATTATTTGTGAACATAAACAATCCCAGCAGGCTCGAGTGTGTGTGTGTGTGATGCCTCCAAGAAACACAACCTGCAGCTGCTCTATTTATACAAATCTGAATCTGCAGTGTGCTCATTGTGCTTCAAACATATACGAACCAGAAATGACCTAACCTGACGTCACCCAGCACATCCAGATTCAAAAACGGAGGCCGCTCATCTCTGAAGGTATCGCCGGATCACCTGTGCGTGCATGTGTGCGTAAGGCCATGTTGCGGCTGATTGATATCATAAGCGAACCATAGGCTGAAAGGTTCCCCCGGCGGCAGATGAAAGGCAGGATTAACAGAAGAGGGGTTGAGCCACGATGAGCACCGGGAGTGCATCGGGGGAGATCAGATGAGGAAATAATAGAGAGGGGTCCCCTGCCTTCACAGAGGAGCAGACAGGGAAGCGGGGCTTATGAGATGCAGAAGAGTTGCGGGAGATTGAATGATCAGTTCCAGAGAGTTGGCAGCTTTCCCGGCAAAGTTCCCATTCGTCTGAAGAGGAGGAAGAAAAGCAATCTTGATGGCGAGAAGAGATATTAGAATTAGAAAAGTGGGAGCAGCCGGGTCAGCAAAACACAATTTACCCAGTAATTTTTCCTTTACAAAAATCCAGCACTTATTCCACCTTTGATCATCAGGTGTGATTTACAGGTCCGGGAAATATAGAATCACACGTTTGTGCCGCGACTCTAGATGTCGTTCTTAGTCGACGTCAGCGTCTCTCCCTGTTTGCACATGTTGTCGCTGCTCTGTCACAAACAGACCGATCGTGATGCGCAATTTGAATCAAGCCAATAAAAGAGGCCATGATTGGCGCGCGCAGGCCAGAGTTAAAATTCCCCAATCATGCAGTTTGATGATGAGATCGCTATTGATCCACTTGTCTCTCATTTGCCCGCCCACAACGGGGACGACACACGCCGCCGCCGGAGTGCGGCATTTCGCGATTGATTGCTTCATCCAGGAAGAGCTCGTCGAGTCTCATCCCGAATGAAGCACTTTGTTTGTGGTGGGCCAGGACGAGTTCTCTCAAAAATCAAATAGCTATTTTCTCCCTCTCAGTCAGACAGGATGTAAATAGTGTATGTGATGTATGGTTTGGTTTTATTCCTTCATGAAAGCATAGAAAAAAAGTGTGTAATCAAAACAATTTAATTATGCTGTGTGTATTTATTCTGTTTTCACTGTAGTCTCATTGCAAATGAGAGCGTGCCCTCAACTATTCTTTGAGATTTAATTTAAGGTTGAGTGAATGAAATGAGATGAATGAAAAGCAAAACTTGGCCTTCACATCCGAAAAAAAGGCAACACGAGTAATTCTATATATTTACTTCACTTCAGTGGTATTTTACAGAACATTTGCCTGTATTTAATGTTCCCTAGTGAAAGGGGGGAAAAAAATGACAGACCCCACTACAACAGCACTAATTGGCTGCGCGAAACATTCAAACAAAGTTCAGATGCTATTTTCCGACAAACAGGAAAGATTAACTAAGGCACCTTGTTGTTCAAATTAGCCAGAACTGACTCCAAAAAACATGCCATTAATGATGTAAGAAAAGAAACGCTGTGTTATGGCCCAGCTCCAGTCCTAACACAGACAAATGCGCCACACTGTTTTTCAATTATTTTACGGAAGTGAAAATGCCCTATAGCGGTTGTTGTTTTTGTTATTCCATTTTGATGATTATGATGATACAAGCCAGGAGAATGTGATGTGAATGTTTGCAAAACTGGCTGTGATTGTACGGGGAGCCGCTGGAAACTGCTCACACGGGAAATAGATGTGCGGAGAGATTGTGCATTTGCCATATTGAGCTCCTGTGCATTCGTTTAATAGTTGGAGCAGTTGGTTCTCCGTGCGAAACTTATCATCCGGTATATCGGCGCCTGCAGCCGCAATAAATTCCAAATAATACTCCATTGGGTTAGCTTCCTTACTGATGCACGCTCGCATTAGGATGCTTTATCATAAACAAAAGAACGGAGAGAATGCGTACATCTCCGCCGCTGAATAATTCACACGGTTTTATATTCACACTGCTGTTCTCAATCAAACGTGTCTCTGGGTGAATGTGCGAGCCGGTGCGCATCAGGATAAAAGCAGCGATTGTTTGTATTGCATATATCCCCTGTTTTGTGTGTTTCCATCGTTGATGTAAAACCTACACCAGGCAAAAACTCATCCTGACAACGACACAGCAAATGCAGCGTGACCCTGTTTTACCCTCGCAGATTCACCCGAGTTCTCAACGTGCTGCGGCAACTTCTTAATAATAAATAAATGTTGCTCTCTTTGCAGCACACAACCAATTTCCTGGCGATTATTGAGCCCGGTCCCTTTCTCTCAGGCTGCTTTTCCTTTCCCTGAGAAAACGTCCTGATGGCCCCGTGTGGGTTTCTGGGAGGGGTGAGGCTGATGTGTTGTGTGACGGGGGGAGGGGGAGGAGGACAGTGTTTTGACAGATTGGTGTGCCACTGTGACGGTCGGAGAGAATCTCGGGGTCAAACGGCAGACATCTAGTCGCTGACAGCATCAGGCGTGTTCGCTCTGGGAAGCCTCTGATCCGGAGCCTGCACGGTGGCATAAATGGGGAGGATATACTGTATGGTTCGAGTAATGACTGTGGAGAAAGTTTATGTGTACAGTGTGTACAATAAAGGAGTTTACTGTGCTGCAGCTTTTATTTGGTTTGGATTATAGTGGAATACAAGTATTCAGATATATTCATGATGTAGATAAAATTCAACCTACTTTTTTTTTTATCATGCATCACATTATTTCATTTTTGTTTTTTGTGTTTTCTGTGTTTGTGTGTGAGTGAAATGTGTGTATATATGTAGAGTGGGGTCTAAAAGTCTGAGACCACATTGAAAAAAAATGTGAATATTTCTACATAAAGCTGGAAATGATCAGAAAGTTTGAGAAAACACTTAAAAACACAAGATGTAAAATGTTTAAGATTCTGCACCATTTCTGGGTCGGCAATCAAATTTAAGCACATTTGTGGCAACTTAGCTCCTTTTGTACAAAAGGTCAGATTTCTTTGACTTTTATTCTTTCCATTGAAGTAGGCGTGTCGTGACTTATGTTTCTGAATCCTCAAACGTCCTGATTATTTCCAGGTTGACGTGAAAATATTACAGATTTTCAATGTGCTCTTTTTTGTGCGTGTGGAAAAAATGAGATGTATTGCAAATGTATTTCCATTATGTTAATTTTGAGTGGGTACTAAAACACTTAGTTTTGTGCAGGAAGCAGTAGAAAATGTACCGACGATGCATCACACTGTTAAACAAATGTCACATAAATGACTAAGAATCTCGTGTCACCGGTTCCACAAAATGGCTCTTTCCGCCTTTTATACCGTGCTAAGCCACATACATCTCATATACATCTCCGATATAGTGCAAATCAGTTTCCTTCCTTAATAAAATCTTCAGCTCAGTTCCACAAGTGCTGTAACATTCATCTCCCACGCCAGTCAGAAAACATCGCCTGCCTCCATGCCTCAAGAAAGAACTCCAATTAAGTAACAATCTGTTTCCTTGTAATTATATGTACCAGCTTGCTTAAATTAGGCTGAAACCCATTACAGAATTAGAACTTGAAATTGGGTCAAGAGCGTGTCACAGCGTTTCTGCTCAAGCAGTTGTGGCAGTGGGGGGAGTAATGGCTGCAGTGCGAGCGGGGCGCGGGGAGGTGTCAAGATGCCCGGCTCGCTGGTGGAGACGAGGCCCCTGGAGTCGCTGGTGCTTCCTTCACAACACCCCGGTCAAGATTCTTCAGACAGCCACGGAGCGGCCGAGTCAACAAACAAATGCTTGTTTTCTACTCATTAGTGCACTCTGGTGAAAGAGGAAAAAGCTAGCCGAGAGTGGCTGGAAGGAACGGCGTGTCAACTCATGTTCCACGTTCTGCCTCTTTATTTCTTTCCTTCTCGGGGGCTGAGGGTGTCAAAAAGGAAACACTGGGGGGGAAATGGGAGCGTGTTTGTGTTTTTGGTTGTTGGTTACAGGGGTGTGTGTGTGTGTGTGTGTGTGTGTGTGTGTGCTCTTGTACGTCTATACTAGTGAGGAACTGTTTGCGTTTTAGACCCCTGGTGGTCTTCACCTCTTCAAAGGGTTGTTTCGAGGTCAAGACGTGGTTTGAGGGTGGAAGTTAGAAGTAGGTTTAGTTTAAAGGAATAGTTTGACTTTTTAGGAAACACACTTATTCTCTGTCTTGCTGCGAGTTAGACGAACCTCATACCACTTATATATGTGTATGTATGTAAATATAAATACTTGATGATGTAAAGTTTGAGCTTGCAATTGGACAGTTTAGCTTTGCAGACTGGAGACAAGCAGAAACAGCTACCTTTCCTCTTTCTGCGCTTAAGGAAATGTATCTACCAGCGCTTCAATTCTTACTAATTAACACGTTATATCATGTATTTAATCTGTGCACAAACCAAAGTTTGAAACCTCACTCTCAAAAGTCCAAGTTACCATCCCTGTTTTTTTCTACGGGTTAAACAAATGAGAATTAACATTTTAATAAGTCAGCTTCCAGGTGAGTTTTGTTACCTTTGGATTGGCCAGGTTAGCTGTTTACAGTCTTTATGCTAAGCTAAGCTAACCGGCTTGCTCGCCATAGGTTCATGTTAACTGTATATAATGAGTAGGGTATCAATCTTCTCATTAAACTCTGGGCAAGAAATCGAAACTGTTGCTTTAAATGAAATTCACTCGGGTTGATAATTAACAAATTAACACAGCAATCCAAACAAATGGCTTCTATTGCTTCTGTGATAATGAGGCCAAGAGATCTGACCAATTAATAACATGTTCTCGCTGCTTTTTTTTTTTTTTTTTTTTTTTTTCTTCAAGTGGTCGGTTTGTGAGAAGAAAGCTTGCTCCTGCAGCGTTTCTGTCATGTCTCTTGCTGGAGCCGTTCTCATCAGTTTTTCATTAGGTTTCTATTTCCAATTAGGTGCCGGCCTCAGTGGACAAAAGTGAGGCAAACAAACAATAAATTAGGCAAAGGTGCAACTAATATATCTGCCAAGACATGCTTCAGTGCATCACATAGCTTAGTGCCAAGACCATTTTCTTCTCTGGGCATTTCACTGGGTGTTTTTCCGTCAAGAAAACACTGAGACAAAACCCAGAGATAACCCTGCCAATTATGTACTATCTGTATCTGTATGCCCCTCAAACTCAAACTACAAAAACACTCGAGTACGACAGTGTCACAATATACTGGATCTCTAAACAGTCAGTTTTCTTCACTGCCTATAGTAGATAATATGAACCCATATAAGGCTAATTATTAGTTTGCAAACACATATTGCAGCATTCAGTAGTTATAATTGGAAATTGTTACCTGATTTCCTGCTTATCAATGCAACCAGCTGGTCCTCGGGCCTGTTGTCTCATGACAAGGCCCTAATTGCTTCCCACATGTGGTTAATGTAAGTTCATATGGTCACTAATGAGAACTGTCATACAGTAGAGGTTTTTCTTTTTTTTTTTTTTACCCAAACCTCAGAATTATTCAAATGGACAGGTTTACCCAATGGGCATAATGCGCAAAAAATATTTAATTAGAATTGCAAGATTCTTTCAATTTGGCTCAGTTGTTTATACAGAGGGGGGGGGGAATAGTTTGTGTGTCAGGGAATTTTGCAGCACCTCATTTTCTAGATAAAAAAAACATCCAGTAGGTGTTTGAACAGGTTATTAGACAATGCAGCAAACTGCCCGTCCAGCGTTTCATGGTGACAGATTAGGTTTTAATGCTTGCTGTGTTTATCACAGAAGTGAAGGAGTGAAATGTAGTGTGTGTGTGCGTGTGTGTGTTCGAGACCTTGGCTGCATGAGATCAACCATTTGTTTCCATTAACCATTAAATACGTTCTTACTGCATGATATGCATACATATCCTTAAGAACTCTAAATCACTATATTTAGTATTGTTGAGTTAGGTTCAGCATTATTAGTTATTTTTCCCAATCGTTCAAGGTTAAATGTTGAGGACTGTGTTCTAAAGTTTTCTTGTTGTTGAGAAATCCCGTCTTTCAAACACTGTCTAACATCATTACACTGTCTGTGGGTCCCAGCCCATGAATATACACATAATTTAATTTTTGAAAAATGCACTGTAGTTTTAAGCAAATGTTAAAGTGGAGTAAATATAGAATTCTTATGGGACTATTTTCAGTGGCGGATTAATACAGATTTGGTTTTTAACAATAGAACTAGAAGAGTATCACATAGACGATTCTTGTTAGGATTAATTCATTGTTGGTTTTGGTCTTGTAAATATGTCCGAGCATAAGAAAAATATTAAATATATGAAACTGTGAACACAATGAAACTGAATTTAAAGACCACAATGTAAAATTAAAGCCCCCAACCCACTCTCTCCGTTTCCTCTTGTAGTCATATTAGTGATTAATTCCTTGCACACTTCATTGTTTGCCATCTCTCTCTCCTGCCAGCGCTCGCTCCTCGTCGTGTTTGTCATGCAAGTATTATCGGCATCGGTAAATAAGTGTAAGTCAGTGTGAGTTCGTGCATCCGTCCCTCCGAGTTTGTTGATGTACCCGGCGAGAGCGTCAACAAAGTCTTTCGTCGGCGAGGAGGTAAATTTACACATCGGTAATCGGAAATGACAAAGAGACCTCATCGATGCGCAGGCTTTTGCTGCACTTTCAAAGGAGACGACACAAATTGAGGGATGAGAAAGCGAGGGCGCCGCCATTGAGTTGTCAACACAGTCGCTATTATGTGCTTTGTCAAACTTCGGTTTCTTTGTTACAGCGGCAACTCAGAATAAAATGTGTATTCTCCAATAGACATGGGAGTGATATATTGGGTTGGCACTATTGTACTTTTGAGATATACAGAAAGCTGTCTTGGATATTTTCAGGTGGGCAGAATAACCTTGCAGCAGCAGCCCAAAAAAATCTGACTTCTCACTGACATCCCTCCCTCCTCCTGACTAGATAAATGCACCATTCACTGAAGTGAGATTAGTTTTTACTTTTGATTTTCCAACTGAAAAATAATTCTGGCAGTTGTGGAAATGTTAAAAACTCTCCCCAACTATCTGCCAGAATCGGTTTCGGAATAAACAGAGGCGTAAAGCAGATCATGCGGTGGCAGAATCACGCTTCATTTCATATCTCCAACACCTGTTTTTAACAGATGTTGATGAGGTTTGGCAGTTTCGAGAGGCAGAGAGTCATGTCAGCTTCAAAACATTCCTCATTGTTTGCTGATTGGTCCGACACTCGTCTGGTTTGGTTTTTCACACTTGAGTCTTGTAGCAAAAATCATCACAATCACATCTTTTAACAGAAAGTCTGTACTCGCCGATGAAGACTTGAGACTCATCGCATCCGAAGCAAAGTGATGGCATGAGCTACAAAAACCTTCATGCGGCATATTTTATTTTTTACTTCAGGATGATTCTTTTCAACACAAAGAGGTTTGTTCTTTGACGACTCAACAAACTCACAAGAAAGAGGAAGTAGTGTAAGTTGTAGGACATATGTGGCTGAGATGGGAACTTTACTGTAAACAAGGAAAACATATTGGGCCGAGTTCATGCAAGGAAAACATCAGACAACTTTACAGTATATTCTTTATATAACAGCTGTGGATGTAGGAGGTGAGGACTTGTTATCCTCGGCTGTGGGTGAAAAGTGCAATGAGGATAACGCGGGCAGGAGGGCGAGAGGTTCTCTGCCAAGAAAACGTCCGAGTTTGTTTCCTTCAATCACAACTTGTCATATGGCTGGAGTGCATCAGGGTCTATTGAGGCTACTGTCCACGAAGATACCGATATATCTGCCTGTTCTGAGATGGATTTCTCTCCATATGATAGTCGGTGGAAAATGAATTAGACAGCTTTACTTTTGGCTGCAGTCGAGTCACGTCTGCGAGGGGAAATCTTGAGAGGAAGTCTGAGGAAACCCGGACGTCTTTATGCAGACGCATTTATTGAAGCTCGATTGAGAATAGAGATGAGCATTACGAGTGAATCGCTGTGTAATGCCATCCAATTCTTAAGGTTACTTCCTGGCGGGGAGTGTTTAACCCTGACAAGACCTGTGAGATTTGCTACATGTCGAAAGAAGGTTATTCTTCACTCATCTATACATATGTAAGGATCCTATTGGGTGTGGGCTCCTCGACAAGAAACGCTTACCTCAGTTAACCTAAGTCACGTTATATGATGCACTCGGGTTACATGTAATACTTTCTGAGAAGAGACAGTCTGTCAGTCTGAGTCTGAGCACAGCGTATCTTTTTGACCTCAGTGTCCACTGGGAGACGGAGACAGCCCGGCCTTATCAGGACAGCTGCACTGACTGGTCATCCTTAGGAGACAGAGAGTTGAACTGTTGCTCTGAAAGGTCATGACCTCTGCTTTTAGGTTTGCAATTGACCCAAAAGTGATCTGAGAACCTTTAGGCCTAAAGAAGGAATCAACAGATCCCCCCCCTTTTTTGATTGAGACAGCAACACAAACTACCATGACCTCAGGACAAATTAGCACCTTAATAATCAATCAGTTACAATCAATTAAACAGGTGAATCAAAATCATGTAAATATATACATCGATATCAGGAATGTTTTATATTGAACAAATCAGGTGCGAGTTAAAGCTAAATAATTCTTACTGTAATCAGGATGATGTTTTTAAATGATTGAAATATCACCAAGTACAAATGTGAATCATCACCTGCTTCTTACATAAATTACCAACAATTGTATGATCACATAACTTCGGTATGAACCCAATCAAACACAAATAGAAAACTGAAGCTTAGATAGATTCAAGCTATCAAATATGATTTTTCCAACTAATTGATTATTGCATTTGCAGAGTGACATGACATGAACCACACACTAGAACAGAAACATGAAAAATAGCAGCCTGTTAAAAGTCCGTCTGTCTGCGGATAGAGACTGACGTGTATCTCTTAATTTCACTGAGTAAAGACATGCATTTGAATCCCTATGTGGCTGCCTGGTCTCTCAATTAGAACACGATTGTCAAACACGTTCGTCCTCACACATTTCTTCATCTCACTTTAAAGCCGGCGGAATCCGTCCTTCAAAACCTCGACAATCATAAGACATCACCTTCACATCATTATCTTTAAAGCTCGGCGTCCTTTGAGGTGCTTGAATGGCATCAATTGTGCTTCTGTCAATTGAATCACTGTTACTGAAAAGGACTCAAACACACCAGCGTTAGATCCATGATTTACAAGTAGCTCTTTCATACCTTGTGCTGTGTCAAGAACCATGTCCATAACTTGCACTGTTGCGTCAGAGACGTAGGAAGAACAACTTTGCAGATTCCACTTTGGGCCACGAATTTTAGATGTAGACTTTAGATAAGGATAAGAGTTCCTGTTGGGAGACATTTGCACCATTCAATGGCAGTTTATGTAATGGAGGATACAGCACAGCTATTTCTGCAGGCTCTCCCTTCCTGATCAAAGAAATTAAAACTGCTTAATAGCACATACAACAACACAAACCTTGCTCGTGTTGTATCTGCTCTCAGATGGACGTCGCTTTGGATAAAAGCGTCTGCTAAATGAAATTGTAGAATTGTAGACAAACTACAACTCCACTCTCTCAGGTAACACGGGCTGTTTTAGTGTGACCTCCACCACTGTGTTACAGCTCCTCCATCCGAAGTCTTCATTCTGTCCCTTCTCCTTGGAAATACAAAAAAACAGTTTTTAGCTCAAGAGCTGAAAAAGGAGGTAAACAGACTTCACAGTCACAGCGATGTCGAGCCTACAGAAGATCTAGGCTGGGGAACTGAAAGCAGTGATAAAACGTCCGGGCCGACTCCTCTGGCTATAGCTTAGACCAGGCAGGAATTCATCCACACCTATTGCAATATTGTGCACCAATGACGATATATATTGCGCACTTTTTTACATCTGTAAATACCTGCGTACTTGCACACCAGCCAGCATTGCTTGTTCTAGTGTCTTGTTTCTTCGTGTCTTTGTCTTTTTTCTACTGTGTCTGGCATGTTTGCACCAGGATCTGAGAGAAACGCCATTTCAACCCCGTCTATGTCCTGTACATATGGCAGAATTGACAATAAAGTTGACTTTGACTCCAGCTTTGCAGCCTCAGTAACACATCTCCCAACTCACACATCTTGTGTTGGTCTTTGCCAGACAACTGAGAAAATACTTTTTGAGAACACTTTTATTGCCCCCGGTGAGCTCTAAACATTCTTCAAGCCTCGACCAAACTGTGGCCACCACCGCTCTTGGAGCTGCTAGAAACTGTTACTCTTGTTTGATTGAAGGTTCAGTGACAAAATGTTTGATGCAGGACATGCTTGACTCAGGATGTTTCTTTATGGATAAAATAGTGGGTTCAACTGTATGAAACACTTCCTGAAGAAAGGGAGGTGGAGTGATGCCTCACAAAGCAAGAAGTGCATTTAAAATGACATTAGGCAAAGCAAAAAGAAATAGATAGCTGAAAAGGTGTTATATCAAATTCCATTATAGCTCTACTGGGATCTTAATATCAAATTATGGCTTCCTCTGGTTATCTACTGTGTGTGGAAATGGAAAAAATACACAATTAAAAAACACATAGGGTAGATCTTTCACACTACAGTTTTGGACTAGTTTCCTAATGTTATTTTGTCTGAATGAAAGGGTGGATGGATGATAGACAGGCCCAAGTACAGGTAGACATAAAGCGAACATCCTTTTCAGTCGTGCAGCGATGACAAAAACCCGATAACACTAAGTCTAATTTGAAGTGAGTCTTCTTTAAGAAGGTCAGTCGGAGGGGGCACGGCTACGACCGTGACCACGTCAGTTTTGTTAATGTTTAGACAGCGTGCGGCAAAGTAGAAATGCAGTTGGTGCAGTTCCGCTTGTCATGCTTCATATTCGGCCGAGCGCGAGCATGTCCCGGAGAATTGGGAAATACAGTCCGTCAGTGACAAGGTCACCAAGCAGTGACTCTGGAATGACTTTATACATTTGCACAGCGGCATCTCTATCCTTTAGTCTATTTCTTTCTCTCTTCGTGCTGCTTAGAGACTTTGGACCTAATTTTTTCCTCCATAGATTCACATTTCCATTCGGTCCGGAAGCTTCCTCCGTAGCTGTTGACCAGAAGAGATCACAGCCCCGCTGCCCTTTCGGCTGCGCCTTAAGAGACATGTTTCAGCTACGAGTCTCTAATCACAGTTCATGCCCTTTCACATGACATCAGTTTTGAACGCAGCCAAAGGTTTGGCCTCTGGGCTGCTGGATTGTTTGTATGTGCTGACCTTTTGTTTGCATTGACTATATGATATACAGTATACGCCATCGACCTGCCAGGGATGAACATGAGCCTGTGTGACTAAATCTGGCACATTTACCAAATGCTCACTACTGTGCATTGTCCCTTAAATAAAATCAACATAAAGCCTATGCCCTTCAAGCAAAAGCTCTTTTTGTCCTTGTTTCTTGATTTGACCTCATAAATTTACACTGTTAAAACCGCTCTACATCCCGTAAAAAAATCACATCATTTTCTACGATTATGATTCAGATCAACAACAGAAAATATCATCCGACGCTTTGCATCGTCCCCAGGTTTGTTTATGGCGATACGAGCCTGTCAGAGGAGCCTTATGGAAAGCGCCATTGTAAATACCTGTCCCCCTCCATTGCGACGAGGAAACTAAGGTGAACGCCTTTGATCACGGTGACATAAGTGAATGAAATGAGGAGGAAATGGAGAGATGGCAATTGGGACAAATCGCTTCTAAAATTGAACATGACAAGCCTCTGATTGTAATCTCCATGTGGACTTTAAGGGAATGGAGTGTGTATGATGACAGGGAATATGAATGAATATGAAGCTCATCTGAAAGGAGAGAGGTAGAAGGAAACTGACCCAAAGGTGCATCTTTCATTATGTGTGGTATACACACAGGTATGCACCTACACATTTAAACTCAGGTCTTACTTTCATTCTTCTGGCCTTCATTGATAACAATAACATTGCACTCATAAAATGAATTGTCGAGATCTGGGAAGGCGTTACCCAGGAGAGTTTTGATGGGGCAACACGAGCAATTAGACGACCATATGCACAGAGAGGTTAGTGTTTGGAAGAGAAAATGGACGGCAGATTATGATCAAACTGTCGATTAAAAATCAGAAATATCCATCAGAGTTTACAGACCGACTGCTCGAGTGCACGTTTCCTTTGCTTTATGATGAACATGCTTGTGTTTTCCCTCCGACTCTAATAGTTTTACTAACCTGACCGAACAGTTGGCTTCTTTACAGCCTGTCTGATTGCATGTTTCCTCCCCCATCTGACTTTGTTTTGCTCGTGTTCCCAGATTCGAGTAGTTACTCTGATGAGCACATTGTTACCGTAATGGATAAAAAGGGATGTCCAGGACTCAAAAAATAACATCTGAGTTGTAAATAGAAATACAAGAACAGCATTGAGGCAAATGGCAAAAACAATTCATGGTTATGTTTTCCTGGCTGCGTCATGTGAATTATTACTGTTGTCTGTTGGGAAGAGAATTGAAAGTAGTGGCAAAATCTCTGCAATAAGATTCCTTTTTTTTCAGTTTTAAATCATGACGCTGATCTTTCCTCAAACCCAAACCTATTTGGTTTTGTGCCTAAATGTAAGGTTTCATATTGGCCCTCTGTACTGGTTTTGGAGGGCACTGGCAAACAGTGCGATCCTGAGGCATCTAATCAGTAAACACTCATACTCTATGTGTAATTTTGGAAGGCAATGAAAACCTTTATTGTCTTTTCATTTGGAGGACTTTGGAGGACTTATCCGGCAACCAACTCAGTTTCATCACATCCCGCCTCGCATTAAACTCCAGCTCGAGTGTATTCCGGTGCTTCGGGTCCATTTCAGCTTGATGAGATCAATCACGTATGCAGACCGCGGTCCGCCATAATTGCAGAGTGTCATTGCCCAGCCGGGCCCATTGCTGTCTCACGCGTTAATGAAATACGAGCGTATGATACACAAACGCAGACTTTACGAGTGTGTACAGTATGGTTTGCAGCTGCATCCTTGTGTGACTGTGTGCGCGTGTTTAGATTGAAATTTATTTACCCCATGTTGATAGGGAGGCCTGCTGCTGTTTCCCTGTTACCAACAGAAGATTAAAGCATGCAGCAGCGCGTGAGACATGGAAACGCCCCCACACCCACTCGCACAATACACACATCAATACACACACTAACGATCATCTGCGGTAGAGGACAGCAGCGAGGAGAGGTCTGCGAGTCTGCCAGGATATTGACACATCCAGGACCCGCTGGACCGGCTCGGCGCACGGTGCAAAGTTCAAACTAAAATATGAACATCGCTATGAAATCGTTATTTTCAACACGTAAAGCTTTCACTATATAAAATTAGAATAATACATCTATTGCAATGCGCGCTGATAATTTCATTCTCTTCCTCTTTTGGAGCACTGACCTGTGGACCGACCTTTTGGAAAATATCTTTGAGTATCACCATTAAATTTATTAAACATGCAGCAAATTATTTTAAGATGTGCGAGTTTTTTAACTTTCAAAATAAAACATTTTTGACACATGAAATTACAATAATATTGTATTTTAATGCAAATATTGCTACTTTCATTTTTAGTACAGTTTTCAGATGTTACAAGATTTTTTATACTCTTCCTGTCCAGTGAAAACTATGCAACTCCAAATGTGGTGATTGTGAATGTTTCTGACAAACTGAAGGATTTAAACGTGCCTTTATGTGTTGAGGAAATTCTCCTTCTAGAGATACACAAGCTATTTAAAGCCTCCTGAATCAGATGCATTGTTCTCAGAGGACAGCGACACTACAAACATATGATGATCTTATAAAACATGATGCATTGCTGTAAATTAAACCACCCAACAGTGTAAAAAATAATTAAGACAGCAATTAAAATTTTGTTGTAGTCTTGCTTCAGGCTGCGGCCGGATCGGTCTGTGCCCTGAAACATCTGGCCTTTGTCGTACTCCGCTCGCACTGGGTCACGAGCCATTATGAAATCTGTTGCCTTACTGGATGCGTGAAACCACACAGGAGCACTTAACAGTTGCTTTCTGCTTGTGCGCTGGCCTGTGTACTGACCTATGGGGAGGATTGTAAATACAAAGTGTTCCTGCCCAGCGAGGCAACGCATCACATTACGACAATGTGGGGGGATACAGCGATGTGGAAATAACACATCACTCGGCATCACTTATGTGAAGTTTGAAACTGTGTTAATGAACTTTGAATGTCAGGTAGTTAGTTTTGCATCCTGTTGTGTCGAACTAAATGCGTTTGATTAAAAATTAGCTGCATATATAAAGTTATATATGTATAATTACAGTAGCTGCAGTGCTTACTGTGAATTTTGTGCTCGCCTCTTGTTCGCCTGAATAAAATAAGATGGACCAGGCAATACTTTAAAAGTATCTTCCAAATATCAATTTTATCCACTACAGTATTTACAGTACAGTAGAACAATAACTCATTCAACCTCATGGAGACAGTATGTATCTTGGTATATATCATTTAAAACATTTGCTCCTCTCTCTCACTTTATTCCTCGCCTTCCATTGGCCTGTTCGGGGGACAGCTGAAGAGAGCGCCTGTGATAACTGCCATTAGCATGCCACTAGTCGGGTGTTAATATGCAGTTTCTCTGGGATGGCATTTTGCACTGTGTTATTACCGCTGTCCAGATGTCGCTGGAATGGTCGGCCGGGCTGCACGCATATGTGTGTGTGTGTGTGTGTGCGTGTGTGTGCGTGTGTTTGACTGCCTCGCTCTCTCTCTCTCTCTCCTTTTCAGACCCTCTCGCTCTCTTTCCTCTCCACCTCCACCATCCCAGCATAGCATTTATCTTCCTCATTTGGTGAAAACTATTCTTAGAGATTTCCTATAATTTTATCTAATTTCAGACAATTTTTGCTGCTTCCATTTATTTTGCTTCATCTCTGCTCCCCATTGTGTGCTCATGCGAGTATAGATTCAGGCTCTGGGAGACTTCCTTACTTTTATTGTGTCTCACAAACATTCACATCCTCCTGTTTCCAAGCCTCCACATGCATGTCGGCATTTTCCGTCCGTCCATGTATCTTTATTATCATCATTATACGCAGCCGAGATGTTGGTCTATTAGCAGATACTGTATTGTTCTCTGTGGTTGGGTTAATCTGTTTCCTAATTGCCTGGACAGACAGGGAGAGGTCCAAGCTCCATTTGGCCAGTCCATTTCACACAGGACTGTTTCCACGTCATTTAGCAGGTGAAGCACATTACACATCTGCTGAAATGAGCGGCGGCTGCGAGATCAGACAAGGCCCATGCCAGTTGTAGCATTATGACATTGTCTTGAAAATGGCCTGTCGTTCTCCTTCTCAAGGTCGGGAAGCTGGTTCACCACAAAGTCAGTACAGTGGAATTTGTGCATTGTGTAGGTTGAAAAGTTACTTGCATATATGCAAATTCAGGAGCTTGTTCTATAGCTGAGAGGTTTAAAATTGCTTAAAGGTGCACGTCACTGATTTGCATGTCAAAGCAAACTTTTGTCATGTGTGACAAAATCACTCAGGTGACGTCACCCAAGTACTTGAGCCATAAACTTGGGGATGACACATGTTTAACAGAAAAGCTCTATTACAAACTGTGCAAACTTTTTTTGCAGCTGCGGACGAACGAACACTATCAGATTGCATTGTGGGAAAAGTGTTTTTGGACCTTGACCCACATTGTCAAAAAAGTTTCCTTCACACATTTTTTTCAAGAATCACTTGAATGCTCTTTTTTGCATTTTGACCACTAGTAGCGCTGTGGAGCAACATTTTGATAAGCGGGTCGCTGTTTCGATTGACCTTGCACGCAAGCACAAACACACAGGTGACACAATGCACATGAAGAAGAAAAATCTGCTTTGCGAATAAATGAATTTTATGGGAAAGAAACTGTTTGTTTGGCATCAAGGACACAGAGTGTGTTTTAGCAAGAATCGAAACAGAAACTTTGTTTACAACATAACTCCACCTTTAAGGTTAGCTTTGTGCACACGGCATCAGTTGTTCTGAAAACTACTTTAAATTTCACTGAATCTGTAACTTGTTTTCTAACCTAAAGTGTTACAACTTGTATCGCGTGATGCAGATTCACAGGTCAAAGTCGCAGCGGTTCAGATTTAGTTTATTCTGAGGTTGCTATTTTAGAACACTCACGCCGAATCGTGTGTTTCTGGATTAGCTTGTTAGCGGCTCTTGTTTTTGTGTCGTCTTGCATAAGCTGCTCGTGTAAGGAGGTTTGCATGGGGTATGTATGTCTGTGTGAGCGATGGGCCTGCCCCGCTCTCAGACATCGCCCTGGGGCATCCGAGCATCTCTGTCTGACTGATGGGCAGGATGCTGGGGAAGCATACAGATACAGATTCAGCTTGAAACTTTTATTTGGCCGAGTCTCTGTCAGAGGTGGCTGAGGATCCCCAGTAACACACTGCACCTCGCACTCCTCTGGCACTCAATACAACTACTGTACGTACTGTCCAAGGACTCATATTGGGAACAAAATGAGGTAGGAGTAGGGCAACGCCGAGGTGTGTGTTTGTGCGTTTGCCAGTGCACCACTGATGCAGTAAAAAAAATAAAAAATAAAAATGGCACATTGAGATGCCAACTAATCTCACTACCAGACACACACAGAGCACAAAAGCTCATCTCAACTTTGGTTGCCATCCAGGTCATCTCCCTCCATCTATTTCTCTCTCTCAGCATGTCAGGCCTGATGTGAAAGGAAATATCGTAGAGGGCAGAGGCAGCCCAAACAATGAGAGATACACAACCTCCCCTAATTTAATCTTACAGCAGATGGCAAAATGTAACCTATGGCCCTGACAGATTGCTGTTTTGGTAAAGCCTTCCAGCGCTATCCGGAAAAGTGAGAGAAGCAGGCCGATGAGGTTGGGAGGAATTGAAATGGCGGAGGCAGAATACAAAGATGGGAGAGACAAATCTCTGAGAGGAGGGGGGGGCTGAAAAGTTGAATAAAAAAAGCGAAAGACAGGCAGAGTGAGAGTTTGAAACGTGGAGTTAAACCTGACAGATTTGCAGCAGATCAACTATCTGAACTTCTCTGGGTCAAACTGGGACGAGTGAAAACTCAGGAGAGAGATGTCAAAAACCATGAAAGGCCAATTAAGAGCAAAATCAGAATGGCGATGCGCCGTACGACGCGAGATGAGACGGAGAGAGCAGGAAAACAACTCAAAGCTGGTTGATAATTACTGGCGAGATCCTCTGATCACTTGTCATCTGTGATGCAGATGATAGAACAAGTGAATGAGTTTTAATTAGGCATGCTATCTGGACGGCTAACCTCCCCTAACCTGCATCTGCGCTTTGTTGGGATAACCTGCTGCAGCTCTCGTCTCACGGCGAGAGAGAGAGAGAGAGAGAGAACACAAAGGAGATAAACAAAAAACAAGAAGAAAGACGAGCATTGGCAGTGACACATCAGAGCGGCTATTTTTTCTTCTTTCCTGCTAATTTCGACATTAAACGCCAACAGTGTTGCAGCCTAATTAAACCTCAAATTAAAATAGAATTGATTGTAAATTCAGATTATAAGCTGTGAAATATCTAGGAACACGTGTTATTTCAGAAATGTGAATGTAGTTTCAACTCTTTTCTTTGGCCTATAAGAACAACGTTGACGTATTATCTGTTTATTGTTTATTGTTTTTGACAACTCTTAAATTGCCCCACGGGGATAAATAAAGTTTTTAAAATTGAATCTCCTTATGAAGGTGATTCCAGCAGACACTGAACAGCATTAATATTCATTTGGACCTGACAGATGTTAGTCAGATATTCATTCAACTTCAAGCTCAGTTTTGTTTTGTTCTCCACCAACTCCTGAGACCTAAGATTTGGGTCTTTAGTGCAGCACAGGTAGCGTTCAGTTGATTTATCAGACGTTTTTTCTTTTGCTAAAAATCAATGCTGATGAGAGCATTGACAGTGAATTAAAGGTAGGAAGTAAAACCAAAACCGTGAGCTCAGTCAACCAGTGTTTTTCATATTCTCATATTTCATATTCTATTCTATTACAACCTGTTCCAACTATTATAACGTAAAGCTAAAAGTCACTGAAACATTTTGTGGCGGAGGTCAGGTGGCAACTATCTGTGGATTCATCACTAAAAGCAACCCCTTTTCGACTCCTTGTATATAAAAAGTATTGATTATTGCACCTTTAAAGTGAGTACTTTTAGTAAATATTCTCAACATAGTGTTGACATTGGGTCAATTTGCCCCCCCCTTTTACTCAAATATCCAGCCCAGACAACATGAAAACGTACATTAGAAAACAATAATGTGACTCAGTGTAAGAATACGGCCCATGTTGCTCAGAAACAGAGCAGCGTGACAGACAGAGATAACAGTTAGTGCATTTAGCCATTTATTCATGCACTTATTCATCTGGCGTCGCTCTGCACATCATTTGTATTCAGCACCAAATACCTCTTTTTCCTCTGCCAACTCTATTATAAAATGCCAACCTGAGGGGAGGACCTACAAGCAGCTGCATAATGTTACAATCTACAAAAAGGCGCTGTGCAGTAGGTCCCATCCAACTACAGAGGTAATGTGTGAACTCCCTCCCAAACAGCCGGACGACTCAGACGAGAGACGAACTGTGCGTGTGGTAATCTGACTCCATGCAAATGATGAATAGCAGAGGGATGAAGTGGTGGGTCGCTGAGGGAGGAGACCCCTGGTGCTGTTTTGTGCATTGAGGAGGGCTTTAATCTGCTTCTCCAGGGGACCCGCCGGAGTCAGGGGGGGTCGGCCCTCGACGCCTGCCTCCATCGTCCGCACCTTTTGTTGTGCTTGATTCATGTTATCTCTGCTGTATGTTATTGAACAAGTCTTGAGGGGTTTTCCGAAGACACAGGTAGACGGCGAGGAAGAGACTCAGAATGATAACGAACCGAATTCCTGCAATAAACCAACACATGCTTGGTGCTAATTGAGTTCTAAATTGCCGCAAGCCAGTTGGAAAAGGTTACTTTGCCAAACTGCCGCAGAGATTTAAACAACCAGAGCTTCGAGACGCTGTTGTGTCGATTCATTTTTAAACAGCCTCAGCTCAGACTATGACTTACATCAATCTGGAGTTTATTAACCCAGCGATCGATACGTGAGCCTGCGTTTCAGTCTCACACATTTCCTGCACAAAGAGCACGTCTTTCCATTTCACTTTGATAACTTAATTGGCACGAGCTGCTGTGTTTTAAGGAGACGTACAGGAATGAAATAAAAGCTGTTAATATTCTGAAATGCAAGCCTCTGTCCCAATTAAGGAGCAGTGGATGAAACCATTTTGGTTCTAATAGGAGGGCGCTCAGGGTTCAGCCCGTGAGGAATCATGTTTTTATTTTCTTTTTCTTCCAAGTGCATCGCTACTTAGACTTAATTGGTTTTTAAATAAATCAAACAGATTGGAAAATATGTTTCTCCAATGTGACTTAAACATACACTATCATTGAATCTGCAGGCGACTATATGAGAGGTCAAAGTTCAGGTCTGACTGATCCTTTAAAAAAAAAAAAAAAAGACTTGAATTCCTTCCAGATCAACAGCTGCTGTTCTCTATCTAAAAGTTTATGGTCACAAAAATTGTTTTGTTTGTGCACAATTTATTTCTAAGTGTTGGAACATGTTTGGAGTTCTGGGCAGCTCTAATCTATTCTGTCTGGTTATGGCAACAATACACAAGGTCCAGTGCAAACACAACAAAACATTGTTATTGGAAAATCTGCCAAGTATTATTATTTTTTTTTATTATTATATTATTTTTTGCAGAATACAGACAGATTAATTCAAAACAAGAAATGTTAGAAATCCTGCAAACACAACTCTGACCTTAGCAAAACATTTCCAGCATCTGATTCAGGAAATTGCTTTTTCTTTCTGAGAATATCGATCGGCAGTCATGAGCAGGTGCAGGGGGCTGATCATGTGTTTATACACCGGATCATTCAAGGAATGTTTATGAGTGATTGCTGTTCTCCTGATCAATATGGCAGCCACACAATCCATTAGGCTAGCGATTAGCTGTACCGATGCTAAAGTAATGTATTATTTTTTGAGGGTGATTTGGCAGACTCAACAACATAAATCATTTTCAGGGGGTTTCAATTTCCATCATGTGCAGTGGAGGTTTTTATCAGCCACGAAATGTCTCGCACGGCATTTAACAAACGGGGGAAAGAAAGTGTCACGTCAGCTCAGGAAAGTTGGCTTTAAAAGTAGCAGGGCTGTGCGAGACGCGGAGAGGTCAAAGGTCAGGCGCGTCGGGCGGAGGGAGGCGCAGCGAGGGCGAAATCGAGATGGCCGAAGAGAAACGGCAAGGCACAGTGAGGTGTCCTCCATGTTTCATGAAGCCCTCAGCTGTTTCGTTCAGCCTCGAGGCTTGACCTCCACACACTGACAGCAAGCAAAGATCCATGTTGAAACTTTCAGTAGGAGCTGTGAAAATTTCACACTCTCTCGGCTTTTGTAGATAACTCTCTCTCGCCATTGTCCATCATGCAGACCAGGTGTGAGCCGGCTGAATTCACCAGCCGGCCAGAATCACAGCTCTGTCATCTCGCTCTCTCTCTCTCTTTTTTTTTTTTTTTTTTTTTTTATACTCAGGGGTAAAACAAAAAAAGGCTGCAGCTGGCTGGAGAATGACATATTTTGCAAATCAAGAACAATGTGGAGAAGATGAATGATAGCATCGACACAGGTGGGACTGTAAGTGAGAGGTGGCTGGTTGTGAATAAAGTGAAGCGTAAACATCCTCCGTGCCTCCCCCGCTTCCCTCCAGCTACTGGTTGTGGATGTGCGGAGCTGCGTGGATGTGAAGTGTCGCCTTTTTTGTAAATGACAGTGCAGGCTGTGATTTTAACCTGCTGCGAGTCCAGGTTATGTTTTTCAATGTGTTAATAAAGCAGGGCCTCACACAGGATTTTCAAATGCTCACGAGTGGAAGCCCCCCCCTCCACCAACCTCCTCCTTCAAATAGAGTATTTTAAAATGCTATTTTAGAAAATGATGTGGCCGTTCCATAGTGCAATTGAAGTGGAACAATTGATGATCAACTTTCATACCTTTAGTTTTATGAGCAACGTTTCGACCAACTATGGTTCTTTCTCAGGCAAAATCTAGGTCACTGGTCAAAAACATCTCGAATCAAACTAAAGTGAAGTGTGAAACTTTTCCAGAAATGATCAGGTGATTAACTGTTACTGTTCTTTTCTTCTAACTTTTGTTTCCCGATATGAATAAAATTCTAGTGGATTAATTGTTCTGGAGCTTTTGACTGTTTCACGTGGCCTTCATCGTCAGATGCGTAGTTTTCTTAGTTGTAAATGTTTTGAGGATCCTCAGATCTCTCATCCATGTTTGCCTCCACGTTTAACAGCTTACTGAAGATGTAGGTTCGGTCATTGTTGTGTCTCGCAGCTTTAGATTAGATGAGATGAGATGAGATTAGATTGAACTTGTCATCGCACAGAAGCAGTGAGACAACAAAATGCAGTTTCTAGTATTGTCCATGTGTAGATGTATAGAAATAACAGTGATGTGTGTATGTGAGTACAGCTTAGATATATACATTATGAACAGCGTAGACATAGTGAAATGAATACACTAACATACAGAGCGTGTGCAGCAGTGACAGCAGGGACTTCCAGGTGTTAGTGTGAGAATAATATACAGAACAAAAACACGATAAGAAAAATGTGTGTGTGTGTGTCCACTATCTTTGCAAGCACTTGATAGTTCACAGTTAGACACCTTCACTGTAGTTACCATAAACAAAATGGACATATCCACCAGCAACTGCAAAGTGACAGTCTGTGTGTATTTTATTCAATCCCATGTAGGATTTAACATTCAGCGAGTTAATAACCGGTGGCTCATGACCTTTATGCTGTATATTATATCACGATCCACCATTATATATGATGCGATGGAAAAACATCCATCCAATACACTGTACGTATACAGGCCATTCACTCACTGCAAATTCAATCTTCCCACCACACTTTGCTTTATTTCCTTCATGTCGCCGCCGCTGTTTCTCAGGCTGAGGGATATCTCGGCCGAGGTTAAAGCGACATCGAGGCACCTCTGCGACTGCAGCGACGCGGCAGCCATCCAGATGCCCCTCTTTTCTTCTTGCCTGCTAATATCCTGTGAAATCCAGCAAACTTAATTTGAGGGAAAGGAGCTGAACCTGAACTAAGCGGATTGAATTAATAAATGTATTTTCTATTTAACGGTTTGATTTCGCCAAAGCCTGTTTACAGCCACCGAATGATCTGCCTTTAAGTAAGGCGCACGCCCAAATCTGCTTACAGTTGCCTAAATCTATTATCTGCGCTCCACCTTATGGCGACTCACTGACTCTGTGTCGGGTGTGTGTGCGGCGCGTGAGGCGCGCACGCGTGCTCCCACGTCTGAGGTTAGCAGTACAAAATAAAAGGATGTTCAGCCAAGATTTTGCTTTCTCGTATGTGACTGAATAAACAGATTTTATATGTAAGCAAACAGTGTTACCAGAAAGCACAAAGGATCAAAACAGACAAACATAATGGCTCCTTTCATTCAGCAGATTTACGGGAACAGGCGAAACCTTCAGGTCATGTAGTTTTAAATTTAATATTTCTGTTCCAAATGTTGTACATCACAGTGGGAATAACAAAAAAAAAAAAACAACCTCTGAACTCAAGTTTTGGTCATTTTCATGTTTGAATACTTGATGTGTACAAGAGGAAACGTCTCATCTGAAACATTTTTAAAACCAGTTGGAAATTCATGGTCGTCAAATTCAAGATTATTTTTCCTGGAAAGCTGATTTTGTGGAAGGAGTTTTTTCCAGTTTTATTTTCTCTATTTATTACAGGAGGTGTGATCTGCACAGATGCTGCCTCTCTATCATCCAAACTGTTATTTTTTAATATGCTAATGTGTTTTTTTTCCATTTAACTTGGAATAATCCAGCTACTTTATAATGAACAGGAGATCTAATTTATTGTCCTCTCCATTTACAAACATGAGGGGACAGAATATTAGAAACAGATCTAAATATAATGAAATCCAGTCCAACACTAACTTTGACCTCAGTGCTAAAACTTATATAATTAATGAATAACTCTAAAACATCTATGAACAGACTTCATGATAGGACAACAGTTAAAAAGTGTTCAAAACCTGTGATTTACGAAAAAAGATGAAAAAGAATAGATGAAAGTCTGAAAAAAAAAGTATAGTTTTATGTTGGATGAATATTTTTTTTGCTTCTCTCATGACCTTGCGACCCCTTGCCGGGATCCACTTATCTCTAAAATTCATCACGGTATTCATCTGGTGATCTGGAGTCTTTTCTACTTTTCTAATTCAAAATCACAAACTAACTTGAACAATTAAGATCAACAAAACTCCAAAGGTAACTCCTGAAAACCAATCATAAAGCCGCGTGTCTTCGCTGGTGTCCGCCTCTTTTATTTTTGAGGCAGGGGGCTCTATGAAAGAAAATCAATTTGAGGCTTTTTTCAGTGTTTTGATTCTCTTAGGTAATTGAAACTGCATGGTCCAGAGCCTTTTTTAATATTAATCGAAGGTGCCCCGGATGCTGTAACTTCTTGGGAAAAAAAAAAAAAAAAAGCTAATTTGGCGCAGCGCTTCGATTCGACTTCATTAATTTCTCCGAGGTGAATGGGGACAAGAGACGGAGGCCGAGTACATCACATCATACTCCTTGCTTATATCTATTATGTCTCATGATGAGCGTAATTACCTTACTGCCCCTCCCATTCATCAGTCAAAGGATGGGACGCAAAGTAGTCTGAAAGAGGAACAGGATAGTTTGACATGTTTGATAGGAGTTGATGTGACCAGAGGCAAAACAAACAGAGTTTTTCAGCAAAAATATGTGAGAACAGACACTTTACAATGCCAGAATTTTAACAGTAAATATGTGTTTCTGAGTCATCGATTCTCGGGCAGCGTATTGGAAAACTGTCCATGATAGGTCATGTGAACCTGCAGCAAAACTCTGCTTTTGTGATGAAGCCGCCGAACAGAAGGAGCAGCATTTAACCGCTGACAGTTCAATTCACCAGGTAGCTGTCAACAAAAAAACGCTGCGCAATCTATCCAGGTTCAATCCTGACCTATCCCTGACATTTCCAGACACGGGCAGTCCGACTCAGTGTTTTGCAGACGTTGACTTCATGCGGGTTATTTGTCAGCAAAATGGGCGCGCCATCAGCTTCGGGGTGCTCTCGGACAGGAAGAGAAAAAAACGGCGAAATGATGTCTGAGATTGGTCTTGAACAAATGTATTTGTTCTCTCTGTGACCATTAAATGGCAGAAATATATTGTCTTTGCAGAGCTGCATGTCAGCGTGACAGAAGGTTTATGGCGACGTCTCGCAAACGGTATGTCAGTGTGGCAACAGGTGAAGGGAACGAGATACACTTTGTTTTATTGGCTTACTAAGAGATTTAATGTGGATGTAATTTGTTTTTTGACAGTGATGAGCACAAAATGACTCTTTAATGTCAAACTGATGTCAACAAGAAAACACATCTCTGCATGTGTAAATGCAGCTTTTATACCTTAAACCTGATTCCAAAAAAGTGGCTGAGTGAAATGTAAATCAAACAGATTATATGTTTACTGACAACAGTTTTGTGAAGTGAGTCCATGTATTAATCTCCTCCATACAATCATGTGTTCACAAAGTAGTGAACCTCTCTTGTGAACGACTGAGTCTTTCCAGGATGAACCTTTCATACCCAATCATGATACTATCACCTGTTACCAATGAACCTGTTTACCTGTGGACTGATCCAAACAGGTGTTTTTGGATCAGTCCACAACTTTCACAGTCTTTTGTTGCTCCTGTCCCAACTTGTTTCAAACATGTTGCTGCCATCAAATTCAGAATAAGCAGATATTTACGGAAATCGATGAAGTGGTTGAGGTCAAACATTAAATATATTGTCTTTGTATACTGCTTCAAATTGAGCATATGTCAAACAGGATTAGCAAATGATCACATTCTGTTTCACACAGCGTCCCAGCTGTTTCAGAATGAGGGTTTTACATCTCCTCTCATCAGTCTTTACACTGAGTATGAATGGATCTGTCCTTGGTCCTGAAACAGCCTCAGTGCTGAAATACATGAAAGGGACAGTCCCCATATGTCTCAGACTAAAGGCATCTTTAATCTAAGTCCAAAAGTCCAATCATATGCAAGGCTCCTCTGTGTGCACCAACAAAACAGAATCCCCAGAGGTGCAAATACAAGTTATATGAAAAAATGTAATTATCAAAAACATTCAGTTATGTATCCATATAATGCATTCACACTATCATGAGTGTTACTGGGAGCAGTGTGAGATTAGAGTGTGAGTTAAAGGAGCATTTTCTAAACTATGTCATGTAGCTGTTAAAAACCCATCCAAATATTTACTCCGATAACAAACCTTGTGCCACTCACCTGCACTAAACTGACAGTGATGGGAATATACTAACCCCTCACTGAGCTGTTCTACAGGACTGGCTGGGCAATAAAGTAGTGCCAATAAGACAGTTTGCCAATAAAGGATTAAGAGCTTGGGCTCTCTGTTTTAGCAATTAAGTGCAGAAGTACTTTTGAGGAAGAAGGGTTGAGGTGTGACAGAGGATGAGGAGTACGTTTCTTTTTTTTTTTTTTTTTTTTTTTTAATGTTGGTGGAGAAAAAAAAAAAAACACGGCACCATAAGAGAGGTTATTGACGCCATTGTGGACATCACATACGTGCAGTTGTACAGAGAGATAATACTGTTCTGCCACCGTGAAGCAGAAGTAAATAATTCATACTCTGTTGACTGACTGCGTCTCAGCGTTCAGAGACCTTGATTAAAAAAAAAAAAAAAAAAAAAAGCAGATTTCCCACAGTTAAAGTGATGCAGTTGTGTTAGGCCAGTTTGTGACTAACAGCCTTTTAAACAAAGCCAAGGCCGCGTTCGACCGTCAAAACAAGGAAACTTTAATCAAGATGCAACAGCGAAGATGTATTTAGCGACTCCTTTTCTCACGACTGCTTTCTGTCGGCAAAACTGGTAAAGAAAACAAACAAGAGAAACGCTTATACAGGAAAATAAGATTAGGAATGAATTATAGATTTGTCAGTTCTGTGTTGCAGAATTGACGTGGTTCCATTTATTTTGGTGATTCCTCTCCGTGTAGCATTTCACACAGACAAATGACAGCGCTGCCTTTAAAGGAATAGTTTGAAATTTTGGGAAATCTCCTTACTTCAGTTGTGATGGAAATTTACAAGAGAGGATTGATACCACTCTCATATTTGTCCTTTAAATATAAAGCCAGCAACCGCTTACAAACAGCTCAGTTAAAGGCACAAAATTCATCTCCAACCTCACTGTTTCACATGTTATATCTCACGTGTTTCATCAGAAAGCAGCCTGTAAAAACAACAGTTTCCCAGTCTATGTCTTGGTTAGGAGCAGTTGGCAGATAACCAGCAGAGACTTCAGTTATTGATCCCAGACATGAAATGTTTTGGCACATAATCCTCCTGTTAAACCACAAAGTGTCATTGCGGCTGGACTGCCAGTTGGATGTCCTACCACCCAGAGGCTGTTATCTATCCCCCTGCTCCAACACACACACACACAGACACACACACACACACACACACACACACACACACACTTAATACAGATGTGCGAGCATCACTCCACACACATGCTCTTACCCATGTCCACCCACACACTCCTCACTTCACTTGCACCCATTTTCAGTTATGAGGCTCCTCTGTTGAATCTTCTTGCATGTTTACTTTCATGTTCTTAAAATTCATTTTCTCTCTTTTCTCTTGTTTGTGTTTTTTTTTGCATGTATTCTGTTTTTGCACTGTAAAAAAAAAAAGAAAAAAAAGAACATGCATTCAAACATTACTTCTCAGGTGCTTTCTCATTTTGCATCGACAAAGAAAACAATAGCCTTGTTTGCAGAGAGCACATAGGGGTCAGATAGAAAGCATTTCATTAAATAGCGCCCTCTAATGGACTACATTCATGCCTTGTTGCACCTTTTCACTGAGAATTTTGAATCTGACCAGATGGTGACATTTTTTTTTCCCCTCCATGTTTGATACAACCCTACAACGCTGATAACGAGTCAGAGCCTTATTAATTAAAACACTGTGAGTCTACTTGGAGTTCATTTTTATATCCACAGTCGGAGGTTGCTTCCTGGACGAGAGTCACCTTTTCAACAAGACCGCCGGTGGTCGCGAATCCTCTGACTCCTCTCAGTGTCGCGGCTGACAGTTCATTAATCACCCACACCTGTCTGTCATTATATAAATCACTGCTCATTAGCGCTGCCGAAACTCTACCGACCCCTTCGTGAGCAGTTCTGATTAAAATATGTATTTTCACACAACAACAACAAGCTCCAGTCCTGTCCTTCAATTTTAATCTAGTGCTGTTTATGGCAATGTTTTGACTTCCATCATTCGCGCACAAATAGCTGGTTGATTATATTCAGGTCAGAGACACCTTTTCTTTAAGTGACGGACAATAAGAGAAGAAATGGTTGGATGACTGACGAGGCGTTTTCTGTAGGAGAGGAGAACTCCCTTTGCAGATGATTTACATGCACCAAAAAGCTGTATGAAAAAGAAAGGAAAGGCCAAAAAGCATTATCTGTTAGTGTATTTCTTAAAAAGCTTTTCATGTCATTAATTGAAATTCCACAAGGTCACCGACAGATTGTAAACGATTTGTTTACAACAGCTCCAGGCAAAAGATTTGACTAACTGCAGTTTTGCCCTGGCCTCACTGGGAGATTTCGGCGCTTGTGAAATGGTTGAAATGGAAAATGAACAAAAGGAGACGCAGCAGTTCAGCCGCTTAAAGTCAAGATTTTCTTTTAGTGCCGATTCATGGCGCACATCTCTTAAGTCAGTAATGAGTTTTAAAAGCCCGGGAAGGGTGTGTGTGTGTGTGTGTGTGTGTGTGCGTGTGTGTGTGGACTCGCTCCTTTGTTCCGGCGGCCGGCGTGAATATGTGAGGAATAACATCAAACCATTCATCAAAAAATATTTATCTTACAATTCAACTAATTCATCAACTACACAGCCTATTCACTTTGATTCAGATGCATTTTGCTTGAGGGTATTTGGTAATGCTGAGCACAAGATTAATTAATAAGATATCACACCCTTGCCATTTTAGACAATTTACAAAAAAAAAGGGTCTATCTGCTATGAATCCAACATCAACATGTTCACATATTTAATGAGTCTGCTAATTAACTGAGATGATAGCATACACCGCATTGTGGCTCTAACATGTTTTGCCCAGCAGTGCGAGCGTATTTGTTTCACGTCTTATTTATTTATTTCCTTAGCTGTGCACATCTTTCCTCCCAGGAGAGACATGTGAAACCTTTGCCGGATCCCTATCTCTGCCTCCCCCAGAGGATATCGCAGGCTTCTAATGTTTTGAAGTTTTATCTGATTAAGAAAATGAATTTCAGGCTGTGTTTCTCAACACCATCGGAAATTGGCCGTCACAGTCTCGCCCTAATTGCAGGTATGCGGGCGTTAAAATGGATTAGTAATTACAGGAAGTTATTTTTTTATTTTGTGGATTTGTGAGAACTCTCTTATCGAGGCAAAACGTTGAAACGACAAGAAAAATGCTGATGTGAAGGTAGCAGTTATTCCTAAGATGAGAAAATAATTGTTCATTAAAAGCATGTTTGCAGATGTTGACGTTTTTCAAAATAAAAGGATGTGCATGGAGATTCATTTCGCACTCATACAAATCTTTAAAAATTTACAAGTAGCTGAAAAATAAAAAGATAAAAAAAAAATCCTGAATTGAACATTTCTTGGAAATATTAATATATTTATAGACTCACACAAAATGGAATAATCTGGTCCAGTCAAGCCTCCAGGAAATGTGCTGGGTTCTGAAGTCAATTTGACATAGTGGCCAAACCGTGTAATTACAACATCACATGATGCACCTAAGTATGTAAAGTATTCATTCATCCAGATATTTTTTTTTACAGCGTGAAGTTTTTTCCATCGCTCAACACATCCACAGCTTCAGCTCGGTTTCTCAATGTCCTTAAAACAAACATCAAGATTGCGTCGAGTATTAAAAACAAGATTTAAGCAGTTGCCCTGGACCCCGAATAAATTTTTCATTCCGGTTTCAAGTGGCTACCTTCGCACACATCTCATTTTTATATTGTCACATTGACCCCGATCCAATTACTTACATTTCATAAGACACCACAGAGGTTGTAAATGTCATCACATTTCCATACCTGAAATGTCACTTATCGTGTGTGTAAGTGTGTGTGTGTGTGTGTGTGTGTGTGTGTGTGTGTGTGTGTGTGTGTGTGTGTGTAGCCAGAGGAACTTTTACTAGGTGACCACAGGTTTTACAACACAGGGGATTTCTGACATTTAACAGAGCATCAGTCAGCATTAGTGATGAATGAGGAGTGATGGTTTCATGCTCTCTGAGATCATACAAAATGACACGTGGCTGGTTGCAACGCCGAGTGTTTTTATAGCTTGAATGGGCTGTTGTCGCTCACCACAGTGGCTGAAGTTGGCCTTGTAACGACAGACTTGAAGAGAGCGTGAAGCAGATTCCTGGAAAGCCTGAGAGAGAAACCGGTGGGAGGCTGAGAGACGTGGAAGGAAGGTCTGATGCACAGGAGGATTCACTTTCTTACCCACTTTTCTTCTTCCTCTCATTTAAACTTTTTTTTTTTCCAACCGTGCATTCCAGCGCATTAATGCATCGAAATCATGCCGTGTCTGCAGAGGCTAATGTAGCTGGGAAAAAAGCCAATTAGCCTCGATCCAGACCTCTGAGTCACTGCCCACATCTCCGATTTGTTAAGCAGTTCAAAGAGATCTGCTGTTGACGGCTACTTTCCGAGAAATAGTCAACGAAGGGGAGCTTTACTGGCGGGATTAAGAATGCTAACAGAGGAAAGGGCCACAAAAATGTCGACGAGTTTTGAGATTGATAACTTACAGAAGTAACTCTTTAGTTTGTATCACTCGAAATCACTAAAATTAAATAGCTGCTATTGCTAAGAAGTAAAAAAAAGCAGAGCTGTAGAAAATTGCAAATGTTTCGTTGTTGCAAGTTGCATCTAACATTAATCCAGAATCTGAGAGTGAACTAATTAAAAACGCTTGATGTTTTATCAGGTCACAGCTTCTGCTTTTGTGCAACATTATTTTAAGCTTGATAACTGGATGCTTCTTGCCAACACATACTGGGAGAGAAGCTTGTACCTTTCAGCCTTTTATGAAAGAGCCAGATTTTTTGTCATGGAGTTGCACATCTTTCCTACAGATGATTCAACAGGACAGATTTTCAGGCCCATCTGAAGCACTGAACGTTGGCTCTGCTGAAAAAAAACTCAACTTATAATAAGGATCATTATGTGCAATGCAGCTTTGACAGCAAGTGTATGATTATTTTATTTTACTGCCAGTCTCCTGACTCTTCCAAATACACATGAGGAAAGGGGATGACTGATGTCCTTTATGGGGCATTGTGGATATACAGAATATAACAGAAAGGTTAAAGTGGAGAAGATGGATGTGAAGATTGGAGAGAAGTCAGGTTTAGAAGGATTAAGGTCAGAGCGGGAGATTAAGCTCAAATGGATGGCTTGAATTAAAGGGTTAAGGTGGGTGATTTGTCAGGAGCGAGCTGACGCCTGAGATAATTTATGACTATATCACGTGAAGGCTTTATGTGTATTATCATAATTTGATTTAGAAGAAAATCAAACTTGTTTTTATGTTTTCCAGAAACAGGGGTTCGATCTCCAGGATGAGGATATTCAAGCCTGACGGAGCAAAGGTTTTTCGGGTCAGCGGGGTTGAGGAGTTTCTGAAGATTTAGACGTAATATGAAAAGGCAATAGGTTGAAAATGGGGTGGGAGGGCTGTCGCTCGGAGAGACACGGACGTGGCCGATTGGAGATGAAGGTTAAAAGGTCTGCGGGAGGGCAGCAGCCGGTCAATGGGAGGAGCAAAGGCCTCTCTTTCTCTCACTGGGTAAATTGGCCTTTGCTTCAGAGGTCTATTAAATCTTGCTATCATCTCAAAACCAGTAATCCTGCCAAGCGACTGGAACCCTTCAATCACTCCGTATCTGCGAGATCTCTCTGCAGCTGCCTGATAGGAGGCGGCTCGGAGGCTTCTCTGTTTTGCAGGGAGCTTGTTATTTGTGTTACTCAGCTACTGAGATTCTCATTCCAGTTCTTATTATGAAATGAGCATCAGATTGCTAATTCCATTTTATAATGAGTCTATTACACCACGGCACATGACACATCCAGGACTTAAGTTTGTTCATGATACTTGGACGAGAAATCATTCATCACTTTGACAACTTTCATTAGACCACAGGGAGCTTTTGAGTCTATAGATCATTTTAACTAAAAGCTAAATGCTGTCATTAGCATGCACACAGTGATAATGCTAACATGCTGATCTTTAGCAGGTACAATGTTTATCATGTTTGCCATCTTGTCAGCATGCTAACATTTGCTAATTAGCAAAGAACCTGAACTACAGCTGTCATTCATTTTTCAGGGATTTGGTCATAAATCAAAGTGTTTACCTGAACTAGATGAAATGTCCTCTGGGGACCATGATTGTCTGTACTAAATGCCAAAGCAATCCATCCAATACTCCAGATGTTTCAATTAAAAAAACAATATAATAATTTTGTCAAAGTCATAAGGATTCATCCTCAGGGGACTATGAATGTCTGTGTAAAAATGTAATGGACATACATCTGATAGTTATTGAGATATTTCCAACATCCCTGCTGTCACGGTTAAAAAGCAGAAGAGTTTGAGAGTTTTCTTTATGGCCAGTGTTGGAACTCAACAGCTCCTCTTTTCCTCGGTGGAGAGAAATAAAACCGTCCTCATCTGACAATTAGTCAAACTTATAGCACTTCACTGATGCAGGAGGCCTAAGCTAAGAGACCGCAAGCGATGTGATGACCATTTCTTGTTTAATTGTGCATACATGAACCATAAGGCTCACAGTGTTGTAAGGAAAAGGACCCCATCGAAAGTCCCTCCATATCCTCCCCGACAATAATTACTGGGCTGTTCTCGAGTGTGTGGAGGAGAAGAGTGTGTGTCTGCCACAAGGTATAGGGCTAATTGCAGCCTCCCTCTGGTGGCGAGCTCATAGTGGAAATGTAATGCAGCAGGCCGGCAGATGGAATTACTGTAAATGGTGCATTTAGAGAGTTTATGAGTGTTGCCATGAATGGCCCTAACTGACACTGATGAATGCCTGGCCGTACCGTCTTTAATAAAAGTGACAGTTCCGCCACAGAGTGGTCATTTTCACTGACAAATTATCTGATTTATCTACAGCTACGCGCCATCCAGTTTGGCAATTTGCTACCTTAAATGCAAATCAGCTTGTGTTTGTAGCATCTTTCAGTAAAAGCGCTGAAATGATTCTTATGGCTTGTGAGTTGAGGGTATTCATGTGTTCAATGGGCCAAATAGCAGGGCTTCGCTGGCAACAAATTGACCATTATGTGCACTAGTTCTGCAGAGCCACGATTTCTTACGCTGCAGAGACCACGGAAAACATCAGATCTTACTATGAAATGGCCTCATTTTGCCTTTATATTAATACTATACTAACATCAGTATGAAAGTGCTGGTAGAAGTTATAAAAGAATGGCTTTGGGTTGTATATGAATTGGAGGTATTTTGCATTCAAAGTAAAAAGGGTGAGTCCAGTTCAGCCTGTGATTATATGCTTTCATAGCAACTGTTTGTACTGCAACTTCCACCACTGATTGTGACCTCGGGGTTATGAGTAAAACCGAGAAATTACTTAAAAAATAGAGGGAAATGCATCCATTATTTGGCAGGAAAATAAATGCATGTAAAGAATTAGAAATCAGTGCGTTGATGACCTTTAGACCTTTAGTCTTAGTCTGCACCGACCAGTAAACTACACCAGGATCCGACAAGTGTTGAGTTAGTTGTGATGCCTTAACACCACATGCTGTGATTTTAAAGTGTGTGAAAACTAGTCGGCAAGTGAGCAGAGACGTTGAAATGGTGAGATAAAATCAAATCAATCAAAATGTGTCACATTGGTCCAAAGCGTATTAGTTTCACAATAACGGCTCTAAAATTGTCAGATGCTTACTTTTTTTTTCTGGCCTGTTCATTTCATCACATGACCATCAGGTTTTTCTCTGTGAATAAAAGACAGACATGTCTATAATTTGCAGTGGAAAGTGCAATATTTTAAGATGGATAACACACACGTGTTGACTTGGGAGACTTCCCTGACTCAGACCATAACCACTCACCACATTAGATTTACCTTGACCTTAATCTTGACCGCTGACCTCAAAAATCATCCTTTTCCCAACTGGGGACATCCTTTCATCCCCAACTTTCCCAACCTAACTAGTCTTCAAATGTGTCCCCATGAATCCGAGGTTGAACCCCCACAGCTCTCTCAGAGGCCGAAGCCTGCGGGACACAACTCGGGGACGCTCAGACAAACCATCCTCCATTTTGTCAGATCATTTTGAAAAAGAACAAACGGTGGAACAAAGGTATTTGGCTCTTTGCTGCATGATTGTCGAGTGCAGGAGCGACGCACCCCGGCGCTCTTTGCATCAAACATTCATCAAGTGAAAATATAGCTCAAGGACTATAACGTTCTAATATGATATCAGACCTGAGAAGGGGGAAGCTAATCTGCAGCATTGCTCACAAATTAAATGTTAGAAAGCAAATATTACTCTCTGCTCTCTATAGAGATTCATCAGAACACAAATACAGATGCTCTGGAACAGTTTTGCCTGGAGTGCAGAAAGTAATACAGAGATTAGCCTTAATTGTAATTCCTGTCTCATAACCTCCTAGTTTCCATTTTCCAGCTTTTAGTTTTTGATGTTTTCATGCTTAACTTGTTACTCACGTCACCCAACCTAAATAATCCAGTCTGATAGGAATCAACATCCTAACGAGCGCAACATCTGCACGTAACACCGACTTCTGATGTGTCGACGAGAGGAAAATCGACACGGCTTCACGCACGCACACCTGAGCTCGCGGCACCGTGCGTGATGGCGTTCGAGCGACGAATGGAAATGAGTCACCTTTACTTTGCTGTTGCACAACTTAATTCACACGGTGCACACAGGCGGCTCATTAGGAATGCACAGCCATTCGGTTGCCTAATTAGTTCACTAAGTTCCTTCATAAAGAGCTATCGATCCTCGTCCCTGCTGGGAATGAATCAGGGGATTTGAATAGCGCTCTGTTTCCTCACACACACACACACACACACAAGTTCAATCATCACAAACCTAGATGAGATATGAATATTGTCTCCAGTGCACATCTGATTTCCCAGCTTGGTTACAATGGTGCGTGGATGTGATGGAGAAGGATGGGGGAGTGTGGAGAGGGGGATCTTCATTATTTCCTCTACCTGTGTGATCCCATTGGCTGCGAGCGTGATCAAAGGGAGACAGGCTCATCTCTGTGCAGAAGAGAGAAAATGGTGGAGGGCCTGATCAGCGAGGCTGCACTGTAATCTTCTGTGAATGCAGCCTCAGCACTATCCCTCTCTCTAAGTCTCTCTCCGTCTTCCTCGCCGTCTCCCCACCAATAGTCGTGCGGCTGAGAGGCGGAGGAGGAGAGCGGGATCAGTGAAAAGAGGGAGAGAAAGCGAGGAGGAGGGGGGTGGATCTTCTGCCTCCCACCACCAATACCTCCTTTTCTCTTCGGAGTGTCCGTCTGTCATCTCTTTATTGTTTGTTTATGTGGTTGTTAGCGCTCCTTCTCCTGTTGAAATACTCCAGCATATACCTCTCTCTATCTCATCTTCAGACCCCACCCACCCCTCCGCCTCCCCCTCCTCCTGCTGATTGCAGATTCCCGGCACACAGGAAGAGAGCGAGGTGGAATCAAACAACAACAAAAAGGCCCGCACTCAGCCCCTAATCTCTCCATCCACCCCTGCTCGGGCTCCCTCCCTCCCTCACGCTGCTTCTTCTCTTTCTCCGCCCTAAGTGGAAATATTTGTGGCTATTAAATATGGATGACTCGATGGTCGATGCTGCTGTTCCTCAGAAGCCGTCCTTGATACATTATCAATCACATCAATATATTTTTAGCCCTTTCATTATGAAAAAAAACAGGGGGTTCTCAAAGTTTGCCACCCCCCCTCAGACAGAACTGCACCGCCCCAACAACCCCATCACAAACCTCATGCTATAAGTTCCCATGGTGCTTTGGAAGATGCAAACAGGAAGTATAATGTCATCATAGAGTCAGTGGGCTACAACTTTGACAGACTTTCTTTACCTTATATTTGTTTATGTTTTTGCAAACTTCCTATTTAAAATGCTGAATTAGCTATTAGCACTTCCTGTTTGCAGTGCAATCAAATATGGGTTAGGGTTATTCATTCAGTATCTTAGTCTCACATCCGCCTGGACACCAAGCCTCCGTCACTCTTGTGCCTCCCCATGAAGACGTGCCTCACAGTTTGAAAACCTCTGCTCTAAAACATTTCCACACACCATCAGAGTTGAATCAAAAAAAGAAAAGAAAAAAAAAAAACAACAGACATATGGCGGAGATCTCCTCTGAGAAAAAAAACCCACTGGAGAGCAGCATAAACAAAAATAATGTGAATGCGGAGGCACTGGAGATGTGGAGTGCCGACTCAGCGCAGCCTTGTTTAATTACTGTTCACCTGGGCCAAAGGCCTAATGGAAGACTTGGCTGCGGGCCCAGACAAACAACGTTCCACTTGGCCTCAACTGCTAGAAAATCTTGGGTCTGACTCACACGGGCTTGTTGGCGTCGTCGGTCCACAAAATGCAAAGACGAACTGCAGAGACAGGCGACGACAAGGGAATTCTCACCGGCGACGTATGTGCACGGGTCGACGGTGGCGGTGGGATTATAAACTGAAATGCCAACGAAGATCAGGGAGCTGATTAAATGATGCGCAGCTGCAGTGAGATGTGTTTGGTTGCATATTTTTGCATTTGTCTTATCTTTACATGAGAAGCAATAAAACATTTAAATATGCTTCTTTTTCTTGCATGTGCCACTTTTAAAAACCTGTATTCCTAATGTGTTCGATATCATATTTAATCTCTAGGTATGATGTTATTGACAGTTTCTGTTTGTGTGTGTGCCTGTGCGAGCACACACACGCCCGGGTGATTAGAAAGCTTCCAAGAGCCGGGTGTAATACATCGGCCACGTGACGAATATGGAACAGAGTCAGCATTATAGTCCGTCATTTAGACCCTGTCCTATTGATTTGTCCCACTAAAGTCTTGATTGAAATTACAGGCAAGACGGCTCCAGTAAAATACTCAATAGCCAGGCTCCCATCAATTACGGAGAATAGAGATTGTGCAGGGAAAAGGGTGATTGTGAGAGGACTGATCATTTTGCAGCGGGAATTGACTGTAACTTGTCTGATGGGATGAGAGGCTTTAATCTGCAGCGTTGTGCGCACGGTCACGTTCAAGACGGCGAAGGAGGGTGGCAAACTTTTAAGACCTTTAATGATGAGGGACAATTTAAAAAAACGCAGTTTAACATGGAGGATACATGCGTGTGTCGTGAATTGATCTGAATTGATTCAAGCTTTGAGCAGATTTGCTTTCCAACCTTGAAATCAATGTTCTCTCATGCTTTACTTTCTTTTACAACCATAAAGGTAAATGTATAAATATTCTGTAAATTTATTCCCATCCTGTGAAAACCATATATCTAGAAGTGTCCATGTAAGAAACACTGCAACTTTCAGCTTTGTCAACTGGAATTTTTAATGTTTTATTTTACAAACATATACTGTGAATGTGCCTGAAGTCAGTCCAGCTCTGTGAGTGTGGTGGTCAGAGGAGGAGGAATGATTTGCACTTGAAAAATTAACTCGATGGCTCGTTATTAAGTTCACACTTGACTCGAGTGACTTGTGAGCCGAAAAGGTTTTTCTGATCGCCGACACTGTTTGAACATTGCAACAATATCGTTCACGTACAGAGCGGAAACAACGAGCTCGTCCAACCTTCAGATTCACGTTGCTCTTGAAAACATTCAGTAATTTCAGCAGCAGCCTTCAGCTCGTGCCGCTGCTGTTCTCGCCGTGATGTCAGATGTGCTGGCTTCGGCTCGTTACCTTTGTTCAAATAGTGCTTCGGCGTATGTTTTGTTTCCGCCGTTCAGTAAGTATCTTCATGGAAAGTTCTCCAACAGATGGTCTTTGTGAGCCTGTGACGTAGCGGCCCTGCATTAGCAGTCGGAGGATGGATGCACTCGGCACCTCGAGGGCACAAAGGTACTGTCCCTGTTTGTTGTGCTTCCGGCTAAGATGGAAGCTCCTTGAAAACACAGTTCTCGTGGGATTGTGGCAATCATGTCCGTGTTGTTGCACTGGTGACTTCAGCTGGATGGTCACGGTGTGTGCTTACAAATTCTTGTGGCTAAGCAGAACTTGAATAGAGAAAAGGGCTTATTACTCAACCCTGTCATCGTCCAATCATTGCTCCACATACTCAGTGGATTATTAGCTCTGAACATATTCAGCAACTACAACCTGGTACAGTTTTTTACTAAGTCTCTAACGTGGCTCTATGGATGGCGATGGTCAGTCAGTCTGCCACTTTGACTCAGGCTGAAATATTTCAACAACCTTTTAGATGGATTTCCATTGACTTTGTGCAGATGTTCATTGTCCCCAGGGTGAATCCAACTGACTGACTTGAGTCAGTTAGCTTGCAGATACAGATCTCAACATTTACTACATTAGCTGGATTAGCACAATATTTGTTACAGACATGAATGACTCCTACACAGTGTAGGACTTTGGTAATCACCTGACCTTTACTCTAGTGTCACTTGGGTTTAACATCTGTGGTTTTGATTGCCATGAAATTTGGCATTTAACTCCCCTTCAGGGTGAATTGTAATAACTTTGGTGATACCTTCCTCTTTCAAATCCAATCTTCCATCATTTGGCAAAATTATGCTTTGTGAGCCAATGGCTGCAAAACTAATTTAGTAATTAGCAAACACTAGTGGTGACAGGCTGAACTAAGATGGTGAACATCAGAAGAATCAGAATCAGTTTTATTATTAAGTATGTGAACATGTGAGCAGCTAAAACATGGACAACAAAGCTGAAACAAAGATCTATAAAAATACACATAGAGTGATAACATACATACAAGTAGAAGAAAAAGTAGATGCACAGAGAAAATAAACATGAAAAACATAAACTTTATGCAACACTTTTTCATTTTTTGTCATTATGGTTCTTGCATCCTCATGATTTACAGAACAGGATATGCTGAAGTGCCACCTGGAATAGATCTGACATTGAAACCAATAATTTAACCAGTAATTTTGCAAATGGCCATATCAAGTATGAATCACAGAGATTTGAGACTTGACCTATGAATATATCTGTTGGGCAGAAATTATCTGTGATGGAGACATTTTCTTTCAACCATGAGAGAAAAATAAAAATGCGTCTGCTCCACCAAAGCTGAGGAAGAAGTTAAACTTTGTCCTGTGGTGCAAAAGAGATGCTGTCCTTTTGTCTCTGCTCCCTTCATTTCTCCGCCGTCGCTCGCTCTTGTCACTCACGTCGCTTCATTTCTCCATCCACACCCACCGTTTCCATCTCTCGTTTTTCCAGATTTTGCTTACTCACCTTCCACCTGTCAGCCGAGCAAATTCCTCTGCAGCTGCCAAAATTGTGTCAAAAAAAACAAACTTTTGTTATTTATATATTTCTCTCTACAGCTTTTCTGCTACCAGTAGTTTAAATGGCAAACTTTGCTGGGTGGAATAGACTCATCAAAACATTAGCTGAACCTCCAGAGTTCGATTTTAGACTGACGCTTTTATGCAGGGAAGAAAGAGTTGGTCGACTTTGACACAGATTTCATGGAAATGGATAATAGGGAATTGTTTTTCTTGTACAAAGTGACAAATTATGTTCAGTTGTTTTTTGTTTTTTTTTATTAAAAATCTGTTTTACTGCCAGGAGCAAGGGTACGATATGTTCACACTATCTGAAGAACTCAGAAAGATGGGAAATAAGATTAGGAAAAAAGTCCAAACTGGTAAAAAGCCATTGCATCAAAGAGTTTGACAGAAATAAAATTTTAATTTCAAGGTGGATTTAGAAGTGATGAGATGAGAGATGATGCATCCTTGACTTCTATTAAATAAATTATGCATTTAAAAAAAAATAATACATAAACTAAATCTCTGTGAGAACGTCTGCCAGATACATTCTGTTTGGCCATTTATGCACAAATGCATTCAAGGCAATGTTGAGATGATTAACACACGATGTTATATAAATATTTGAATGCCATATTGCGGCGGACTTATTCATCTTATCTGTGTCTGCTAACACAATCCATTTCTGCCTTGTTCCAATTGCTGTTGGCATGGGGCGCGACAGCAAACCAGATTATCAAGTTCACAACACATTCTGCCTGATACAATATGCAGCGAAAATCAAGTCCGTCTCCAGACTGGAAATTCAGCGGCGTCGCCTCGCTTTTTTTGCAGTTTGTAGGTCACTTGACGGAGTGATGTAAATATTCTTTGACACCCTGTTAACAACAAAAAGTGAACGTACACAAGTTGCCATCGCATGCGCTGTACGTCTAAAATAAAACATGAGCGACAGAGTCCTAGAGATGAGTGTGTGCGGCAGGGATTGCTTTGTTTGCATGAAGCCAATCGCATGTTTGTACTCTGTGCAAATAATTTGAATCCCTCCTCTTTTTTCTTTCATGTGTGATCCACAGTGTGTTTCCTGAAGATTTCATTCCGTCATGTGTTGTCATGCATTGTCACTGACTGACATTTCATTTGTTCAAACTTAAAGGTACCATCCTTGAAATTCTCAATGGAGGCAAACCCCAATTTTTGATTCTGCAAATGCCTTTCAATGCATTTCCATTCAGTAATTACCTGTCTATATAGTAGCTGTCACTGTTTGTGACGGCGTCCGACATTCCTGCATTGAAATTGCTTTCACATTCAAATTGCATGCATGCAGTGTAATTTCATCACATTGATGTCAGCCTCGTTTTTACTGTTCACTCTCATGGCTTTTGTGAACAAGCCACAGGAAATGCAAAGTATCTGTAACTCATGTAACTTAAATATTGCAGGGATGTTCAAGAAGGAGCAGCCATAGTGAACTGTTAGATAAGGAAACCAACTTTACTGTTCTGTGCCGCTGAGTGGAAAACTACTGCAAGAAATCAGATCACACTTGCTCATGACGTGGTTAAAAAAAAGACAGATTCTTGGCGAGCTTCAGTAAAACAAAGACATTTTTTTGGTTGCACTGTAAACAGCTGTTCTTCTGGTGTATTTCTGCAAAAAGTAGCTGCTGAAGGATTCTTGGATCTGTCGTGTTAACTGCACCCGCTACCTTAATAACCCCAATCAACCCAGATTGGAATGTCAAGAATTTAGCTGTTACCTACTTCGGCTGTGGCCTAAGGTTCCAGCCTTTTCGTGGTCAAACACAGACATTGCGAGCAGCTCCTATTGACTCCCATCCTGCAGAACAAAGGGTTAAGTGTAGTACTGTAGCATAGTAGGTTGGCAGGAAAGTGAGAGATGTGTGATGGGTGCTATAAGTGCACGAGCTGCCAGATGGTGCTCACAGAAGCGTGATCATTTGACATTTTTTCACCAAAGGGCTCCGGGGGGAATGGAGAGAGCAGGGAGAGAGGTGGAGACGTGAGCGAGGAAGGAATGGGTGCACAGAGACCCTCCTGCACTGATTCTTTATTTATTTATTTTACCAATCTTACATTGTGTCTCCAACCGTCCAGCCCGTGCAATTTCTTACTTTGTGTTTTGGGAGAACATTCGAATCACTCATGTTGGAAACTGTCATCCATCCTCTCTGATATTTGGCCTCCCGTCTCATGTCTGAATCAAAGCTAATTGGCTTGGCTGGCATCGTTTACATGTTGTTCTCAAGCCGTGCCAACAGCGCAAGTAAATCTCATCTGGTACACAATCGGTGAACACTTTGAAGCTAAAGCCACGACTGCGTGTTTCCCCCGCACGCGTGTGCTCATGCGCGCGTGTGCACATTCGCCTTTTTGCACGTGCGAGCGAGCACCTGAGTTGGATGTCTGCCTCGGCGGCGGCCACAGAGCGGCTTTATTGGTGTACTCATTTGAGCTCTGCGACTAGAGGCGCACCTGCTCGGGAGACTCATCACTCTGAACAATAATGCTGGCGGCCATGTTTACCCTTGGGCGAGGCATTGCCTACTTAGGTGGCAATTCCCATTTTGATATCCAGTGTTCTCTCAATGCTTAGAAATAAAGCTAAAGGCGATATTTTCTTACTTGGGAAATTGTATTTTCAAATTTTGAGGTTTTTCTTTTTACCTCATTTATTTGAAATCATCAAGAAGAGGGAACTATGGCAGATGCACATTATGATCTAACGAAGGCATTTTGAATGTGCAAATGCAAATGAAGTGACCTATACACTGTAATAAGCAACGTATGCTGTAATTACAGATCTGGGGCAGCATTACACAGTGGGATACAATGCAGTCTTTCTGTGTTGCCCCCCCTAAGGTAGTCACATCCTCCACCCAGACTTGATGGCACTCTTTGTTGGCTCTCCTTAATTCTTCAGAGAGAAAAAGAGCAGTGATGAACAGAATCTCGAGTGTACCACAGGAAAAAAAAAAAAAAAAGGAGTGCATTTCTTGCTCACGGCTCCACTCACATCCTCTCATCCAATTATCATTAATGTATGCCTTATGGTTAATCAGCTACAAAGCTCCTTATACCCTCCTTTAGCTATTTCATTCATTTCTCGCTCCTTTTTTTTTTTTTTTTTTTTTTATCCTCTTCATGGCCTCAAGTAGAAGGAAGAGGTCAGGGTCTAAAAAAGCAATTCTCTTCAGGCTGTAATTAGTGCCATGTAATAAGCAGCAACAAAGGCCAGGAAAATAACTTGACAACAACCATGGGAGAGATGGTGATGATGGTCAAACACAAATTACCAGTTATTAAAAACAACACGCAATAACGCTTGTCATTACTGCGAAAACATTTTCCACACATCCATCTGCGAGGAAAAAAAAAAATGGAACAATGAGAGGTTATATCCTTTGAAAAGTGATTATAAATTGACTTGAGGGAGAGTGGCAAAAATGGGAAGGAGGGACGGTGTAGCACACCCTTGTGTTCTATAATTCTTTTCCGAGGAGATTGCAGACGCTCGCAAGTAATTCCACTTGACGGAACAAGGGGCCCTTTTTGGAAGCAATTGGGAAGAGAACCAAAGTCTTATTCAGGGAAGTTAATCCCCGTTAATGGGTTTGTTTAAATTCAATAAAAAAAGGAGAATATGCACAGAATGAATTATGAAAAACGATTAATGAATGCTCCAGCAAGTAATCATTTTCCGGATAAATATGCACATACATATTCATTTTCTCCCCAGCATGCACCCCTCCCCCCTCACATCCCCTTCCACCATAAAATCTGCCGCATTTTCAGATCCTTCCAGCAACTCCACTCCGTTGAGCCACCGCAGTGGAAAGTCGCTGACTTTCAAGTACGACCAGATGAAAAGTAACCCCCCTCTTTTTTTGGGTTTAAAAGAGAGTGTGTACCTTGGGAGGTGATATCAATGTGTTTGATCGCTCGCCAAAGCAGGTTTGGGGGCCGCTCGCCTCCACGCGGGCTTCTTGTCATAAAAGAGGCCCCCTGATAACGCTGATGACCGGAGTGAGAGGACACGGTGGCAGGAGTGACAGGTGTGGGGACAGGGGGACACCGTCTGCCATACCAGGTGACACCTCCGAGTCTGGCAAGGCGAGGGCCCGAGGGCCAAGAGGGGGAGAGAGAGACTGAGAGAGAGAGAGAGAGAGAGAGAGAGAGGGACTGAAAGAGAGACAGAGAGACAGAGAGAGAGAGAGAGAGAGAGGGACTGAGAGAGAGACAGACAGATGGACAGAGAGAGAGAGAGAAAGAGACAGACAGAGAGAGACAGAGGCAGACAAACAGGGACAGAGATGGACAGACAGACAAACAGACAGATGGACAGACAGACAGACAGACAGATGACTTTGCCTAAAGAGGGTGAGGATTTTGGAAGGCTGAGCAGATGCAGTTACCTGTGTTACCCACAGTGATTTTATTGACTGCACTTCCCTCAAAAAACTAAAAGCTATTACAACCATATCTCTTATTAATCAGTGCCTCGTGCTCAGGTTGGTTGCCAGTTGTGAAATGTCTGTAGCTGCTGCAGGATTTGCTCTAAAATGTCTAATTGCTTGCTCAAAAAATGTGTTTATTCTTGATCTCAAATTCCAGCTTTGTGGTAATTAGTATGCATTACATAGCCTGTAGAAAAATAGCCCACCACCCACACAGGATTTCACCATTTCATTAGATTGTCTTCATTTAGAAGCAGGCTTTTTTTTTTTTTCCTTCAGGTAAATGTTGCTGTGCAATTTGTCCAATTCAGCATGGCATCTTGTGTTTATATAAGACTCCGGCATTGGCAAGTGAAGGTCACAGAGAGGGGCGACAAGTGGGGAGTCGTCACAGCATCTGCCCGAACAGCGGTCACTCATGAAAACACCCACATGGACACGAGCGTAAACACGACGCACACACAATGCACGTCGATATAAACAGACACACACACGCGTGCACACACAACAACAGCAGCAGCAGCAGCAGCAACCAAGAGACATTTACAAATTGGCTTCTTGGCTTGAACATTGCTTCCGTTCACAATTATTTCTCCCTGTCATTGGGGCCTCTGCACACTGCCGGTCCCATGCTAATGCTGTAAGCATGCCAAGCAACTCCAGAGCTGTCTCTGTTCAGGCAGCCAAGGAAATCTCTCTCTGCAGCTAAAAGCCAATTATTTCCTCGTAGATCGGCAGGACTATTTGCCCCAATAATTATTCCTATATTACCTCTGTACAGGAGGAAATTGAAATAACACGGAGGCTTTAATGAAAGAGGGTAATTTTGCCGTGCACGTTTTATTGTGCCTCGTCGTTTTGCGCGGGCCAAGCGGGCCAAGCTCGTTGGCGTCCGGACAGAAACACCTGCACTGACGCTGGGAGGAAATGAAGAGGTAAAACCTTTTGGTGTGCTTATCCTCCGCGGGGGGAGGTGAGATAACATCAGATGGCTCGCTTTGATTGTGCGACTGAAATGACATGAGTGAACATGAGCGGTTGAGGATTCCTGGCGTTTAAGTAAATTTATGTTTTGGCTTTGCGTGAAGAGAACAAATTTGAATGATGTCCACAGTGAAGTAAAATTGACTAATGGGATGGTCCACGCTGTTGTATTGTGACCCATGCTTGGATGGATGGATAGATGGGGGAATGAAGGAGGGGGGGGGTGAGGTTTCAGACGTTGCTTGACCATTCGACAAGCGCTTTGCTCGAAGCACACAAATACAGTCGACATCATCTGTGCTACAAGTGAAGCTGAAAGTACAATAGACGAAGTTAAGATTTATCTGGAAATGTTCTGATTTCCACCATATTCATCCATCGGCACTGTCAAACAAAATTAGGTTTGAAGCCAAATGGCACAGATTTCTTTGACTTTGACTGATGGAGGAAGGCGCAGTTTGAAGTGTGTCAGTCGATGCCTGTCGTACACACTGGATGTATTATACAGACAGCAGTCCTGTAGTCAGGATGTGCTGATCAGTTATTTCAGAGGATGAAACAAATTATTTAGGTTTGGTTTTGGAAGGTACTGACGAAAAGCTGTTCTGTCAATTATGGCATCAGTGTTTAATTCAATTCAATTTCAAAACAGCATATTGTCTTTAATTTAATTCGGAGGACTTGTAAAATCGTTGCCTCTCAGTTCATGTGTTGACGCTGGGAAACAGAACAATGGCCAATCCTGACGAGTCAAGTCGACTTGCATTGACGAACTGACTCAAGACTCTGTTGGTGTTTGGGCCGTTGGATGTTTTTGACATCTTAGTGTGAGTTGTCCTTAACTCTTGCAAGAAAAAGAGCGAAAATGTCACCTGGATCATATCATGAGTTTCTAACTGAAACTGTATTCATGCATATTCAAGTCTGTCAATGATAAGGAAGTACCTTGAAGAAAACCTTACTCACAGTACCTTGACCTCGGACAAGGACGATGGCAAGAAAAAGAGAAGGAACTGAATAATTACATGTTCACCACACTGTGCACAACTGATTTCCACTTTGTACTACTTTTTTTTCCCTTTTTTTTTTTTGAGTTCAAGTACTGTAGCAGCCACAGAGACTCCTTCTTTTGTCCTTAAACGGTCTGCGAATATTCCAGACAATAGCTACCCCCGAGAAACACAAAAGGTTAGGGATGAACAGGGGAGATAGAACGGAACATTATCTGTGACTCAAAATCCCTTTAGTTCTCGAGTGGAAGATGGAAATAGACTGAGATTAGTATGCCAAGTTTTATCAGCCTGAGATTTATTATATGTTCGAGGAAGTACAAAGAGAAATAAAAGACAAATGTTTTTTTTTTTTTTTTTTTTTCTTAAATTCAGGCCATCTATAATCTATGAGCGCCTCGGACTATTTCAATTCAATTTGGAACCTTGGAACAATGTCAGAGGCCTTAAAGGTATTTTCTTATGTTGGGGGAATGAGGAAGAAGTTGTGTGTGTGTGTGTGTGTGTGTGTGTGTGTGTGTGTGTGTGTGTGTGTGTGTGAATGTACAAGTTAAGATGAGGAGAAAAAAACAGAACATACCTGCAACATGAACAGTGTATGTGCTGTTATGTATGTGTAAGAAAAAGTGTTTCGATGTTAAAACATTGACTTCGGGCAGATTTTTTTTTTTCTTGGTTGCAAGGCCCAGGTCGTGCTCAGGTGGAGATTTCATGCTCAAAAGCAAATATATTATTTACAGAGATGATGAAATTAGACGGCGCTGGCATTGTCAACAAGACAGGCTGAACCTGACAAACTGGAGAACTGAGTGCGAAACACAGTTTGACCACAATCTTAGACACAATAGATACGATATTGTGGTTTTAAGGTTGAACTCCCTTTCTATAAAATCCTCCTCTCTCTTTTTAGTCTGTGTCCATTGGCTGGAAACTCAAATAAAACCAGTGTTTTTTTTTATCAGTATTCAAGGGTAACAATCCACCATTTAACCACATGCATAGCCAGTATGAATAATTTTGACCCCAAGAGCAAAATCCCCACAACTCCAGCAATGAAGACAAATGATAATTCTTACCCCCTCTGTACATTTGTGGACTAGTTTGGTAATTACTCTCACAACCGTGCGGCTGCAACAGCGTGGGTGCATTTAGCCCAGCATTTCAATTAAGTATTGGCAAAGTCTAATTTGTCATTTACCAATTAGGATAAAGGCTGATTTGGCTCACTATTTCACAGCTAAATGGGAACTGAATTAAGATGCAAATCATGATCCTTCGTTTTCATTTACTTTGTTTTTTTTTTTTTTTTTGGTTTTATTTTACTCTTTCCAGATGAAGGGAGAGGAAAATTCAGGGGCCATACATTTACACACCTTGAGTTTTTTTTGTGTGTGTTTTCTCAACAACAACGGTTTTCTGCTAACTTCAATCCGGAGCCTTACAATGCCATGTCTGTGCGTTGGCAGCCGTCTTAATAAAACATTGGACTTCAGTGAGCTTCGCCTAAGGCTAGCGTCTGGGTTGTGGGCTGATCAAGAGGTTAGAGGTAGAACATAACGCTGGTCAGTCAAGCAGAAGTCCAACACAGTGGCTGTTTTTCTGTTCAACCTCGAGTCCCCCAGAGAGGTTTCACCATTCACAACCACGCAACACCACCGTTGCCGTTTGCATCAACATCATTACATCTCACCTGATGAAGACGTCGTGTCGTAGCCGGGCTTAATAAAGACTTTCGGGAGCATCGACTCGGCGTGCGGCCGCATTTTTCAGGAGTCGTTTGTGCCCCATCATAAATCGTCAGACACCTACATCAGCAAAACACATAGTCATAAACTGTGGGAAGTATAACAGATTACCACTAAAAGTCATCATCAGCATCATAAATATAAAGCACATTCAGATGAGGAGCGAGGGGGTGAGGGGGAGGCAGAGGAAGATCTAAATGGTGATAGATATAGTGTAAGGAAAGCGCTCTGGTTAATAAAGGTGTGTGTGGATTCTATGAATCACAATAAATTTTGTAACATAGAGACACAAATGTTGACACACTTTTATAGTAGGTTTCTGGAATTACTCACCTCATTCTGGTTCATGTGTGTAATGCCTGAGTGCATGGCAATAACAAGTACGTGCAGAAGACTTTCCCATCAGACAGGACGAAGATCGAAAGCCATGCTAGCAGCGGTGATTGGAGCTAAATGCTAACGTCAGCATGCAAACTTGCTCACAATGACAATATTCAAGCTTTGATGCTAAGCTAAGATTTAAAGTTTACCTTGTTCAACATCTCAGCAAAAACAGTGTAACACAAAGTATTTAGTCATATAACAAAGGACAGGGCAAATAACAATTTTGAACTGATGAAAAGTTAAGGGGCCACCAAAGTTATTACAATTCATCCCGAGGGGAAACCGAATGTGTGCAAATCCAAACATGATGGAGACACTTTATCAAAATGTGAAACTTATGTTGGTGATAGAAGTAAACTCTGAGTTCATGAATGTCTAAATGTTGAGAAAGTTAACTGGATAAATGAAAACTTGGACCTGTTGGTGGCACTAGAAGAAGTCATCCTGTGGGGATCATGAAGGTCTATACAAAAGTTCAAGGCAATCTCAAAATTACAGCATTTTGTGCAGTAATGATTGGGAGATTTTAGGGTCAATTTATACATAAAAGACCGTTTTATACCATGAACACCTGAACCAAACTTCATGACAGTCCATCCAGTAGTTGTTGAGATATTTCAGTTTGGATCTGAAGTTTGCCGTCCCAGGAGCCACGCTGCGAGTATGGATAAAAAACAACCCAGCAGAAAGACGGACAAGCTGCTCGCAGGAAGTCATTAAATCAATGTGTTTTATAAACTTTCTCCTCATGCACTCCTAGTTTTCATGCCTGTGCACTCTTCACAGCTCCGAAACTCTCATCTTAACCTATAATCCAGGCTTGATCCTCACAACCGAAAATGTGTAGCCACCATGGGCCTATTTGACTTGTCAAATGGTTACTGAGTGAGATGCTAAACCCCTACCTGCCCACTCACAGCGAGATAACGGTGTCAGCTAAATGCCAAGCGCAAATGTAAATGTGTACGCGGCTGATATAAGGACACAATTAGGCACAAGGGTGCACATGAACACAAATTTCAGAGGGCGAGTGGAAAACCAATGCAGGACTTTTAGTGCTGTGAATGCAAAACACCAGATTTTTTTTTTTTTTTTTGTGGTTTAATCTCCCAGCACTGCTGCCTGACATAAACAGCATGTATGGGGTTGAGGATTTTTGCATCAATCGGCCCTTTTTTGCCTCAACTCTCCTGCACAATATTGGCTGCAGCTTGATGAATGGCTTAATTAGAGGCCCCGCATCCACAGTTGAATCACTTTCTAGAAATGAGCAAGCTGTCAACACTACGAAGCAGATCAATCCTCCCAAGTCGACCCTGTTCCAACATCAGGCGCTCCATTCTAGTCCAATTGTTTGATGGAGTCCCTGCATGAATCTGGGAAGGTGTTTGGGGAGGGATTTTTAATCACAACAAAATGATGAAAGATCCAAATGGATTCAGATCAAGATCTCATCAAGCTCCCTGCTTGACTGACTCCATTTGGCTTTTCAAGTTTACAACCCCTGTCTTGTTTCATAAACATGATTTTGATGTGACTCGTATTGTTTGCACATCAATCATCTGAATGGTCAGGTGTGTTAAATGATGCTTAAGTCTGTTTGTTGGAGGATCAGTTGCCCGGGGGGGGGGGCAACAACGCCGGGGTCGGTACTGTTTGTTTTCGGTTTGTTCTCCAGGTTTGGACAGGCGGTGCTGTGTGCGGCGGTGGCAGCCGTTCAAGCTGGCCGTGCCCTCAGGGGGTGAGCGGGGGGGAGTTCAGGTTGGGAGGGGGCATTGTAGCAGATGTTTCCTGTCCGTCCGACGGGGGTGCCACGGGGAGCATTTGATGACAGAGACGAGCGGATCGGTGACCTCTCCTCCCCTCTTCCTCACACCTCCCTCTCCCGACATGTGTCAGTCAGTGCCAGGTCAATATGGTGGCCCAGCGCGCCTGCCGATCCGCCATGTGCTTCCAAGGCAGGGACTGGCAGCGCCGCACAGCACCGCGCACCGGCACGAGTCATTTTCACCCCCCTCCACCTGCCAAGTGTGTCGGGACCGCGGGAATAAATGAAACCTTGTAGATAAACAAACACAGCTGATGAGGTACAACAGAGACGGAGCTTCGTGCGTTTGCTTTATTTCGCTTTACAGGTGGGGTTCATGCGCAACCACTGTTTCCTCTGCAGTCACGTATTCAAAACTGTCAAATGGCTACTTCTGAGTGCCAAATGCAAATGCAACAAATACACACACACATTCGGAAGTGTACCCATTTCTCTCTCACACCCACAACCCCAAGCTCCAATCCCTCTCTCTCTCTCTCGTGCCCTGGCTGCCGGCCGCCACGGCTTCCCACTCACATCCACCCACACGCGCATCACCCAACCGCTGCAGTTTATCCCATTTGTAACACATGGCTGGCCACCGTACAGCTATGACCAAAGGGAACGCAACGGAGCCAGGCAGAGAGAAAGGGGTGTCGGGGGTTGCGGCGGCCGGATGGAGGGGCGGCCGGTGGACTGGAGCAGCGTTTGGCTCGGTCTGGTTGGCTGTAATTGGTGTCCACTCTTCCAGAAGCCCTGCGGTGAAGGCGGACAGGATGACTCTGTCCGCGTTTTCCCTGCCATCCATAATGTGCGTGCGTGTGTGTGTGTGTGTGTGTGTGTGTGTGTGTGTGTGTGTGTGTGCATGAGCGAAGACACACACGTTCAGGGGGCATACAACTGGTGACAGAGACACTGACAATGTCCATAGGGGCCGTGTGAGTGGGCAGCCAAGGGGTAAGTGTTATGATAAATGGATGTAGCATCTCATTTGATCACATTATAACATTTATGTTGCGCAAACATTATCTTATGCTTTGGTGTGTCCCTTGCGACCTTTGAGCAGAGGTGAAGATTTATTTCGGGGGCGAGGTTGGAATGGCACTGAATTCCAAAATAAAAGCCTGCTTTTGAATAAATAAGAAAATGCTGATCTTTGAATTAGTTTGCTCTGTTCAACCATCCTGTCATGTTGGGAACCATTTTAAAGACTGAAAATACTGAATTTGCCACCAAAACTTGCGGCTCATGCTTCATCCTGTGAAAATGACTCAAATTCACTATTGGCATTTTTCCATAGCTGGGATCTGCAATTAGATCTTATTACATATGCATGCAGCTAATGGTATTCTGGGACAGGAAAGCATGGTAAAATAAATTATTTATTAGATTATTTTTTTGGCATTTTGCTTAGACAGCTGAAAGCACAGGCATAAACTGGGAGTAATGCATAAGAGAAAAGGGTGTTATAGTCTACAAATGCCTCAGCCAGTACATTGAGGTTAGATGAGATGCCCATGGTGTTGTTTGTCTTGATGATGTCTTAGTTGGCCTTTTTAATGTTGTTACTCACATATAATGAAGTAGAAGTTGAAGGACACTGAAAATCATGAAGTTATGTGTGTATGAAATCATCAGCATTTCTTCACCTTGATGCAGAAACAACATTGTTCAGGCTCCTTGCAAAGTTTAAAATAACACGAGCTGCTGCCGGTGACATCAACACAATAGAAAATAAATCTTGCAATAGGAGAAATTTTGGCACCTAGAGGTTGGGGTGCATCATGTGAGCACCTTTTCATTTATCGAATAACAGCACTGATAACTTACAAATACAAAGCATTCTCCCTAAGAAAAGTTTCCCAAGTTTCCCCTCATGCATGTGTTGAGTCAGGTTAGCACAGCTTGATTGATGGAGGGGCCCGTCATGGTTCAGTCTGTCTGTCAAGCAGGTCCCTGCAAGACAGCCGTCGAAACGTGTGAGATCACAACTCAAGGTGAAGGTGAAGCTATAGAGCGACTGGGTCTATAGGAAAAGGTCAGAGGGTAAAAGATCATTGTTTTGTCATGTGAAGACTAACTTGGGTTGCAATTACAGAGAAATATCTGCATTCACACACTTTAGTATGATTAGAAATTTGCTAATTTTCTGCATGTTTTTATTTTGCATCATTGTAAATTACGTGCCTTGCGCAACAGTATTAATACAATGTGTGTGTCCTATTGACTTTACCCATCCAGATGTTCTATGAACTCATGATCAGTCAGTTTGCTTGTGTTGTCTCACAGCACTGTAGTGTTACGGTGGATAGTGATCCATTTTGAAATTGATCATTTATCAATTAATTATTTGAACCACCAACCAATCAGCCCACATCACTTGGACCCAGACTGTGCGATGTCGCTCAGCAGCGCGCCGCCACGCCATCTCCAGATGGAGAGCGTACCCTTCAATTTACAGACCTTTGATAATGAGATTTAAGAACAGCAGTCACGCTGAAAGTTAAAACTGGCAGCATTTTTTCTAAAGGCATAGGAGGAAATCTCTGAAAAACGTGTTATTAAGTAAATTGACGCGTCGGTATGCTTTCTTTTCATCCTCGCAGCCGCCTTTCACTCACTCCCACTCGTTCTCTCTCTCTCTCTCCCTCTTCACAGAGAGGTGTTATCCTTGTCTGACAACTCCCCTATGAGTGAGAGAGAGAGCGAGCGAGAGCTGGAAGCAAAGAGTTGAGACTAAGTGGAATGAATGCCAAGAGGAATTAGGTGAACCCTTTTGGCCTGACAAAGCTGGGAGGGCTCGGGAGGGATCTAATCATCACCTGTTATGAGCCTACGGTGACTTGAATAGCTATATCAAGAGAGGAAGGATGAGGATTCAGATATGCATGGAAGAAAGAAAAAAAATGAATTTGTGCTCTCAAATCGATATTTTAAACAAAATTATAAGAAGAAATATGTTTAAGGGACATCAAAAAACTGGCAAAATCCAAAGTCTATTAAAAAAATCAAAACAGAGCTTTCAGATCCTGTCGTCCATGTCCTGACAATTTTAAGTATTTGCTAGTTAAAGTTGGCAGATTGTCAGTTAATATGTGCATCAGCTGGGCAGCATCGCCGAAACATAAGCCTCCATTAGTTGTAAAATACATTACAGCTTTATGACTATATATATATAAAATGTGTTGGGGGGGATGATTAGAGATGAAACGAATGTGAAAACCCAAATGATACTGATGCTTCTCTTGTCGGTTAAACACCAAAACTAAACGTCACGTTATTGTAGAAGTAGTCAGTTACAGGTTGTGGTGACTCTGGTCACACATAGAGATGTATGTATAATGTAAACGCGTGCAGACATGACACATACAGGGCTCAGTGTGACGGCATGTGGGCACACGCAGGAACATGAATTCCATCAAAAACCATCACATTTCCAATTAATTACCGGTCTCGATCACGCTTTCCTGCCTTTCTCCTCTCCCCTCCCCCCCCTTTTTTTTTAAAGACTTTAACCTCCAGGCAAGCTATTAGCATTGCAACTGAAAAGAAATTCCAATTATTTCTTACATCTGAGGAAATGAAAACGGCACATTAAACATAACAATCAATGCAGCTTGTGATTAGTGTTGGCACATTTCTGAGTCACACATGACCATGTCGTACAGTGCAGATATGTCTATTACCCATTTCATGTTTTGTAAAAAGAAAAAAAAAAAAGAAAAAAAAAACCTCCCAGTCAAATACAACATTGTTTGAGGTGAAAGCCGAGGTGCAGCCTTGTCATTTTCTTCAAAAATCTTTCTCTGGCTTTAACTGTCTGTAATAATGAGAGCAGTATAATTCTATGGGGTGTTATTATGTGATTAATCAGGCCTTTATAGACTCCACAGTAATGCAGAGGGCATCTTGAGACGCCTCGATGCAACACAGTCACGACCGTCTGTCTCCCTTTGGCTTTTGTTTCCCGTGTTCAGTCACTTGTTTATGGCCGACTTTAAAGCATGGCTGGTCATAAATAATACATCTATTACAGATAGATAACATCTCATATATCCAGTGGGAAGATATCTTAATAGCGGGAAGTTATATAAATTTTATTCAAGTGTTATACTCAAGGGCAATTGCCCCAGTCTTTCTCGAAACGGTGGAATGAATCTTGTGAATGTCAATAAGGGTAATAACGTGTAGTTCCTACTTCAAATGCCGGGACTCAGGTTGACAGGAAACCGTTTGATTGTCATTGTAAAGCCGGCTCGGACTGACATTACCTGTCAGAATATTTTAGAAGGTGATGGCACCTGTGCAGGAAGTTGCTTTAAAACCTTGCATGTGGTTGTTGTTTTAGTGAAAATGCTTAAATCCCCATGATGATGATGATTTCATATTATCACCAAAAGACGGTGTGAGTCATATGAAAAGGTTTCGCTTGTTAAAATTAATCTGAGATTTATCACCCAGCTCCGCAGCTTTACACACGATTTTAGGCCTCAGACCGTTTATGGCCCCCACATTCGCTCTCAGGTTCGGTCTCGCAGCTCGTATCAACAGCAGGAAGCCAAATCCAGCAAACAATATCTCATAAATAAAATAACATAACTCCAATGAGGTAACAGAGGCCTAAGTTGCTTTGTTTTGGGTGTTTAAGGAGCAGTTGTTTTCTAGCACATTACCTTGTTTTGCATTTTTCTGCCCCCTAGTGGCCAAACATTTACATAAACGTGTATAGCTTGGAACAAAATCCTCTGTTTCTCATGTGCAACTTTTGTTTCAACTGTAGGAAACATGCCAAGAGAAAGTAAATGAGAGCAACACAGGTTCATTTTTTTTCCCCCAGCATGCCCTCCATACCCTGAAGCTAAATGCCAGCCTGATGGCTAATCTATAGCCCATAACATAAACAACACAGAATGCTAATATCAACCTTCATATTATCGCCTCTCGTCATTTTTCTTTTTTCGGCATATGTGGACATCTGGTGCTTGCTCACACCTCAAGGACTGGCTCCGGATCAGAACCCAGTTCAAACTCAGTGGAAGTCTAGATTAGCTGGACCCAATAGTGCTGACCAAGGATTAGCCAGGGGGAACTCCGCTGAATACACAGCCAACAAATTAGATGTTTTCCCCCTGGGTCTTGTTAAATCTTTAGAGAGGAGACATTTGGTGCTTATGGGACTCAGCAGGTAATCCGGTGTGGGGCACAAAAGGTCCTGTTTGGATGGAACTGGCCAGATATCCCCGCTGGTTAGGGGATCTCCAGAGCTTTGGCTTTCCTAAGAGGGGATTGAAAGTGAGACTCAGTGGCCGCAAAGCCTCTCCCCAGCTGGCCTCGCACGGCCTCTTTCTGAAGATTACCGGCTGGAGAAAGTGTCTTAATGGAAAATAGCTTTGGATGGGTGTTTTGTGAGGCTAAGTGGAAGAGAAGAAAAAGATAGCGGGTCGTCGACGGACGCAGGAGAGTCTGCAGTGAACTTGTTTGGTTGTGAATTCGCACATGTGTACGACAGCACGTCTGACTCCGCTGACATTAACTTTCTCATTTCTTGTCTGTCTCTCTGCCTGTGACACGGGAGCGAGCGAGAAGTCGCACCCTCGCCTGAAATAGAAGGAAAATAATCTCATTCCTGACTCGCCTCCATCTCCCCCTTGCCACAGAGCGCCTCAGCTGCCCTGTGAGATTTGGGTCAGTTTAGATCTATTGACCCTACAGGCTCAGTCAGAGTAAGCCTGAGGGCTACTATGACAGATGTTGTCTAGTGGCACACTGAAATGAATGTTAATTTTTTTTTTTTTTTGAGTCAGTCAAAAATAAAATAAAAGTAGAGATGGACAGAGAAGAAAGCTTGTCTGAGAGTCGATCGATATCAAGTTCTTTTCTTTGACTTTGGTAAAATGTGAATGAGGGAAATGCTGACACTGCACATGAAGTACTAGAGAGAATAAAGAGTTGGCCCAACCAGGATTCAAAACAGCAAAACTTCACTCGCAGAGGCAAAGTTAAGTCGTGCATTTTCTTTGCATCAAGCTCGACTTTGACAAACTTTGACCTGCGAATTTGTGTCACTGACCGACGGCGAGCGAATACTGACATAACTGAAAACACTGTTGGAGCTTAGTAGCTGTGTTGCACCATTTACTTTTATTTAACCTTGTGTGAGTATTTACTGCTTCATGAAAGAGCAACATTTTGCAGACAAAAATGCATCACCAACTCGTCCTGTGAGTAAAGTCACAATGTCGCCAAGACTCCAGTTCAAATATTTTGCAAAGATGCAATGATTAATTTAGCCATTTGACTTTCTGAACAATGTTAAATATCCCTGTGTTGGACAAAATGAAGCAGCACGTGAGAAGATGAGCTCGTGGTGATGATGATTACTATTTGCTATTAGTGTTTTTTTTGTAGATGCTGTCAAAGTTATTCTAACAACAGAATCAGGAGAGAACAAAAAGAAATCAAATTTTCATGAGAGAATCTGACATGAAAAGATGCTGGAAGGAGAAAAAAAAAACTTGATTCATCTTTTCAAAATGTTTCATTCATTCATAATTTGACATTTTAATCAGAAAAGGTGGATTTTTTTTTTATCACTCTAAAGGCAAAACTGAACTCTTATTTTAAAACCATAACCTTGATGTGATGAACTGACCATCAGGATTGAGCTGTTGCATAACTTCCATAGAAAGTAATGCTGTTGCCAATTCTCCTCCTCCCTCCTCCGTGAGTGTTGTGTTTGTGGCGAGTTGGTGTTTAGCTGTAAACGCTCAGACCTCCTGCAGGCTGAAGTCCTGGGCTCCTTCTCCACGGCCAGTGTTCCAGAGAGATGTGCAGCCCTTTATTCATCTGGCGGTAATGAGAACGGGGAGGCTCCGGGGCGTCGTCAGGCGTGCCCCGATTCGCTAACACAAATAAACACGCCGACCGCGGACGCCGCCAACCCGAGAAAAGCCGGCGTTCATTACAGCGAGAGCAAATCTCAGCAAACTTCAATAAGACGCCGGAGAAAAGGTGCAGACACACTTGGCTGGGTGTGAGATGTGACACAGTCGGAGATTGTTCCTCGACGTGAAAGTGTCTCTCGCTTGTGTGCATCTTGTATTAAAAAGTTCCCGTGTCATTCTGCCCTTCTCTCTAACACACACTTGCAAACCCCATTGTTGTTATTGCTCGGCGGAGTAAGATAGCACTGTATACGAGGAGCGAGCGCATGCCTGGTGGGTCTCCGCACTGTTAATTCAGTTATATGGCTGCTCTGCTAAAGCAATGGGACTTAATTAAATGTCTCACCTAGAGCAGTGGAGGATCATGTTGCCACTAAATCCGGTTTGAGGTAATGCCGCACTTTATTGTGACGATCAGCGCTTCCCCAGGGGTTCAATTACAGCTAAATCTAATTGAAGGGGAACCATGCAACAATGCTACCCCCACCCCCCACCTGTCCCTTTCCCTTTTTGTTCTTCATAATCAAAGTCTCCGGCATTTTAACTAAGTCGGATTACCTTGGGAAGTCTTACGAAACTCTTTTGTAGACCGGAGACGAGCAGCTGGTGGCAGAGGTCCACAAACTCATTACCTGAGTTTAAAGCAGAACTGCCTTTACAAAAGAGTGTAATATCCTCCATTAATTGTCCTTATATTAAGTTAATTAATTAACTAAAGCCGTAATGGACTGGAACCTTCTTTTGCTGATCAAACAAGTCTCGCACACGCCGGATTTGAGTTATTGAGACGTTCCGAAAATAATTGAGATATTTACTGACAATCTTTTGGAAAGGCGAGCAGTTTCCATAGTAACTCAGCTGAAGAAGTGCTACGGCCAAAATTATCATGAAAGATAATATGTTAAAAAAAAAAAAAAAAAAAAAAGAATCCTGGCTGAGGATTATATTTGTGAAACTCGATGAGACACCCATAAAAAGAATCCAAGGAGAGGAAAAAACAAAACACTCAGGAGAGAGAGAGAGAGAGGCCCGAGGTAGGTAGGTAAGATATTTTATGCAACTGGGCGCTGATCATCATCTCACAGTTCATTAACCATGAGGAAGAGACACTATCCAACAAGCTGCCAGTCACTGCGCAGTCTCCTGGGGCTTCATTTAAGAAAAATAGGCATTGACTCTCTGCCAAGTTTCATTGATTAATTATTTATTTGAGAATGCGCTGCAGAAGAAAATAAGGAAAAACATATCGGTCCACTCTTGCACCTTGGTCAATAATAAAATATTATTTGATGTCACGATCTGTCGCGACGGTAAAAAAACATCAGTGGTTGGTTTCTGCACAAACTATTTTATTGCATTTGCATTGCATTGGCTTGTTTGCAGTGGTGGAATGGACAGATGTTGTTACTAGTTAGTTTGCTCATTAACTTTTTACATACAGCCCTCCAATTCCAAAAAAAAAAAAGCAAAATATAAATAAAAACAGGATGTAATGATTTTCTGTTGTTTACCATTAATGGTTTTAAAAGTGTTCCTGAGCCCATGTATTAATCTCCTTGATCCAATCAAGTGTTCACAAAGTGTTGAACCTCTCTCCATCCTCGCTTGTGAACGACTGAGTCTTTCCAGGATGAACCTTTCATACCCAAACATGATACTATCACCTGTTACCAATGAACCTGTTTACCTGTGGAATGATCCAAACAGGTGTTTTGGGATCAGTCCTCTCCTGTCTGCCTCCAGCTGTCACAAATCAAATCTACAGACATAGCAAAAAAAAAAAAATCTTAAATAAAAGATGACAGCGCCCCGAGGATAAAGTAATTACACAGGACCGACTTCAATGCCTATATTTTAGAAAAGATTGTGCAATTAATCAATTTACCACAAGGTAAGAGGGGGTTTGGGAACAGTCGCCCACATTGCTCGGTTGGAAATCTGTGCAAGCAGTATATAAAGTAATTAAAATGAGCCTCATCTCGACCGAACCACAACATTAAAATACTGCTTACACAGTTAGAATGAACTGATAATGTATGAGAATCTAACAAGCCATTAAACATTATGAGTGCATGTTCGCTGATAAGTAACACATCACTCATTTGCATCAGTAAAGCACCTGAATACTTCTTCCACCACTGCTTATATTTATCTTTCACCTGTTATCTCACTCCTTTGTACACTATATTGCAAACTCTACTGTAAAACATCAGGTTAAAAATCAGTCTTTCCAAAAACGTCCCCCCAATTCCTGAACTTGTCAATAAATCTCCAACCCATTCTGTTGTTGTCCCACGGAGAGAAGCTTATTTATAGGCTCACTGCAGGGATTCCAGTCATTTCAGTTTCAATTCATCAAGCTTAATAGGTGTACTTGAAGGAGCTCGGCATCCGGCTGCATTGGTCCTGACCGTTCCTTCTTCTAAGTTACCGAGCTTGTTGTAAAAGTGCACAATACATTTTCCACATAATTGCATCTTTGTACCAAAAAAAAAATACTTCAAGGTTATTAGAAAGTGAACGGAAATGTAACAGGGAAGAAATGGGACATTTGTTTGTCACCGGAGGGCTTTTTTTTTCTGTACACAGTAATCACAAAAAGACACTCTTCCTGGTTCAATAGTGATTTTAGGTGAGTATTTGTTGCAGTGTAATGAGTGTTTTGTAAAAAGTGCAAACCATGACGAATTGGATGTGACTCTGAATTGGATTGCGCACATGCACACACGCGCGTCTGAATGAAGAAGTAAAGACTGCACAGCCATGTTTGAAAAGACTTCTTCCAAGGGGGTTTAGGGAGTTAAAGAAACAAAGAGTCCCCTGAGTTTTCTTCCTCTTTGTCTGTCTGCGCCTGCACCGCCGTGGCGCTAATCAAAATTGACAGGTCCTGCTTTGCAAATCCCTCCACTCGAGCATGCATTCTCATCTCCACATTACCTCCATTGTCGACCATATCAAGCTAAATAAATAAACATTAACTACTGCGGCGAACAGATACGGCGGGGGAAACGTAATGAGACAAAACACTGAGATCGTAACATCTCTCTCCCTGGAGACTGATATGAAATTGAACACGATTAATAAAAGGCCTTCAATTAATTGTCGCCTCCTTTGTTCGGCTCAGAGTTGAAACTTGGGCTGATGCGATATAAAAGGAAACAAAAGATACGGAAGAAAAAAAATGAGCCGCTCTCTCTCTCTCTCTTTGATTGAGAGACGAGATGCAATCATTGTTTTTGCAACACGGAGGCAGATTTCAAGTTTGCGTTATTTATGTGTTTTGTTTTTGACAATCAGATAGAAGCTCAGTCAAACATTTTTCTTTTTCCATTTCCTCGTTAACTCGTGGTCATTATTTATCGCGAAGGTGAGTCCTTCGATGCAGCAAATATTGTTTCATGCATGTAGTAAACCTTGAATGAATTGAATGCATTTTTTTTCTGTATTGATTTAGAAACCGTGCACAAACAGAGAAAAAAAAAATCAATAAACTGTATAACTGCAACAAAACTGTAGATTTCTGAAGGGACGTTGTGAAGCCTGCAGCTGAGTTTGCTGCCTTCTGTCAGCTGTTTTGAGAATGTGAGCGATAAAGTTGGGCCGAGAATGAGCCGAGGGCTGGTTGAGTGAGCAGCAACTGCGATGGCAAGCATCCAAACATACTCCATAACATCTTCTAAACGGTGCAGGTATTTCATTTTCAAAATCACCAGTAAACTTTTCTGCTCGCTTCAATACAGCCTGGTGCACCTAGTGGCCGTTTGAGGAACTACTACTCAGACTTTTGGCTGCTTACAACGCTGGTTCCAAAAAAGTTGGGAGGCTGTGTAAAGCATAAAAACAGAATGCAATCATTTGCAAACAACAGTTTTATGAAGTGATATCTTTTATCTGATCATGTGTTCACAAAGTGTTGAACCTCTCTCCATCCTCGCTTGTGAACGACTGAGTCTTTCCAGGATGAACCTTTCATACCCAAACCAATGATACCAACAGTTTTCTTGAATGTACACAGTTTTTCAACACCAGGTAAATATCTGTATATGAGTGGAAACCTTTAGTATACCAGGTACATAAGAACCATGCTGGCGAAAGCTTTAGTAACATAGAACAACAACAAATACAAAAGTGCAAAACAAATATCTTTTTGCTTTTGTCAATATGTGATAATCATATTTGAAGTTTTGGCTCCACAGTGCTTTCAGAGATGCAAGCAGGAATCATAATGTTGCAGCGGTGTGAGCGAGTTTGCCGTGGACTCAACCTTTTGAACCAGTTTTTAGCCTTTATTTGTGACATTTTGGCAAAATTGCAGCGGGCGTCACGCAGAATGGGCTGTTAGCTGTTCCTGTTGCTTTTAAAAGTTTTCAAGCCTTTCACGGGTGTTTATCTACAATGGAAAATATCTGCCGCCGCGCCTCTGTTCAGTTCTGACTCTGGGATGCAGGAGTTCTCTTTGTGGCGCGAATCAGGTGCAAAAGGGTTAAACTGCTCGACTGGCTTGTTTAAAATGATGAACTCGGTTTGATTCCTGTTCTACAGAAAACAAGTTCCAGCACTATTTGTTCCTTTGTTTATCTTCCGAGCTTTTCGTTTTAATAACCTCACTTTTCCCACCTCTATATAGATTTGTAGAGTCGCATATATACCACAGCCTTTATTTTCCTCCCTTTTCCAGACCCCAGTAAACTAATACCAAACACTCCACTTGTGGATGCAGCTGAGGCTCATCAAAAGCCCAGTCACATAACTTCTGGTTATCTCCCCCCAGGCTCCTCTACCAGACACAAGAGAATAAACTGTGTGCTGAATAACAATACATAAAGAGTTAATGGTGTTCAGATGCTGCTCCTCCCTTGTCTCTCTCCACCTCTCACCTAGCACTCGGACGGATGATGCCTGGCGGTTTCCAGGTCACAATATACGAACGATTCACTGAATTTTGCTCATAACAGATGATGAAGCTGCAAAAATGTCGCTTGTTAGTTTGTAATTTCTTCTACATCCTCAGCTCAGGTCAAAGGTCAGAACTACATCCTCCCACAAACACGTGCATTTAATGACATGCAGAGCGTTCATTAACATTTTTCTTCCAAATCACGTAGCAACTCCAGTAAGTCGTAACTTTTTTTTTTTTTTTTTTTTTTTAACTGAGCAAGTCCATCTGTCTAACACAAGATGTGTTCCATTTGGTTTGTACTCTAGATGAACTTGTGGCATAGTGAGAGGTCCTTGTGTGGGTTGGGAAGGCAGACGCACAGACACTCAGCAGATGGACCCCACTTCAGCGCAGCGACAGGGTGACTGGTGGGGGGAAAATAGGAAGTCCAGCCGGCTCCAAGACCCCACAAGTCTCCGCCGCCATCGCACATACGCAACCGACGGCGCACACTCACAATCCCTTGTCTTGGTGACAAAAGTGCGAAACTTCACACTCAATCTCAGCGGATGCGGGACAGGTGGTGAGGAGGATGGAGGGATGTGAGAAGAGAAAAGGAGGAAGAAGAAAGAGGAGCCGGAGCAGCTGAAGTGAAGGAGACGCTCGCATACAAAAACCGTCTTGGCAGCGACGGGAAGTTGGCCGAGCGTAACTGTTCTCTGGCCTGACGACAGTTTGGCTGATCGACGTGCTGGCAAAAGCTCAACTCGCTCCCCGAAGGTGACAGCAGACGCTCAAGCCAGGTGGAGCGGTGACACCGGTGTCAGACGTCCCACCTGGAATTTAAGTTAGGAGGGACGTTGCGTGTGTCGATCTCTGACTGGCTCACTGACAATTTCAACACGCATCCATCAGTTCTGAGTTGCCTGTTTTTACTGTCGTCTTTACTGTTACTGTACTGCAGGATATTTGTCTCAGCACTCGCCAGGTGAAATGAGGTAAGATCCTATAGCCTGAGTGTTGGCAGAGAAGTTTAAACAATAAAAGTAGTGGATAAACAATTGAAATAGCTAAAAGTAATAAATGGTTTTTCCTGTTAATGTTTTTTTTTTTTTTTTTGGTGGAGTTTTTCCTGATCTGAATCGAGGCTCTGCAGGTTGTAAATCCCCTCGAGGCAAATTTGTGATTTTCAGACTATAGAAATGAAATTGACTTGACTTGGAACAGATCACTAAAAGTAATAGAAAAATGTTTGGAATAGCTCAAGTTAATAGATAAATGGTTGATCGCTGAAAGTAATGGGAAAAGTTGGCAAGAAGTAATGGATAAATAGCTGAAATAGTCGAGCTACGTCAACAGAAAAACAATCGAAATAATTGTTTAAATTGCTGAAAGTATTAAACAGTTGATGTTTTCAGCAAACAAGAGACAAATGGTTGAAGCATCCAGCTTCAAGTACAAAGTACAAATGTAAACTTGACCAATATATAAAACATTCTTTCTTTCTTTTATTTCATTTTTAAAAATCAATTCAAATCAATACATTGGTATCATTGAAGGGTTACTTCATCTACATCAGACGATCAAATGGCTTCATGTGGCTGCTGTGAGTTGCTCTCCAAATATAAATATGACTTTGAATAATTATGTTCTTGGTTATCAGAAATAATCTGTAGGTCTGTTTAGCGATGAGATGATGAGGAGATAAATATTTCAGCCGGCCTGGAGGCATTTACACATTCCAGCCATTAACCTGCGGCCGTGATTTGCTTCCCCTCCCCTCAGTCAAACGAGTTGTGTTTCACACTCGCTTTCTCATCTGGGAGATGACACAACAGGGTAATTCACCTTATCTCCGGCCAGGTTCTGAAATCCAATAAACACAGTTCCACACTGCCTTTTGAAGATGGGATTCCCTGTTGAGCACAGCCAGAAATTGGCTTTGTGTGGCGTGCAAAGGCCTAACAATGGCGAACACAATGGAGGTGTAATTGACAAATTTAGAGGATGGTTGAAGCCACGGGCATCAAAGGCCGAGCATCTACTGATCACACCTCTTACAAACAGCCTTTTTTCCATCCTGCCACATTAATGGTGCATTTAGCTGCTTGCTGAGTAATCCTTTTTAACCAGCCTTGTGCAGAATACTGAGGATTACAGTTACTTCTCTCAAAGGTTATTGAATTACTTTACCAATTACTGCATATAAAAGTAATTAGTTACTGGGAAAACTAACTTTTGCATTACTTTTAAATATCTTCTAATTTAATGCACACATACATATATTAGTTTAGTGTTGCTGTGACACAAGATATCTCATTTTATCTCTCATCCTAGTGACAGGAGTTATTAATACTTTGCATCTCACCATCACTGTAAAAGCAGAAAACCTCAATTATTCACTTAAATAAAAGGCAACGACGAGGGTTTCTATCTGCAAGCTACACTTGTATCGTCCAAGTTTATATTAGCAACATTGCACTCACGATCATGAAAAGCGAGCTCACATTGCCTGAACCGTCTTGCGCCACCATCAGGTTGAGTGACGTTAGATCATAAACAGGAAAATCAAGGGAACAGGCTGCATTTGTCTGCTATCCTCTTAATAATGAGTAGCAAGTCAATTTAAATTTCAGAAACTATAATTGTGTTATTTAATTTGAAAAGCAGTTAGTTACATTTCTAGTTAAAGATCGAGTTGCTGGTTATAAGAGCTCTTTCTTACCTAACAAGTAGAAGAATAGAAATATTCTCAAGTCGACCAACAATAGAAAGAGAGTGGTTTAGTTTGCTTCAGTAACAGGTGCTCCCGTCTTTGCCCCCTCCCCACGCCTCCACCCACCATCGGCACCATCACCACCACCAACCCAAGGTGAAACCCTGATAATTGGTCATATGGGATGGGGGCTGATACTGCTCTGGCAAACGCCACTTGGTGTGTCGCTGAACAGGCCAACGAAGAAGCCTCTGCCATCTGCCCTGCTTTTCCACTCTTCAGCACATTTCCACCAAGATTATCATCAACTCTAATTTGTGACATACTATTTTAGTGTGGTGTCAGCGTGTGAGATTGCATGTGAACTAAACACTCACTGATTGCACCGAGGCTTTTACTACCAAGATTTGCTTCTATCATTTATAAATGATCGGAAATGCTGTTCACGATTGATTTACATGCGGGTTGTTCTGCGGCCTTCTTCTTCTTCCTGTTTGCTTGTTTAGAAATCCTCCCAGGTTTCCCCCTGCCATGCTTTGCTCTGTGAGTTATGGGGTTCAACAGGCTACCATATGGACAGTAAATGTGGTTTCTGTCACCACAAAACTCTTTTACACTTTACTAGCGCTTTGCTTTCTTAATCATGAGCGCCATTATCATTATCGTTGATGTAGCATTTTGTTTTGGTCGTTAGGCTCAGGGCTTTGCATGATTAAAAATAAAATATATGGCACGGTGCAATCTGCGGCGTCTGTTGTGCCTGCCGAACCAGCAGTTCTGCCTGCATTGTTATTGCTCTCATCAAACCCTACAAATGTATATTTCACACATTATGCCTCCACGGCAGGATCGCAGTCACATGGCAGGTTTATCATCCGGTCGGTGAAGCCGCGTATGAATATTTTATATTCCTAAAGTCAACAGTATTTGTAGCACCTTTAAAGGCCTGGTGGAAAGTTGAGGTTACAGCAACAATGATGTTGTCGCTTGACAGCTGATACGTGTCTATCAATCACATTCAAGGGGTTCGGTTGATGGGCTGATATCGCGAGGGGGGACCTGCTCGCTATCACGCCAGAAGCAGGCAGCAGCGCACTCATGTGTCACCTGTGCTCCATCCTGCCTCCTACACCCTCCGCTTTGTTTGGATATTTTCAGCACTTGCATCAAACCTTTTCTTCTTCTCTCCTCCACGATTCCCCCCTGCCCCTCCTCTTCCTCCCCACTGTTCATGTGAAGGGTTCTTTGTGGCGGGCTGCGCGGGGACGCTCCACAAAGCCACGCAACGAGTAAATTAAAATATCAAACTCAAACAGAGCGGCCAAAGTGACAGGATTATGGCACAGAAAGTCCACTTGCGGATGAAGGAAATGAACACTGAAAATAGGACAGAGGAGAAATCCACCCGTTCTTTTGGCAGAAGCACCTCGCTGCATGAAATAGCAGGTCCTAATACAAAAAAGCAGCCTCTCCAGCGGCGCCTCGCCATCAATCCACCGTCTCCCACACATTCAAATAGAAACCTCTACAATATAGCATTCCTTTAGACCCCATTAGTTAATTGGTTGAGAAAAGGTGTCAGCACGGTGTGTCGCAAAATGATTGTCTCCCTAAATAGTAGTGCGTTTCACATTCCATGACAATTATTGACCATGAGAAAAGTTAAGCTGAATTCACAAGGCAGCGCTAATGAGGTGTCAGTGCCATCCGAGTTCCTGTGGAAACGACTTTGGGCACAATGGTGAGACAGACGCCTCAGCGTGCACTCTGATTCCTCTCACTCTTCATGAAACTGGCTCAAGTGCAGAGCCCGAACGAGGCAAGGACAAAGAGGCTCGACTGATCGCGAGTTCACAGCGTCCCTGCTTTTCTTTAGCATTCAACTCATGCCCTTAATATTCCTGCGTTTATCAATGGAGACCACTCTGCACAGAGACAAGAGGATATGCAAACGACCCTTGACAGAAGGCATTTGATATGCTAAAGGCTCCTGATAAATGGTATTAACCTGGCCAGGTGCTTTCCAGCATATGAATAAAAGAGATTTGAGGGAACAACAATATTCAGCAACTGAGAGAAAAGGTGAAAGGAGACGAGACACGAGAGAAGGGAATTGCATGAAGCCAAACCCAACTAAGACAAATCCTCAAAACCCATGATATCAGCACTTCATCTTTTTAGGTAGCTGGAGTCAGGAGCTGCTCCACCATAGTGTGCATACAAATGTAAAATTACATTTCCCCAGACTGTGGCAACCAGAGCCAGCAGAGCATGTTCTAACCACACTTACAATTTCCTACGAATGCCCCTAACCATGTGTTGGGGGAGTTAATGAAATGAAGACTGGATCTAAGAAAGGCTGCCTGTTCCTTGTGTGCAACCTGATACACACCGAAAAAAGCTTTGCCTTAAGTTAAATTAAATCGCGGCTCAACTCCGAGCGCCATTTCGTCACCTTTTGTTCTTCCCAGAAATTGGGTGCCCTTTCTCATCTCAAATGTTACGTGCCTCCGTGCCCCCGCCGCTCCACTCTGAGTCCCTGTCAATAGAAAATTACCATCTAACACTTGCTTCTTTTGTCTGATTTAAGCGGGGGTTGGAAAGCCAGGGCGATTGATCCGGGGCGTATATCAATAGCACAACCTCGAGATACTCAGCACTTTTTCCGAAGGAGGCTGCGTTTCCGTTTCAACGTGTGGGCTTGAAAGCTGAGAAGGAGGCCTTTGGATTCCCGCATCTGCGCTTTCAGGCTCGTCCGCGATTCTGTTCATGCGTGAAAACATGTATCACTTTTACATCCGTGTCTTAAGAGACGCGGCGCGCTTCGCTGCCGGTGCAATAGCTGGAAATTTTGATCTGGAGATCAATCTCTTCCCTCCGGCTGATCAAGGTGGTTGGTGAAAGGGAGATGCAAGAGCACACATTAGCCCTCTGCGAGTCCATGTATGAACACATGTTAGTACCACGTGAAATCTGTCAATGGCAAAGCAACATGGATCAGAACAAATAAGGAAGATGCAAGAGGACAACTAAATCATTCTTCATGTGTTATATGAGGACAAGCTGAGGACAAGATGATCTATAAATTCGAATTTTTATCAAATGTTTGTCTTGCATCCCAAAGTGTATCTTGCATCAGACATTATGAATAAGGAGCTACAGTACAAACAATTCAATCTCTTTCAGTGCTCAGTCTGAGACCTACCTAAAACCCAAACTCTGATTCTACAGTTTGACAGATAGAGGAACAAAAGAGTCCTGCAATCTGTGGCAAAAGCTGATATTTATCAAATGAAATATGAGCCCAGTCTGATACAATATTACCAGTCTGAAATAGCATTATTTTTAATATAGGTGTTGGTCCCACAATCGTTGAGCAGATACGCTTCCTCCAGATGACTTCAGTCATTTTCAGTGCCTAACAAAGCCAACAGTGTTGCATCATGTCAAAACTTTCACATCGATACATTTGGAAAATAAGTTGAAGTATAAAAAATCGTCTGAGTTACTGACACTGGAATTTGAATATGACATCGTCTGTGCTGTGATTTCAATTACATGCAAACTGCTAAGTGTCCAATTTGCCACCTACAAACTTTGTGAGCTGCTGAAGCACAATTCTCAGGTTTTTCATTTTTAATAACGTCTGGGTTCTTTCTGCGGAAGAGCCTGAACAGAAACATCAATTCTATCTGACTGCATAGGTTAATATCATAATGTCTCCATGTGCTCGCAATGGGATCAGCTTCTTAAGTGAAGCTAATTTGAAGAATTTTCTCTTTAATCATACTTTTTATTCCGTTATCGCCGATTTGCCGTGTTGTGCTAAATGTCCTCGGCTGCACACCCGACTTCTCTCTGCAGTGTAGTTATCAATGTGCGTTACAGAGCTGAAGGGCTCCAGCTGCGTCAAATGAACCCCAGCTGATTCAGCCTTGAACAGAGGTAAGAACAGGCACCTGTATACCTGCCCAGAGCCTCAGGCCGGGGGTCCACTTCAGTGATCTGATGCACCACTGGGAGTCACGGATCACAGAATCTGTGTTTTCTTTCCGGCCTGCTGGTGGTTAAGATAGTATGGCGAGCCCGGGCCCGGCAGAGGCGCAGTAGGGATGTGGGGTCCCCCCGTGTGCTTTAGGAGCCAGTAGCCTCATTAATTCCACCACCCACTGTGGTTACAGCCAGGAATGTGGACCCCCCCCCACTTTAAATCTCATATCTTTATTTACACATTCTGACTTACAATCCACACTTCACACAGCTGAGCGGCTTATCTTGTGTTGCAAAAAAATGAATGCATTTTACTGTCAGGCGGCAAAAGTGAACATATTTCTGAGCTGTGGTGAAGCACAGCTGTGTTTGGAAACTGACCGAAGAAGCAAATTTAATTAACATCAGAAAATAATGTATGGTTAAAGATTGGTGCTGTAGATTCAAACCCTGAAATCATGTCTCTGTGTTTGGCGACCGCCTCGATTTAGAAACCTCCCCTCAGACGTAATGGCCGCCACATTTTAACAGATGCCTCCGACACCTACCGCCTCGTGCTTCATCCGACCAGACGAATTTCTGTGTGCCGTGTCTGGCCCCTGTTTTGAAAGCGACCTTGTTACGGCGATGACCAGTGGCGAAGTCTGTTTGTTTCACCTACACAAAAAGAGCACAACAGAAGATCCTTTTGAAACAACGTGAGGCGAAAACCACCCTAATGAATGAATACACAGACTCACATAAGACCTTTCAGAAGAAGAAAAATCAGCAAGACCTACCTTTTAGATGCTGTATGTTATAAGAGAAATCAGGTGAAGAGGCAAATCTGGAATCCAGTCGAATACAGTTTTAAGTTCATCAGTCTTTGGTTGGCCTTATCGAGCTCGAGATAACGGCTGTGATGATGACAGAAATCCCTGATGGGATCTATAAATTACAAAAGAAATAATCGTGCTGTATTTAGGTAATTTGGCTTATGTCCATAAAAATCCAAATAAATGAACACCCAGTTTCCTTAAGCACTTCAACAGCATTAAACGCATCAGCACAAGTGCGCACACACACACACACACACACACACACACACACACACACTCACACACACGGTTACTTTCCTCAAGGGCATGAACAATAGCACACAGGAGAGAGGGGTGTGAGGAGCGCCGTGGCATATTGCTGGGACTAATTTACCAGCGGCGAGGGGAAGTGCTGAGTGGACACAGCTCGGCGGCTGATTCGGGGCCAGGGCTGGGGGCCCCTTGGCGACAGACAGACAGCGCCAAGGAGCTGAGGCAGCGGAAAAGTCCACCGCACACAAAACACTAAAACACACATTCACACTTACTCTCTTTGGCTTTCACACTCTTGTCTCTCCCTTCCTCATCAAGGAAAGGCGGGTGCCTGTCAAGGATATGCCACCCCCGGGTGCCAGCTGCAGCTCCTGTCGATGCGTGTATATTTCTTTTGTTTTTTCAGTTGTATTTTTTTTTTGTCTTTTTCTTTTTTGGCATCTGTCGCCTTGCTCCATGTGCACGTCCATGCTGCGTCCCCCCTCAATGACAAGGGCATCCCATAGCGCCAGATGGACCTCCCACCTAGCCAACCTACACTCCCTTCATAAAAGTTGATCTTGTCACAGCTTCGAAAAACAAATGGCATTTCCCCCCCCCGACAACTTCGCAAGAGCACATTCTGGTCATGCTGGGAGTTTTCAGGATCGTTGCTTTTCCAGTTCAGGTAATTAGGGACGTTATTAAAACCTTCGAGATGTGTCTGACTTGTGTTCTTATCAAATTTGGAAATCGCAACAGGAGTAACATAAGACTATTACCAGACTAAAAACATTATAGGAGACAGTTAAATATATAAATTTAACATGTGACAAAGTTCTGAATTCAAGAGCTCTGCAGCCTCACAGACAGATTCAGCACCACGGACAGCAACAGTCAGCCGGGCCTGAAATCACAGAGACGACTTCCTGTTGACTTTTCATTACATTTACTTTGGTCTGTTTTACCTGAAAGTACAAACCCTCAGTGAAATTCATGCACTACATTAAACAATGGCCTCCCAGATTCTCACAATGAAGTGAAAATAAAAATAAAATGATAATGAAATAAAATCACCCTCTAATGAAGGTCCTCTTTGTTTGGAGTCCATTGCATAGATTATGTACATTACCTTGATGCATCAGTTGTTGTTGTTTTTTTTTTTTAATTAACAAGGTCCAGAAAATAATCACACACTTTTTCAGAGTTGAATTAATTTTATTAAGTATTTGCATTTTCATCTGTTTTAATATTTGAACTGTGTTTTGCACCAGCCTCTCTTATCATAATGAAAATGAATGTTTAAATGTGGATAGTTTGTGCCACAACCAAGATCTACGCTTTGGTTCGCTTACCTTTGCTGTCACGTCTCCTGACGAGTGCCCGGGCACCAGTTGAGAGGTTTCAGGAGACACTCAGAAGTGATTAGTTGAGGTTTGTGTACTTTAAGTCTAGAGCTCCTATTTTTATATGTGATGTGTAAAGTAACTCAAGATAATATAAGCACTTGACATTTGAAGTGTGAAAATAGATTTTTCTGTCCAGTGTTTTTGTAGTTCTGATGTAAGTTTTGCAGACTTCCCCATACTGTGGGCGAGGTCGAGGTCAACGTTTGTGGCAGGCTGCCAGTTTCCATCAAGCTCCCCTGCTGTCAGGACCACATGCCGTCCGCGCTCCACAGTATTTGTGATGCCAACCATGTCCGTCGTCTATGTACAGTACGCGTTCGCTGTCGGTGAAATAAACACCTGGCTGGGCCGCGCCTCGCCTCGGACTCGAGCCTCCTGCATTTAAAACCCAGCTGCACGTCAGAGTTGCGATGTATTGAGTCGACTCTCATTTCCAGTGTGCAGGAAATAATGAATGAGCAGGTGATGAAGCGATTTCAGACACAGTCATTGTTGATCATTTTTACTGATCAACAACCAGGATGCAAGTTTTTGTGACTCTCCTTGGGACCACAGACCCACAGTGAGGCCACCAGGAGGACAGGATGCTCTGACATTATCCTCCCCCGGCTCTGCTCCGCTTCTTGACACCTTTGGCCGAACTAATGTATGAAACCTCCCTGGTTTCCTCCTCACTGCTCCTCACACTGTGCAGAGAAATGTTTGGTGCATGGCAGGATGAACGGCGGAGATTTGCACAGAGTGTTGAATGTTGTCGAAGCACTGTAATCGTTTGAAAACACATTCAAGTCAAACACACTCCAAATGTATTTCACATCAACTTCAATATGTGTCCAACTACAAATATGTAGTAGCTACTTTAGAGCATAGCATGTGTGTCTAGCCCTCTTATATGACTTCATGAGACTGATTCACTGTCAAGCAGCTTTGGAAAGTAACTAATTACATCACCACTGCTGAAAACTCTGTGGACAAACAGCTCAAAAACCATGAAATGACTACAAATACTTGCATTGGATTGGACGTAGGGGGCTAAATCCCCAACTCTGACAAAATCCAGTTTATTCCTCCATTTCATGTTGAAGCAGATGTGGCGATGAGACTCATCATTTTCGCTGTTTGTCACTCATCAAACAGAAAGTCAAGGGGCAATGAGATCTCTGCTGAAGGCGAGTGGTGAGAATTACACTCTCAGCCGACGGCCACAAATCAACTGGCTGTCATTGTTTGGATGAAATGCACAAATTACCAAACTGAGCCTATTTGGGATTCAACACTTATTTATCCGGCAGTGACTCAGCGAAATGATAAAAATCTCTGTAGGAAATAATTGGCATGTAGTGTGGGACAGCGACTTAAAACAATGCATCTCTGGCACATTTCATTGCATTACCATATCGTAACAATGGATAATAGAAGTTCACAATGAGCTGCTTAACAGAAAAAAAAAAGTGTTTGTGTTATTGTCATTAACTCCATTTAAATGTCGACTCGTCTCCTCGCACAAACAGTGATGTAACCCCGCGTTGGCGTCGCATCAGCTCGGCTGTTGATTTCCCGTCTTCATCTTCTCAGTGTGTCATCGCCGAGCCCGTAACGGCGGCGTGATCCTTGACCACGTAAGCCTTGCATACCAATCAGCTCTTTAAGCTGATGGCACATGTTGCTTTTATGCATTTTAAGGATATCCATTAATTGTTGAAAGCGCCCCCCCCCGCTGGGCACCGGCGCTCGCTGAATTGGACGGAGGAGATCCCTGCAGTCGTTGTGATGATAAAGTGATGATAAAGCACAGTGAAAAAATGAGACTGTAGTGGTGGATTAGGTCTATATGAAGCATTAATTAGTGATGAAAGAGGTCGGGATGTGATGTGTGGATTGCCAGCAGGGGGTCAAGGGGAATTTTTAGCTCAATAAGAAAAACACTAACAACATGAGGAAGGTGGAATATGCGTGCCGAGGGCCTGCCGCGAGCATGGCTGGTCCGGAGGCAGCCAGCGGGCCCCTCCGAGACTCATGGGAGATTTCTGATGTCTACCTGTAAATTGATCTCCAGGGCCGTGAGATAAAGACACGTATGCAGAGGTTTCTTTCAAGGTGTGATTGAAACCAATACCCTCTCCTACTTTGGTCTCACAGTTGTTTATGCAATTCCAAAATGGCTTTAAGTTTCAGTTTTAGAAAGTTCCCACAGTGGACAGAACCAGCTCTATACCTTAGTTAGTATCCAATATGAATATACATCAAGGCTGCACAGGAAGTGGGTGTTAAATAATAAAAAATACAAAATAAAAAGTTGGCAGAGAATCGTGTGAAGACAACAAAACAGTTTTACACTCACTTTCTGTGTGTAGCATAATAAAACATCCACGGTTTAACTGATCCTCGGCCACAGCTGCTCTTTTGGGGTTTTTTTTTTTTATTATTCTATATCACATTTTTGTTTATTGCAACTTCTCACAAGCAAAGACATAAAATCCTGTACAGGGCGAAACTACAGTTCTTTCCAGGTTAGAAAGAGTCGACAAACTAATGCAAAGATAAAATAAGTTCTGATTTGGCCAGAGGATAGTTTAAGTGACAAAAAGTGTTGTTTTTCTCTGCCTAACTCTCCACAAAGGAGGAAGATATACTATTAAAATCTAACTAAAGGAACTATGAATTATTCATGCCTCTTTTCCTTTGGTAAATTGAAATAAATTGACTGTACACAGTGTTTGTTTGTGGCGGTAGAGCTCTTTGCGACTGTGTTCCTCAGGCGTGCTCCCTGATTAGAAGACATTCACCGACTGTATTTATGTTTTTTGTCTTTTTGATTTTGCCGAAAAGATCAGAGAAGGAGCGGCGAGGCTGCGGTGAATACAGCCAAGTGGCCTGGTGGGAAATAAAACTTTCTAAAAATCACAGGATAATCTCACAACAGACCGGCCATTATTTTGACAAATAGACACTAAGTCTGTCTCAAGCTGGTCATCTGAGACAAATTCACATCATTATCAGGCACAATCATTGGTTAACAGTCCATAGACTTCACATTGATCAAGCTGCACAAAGCAGCAGCTCCACTTGCTAGTCACAAACTGTCACCCCAGGGATCTGCCGCTGGGAATCCGCAGCCCTGAGGGCAAGACGCTCAGCAACATTTGGCACAGCACATTTCTGCCCTGACACACACACACACACAGGACGTGGCAGCCTGCGAGAGCCGCTGCTGTCTAAAATAAAGATCAGTAGAGTTGTTTGCTTACATCTAAAATTAATTGGTTCACATTTACACAATGACCTACTGGCAAAGTGGCCTTGTCAGCGAGTTTCAGCTGTGGCCTCCCCCCTGTGGGACGTTATTGTGGTGGAAGCATGGGAGGCATCCCGCCCCGAAAACCCTCAAACACAGCATCTTAACCTTTCCCTCTGAGGAACAGGCGGCTGCTGAATGCACAAAAGTGGCTTGACATTAAGGAAACTGAAACTGCTGGCATCGGAGGGGGGGCTAGGTGACGTGGTATGAAGACCTTTAGCCGACGAGTGCGTCAGCAGAAGTTCTTAAGTGCATCGCCCGGACCTTATAGGTCGGGATGATTCCAACGCTGTCTTTTTCACACCAGATAAAAAGGTTAGATATCAGCTATGAGAGAGCAGCAGCTGCTTCACTACTGTGTGTGGCTGTGTTATCAAATCTAATCTACTGTCAATGACACTAGATTAGGTTAGGACGCATTTTATTGAAAGGGATCCAAATTACTCAACACATTCGCTCAGACTTGGAAATGACACTCAAAAGCACACTTTCACACTTAATTGAAATAAATGACAAATATTTTATGCAATGTTAAATACATTTTAAAATAAAGGTCATGTTTAACCAAGGCTGCACAACAGGTGGTTTAATTTTAATTAATTTTGTGGAGGAGTTGGCAAAAGGTCTGATTGTTATTATGCTGAATCGAAGACATGAGTTCGCTTAAAAATAAATAAATCACGAAGATAAACACAAAGAAGGACATTAAAAGCACTTTTATGGTTATTTAATATCAGAATTAGTAATTTTCCGTGGACAGTATTTAAGTGGTCGATGGATGATTTCCAAAGATTTCTTGGTGTGAGGACAAAGCTGCGTCCTGTGTGTTTGACTAAAAGAAGTAACTAACAAGTTAATTAGCTGAGAAAAAAAAATTTAAAATATGTGCCAGCCACTGTTCTTACTCTCTCTCTGAAGGGAGATGACTTTAGCCCAAGGGCGATAAATCCCTTTTTTTTTTTTTTTCTACAGACATCAGAATCCAAATTCAGCTTAGTTAGTTATCAAAGAACTTCCCCTGAAAACTGATCTGCAGCTGTGATTTTCTTTTGTCTGGAAGGTTTTGTTTTTTGCTCAACATGAGCCGGCTTTGTAATCGTGCAGCCGTTCTGCCACAGCCAACTGTCCTTGCTGCAATATCAGACTATTATGAGAGTCTTCCTGACCAAAGAGTCATTGTCAGCAGTGAAAGTAATAATGAACTTCAGACAACCTTAATGATTTTTTTGGTGAACCTGCACTGTCTGTCCTTGTATTTATCCTTTTGTATTTGCATGATGATTATACAGTTTGGTTGCCTCCTTCGCTGCATTGTTTTCAAGTTTAAAGTTTATTATTGAGTTGTCTGAAATTTGCCTGTGTGGATGAAAGTGCACTTACTAATCACTGGCCATTCTTTTATTCCTGTTTCTTTCTTCATACAACATTTGTACATAATATAATTCTCTACATGTTAACTTTCAAGAAGATGTTCAATTTGCAGAAATGATAGTGAAAATTATTCAGAACGACTTGGAATATTTATGAAACTACTTACAGTACTTAAAGTGAACAAGTGAAATGTAATATCACAGCATGTCTTTGCAAATTAAACAGTGAGTGAAACACTTCCAGAATGTAAATTATCATGCAATCACTACGAAAAAAAATGTTCAGTCTGAAGTTCTTCCTCTTTTCTCTTTGTCTCAGCCTCTTTATCCAACGCACTCCGACTCAATGTCTAATAATTGTCGCTGTGAAACAAAGTATATTCAAGTACTCATTGTATTCAAATAATTTCTGCTGAGACACCTGCCTGACATCAACCACCTGTATGCTTGTAAACCACTGCCAGTCTTTTCTGATGGGCAGGCCGAGTTGCATGCTCTGTTCTTGTGTAGTAAAACAACTCTGGAGAGTTCTGGTGTTTCCACTGGATAATTAATGCATTTCCCATCCACTGACTGAGGAAGGTTATAGATGTCTCAAGTGATGCAACTGCACTGATTTATGAAAAATAAATGCATACAAATGTATTTTTGTTTCAACTGCAATGAACTAGCAAAACAATTTTGGGTGCCAGACATCGAACTCTGGAACAAACAGGTTACTACCATATGTTCTTCTCCTGACAGAAGCATCACATGACATGAGGGATAGTTGAGGGGATCAGTCCTTCTTGGTATCACATGAGCTGAATTATGTAATTACTCCTGGCTGTAACGACTCCAGCGACAGTCGCAATTCACAGCTCGGTGCCAGGGGACAGAAGAGCATCTGGACCTCCTTATTTGTACCTTGGTCAGCTCCTCCTTCACACACCGGTCAGCTAGTTCTGTAGCCTTCAAAGCACATTTTTATTAATTAGCACCTAATCCACCGCATGCTTTTAAAACACAATATAATTCTATGAAGGTGTTCATTGCAAACAATTCTATGCATTCACACAAGTGCAAAAACACACAAGTGCAGCAATGCATGCACAAGCACTCACACACACACACACACACACACACAGTACATTGAGTATCCTGCACACACAGGAGTGTGCTCAGTGGAACACTTTGAACCAGCACAGCATCATTAGCGTGCTAGGTTGCCAGAGGCTATGGGAAAGGGCTACCGCACACAGCTCAGGCAGCTCGCAGTGTCTCCTGCAAAAAGCCCATGAGGTTCATTACAGAGACGCAAGCTCCAGTAGCCAGCGCATTGTCAACCAGAGGAAAGTTATCATGGCAATGATTCAACTGCCTGTATCTTTCACTCAAAAGGGATTTCCTCGCCTTGGCTCGCCTTCCTTGGGCTCATTTAACAAATGGCAGGGGAGATTCTCAAGGCGCTTTGTCATTATCTTAAAGGGGAAGTAATTAACACTGGAAATAAGCAAAATCGACACTTTGCTTTAAATTGCTACGTAGCCTCGAGCGGAACGTGTTTGTAGGCAAATTCATACGCAGAGGTGGATATTAGCTCGCAGAACTACAAACACCTACGATCCAAAACACACCCAGACTTGTTTGTTCCAAGCCTCCGCGCTGCACTCTGGGTCCTCATCAATTCACGCTGACGGCTGGCTTCGACACACAGGTAAAATTACAGCGGAATATCATTATCTGAAGGCGTTTGCTGACCTTGACAGTGCATGAAGCACAGCTCCTCTCGTCTCCTCCTCCGAACAGGAGAACAGAGCGGTGAGAACAAACACGTCGCCTAATCCGTGCTGAAGTCAGCGCTCTCAGGAGATGAAATGCAAAAAGCAAGAGTTTGCCCCCCAAATCTGTTCTCCCTCTCTATCTCCTTTCCTATTTTCTCTCCTCTCCCGCCGCCCTCCCATCTCAAGATCGGTGTCACTTTCACTCCTCTCACGGAAAAGTGCTGTCAGCGCTTGTCTCAAAGTGCTGAGAAATTTCAGAAAGTCTCTGGAAGTAACCCTACACTTGTCAACTCTAAGTGGTACATATCTGGTACATAGCAGCCTCAGAAAGTCTAAAAACTACCACTAATGGGGCTTCTGCAGAATTTGCAGTGTCCGATGTCCAAAAAACTCAAAACTGCAAAATGAGACTTAGTGCAGCTTCATTGCTGCAAATGGACGGAGTGCTTCCGTTACATCTAGTGATGCAAGCTTTTCTGAAAGTCAAACTGAAATTTCAATTTTACTCAACTTTTGCTGGAAGGAAATCTGAACTATAAGGACACCACAGCTTTTTGCCATTTTCAAAAGTGGGTAAAATAATTTGTATCCTGATTTGTGGAAGCATCTGAGAGCTGGCATGGGTAGAATATGAGCTGTCAACTTCCGTGGTGTGCTACTAACTGGAGCATGTCATGATCCTATATTACACCAATACTGATACTAAGCATTTTTTCAACAAGCAGACACAGCGTTCACGATCAGCCAACACTGATTTAAACTGTCTTTCAAACACTTCACATTTGTGAGAACTCCTTGTACCCAGCTTTACTTCTAAGTTTGTATTTCGCTCCAACAGCGGAAGCTAGTCAGCCTAGTTTCCTACACTTTTTGCAAACCTTTGACAAGATGTCGATTTTCATTCATAGTATTTCAACACCTGCTTTCTATTATGCTTTCTAATGTATATGTATATATTTCACCATCTGAAGTTTGACTGGTGCTCTTTAACCTCTTCTTCAAAAGTGGCACCTGAAACGTGCTTAAGTTTCTCAAATCGAATCGAGTTCTCAAATCACAGATATGACAAATCAGCAGTTGAAAACATTAGTCCTCAGCTGGTTTACTGTGGAATCAAAGTGACATTTACCACAATCAAAGTACAGACATTGCTAATTAGAAGCCAAATTCACCTCCCTTGATGCTGTTACTGCAGAATAATTCATAAAACTTTCATTTTCTTCATTAAAATTTTGTCCACAAATCAAAACAGACACTGGGGAAACATTAACTTTAGTTTGAATCTGGCTTAAATAAAGCATCTCAGACTCTAAAACTTAGTTTGTTGTTGACTTGCACATTTGGGGATAAAACTTATTGTTAGCCACAGAGGTCACTTGACCTCACGTCTGAAAAATGCACGTGTCGTCCCAGCCTTTGGAGGACTTCCTGTACGCGGCAGCAACTGTCACACCCCGATGAGTGAAAGATGACTGGCTGAACTCCTGCTTTTATAAATCTGCTCCTTTTTGGCTGGCTCTCCATCCCCTAATTAATTCCCGTCTCTAAATGAAATTAAATGGGTTTTAGCACTCCTACACCATCTATATACTTTTCATTACCCCGCAGTCTTCCATAATCATTAATTAGTTTGAGTGTTTTATGTATTTACTGTGATTTTGATGAAATGCCAGCAAGCAAATAAGTCGGGATAAAGGGGAGGGAGGAAAGGCGGAAGGGGAGGGAAAAAAAAGCAGTTTATGTGTCAATTATGTGCAAGCATGGTATCTCGAGCAAAAGATGCCAAGCTTGTATATTATTTATCGAAGCTAACAGACGTAGTTCTAATGCAGCGAGGAGATGAGTAATCATGGCCCTGGGCATCTACAGTACAGTATCTCCCAGACGTGCCAGGGTGCCATTCATGCCACAGTAAATTTTCTTCTCCCTTTTGATATTAATCATTGGTTGCATTACTAATGCAGATTTCCCCTCTTTTTCTCCTCCCGTCCCACCGCTATCAGTTCTGCCTCTCACTTTCTCTCGTCTTCTTCTCCCAGTCTGTCTGAATTTTTTATGCTTCGCTCCCTTTCTCCGGCGCCTCAAATGTGTAGACAGACAGTCGCAAGCCTGTCAAAACTAAATGTTACAACAGAGAGAGGATGAATAAAGCAGAAAGAACGTCAAACATGTGCTTTATTTTCCGTCCTTTTATTCCACTGTAAATCCACCACTATTTTCATCTTAGCAGAAATACTAATTAAATACGAGATGGAAAGGTCAGTGTAGCGATACCTCAGGCAAATGTCAGGGTAAACAGCAGCGAGCCACAGTCGAACACTCTCCCTTTCTCCCGACGCTCGCTCGCTCGCACACACGCTCGCACAACGATTTTTGCCTGCTAACCTGTTCCCACTCTCGCAAATGACCTCCCGCCCACCCTCTCGCTCACGTCCGCAACACACACATCTCCACACACACACACACACACACACACACACACTCTCTTCCCCCTGCTGCAATTTTCTCATGTGATAGTGTGTTCCACTCCCTGAGCACCTTTCCCTACAATGGCCCACTGAATCATATGACAGAGCCTCTTGAGCCTCTGTAATACCACTTCTTTAGCTCGCAGCCACAGAAAAGGGGAGATGACTCTTTAAAGACCCTCCAGCTTGAGGGAGAGGAAGGTCTGAATGGCGTATACCCCACGGACAGCTGCTTTTATTGGCTCTGGATTCCCATATCCCACATCTGTCCCTGCTTCCGGCTGCCTTCCACGCTCTGATATTTCACTGTTGCCACATTAGAGGAGGCACCGTTGTTCGGCCTGCTAGCAACACTTCGTCTCAGGGAGAGGGGGTGGGGGGGTGGGGGGGATGAGAGAGGAGTCAAATGATCCATAACATATTATTCTGTCGTTTGAAAATAAGGCGAGCAGCTCACCAGCACCTAATGCTCTGCCTTCCCCGAGGCCCCGAGGTGGCATTTTCTGCACATTGTGTTCTCCCGTGATTCATTATTCAGTCTGAAAATAAAAGTATTAATTAATGCTTTGATACCTGACAAGCCTGCTAACAAAAGTGTGTAAAATGTTTTGTAATAAGTAAATGCACTTTTGCAGTGAGTCATTTTATGCGGCGCTCCTGCAGCAGGTCGGCGTCTTAAGGACAGTCAAGGACGCTCTGTCATGGATGGACACTCACTTTGTGCCGATCGATTGTGTGACCTTTTGGTTAAGGGAAAAAGCTCTTTCGCCACCTGCCACCCTGACAACTGCCTTCTGCTTTTTTTTTTTACTCACACATCCATAAACGGTTGAGGAGGTGAACTTAAATAATGTCTAATACCTTTAACATGATCCCATTACTTCGCCAAATAACGCTCCTCAAATGTGTGTGAACTGTGGTTTTAATGATCCCATTTGCACCAAGAATCTTTACACGTAATCCTCTTAGCGGCGTCCTCCTCATGTGGCAGAAACTCGCCGCCTGATCTCTCACGTTCAGCCAATCAATGCATGTTTCCCCGCCCGTCCCTACAAAATAAAAGCTTTGAGTGAATGAATCCTCCCATTGATTGCGCACGCGAGATAAAGTTCAAAAGCGGCTTTTAAACTTCACAGCGCTGACAGATTCCTTTGTGGTTCTTCTCCCAGCTCAAGTAGATCTTTCCATCTCAACAGGCCGCGTCCAATCATTTGTATGCAGCGGTTGAGTATTTTTTTTTTTTGCCGGGCTTCATCCGACACTGATCGATGGAAACGGGAAGAACGCGAGCAAGCCAGGATTTCTTGTCACTCTGCAAATTAGATCTTCCGTCAGCACTTCGCCCGTTTCATCTCCGAGCTCATGTTTGGAGAAGGGAAGAAAAGGCACGGGGGAGGGTTGGTAACACGTAGCATTTCCAGGCACACAGGTCCCCCATTGAAGTTTTCCACCTACACATGGAGTATAGACGGGGAAAGTAGATCAGCGTGTGCCGCTGCTCAGACAAGAGGGAAGCCTTTGAAAATAGAGGAGAAAGTGTTTACAGTTGCCTCGAGGAAAGGCTTGAATATTAATGCGAGCCAGGGTCATCAATTTATTTATCTATCCTGTTAGGCAGGTGGATGAGGAGTCAGGGTGGGTTTTTGCATGGTTAATTATTCTCAGTTGTCCCAGTTAATCCTTGTGCACTGAGGTACAGGCAGATGCAGTGCAGGGAAGGGTGCCGCTGCCAAAAAAGCACATCTGTGCTCGAGGAGGAAAAAAAAAAAAAAAAAAAAAAACGAGGGAAGAGAGGATATTCATTGCTGCGCACACACTTTTCCTAGGTAGATGTTTCTTGGCACTGGCAGGTGTAATTTAGAGGGGATTGCATATTGCAGACTCTTGGATTTGGATTGGTTTGTGGGAAGCAAGCAGAAACAGTCCAGAGGCATTACTTATTAAGGTTTGAATGAGACATACATGTTCACAACTCCAAACGAGCTTTGTTTTTTCGAGCCTCACTTTTGAACTCATGAGTGGAGCGCGATACTTAAAAGGCTCAAATTGAGGGTTTTTAATTTTTTTTCTTCTTTTTATTTAAAGGATGATTTCTCAAGAGAAAAGCCAACATATGTGTAAACCATTTCTTATGAATCGTGCAATTAAGGCAGAAAAATCCGCTCTAATCTCGCCTCTCCTCCGCTGCAGCAATTTTTCTTCATTAGGGTGGATTTCATTTTTGAAGTTTATGACTTATCCTTACAAACAAATAATTGCAATATGCCCCACTGGGAACGGCACACATTTTAATCAGCGCTAACCTCAAGCTTTGACGTGGAAAACTCATCTTGCTGCATTTATTCCTTCAAGTTCTTCAGAGACGAATGCATATTCAAAATTAATTTGCGTTATTGTCTTTACCCCCACAAAGAATAACAAGCAGCGCTGTTGGAAGGGAGTCGAGGAGCTGAGACGTTTGCATATTAGTCAGTGCTGAATGTCAGTCCTTTATGTATTGTAGTGCCATCACTCAAGGCGTTTTGGGATCAGAAACAAAGTTGTGTAATGTTCATAGTCTGGGAGAAAGTGTGTGTCCTTGCAGCCCCATGTGCACAACACAACTGATACTGAAGTTCCACTCCTACCTGCTGCTATTCAACCAATGATAATAATATTAACAGACTGTTTACATTGATTCTGTTTCAAAGCAGAGTTGGCATAAAAAGGCATAAATACTACAACAGTAAAATAGAAGCAATAAAAGCTGTAAAGCATTCAACGGAAAACTAAACTATGCAAAGATAGAATAAAACAAAATGAAGACATAAAAAACAGCACAATAAAGACAACGATCAGAAAGCGTGCATTACGAGGCAATTTCAGAAATCCTATTGAATGCTAGTTGGAGCTCCTCGGGCAGGGCGTCCTATAATCCAGGGAAAGTGAATTTTGTCTAGACGGGCTCAAATCCAAAATGGCTCAGCCTGAGGACGACAGGCTGCACCGAGGAAAACTCTCTTTCTTTTTGTGCCAGCTAACATTAAATTCACATAACCAAATTACAAACTAGTTCTATGATGACTATCCAGATCACATCTGTGGACAAATAAAAGCAAAGCTGTATGAATGGCTGGATACATCTTGCGTGAACTGACCCTTTAACTGACTGCTGATGTATATATTAAGAACACCAGTGGCTCTCATCAGCCCGTGTGTGGCCAGCGGAGCAGCAAATAGCAGGCAGTCGAATTATTTTCAATCTGTTTGCTCAGCTTTAATTGCAAGGATGTCGAGGGGGAAAGAGGCGAAGCGATATGCTGAAATGATGTGATGTCCAGGAGTAAAGTCGGTCACTAGCAGACCCCTCTCACCCCAGCTGTGCTGCTCACACATGTGCAATCCCGCACACACTCATATTCACACAGGTGGAAAGCGTAGTCCCTCGTGTACCTTTCGACGCCCTGAGATTTGCCCATCCGTGCCTAATGCCATCAGCGTACGCTAGAGAGAGCTGATAGCATTTTGTCCTATACTCTGTTTGCCGTAACTCTCCCCCGGCGCAGCCCAATGACCCGTCCCTTTTGCTCCATCACCCGGAGACAGCGGGGGCCCCTCTGATGTGACATCGCTCTGCCCCAGCCGCCGAAAACACCACGCCGGCAAAGGACGAACGGACAGAGGACGACGCTGTTCAGAGAGCGTTTACTCAGGTGTAAAGATGCACAGTACATATTTGTATAGATCAAGGCTGCTTCTGTTGACAGTGGGCTTTTTTGGCAGAGGAGATATTTGCACATGTCGCAGCAGGAAAACAGAGGTGAAGTTGCTTTTATTTCTGCAAAATTCTTTTCTTTTTTTTTTTAATGAAAATGTGATGCTAAGACGTCAAGGAATATGACAAGAAAAATATGAGAAAGGAAAAAATAATCAAGAATGAAATCAAGTGAAAAAAGTTGTGATGTATAAAATAAATCTTTGACTTCCTGAGAAATGGGGCCCTCATATGTCAAAGGAGTTCATGTTGTCACCACAATCAATGGATTCGCTTGCACATAAGTAAATCCATACGAAATTGTTGCCTTACCTGTGAATTAAAAAGTCGTCTTGTAAAAAAATAGAAGAAGCTAATTTAACCTCCTCTTGGAGTTAAACTGTGAGATCTTCCATCTTCTTTAAAGCGAAGGTGTTGATTGAATAAAACGATGTTGAAACCCGAGAACAAAATACAAAAATAGATGTCTGAGAGCGACTGTGATTGACAAGCGCTAGCATCTTCCCATCTCGCAAGCGTGTTAGTGTGCCAGCGACAGCAGCTCTCGCCCTCGTTACGTCATCCAGCTTTCTCCAGCCGAGTGTTTCACAAAGACGCCCAAATTAATTCGCTGTGTCATTTTCTGGTGTGACCGGACTGAAGTCAAAATGTTACACATTCGTTATGAGTCATTTTGGCTCCTGCAGCCCAGAAATTCTTAGAAATGATTGTTTTTGCACATTTTGCAGCGTGAAAAATTTGCGATACCCTGCACGAATACGAACGGAGGGCTTCACTGTTTCGACTCCTTCTCTTACCGCCTCCTCTCCTCCTCCCTTATCTCCCCTCTCTACAGTAGCACGGTGACCTGGCCTGTCAGCGGTGTCAGCTGTAACTCTCAAAATCTAAAAAGCGCTCGTCTAGCCGCACACGGTGACAGGATGATTACCCTTTTCATCATAACTGTGAGGTCTTAACATGAGCTGATTCCTCTCCCCTGAAAGAACCGCACGGAGCCGGAGTGAGACGGGGAGAGAAAGAAGCAATCTGACAAAAGGGATGTTAATGTCACGATGCAGTAAAGCAGCACTGAAGAACAAATCTTTGAATTTCCTGACCTCTGCACTTCTTGATTATGCATCTTGGGTGATTTTTCTCCAAATACACGTCCGGGTCTTTAGGTTATTACATCAATCAACAGCTCTTTGAAGCATCTTTCTCATGCAAAGTGAACACTTGAACCGTGTTTTCAGGTTTGCTTTCAATGGTAACGGCAGAGTTGATTCATACCTTTATCAAGGTGGTGATTAGAGCAGTGGAACCACAATGCATCATTTTCAGCCAGAAGGTGTAAGCCAATGAAAAATCAACATGATAATGAGGTGTTAAATATTTAACACTCACAATCATCACTCACAAATGGAAGCAAAATGTATAGCAAACTCTCAAAAAGGCAAATCGTTATTTATGAAATTTGTTTTTATTACTTTTAATTGATTACCAATATTTTGAGGAGCTAATAATTAGTTGCTCGGTCAGCTTTCATGAATCACTTTTAGGTCAGGATTGGAGTCTGAATACCTTGAATTGTACTCATCTTTACTAACAGAGAAAAAAAACATATCATTAAACAAGACTGAGAGTCTACAACCATATTAGGCCGCTCTGTGATGCTACTTATGCACAGCCATGCTTTGGTTTAGGTGGTCATGTGATGTTTAGCAGCTGTAATGTTTATCATGTTCACCATCTTATTATACAGTGTTTTCTTGCTCACACTCTAATTGCCGCTAAACACAAGTAAAGTTGAGGCTGTGTATGTGGTCGTAAACCAAAGTGTTTTAATGTGATGTTGGCTTTGGCTAAAGTTTGGCTAAAAAAACATTTTTGAGCAACATCAAAATCAAATGTTTGATTATCCCAGATATTGATCTGATTATCAATCATATCATGGTTTTAAGCCTTAACTCTACTTTAAGTTATAACTTGCTTAGATTAAGATATGTGAATGACAGCAACTTGTAGCTTATGGTGAAGTCATTTGTAGGAATTGATTCATGCACATGCCTCCTATTGTAGCAGTTTGCTTTGTACTTAATAATTTGTAATTGGGTCCATGTTTGTTATTTTGTGATAGAGGTTCATTTCAAATGGCTCAGCAGTCACTATATCGATGTTCAATGACATGGCAGTGTTGAGTCACAGTGAGTCAAACATGCAATAAGATGTACGTTTACAACAACATATTGTCTAATGGATTGCAGATTATTCTGAATCAGTTGAATGTCCCTCACCAAACTCCACAGCCAATCAGGTAGCGTTCACATTTAATTATTTTACTCTAGCCTGGGGTATCGAGGCAGTTTGTATTTTGCCACGCTCTAAAAGAGAGACACCCCAGGAGGTGAGAAAACGTGCTAAGACCCAGTGCAAACAGCAAGAAGTCAAGATTTTTTTGAATGTTGACACTTCCTCTCAGGGACACATCCTCTCCTCCACTTGTCTTGCTTTGCGGATTGGGAACATCATTAGCCGAGATTCCATCAGCGTCACTAGATTCTGTTGGCTGCCATCTGCTTCACTCAGTTACAGTAGGGATTAATGGTCAGGGGTGAGACGCAACTAAAGCCCTCCCTCGCTACCCATCGCTGCTAATCTACAGCCTCCTCCTAATCCTCACCCACCACCTTGCATCCCCTCAATCTGATAAGCGTTTATGCATGTGCACCCTCGTGTGTCAACATCATAATTTAATTGACAGCAGTGCATGTGCAGTATCAGACCATCCAGTTTAAGGAAGACACAGATTCAGGAGTCGTCTCTTTACCTCTTAAGTTACCTGTTACGTTCTGTTTTAGCTATTGAGACAAAATTGAGTCGCATGAAAACCTTTTAAGCTCAGATGGGAAAGAATTGGATTCTGCCTCTCTGTAAATGTAATTCCGAAGACATGCTTGTAAAAACAGGAAAGAAGAAGCAAAAAATATTAGCAATTCCACTCAGGTTTTATCGACTAAACGTTGCAGGAATATCCAGAGATTTCTGCCGGCATCCGTAATAATTCGAAATTAATGGCTTCTAGCTCTAAAGAGCCCATTTCCGGTCTGTAATGAATACACTTGAATGTACATTGTAATATCTGGTTGGTAAAGTCAGTGTAATAGATCTAGTGCCTGTAGCGGCTGACACTGAACCCAATAGCGCGCTTTGGCCACACTGATAATTAAAAGACGCATTGATCTCTTTTCCCATTGCGTGGACCCTCCCCTTCAAGATCCAGCTCCCATTTCCTGCAGGATTTATTTATCACCCACAATGCCACTGGGGTGCTATCATTCACGGCGTAAAGAGGGGAGAGAGCTCTAGAAACAAGTCGAGTGAACAGGGAAAATGGTGCTCTTTGTGCTCCTGCGTCAGCGCACAGATGGATGGGCCATTAGCGGACATGGGAGCACGGTTCAAACCTTGTTATTAACACAGGTGAGGGAGAGTGCATCTCCTAAATACCGGGCGAGGTCTAATTTTCCGAGGGAAACTTGCTCTCTAATGAAATTTTGCACTTAATTTGCAGTATGGCGAATGATTTACTGCATAATATGTGAAATTTATGCAGTAATTGAAATGCGTCGGAACAAACAGCACATGGAATCACCTGCGCTTCGTGTGGCCGGAACGACTCACATATGACTCATAACTCGTGGTTTTCAGCTAAAGCTCTTGTACTTTCAGCTCCAAATGTATACTGTCGACGTTGTTGGAAGAGTCAATTAGCATGCGGAGCACGGAAGGAACCTGTCACATGGGCTTGTTGTGTTGCCTCAGTATCCTATAAAACGATTGCTAATTAGATCGTGTGTTGGCTTGTTTTGCTGCACATCAGCTGATGGCCGTCCAGGCTTGTTGGTTTAAGTCCATTGATCTGTCCATGTTCTTGAAGTTGATGCTTTGGTTTTTATTCCAATCGCCATTTGATTGTTTTCATGTGTGATCATTACAAAAAACTGTGTATGTGACAATGAAAGATTTTTTTTTTTGATGGGGAAAGAGTAAGTTGGTCTTCATAAGTGGTTCCCAAAAGTTTTTACGGGACCTCTTCACAGGTGTTACCCTCCATCTCCCTTTTGATCAGTTCGATCAGCTCCTTTGGGAACCACTGGTCCATATTTTAATTACAGTAAGAACATTCAAGCTCTTATGTTTATTTGAATGGGAAAGCATGGTTTTGTTGTCGATTTGATTTGAGTGTTCAAATGTTGTCTATAGTTGTGTTTATCATTTTTTACTCATGAATACTGAATGAATTACGATATTCAGGTCAAGGTAACTGTATTTATTTTTGTTTCTGCTGAGGTTTTTCTTTTCATGTGCTCTACAACATGACAGGTATCAAAGGCAAATCCATGAAACTGCCTTCTTCATCCCTGCCGATGGATGTGAGAGAAAACCAGGCCAAGGGCATTTCTCATTTTCATGTGTTTTTAACTTTAAACCCCCTCACTTTTTTTTAAATTTAGTTTTGGTGTGAGCAGGGATAAATTGGCAATTTGGCCTTGGGACATGAACTGGGTGAAGCTATAATAAAATGAGGTCCAGAACATTATAATTGTGAGACAATTTACAAATTTGCTTCTATTTTCCAAGTGAATTCATAAAGAATGAATTGTTCAAACCCGAAAGACGCCACAAAATCTCTGCATCGTAATGTGAAGGTTTACTTATTCATTAGCTCATTAACTTGTGGAAGGCTGGTGGTTAGTCCTGCATGCAACTAAAGGCTTGTTACGAGCAGAGTGAAGCGTGCACATTAAAACCAAGCCAAGGAATGAAATGGGCTTTTGATCGTTCAGTGTGCCTCAGTGAAAATGACTTTGGATCCAAAAAAATGTTGAATTGAAGACATTTTTCATAACGTCATATTGTGTAAGCAATGAAAGTGTTTATACATTAACATCACAAGAGGCTCCATCAGGATTTGTATAATGCTTCAATCAGACTCACAATGGAGGAGTAATTCTTTAAACTCTCCCCTGCTAATCACAACACGCACACGTACAGTATGCAAGGCGTCACACAAATGGTTAAGTGTGTCAAACATGGAATAAATACAGTGTAAATGCAGGAACACATGCATGAATGCACAGTGGAAAAATGCGTAGACATGCAATTGCACACAAGCTGCACATATGTTAATGTCATGGTAATCAGCATCTGATTCAAATCACTTCATTGTCCCTGCTCATATAAACATACTCTACCTGTCAGGAGGATTTTCAATATGTCCTGCTGGGCTGAAAATATAGATCTATATATATTTTTAATCACTCATACAACAGGGGACTGAAAGTTTGACCTTATCCTTTATTATAGCAGTACATGAAAAAAAGCAGTATATATTATTCTTAGTAATTGTAGTAGCATTGTTATAGATTTCTTTCTTCTTCACATAACTTTGTTAGTCAACAGGCTCGAGAAAACAAAGACAGTTTAAATTCACAATGAAGTTTAAAAATTCCTAATATCTTTACAAAACAATTATGTATTATACAATTTGATTTACTGTAAAGTTCAGTTATGGTTTCATTCTCTTTTCACGAAAAGTTTCCTTGTTTGAACCGAAAAACACAACTTTTATTTTTGTGCAAAAAAAAGTTTAAATTCACATTTTATTAATTTTGTTGTATAGTTTGTTTTACAACTGAGAAATATGTACATTTTTCACAATGTGCTCAACTCAACTACAGACAAAGCAAAAATCACTGAACATTTTAATTTCATTTTTGACCACCTTGGGTTTTACTAAGTGCACATGTGACAAATATGAACTTTGAATCTTAAATGACATATGGTGATAATGTGACTGCAGACTTGTATTTCACAGTCAATTAACAGATAATGCAACTTGAAACTTGGATAAAAGTCAGTGTTTCTCTGACCCAGAACCTTTAAATTTCCCCATATGCACTGAGTAAGAAAGATGTCGTGTCATTTGTTGCATAAACTTGCACAATAACACTGGAAAGGCATAAGTGACCCTTCAACAATGAGTTCCTGCTCCTCGGCGCTGGTGGTTTAAGCAGCTTCTTTCATGCTACAACAGCTAGTTTATTCTTAAAGCGATTATCTACCCAGTTTCAAGCCGAACACTTCAGTGCATTTCGGCGTGATGGGCATCAGCTACAATGGCTGAGCACACACGCCCATTCAGGGCTGATGAGCTCTGGCTCTCCGGAGACAGCTTGGTGTGAACAGCGAGGTGGAATATTCATGCCACTGAGCAAGGGCTCGGAATCACTTGAAATGCAGCGAGTGGTGTTGTCGAGTCATAATGGTGACAATTACCAAACTGAGGAGGCACGCTTTTTGAAATAAGGTCTGCTTCACCATTCAATTAACGCTAGGATGCTCTCACCAAACTCCCAGTGTTAGCACGGCTGAAAGGTTATCCGCGCCGTTAGGCCCGATGCCCGTGCAATATCTGACGCCGCTGCCGCTTTCGGAGCCCGCTCGTTTGGTGACATTGAGACGGATCTTGATGCAAGCCAGATGAAATGCGCGTTATGCAGAGGGAGCCGTTTCTGAATGGAGATTGAATTACCCAGGAGCCCTTATAGGAGGTTCATTACAGTGAGGCTGTCCAAGACTTCCTGATTCATAGCGCCCTCGCTCTCTTTTCCCCGTGTTTGTGCATGTGCTTGTGTGTGTGTGTGTGTGTGTGTGTGTGTGTGTGCCACTGATGTTAACATTAGCAGACTGATGCAGTAAACAGGCCTGATGGGCAGCAATGAGTGCAATCAGGGAGAGACACCCTCATGAGCCACACTAAAATCTAATTAGGTTGCTTCAGTTTAAAACACATAAAGGTAAGATATGTACCAGGTTCCCACATACTGCATATAGTTGTGTATTTTTAAAGGGCTATTTCACTTGTTACACAGAACTGTTTTCTCAGATTGCTTTTTGTACATAGTAGAAATAGAAATAACAGAACTATTAAAGGGGTTGTACATTTATTTATAATGTGTTGGTTTATCCATCTATTGCTCTTCAATGCACAGAAGCAGAAAAAATTAATGAAGTAATGGTTTGAAGGATTGATATGGAGTGCTTTGCTTTGATATGCAGTATTTATATTCAGGCACTCTCTATACATGTGTAGATATATACATATGCAGGAGGAAGTGCTTACACTGTAACTCACATATGTGCATTTCGGTGAAGAGCACTCGTCGACTCTTTACCCCCGGAGAAGACGGGCACAGCGCTCGAGGACTCGCAGCTGTCACACTCAGAACCTGTGACTTCTTAGTTATGGTAATGCTTTCTCTTTCCGTCTACTGTTTCAGCTCGCTGTGCCTGTGAGTTTCAGAAACATTTATTCCGGATATTTTTTTTGGCAAACTGCAAAAAAGTATTTTTACATCGAGGCCAAGTTCTCGTGTTATATAATTTAGTTCTCCCTTGCAGACATTTTTTGACACAGTTGGATTGGCCACTGGGAGCTGGTCACTCCACATTGAGCTGGTGAAGAATCCATTTTTTACTTCCACTGTGTGTTTCCCAAGAATGAAGCCAATTACACCAAATTGCAAACATCAATAGGTAAGACAGTGATGTAAGGGAGGTCAAAGGTGACAAGCGATCACACGAACTCTCAACGGCGCTGAGTGCAGAGCGATCAGGGCGCTCCTTGACTCAACGCCACTACAAACCAGCGTGGTCCTCTTCCAAGCACTCCTGCCATCACCAGCAGCTCTATCAGTGCTATTTATAGAGGCCTAACCTTTTGTTACTGGGCCCCCATCCAAACACTCTCTCTCCAGCTCTGTCGCTCAGTGACCTCCAGATCGCCACATCCCTTCTAGTCCGGAATTGGAAGCGATAATTATGCCGACTCTTCACTTCAGATCCGCCGTTGTTAACCCTCCCGGGGCCACATTCGCGTTTCAGGTGGCCGATGAATGTGTCTGCCAAAGCCCAGCTTCAAGAGTAAATTACCTTTCATCATGCTATGTTTCATGCTTAGCTCAGTCGAAAGGACCTTTACGCCAGCACCTGCAGTCGCGTAGTTGGAACCAGTGCATCATTTTATAGCGCATGAAGACCTTTCCTCAAGTTTGTCTTAAAAATGTCAAACTATATGCGACAATATCAATTTGATAATTACTTTTATCTGCAGTGGCTGAAGGACTTTATGCATATTATTCCTCTGCAGTGCAAGTATTCACACAACGTTAAAGCAGGAATTATTATTATTAATCCCATATTTTATCATTCTGTAGTGATTAATGTTATCAGAGAAAATTCACAGAAAATGGGAGTTACTTAGCTTTGAGCATTACAAAGATCTTCAGTCGAACATGGAGATTAGCCAGGAACCATTTCTGATGCGCTGAGCCACAGCGTCAGGAGGATGCTCCTGCTGCAAAGTCCTGGTGATGCAGCAATTTTCCCTGGCTCGCTCCGAGTCCAGATGCCTTTTGCCTCGTGACAGCTGCACTTGTGGATGATCCATTTAACTAATAGACCAGTATTTAAATGCATCTGTTCAGAGGAGGCAGTTGTGTTCCAAACAGGCGCATTGTGAGCTGCTGACATTTTCACAGGGAGAGAAAGCAGACAATGTAAAAACAGGTGCTCGACGTTCGCCGAACCACCGAGCTGAGGCAGATGCAAACTGAGAAAGAGGTGACATTTTGAAAAGGAAAATCTAATCACTGTATTTCACCATACCGACAAAGTGAAGAGTACAGTTGCAACAATAATACTAATAAATTTTGGAATACTTTTCTATTTCACAATGTGTTTCCCAAAGGTAGCAAAATAAAACAGACAAATCATTAAAAAACTGAAAGGAAACATGACCCGACTGATTCCATTACTTTCACTGCAAACTACTGTATCAAGAGAGCTGGAAGACGCTCTCACGTGTGCTGCTATTTTGAAAAAGTTCAGACAAGGTAATGGGATAAAACTGGTTCAAACTATCTTGTTGTGGATGAAGGACATCAGCGTAAGTGGCATTGGGGGGGAATAGAGGCTCTAATTGACTCCACTTTATCAGTAAAATAAGATAAAACATTTGACAATCAGCTTCACTTTCAGCCGGGGCACGAGGAGCCGAGCGCGTCAGCCCCTCCAGGGTTGCGCCTGGCGGAGATAATGAAAGTCTTGCCGGATAGAAATCTCACATTGAAAAGTGCCATTTTATGTGTATTTGAGCCTGGGAGCTAAAGTTGATGCGTTTCTCTAAATCTTTCTTAGATTGTTCTGCTGTGATGGATCAACCTCCGGTCAGCAGGTTAGATAGACGTGGTTTTCCTCCTGGTTGATGGTGATATTATCTGCTGTCCCCATTGGCTAGCAACTAAAAACAAGGACGGTTATACGAGTTGCAACATATAGATTAAAGAACCAGGATGACGAACAAACTCAACTCAGTTGTGTGTATGTTTTAAGGTCAGTCATTGTGTTTTGCAGCGCTGGAGTTTGCTTTCCTGTCCCTGTCCCCTTGTGGGTGTCCTGGGTTTGCTCTCCTAATACCCACAGGGACAAATAAAGTTTTTTGAATTGCATGAATAGTCTTGAGTCGACTAGAAGAACAAAGTTATTGTCACTCTCGTTCTCTGAGCGAAGGCAGAGCTTATTGGCACGTGCGAATTTCAGAACGATGCTCCACAGAAGAGAGTCATCAAACCTATAGAACATGTTGTACTCATACAACTCGAATTTCAATGCCGGTTAGTTTAAAGGAAAATTGCACAACTTTTTTTTATCACATTTATAGCAACTTGTGTTCTTACCCAACTCTATCAGTGATGATACGATTGTTGTCCAAAAAGTAATTTGTCTTACTTTAAAAAAAGGCCCAACAGACAAGCAGTTAGATGACGTGTTATAAACAGGTTATTCAAATTCTTTTGGAAGAGAAAAAGACTTCATGGCTCAACTTTAACTTTCTGTACTTAAGTTGTGTGCACAGACATTTTTCATGTGCAAACGTGAATTATTCAGAATCAGCAGCACTCGTATTTACAGCTAATTTGGGTAAACTCATGCTTTGTTTACAACCTGTATGATTCTCTGACCACTCAGTTTCTTCAAAGTCAGTCACCTAGTGAGTGTGTCTTCATCATAAGTGATGGCCAGAGCAATGAAAATAAAATCCAGTCGTTTGACTTGCAGCTGGAATGTACAGGAACACAATGCGTGCACGTGCTCATGTCACTCCTAATGCACAAACAAACAAACACCTATTTGCTTTTCAGACTTTCGCCACATCGTCTCAATTGTGTTCTCCATCAGCAGATTTCCCTATTTTGCTCAAGTGCCACTCCTGTGTTGTGTTTATGGTATTTTTGGTATTTCCTGCCCATCATCCACTTCATCACCTCTCCGCCATTTCTAAGTGCTGTGTTTTACCACTCTTATTACCATTTTTTGGGAGGGATGGGGGGGGGGGGGGTTAAAGAGGAGGGAAAAAAAAGCAGTAGCAGAGGAAAAGGCAGTGTAGCCAATACAACAAATCAGCATCACTTGGTATGCATGGAACCGCCAAAGCTATCGTGTTATAAATTGGCATGTGGCGGCAGGCCAACTGTGCATTGCATTAGTCAGAAGACCTCGGTGTAATAAAATGCAGTAGAAGGAAAGAAAAAAAAAATCCAATGCGCTTTCTGTAGATTGAGATCTTAAAAAGGAGAGCTGCTGAACAATATATAGAAGCTCAGACCAGCTGAGGAGATCGTATCAGCACGCAGGATTATTCTGGACTAAATGAGATGGCATTCACTTTGACGAATAATTTCCTCCTGTTGTATGCATATAAAACAATTGAGAAATTATTTTGAACCATTTGTAGCGGCAGGAGGAAACTTTGTGCTCACAGCTGTGCACAGAACAATATATTCCCCAGAATGTAGAGACAATATTTAGTTTGTTTCTTGCACTGGAGAAAATGTCTGACACAGTGAACAGAATTCATCCAAACAAGAATCATTTCTTTGTGAGAAAAGCTAAAGAGTGCACAAGCTGACTTAAAAAAAAAAAAAAATGTATCAGGGCTTTGTCTTGAAGTTGCACATGTTGATTTAAAGGTCTTCCTGTGCCACGTGTCACTTGGTCCACTCTTCCTTCCCATGTTCTTCCTTTGGGGGCTGCAAGGAACACGTCATTAAAACAAGCAGGAAAGCTGAGTTAATTGGCGTGCTGACCCAACCTGGCATGCTGTGGACATCAAAAGTCCATTCATTGATAGCAAAGACATCAAAAACGGTTTTATTCCTTTACATGTTTCACCTCTGCATTAACAAACGCAGACTTCTGTCTCTCGTCTCCACAAATACAAATGATGAGTTTCACCCTTCTCTTCGAACCCGATGCTGCGCCATTATGTAGATCGCGCCGGAGAAGACGGGGGACGGAAAAGGTGTGATGGTGCACAGGATGATTTTTATGGAGATAACAGCATATGAATTATGATAATAGAAAGAACCTCAGTTGGATGGTATAGTTCAAAATAATATTGTATGTGTTCAATCTCCAGGCAATAATCATCAGTGGAGCAGATCTGGGCTGTACATCAGCCAGAAATCACTGATTAGACATGTGGTTCCTGGTCTCTGGCTTCAGAAGAAGGATGCTCATAAATAACTGTCCATGTAACTCCATTAAAATGATCATATTGTGATTTAATGCTGGTGAAATTTGCCCGAGTCGGCGGGGAACACGTGTGGATGCGAGAAATTCTTGTCCACTTTGGTGTGTGTGTTGGTTTAGGATCCTCAGTTGAACCGTGAAAGCAAAGCGAAGGAGCCAGCGAGGCAGCATTAACGTTATATTAGCTCTGACTTTTTAGCCCCTGTAAAGTTACGTGGCGTTTAATTCATATAGGATAAAACACATGGCAGTGTGGTTTAAAGGGAAAACAGGTGGCTCCTTTCACAATTGGTTTTTATTTTGTACATGTTTAAATGTTGGAGTCTTATATTTGCAGAATATAGTTGTCAATATTTTCATCAATAAACCATTAAGAAGATCTGAATTTAAAAAAAGACAAGTTTCTCTTCTCGTCTTTCTTTTGTGCATTATTATACAGTGAACTACATTAAACATGTAGCATGTGTCTTATATTATAATTTAAAAAGTCGATACATGAGAAGAGTTCATGTTATGCACACAATTGTTCACAGTGTGATGCAAATGTAAGAAAAAAGGCCTCCAACTTTTCATAATAATGTTTCAATCTTTGCAAATTTTCTTGCAAAGGTATGTTTATTACTTCAGCATTTCATTAGTAAATCCATTTTGCGGCCACAAATGATTGCTTTCTTCATATTTAGTGCCTCCGCTGGTGCTATTCGATGTATGCTGAAGGAGTTGATTAGAAAAAAAAAAAAGCCGTCGTTGCTAAAGGCGATGTTTTCTCTGGGTGCCGTTCAGTGGGATATTAAAGGAATACACACTTAAAATGACGTTTCTGATTATTTGAAAGTGGTGATTTGCTTTCTGTTGTGTTGCCATTTTTAATTATTTTCTGACAAGTTTTTTTTTTTTCTTTTTCTTTTTCTTCCAAAGAACATTGTCAGCCAGCTAAATGCTCACTTTTATTGCATCTGGAAATTAAACACATTTCTCGAGCGGTGGCCAATGATAAAAGTAATCACTTCACTTCTGGCAGTAAGCAAAACGCAACTGTGGGAAGCTTTGCAATCAATATGACCCAGCATTCTCATGAATGATTGATATCGATATTACATACAGTGCACAATGTGTTATCTGACTTATCTTACATCAGCTGATTAAAACCTTTGCTGCCGTTAACGAGCTTTTTGTTTGTGTGCGACTTGACTTCTCTGTTTTTTTTTTTTCCCACCAAACAAAACTTTGCATTAACTGTTGTCATAAAAAAAACTGTTATTGATCATGTGCTATGGTGATGGTTTCAAATCAATACCAATACTAATCAATAGTAGAAGTAAGTTTTATTTTCATTAACTGATTCTCAAGTTTAACTCTATTATTCATGTGTTCTATAGAATTTATGCGGGATATTTCATATAATGTTTAAATCTAATGCATCAAGTTTGTAATTGTGCAGTTCAAGACACATCCATCTGTTTTTTTTACATTTTAAAGTTGCTATTGAAAATGCTGAAATACTTTTTGATTTGTCTCTTTATTTGCACATCGGAACTTTGGATACACAGTTTAAAGTGTCAACATAATTGTGTGATTGTGTGATGAGGTCATTCTGATTTCAGTGCATGTAGAAGCTTCATAGTCAATGGTTTGAACACCTTGAATATGCAGCGGGTCTCTAATTAAATGCGAGCAAATCAGACTTCACTTGGACTTTGCTGATGATTTAGTTTCGCACCACTTAATATCACAAAGTTGATTAGAAATCGTGGAAAATGCGCGAATATGCAAAGTGTCGACATAATAAATAACAGTTTCATTATTAATTGGATTCATTTTGTTAGACTCAGCCCTCGCAGGCTCACATTCATTCTAAAAATTGCTGCTGGATCAGCAACTCTAAAAAAGCTTTCACTTCTGTGATTGCACGGCTCCTGATGTACCTGGATACTGTGCAAACCAAGCAGGCGCCACAAACTTCGGACTCTCCAGAGCTGTGAATGCAACCTAATCCTGATACCTGTCACTTTGTATTTTGTGTTTCCACCCCATCAACCAGAATGTCTCCATTGAGGAAATACAGTTCCACACACTAGCGTTCGGCTCTTGCCCTGGTGGGACTGCAGGACTTGCTCCTTGTCAGCATTGATTTGGAAACTGAAGGGTTTGGTGTCAGATGGGAAGCTGTCAAGATTCACTGATTCAAAAGAAGTTAGGACGCTGTGTGAGACATAAATAAAACAGAACGTGATCGTTTTCTAATCCGTTCTGACATGTAATCAATTGGAAACAGCACCAAGATAATATATTTAATGTTTGACCTCATCAACTCATTTCGTACATATCTGATTATTCTGAATTTGATGGCAGCAACATGTTTCAAACAAGTTGAGACAGGTTTATGGTTTTATGTGCTCTCTCAGGTGTGTTAACAGAATATTGAACCAGAGGATCTTGGGTACCTGGGAACACACAAAGAAGAAATTTCATTCTTAAAAAAAAAGGAAACTTTGTCAGGTATGCACTTTATTTGATGAACCACTGAAGCTTCATAAACTTTGGAATTTATGTCTGCACAGAACAAGGATGGTGGATTTTGTCCCCATCTCTTATAATGAAGAGACATTCTGAAGAAATCATGTAATGTCCAGCATTTCCTGCAAACAAAAACTATTTCAATCCTCACACGAGCACCTGACTGTTGTTTTGAAATCCGCTCCAGGCTCGAAAAAAAAACTGCGAACCTTTCCTTTAACAAGCATAATGGAGCAATAATTTGGAAACCAACACGCACCTAAAGCATCCAAACACCAAAGATTAAATCAGGCTCAGATTACTGAGACAGTCTCAGAAAGTTTTTCGAGACGAGCAAACACGCACACACCGCTTGCACAAACACACTCGAGCTCGCTTGTTTACCCGATGAGCAATATTGCAGACGCATTAGATTGGCCGTGCCGTCTGCTCCCCGGTTATGGATTTATGCTTCATCACCGTGGCATCTCTTTTAGCGTTGATTATAATTCCCAGAAGCCTTTAATTAAACCTTGTGCAGCAAAGGCCTTTTGTTTTTGTTTTTTCATAATTATTTATCTGTGAATGAGAGTGAAGCTCCCAGATTTACGGACCAAGTGTCCCAGTGCTGGAGACAGAACCAACAGTACCTCATAAATTGTCCAACCCAACCAAACAATTTGCTGAACTGAAGTTTGCTTATGAGGCATATTTTCTATTCGCTCTGTTTTTTATTGAATCTGCTTAATCACCGTGTGTGAGGGCGTATATTCACAAGACTGGTTGGCTTTGATGACTGTCTTTGGTATGTTTAGCCTTTGCAGGGGGAGATTTGAGACCCCCCCCTCTCTCTGCAGAGTAACAGCCCAGTTGACATTCAGCTGATGTAATTTAGCTTTTAAAATATGGAGGGAGCATGTTGTTTTAATTACATTACATTTCTAAGTGTCAACTCGGGTGTTTAAACAGCCATAAAATAACGAGATGATTAGGTTTAGTTTTTTATATTAATATTAGAAACATATCTTAATTTATTCCAAGATTTGGCCAAATAAATAAACAGAAGATAAACCGTGCTGAGCTTTTGAATTTTCTCTCACACTGTGTCCTGAAGGTTGATATTCCCACATAATCTGGTAGGTATTGATTCAGCAAATAATGTGAGCAGCGCCGCGTCTCTCTCCTCTCACTCTGCTGCGACCACACTGACCGACTTGCTGGAACCGTGTGCACTTTTCACTTTCCAGTATGTATTTAAAATCATCCAACACACGCACGACTGCGACCGCTAATGGGTCACGGCCGCGGGTCCGAAACGTGCACCCGCGCTGTGAGTAGTTTTAGCCCGAGCTCGTCCGAGAGGTTGGTCTGCGAGAATCAACCTCGAAGACGAGCCTGAACACATAATGGCTCGTTTCACTTCAGTCTTTCTTTGTCTCTGACTTATATAAGGCCCCAAAACATTTTTTTTTTTTGACTTTCATAAACCTACACACTCAGAACTGCAAAGATGAAATTGGAGAATAAAGTTTAATGCGATAAAGCAGAAGCCTCAGCTAAAGTGCACCTGACAGTCAAACTGAATATAGACTTTTATTCAACTTAAATCAACTGAGTTTGCATTTGTAGCTCTGCCTTAATTGTTTTACTCGTCTGCTAACAGCACTGCATCAGCACCTCCCGGCCTTTTAGTATTTTACTGATAATGCTTTCAACATTTGATGCATAACGGCTGCGGAGGCCGCGAGCGGAGAGTGCGCAGGAAAAAAATAGTGCCCAACCTTTCCATTAAATTACTGAAGACGTTGGGAGTGATTGAACCTCATTAACCCCAGACGTGCTGCAATAGATCGAACCTGAGCGACTGATATCAGCGCACCGTGATGCTCGGTGACGACTGCGTGTACTCCCTTCTATTGCATATTGATTTGACTTCTCGTAGATGGATGCGCTTCCTCTTTAGCTGTGCATGCACAGTTTTCCCTCATATTTCTTAAATGGGAAGTTGGAGATAAGAACAAGGTCGTGCATCTTCAAAGCTTTCACGAACAGCAGCATGCATCAATTTGTGTATTAGTATACGTCATAGTGTAAAGGTGATAGAATATAAAACTCAAGTTTGACGTTGCACCATTGCCACTTGTTTTCAACAGAAGCATCTATCGCCCTTATTTTCCAGCTTTTGCAGCCAAAGCTCAACCGAATTGAACTTTGACCCCGAGCACGCTGACCTGCATGTCAATTAGCATCTAATTCTAATTCAAGATTAGATGCGGAAGCTGTGACAGTTTCACTGCAGGGAAACATGAAGGAGAAGTTAATTATTTGCATTATGAATTCCTGCAGTTATCCACTTACCAATCCTACTGGGATAACACAACTCCAGCACAGCAGAAACTATCAAGGTGGATATGGAGAGCAGGTCGTAACAATATGCTTGTTTACATTCTGGTGCGGTCTCGGACGGAAGTTGGCTGATTTGCAGGCCTTGTGGGAGGATGCACTTCATCCTACGCAGTACTTTGTGTAGACTGTGAGGAATTATGTGTCGTTGGTGTAAAAGGCAGGTCGCTTTGAACTGACTTGATTTTATGACAACTTTATCTACCGATGCTAAATAATTAAGTGGCTACCTTGAAATGCAGCACTTAGCTGGTGCTGAAGCTGAAACGTCGTCACAGCCTTGCGAGTGGTGTTTGCTGGTACGGAAACTTTAAAGGGGTATTCCACGTGTTCAGCATTAACATTTCTGTATGCAATGTCAGTCACGATGAATGGTTTTAGAAAATTATCAGAGTCAGTGTAGCAGAACCAGATTTTCATTCTATACATTCTTCTTCCTTGTGTGTCTACATTACCCACCATGCAACTCGGGCATGCAACTCAACATTTGTGTTATACCAGTAGCAGCTAATATGGCGTCAAGCTGCACAGAAGATTTTTAACTTTGCAGTCTTCAACTGATGCTTTCTAGATGTGCATGCACTGGATCCATTTTTAAGAATATCAAGTTATTTAAATGAAAGAAGTCAAGTGTGCTGAAGTTCAATGTGTTTACCAGTAACTGCAAGTACACTTCATTCCTTATATTGAGTGTCGCTAAACTGAATGGACAACTAAAATTACTTGCCGCTGATTCAAATCAAGATCTATAGCTGCTGCGGATCAAATTGTTCTTTTAATGAAGCTGAACTTTGTCGCATTCTGCCATCTAAAATATTCTGCCGTGCACATTATGTATGCAATACGGCTAAACTCGTTCTGTAGTCATTCCCTTAAATTGGACTTCCAGCCGTATGAACATCACATCTCAGCTGTTGCATTTTGTATGTAATACCTCTTCTCACTCTGTGCCATTTAACTGTGTGTACATCAAGGCATCATTATGGTGATGTTATTCATGGGATACGAAACACAAAGCGCAATAATTATAATATTTGCAACTTCTGCTCCGCGCTTGTTATTGTCTCAACACTAAGGCTCTGATATGATGGATCAATTTATTTCCAGTATTGCGCAGTCAACAGAACACAATCAGACACAGGTGCGGCAACAAATGAAGAGCTTCTATTATGTATACATCAACAGAAATTGTACTGAGAATCCAGGACCAATTTAAGCCCTGATCCAACAGCACGAATCGAGACTAGCGGCATAAATGTTTAGGCAGCCCCACTGTAAATACAGAAGCTGATTATGGGCATCATCCCCAGAAGCAAACAAACAAGACAGGCATGTTTATGTTAACTCCGACAAACAGTAGACTCAGAATACGATAAATCCTCTGTGGTGATTTAGCATAAATTGAAAAAGCAGCGCTCTCTGTCTTGCTGTGGTATCTCCTGCATGTGTTCCTGGTATCTGAGGACATCACGGGGGGGACCTTTACATGCAGCTTACAAATGGCAACAACATCCAGGACGTGATATCAGATTACAACCACGTGAAGCAGATTGAGCCGGTGAAGCTGTTGTCGTACAGATCAGTCAAACCACACACCCACAATACAGTGTGATGAAGAATGAGCAGCTCAGTATGAGTTCATTTTACTTTTTCCACTCGCTCTCTGAATAGTAGTGTCCTTTGTACAAGTGCGAAGTCGATGAGGTCAAACGTTAAATATATTGTCTTTGTACTGTTTTCAAATGAGTATGTAACAAAAAAGGATTAGCATATTATCACATTCTGTTTTATTTAAGTTTCACGTAGAGTCCCAACTTTTTTCAAGTCAGGATCGTAGAAGTGAGACAACTGTTTGGTAAAGATGGGGTGAGGTTATGATTGGGGAAAACTTGGGAAGGTTACAGAAGGAAGGGTTTGGAGAGGTTTGTGAAAGTACATGGTTGGTTTTATCGTACTTCATATATCTACCATATAACTACATCAAACATATAGCAAACTTTAACTTTTGGATTGTGATTGGACACTAGTCTCCCACATCAAAGCAAATGTTGGAAGTACAAGAGGGCTGTAGAGGTTTAAAGGCTTTGCAAAAATAATTGAATTTTATATTTGACATTAAGTAAAATAGACTTGAAATTTCCTGGTGGATTATTATGAAGTCAACAAAACAATATACCCCTTAAATTCAATGAATTAATTCGAGTATTTGAAGAGCAAACCAATGTCCAGTCGGATTAGTCTGGTGAGGTGAAGGAAAAACAGCACAGTGTTCCCATTTGTCTATATTGTACCAACACAGCAAAGAAACTGTCACTTGCAATCTGAGGAAGTTGTTGAACAGCCAGAGCTTATATACTGGGGAAATCCTCTGATGCTTCAGAGTGACTGTGCGAGTGATTGGAGTCCCTCTGAATGGTAATCCTCCTCTAAAATAGAGTGGTCCCAAAGAGATGAAGAAATGTAATTTGAGATGGAAATCTTCCTCAACTGGGGCAATCGAGGAGGTAATCTTATTGAGAGAGGATGCAGCGGTGCTGTGTGTAGATAGAGGAGGACGGATGTGGGAATGTGTTCACGATGGAGTCAGCATGGAGGGAACAAGAGGCCAATTCATATCTGACATAATATAATTAAACATTATTTCACTGTTCGGGTGAGCAGATTTTTATAGCAATGCTAGAAGATGGATCATAACGTTGGTCTGTCGGAAGGTTCACGACTTAAATATCTGAACAAGTTTTGAATGGATGGAAGGAAGGAAAGTGTGTGAGGACATTCATGGTGCCCAAATTTAATGACTTTGGTGATCCGCTGACATTTCCTCCGGTGAAGCCATGAGTGCTTTTGAATGAAATATCTCCACATTTGATTGCAATGACATTTGGTACAGACATCAGGATGAAATTGAACTTTGGTGACGCCTTCACTTTTCATTTAGTGCCATCATCTGGTCAAAATGTTGACATGATTAATGATTAAATATCTGAATTAATGACGATCTCATGAGCCTCAGCTATTTATTTTTTTTGTGTGTGTGTTTATTGCTAATTAACAAATGCTATCATACTAACAGGCTAAACTAATATAGACTCTTAGTCTTGTTTTTACAGATTGTAGAGGAGGTGAGTTCATTAACTGTTTATAAATCACCAACAAGAACCCCTGCAATGGACCATGTGGTGTGTGTGTAACCATGTTGGCTTGATGGCTAATTGTCAAGTGAAAAGCCTTAAAGGTTGGGTCACAACCTGGCAACCCAAACGCTTGCACAATCAATGCCACTTAGACCAGATTCGTACTATGACATAAACATAAGATGCAGAAATGGCAAAGGTTCAGCAAACTTCGCTGCTCGGCCCTTAGCTCACAGTCGTACATCTGAAATATGAGTCCTGAAATGGACTTGTCAAAGCTGTCACAGGAAACAGCCTATTGTCAAAATAGATATTCAGGGGAATAGGCCGGCTCCATTTGGTGTGTTTACGTGTGTGTGCACCTTCGCCTAAATGCATGTCTACTTGTGTGTGTGTGACCTCAGAAGTGAGTTCATGCGGGGCAGTCTTCAAACTAAATTTACCATAGCCCTGGCAGAGGTTAATGTCAGTCCTCCCATCTGCTGTTTTCTAATCATCCCCTGTTATCTATGAAAAAGGAGAGTGGAGGAATATGGCCGTGGCGCGCAACAGCCATCTTTTTCCATTTACCCCTTCGCTCTCCTGGCCATTTCACCATCATTTGTGAAATCAGCTGTAGCAGCGGGTGGAGAGTTTGCACAAAATGTACTTCCTGGAGTGTCTATTTCATGCCGAGAAGAGAGGAGACGGCGGCAGCAGCTGAGGAGAATAAGTGAGAGAGGGAAAGGTAATGAATAGAACAGTTGGAAAGCTAGCTGGAGATGGCCCCTGAACATTTGTCACTCCAATAGGAGTTGTCTCAGTTGTGAGATTGGATTTTGGTTTATTATTGTTGTTTTGCAAAAAAGGGGGTGTCACTCTGCAAGCGGGTGCCAGCGGAGCTTCACATGTAGGTGGCTCGGTGCAGTGTTTTTGATGGGAAAAGAAAAACCGGCCCCTCTCCTCGCGCCGTATCCAGTGGGATTCCAACAATAATATGCGACTCCTGCCCTTTGCTTCCCTCATGCATGAGCACAGAACGAAAGCAATCTAATCCGAGAGCCTGTTCCGCGGGGGGCTGCAGTCACGCTACCTTATTGTTCCTCTGGGGACAGAAATAGGCAAGTGGTGGCTGTTGGCACATCAAGTCGCGGCACTTCAATACGCTGTGACTGGCCTCGCTAATACAGAGAGGCACCGCAAACAACGAGCAGCAATCATATTGAATAATCTCATGCCAACGAGAGTGAAACACATGTTCACGCTTTCAGTTTGCTCCCGGAGCGTTTGACTTTGATGACGTCCTTTTTTCACCAAAAAAAAAAAAAAAAAAAAAATGTGGCCACATTTGTAAAAGAAATTAACTTCTTAACTTCATTCTGATTGGCTCATTTTTTTGATAATCATCTAATAAGTCCCCTTCTGTATATCCCTCTAATGCATCTCTTTCTCTCTCTGCAGCACACTTTTTAATCACTCTCTCTGTTTTGCCTTCTGTCTATTTCTCCCTCCACCCTCGCTCTCTGACTTCCCCTGTTTCCTCTTGTCCTCCTCTCTCTGGAGGAGCCCTTGGCTTGAAGCACTCTTGAGAAAATGAAGGGGGCAAATATACATGTGTGATGTTCAGAACTGGATAATGGTGCACTTGTTCAATGTAATTGGCCTGGAAAAGCACTGTAATTTGTGACTGGAGAACCCTGACTTGACTTGAGAAAAATGTAAATGTGCAGCAGAGGAGCCCCTTGGTTAATCAGTTCTCAAAAAGAGAATACTTTAAGTTCATTAGTGTGCCATTTGCATATTCGCCCTCATAAAGGAAGAGTTAATCCCAAATGAAATTGCGTGTTTCTATCATAAAAATGGGCTTATTTCATATTTTCCCCCTATTGCCCCAACTGGAATGTGTTTGTGTGTGATCAGAGTAAAACGTGATGCCTCTCCATTAATAGGCTTCTTTAATGTCCTATGTTTTATGCAGCTGTGATATGATTCCATTTAACAGCATTAAATATACAATAATAGGCCGACTCGTTGATATTTCATGGAGGAAGAGCAGTTATTTGAACCTCTCTGTTTGCTAATTCTGCTATTTCAACATCTTCTGCATCTTCAGTCGTTTTACAAAGTGTTCACACTATATTTTTATGACGGACATCGTTACTAGTTTGCTCATTATCATGACTAACTAACTCAATGGTTTTAAAAGTGTTCCTGAGTCCATATAATAATCTCCTTTATACAATCATGTGTTCACAAAGTGGTGAACCTCTCTCCATCCTCGCTTGTGAACAACTGAGTCTTTCCAGGATGAACCTTTCATACCCAATCATGATACTATCACCTGTTACCAATGAACCTGTTTACCTGTGGAATGATCCAAACAGGTGTTTTTGGATCAGTCCACAACTTTCACAGTCTTTTGTTGCTCCTGTCCTCAACTTGTTTGAAACGTGTTGCCAAAAACCAACACAAAAACAGCAACCTGGCATTACAATATTTAGGCCTTATTCAGAAAAATTAAATACGTTTGTCTAAAGTTGTTTCTGAACTTTTTGTGTTCGGCCATGTCTAAAACAACTGCAACACCAAAAGCGAGAACTATGTCAAGGCAGCAGTTAAAGTTCTCGGCAATAAAACTGCACAAAATGACAAAGAGTCTAAATAGAGCGAACAAAATAAGCGTGTGTGAGGATTAAGGCTGAACAAAAAAAAGGTTAATTTACCCACTGATGACGGCCATCAACTTGTGAGATTAGAGGGCTTGAAGGCGATGGGCTGAAAAGCTTTGGACAAAAGCGTTAGAAATGATAACGAAATTAAAAAACACTGAATAAGGAAGGTTGCACATTACAACCCTAGTTCTATGAGTGCAGGCTCTGTGGGTTTATCTGCACATATGTAGCATCAAAACAGTTTCAGGTGACCCATTTCACTTACATATAGTCACATGATCCATTGTTAATGTACAAATTATAGCCGGTTTAGGTGTCTTATTCCAGCTGTAAATTGTGTGCTGTGTCAGAATTATTTAATAAAAAGGTATGAGAATCAATTGCAGATGCATCATTCAGATCAAAACCCATTAAAATCCTCTAAAACTCAAATCCCATTTGTAGCTCCTGTGACAATACCATCCACTCACTTCACTCATCCTCTAGTTTTTCTTTTACTGATTTAGGGCCAGCGTGAGGTTTGGTCTCAATTTGGCTCGGCAGCGCTGGCTCTCACCCAAAACATCTCTTTGGGCTCGTCGGCCCTGGATTCCTGGATGTTACCCACACTGCAGGAGGAAGTGATGCGATGGCGGAGGAAAAAAGGGGGTTGAGAGAGTTGAAAACAAAGCCATCAATGTGATTGGTGGTCTGGACGGAAGCCAACGCGAGGACAGAAGGAGGGAGGGAGGGAGGGGAGGAAGAACAGAAAGAGGGAGGGGGAGGTTGTCTTCGAGCCTTTTAAGTGCCCTCTGGAGGGGTCAAGAGGATGCCAAATCTGTGGGGCGTCTCAGTACCGGCTCCCAGCATGTGTGTGACTATCCTTCTGTATACCTGTCTGTGCCGATCTGTCCATTTGTCCTGTGTTTGTACCTGTGCTGTACTCCTGTGTTTGCAGTGCATAATTGCCCCCGTGGGTCCGAACACCCATCTGCACATCATGTGTGGATTTTTCATGTACTTACATGTGATGGCACGCTCGATCTTGTCCTCCAGTCATCGCAGCAGAAGGCTGATTTGGATAACACTTTTTAGTTGGAGATTCAATTATGTCATTGAGAGAATGAAGAGCTCCATTACTATTCTCGCTCTCCACTTTATTTACTGTCCCTCCGGCCAAATGGATATGGAGAGGGCTAGACTGCCAGCTGGTGTGACCTTCGCTGCCCTATTTTTTTAGCATTTTTTTTTTCAGTCAGACCAAAAAGGGCTTAGTCGTCCAATCAGCACGTGTGATAAAGTAGGGATGCTTTTGAAATACAACTGGGGCAGGGTCAGTTCCCTTTAACTTCCATCAAGTTGACATGTGAAATGAAAACCATTCATTCCATTTTCATTAGCGGCAGAAGTCATTATGCACAATTTCACTTAAGATGAGTCGTAATGACCTCGAGTTTTTTTATTAAAAATCGTCAAAATTAATTGTTGAATTCGGTGTCAGCTGAGTTAAAATTCACTGAGACGGAATGAAATACACGTGCGCCACGATTGCAGGTGTTACAACACATTTTTCCATGCGATGATATTTTCCTCATGACGACCCCACGCCGCTCTGCTCAATAGCATTTGTGATGTGTGAACTTTTTGAAATAGATTAGAATATCACGAGGCTATTTGCCGACATGCAGATCATTTTGGATGTGCTGACTCATGCTGCTCTCGGCATCTGACGGCAAAGAGATGTCAGCATCTGGAGTGTGAAACATGCAAAGTGTGTTACAACAGCACGAAGGGTCTGAACACACTCACAAACAGACCACGGATGTGTACACTCTCTGGTGACGACATTTACATATAATGTTCATCATATTCACCATTACATGCTAATATTGATGCAAATTAGCAAAATGTGAAATGCCAATTTACAGCTGAGGCTTATGGGAATGTCAGTTTTGCAGATATTTGGTCATAAACCAGTGTTGGACAAACTTTGCTGTTGCTACATGAAAAGCTAAGGTTTTACTAAGGACTGCAGAACTTGAATATCTGCACCCAAATTCACAGCAATCCATCTCATAGTTGTTGGGATATTTCAGGCTGGAGCTAAGTGGTGGACTTAAACAACACTAATCTGTAACTAATCTCCAGTAGCGTTATTGATCAATAAACATTTTCCTTAACAAATATAGAAATAAAACTATGGGCAGCAAAACAAAAACCTCTTTAAACCCAGAATATGAACAGCAAAACTAACCAAAATTACATACAATTATAGAGACTGTCGCTTTGTGTGATGCAACGATGCATTTAACTCAGCACAAAACTCATCAGTCATTTTCAGAATAAATGTACCTTAGTAAAACCAAACAGAAACTAAACTCAACCCAATTTTATAGAATGAGATATCGACGGTATCTTTCTCCTCCATTGTCTCTCTCTCGATGCGAGTTAACTTCCTCACATCATGAAACTTGGCGCTCTGCAGCCGTCGGTCCATATGTGCTGTTTCACCGCCGAGCTCTGATATCTCCTGTCATAAGGTTTGTCACCACGAACCCCATCACGCCACTGTCCCCGCCTGATGTCGTGCCAAACAAAAGTGGCGATTCACAGCCAAAATGGCTTTGTGCTGACACGCATGTCCTTCCTGCCATTTTCACCTTCTCTGGTGTTTTTCCGCCGTCGCTCCTTCTGTTTGTCCTTCTGCTCGTCTCCGTCTTTGTCTCCTGCTCTCGAGCAAAATCGAGGAACTTCCTTTCCTGATTGTTTTCTCAGCATTTTTTAAGACTCGATTTTCACGCGTCCCGGATGCTCCCAGGATAACGCAACTGACCACGGTGAGCATTCGAAACACTGGGTGATGAAGTCAATGCGATCCATTCTGCTCTAATCAGAATTCATTCCATTACATTAGACAGAGGCACTGTTCAGCCATCCATTTGTCGTTTTCTGAGAAATGACAATAGGCAAAAAAAAAAAAAAAAAAAAAAAATCAGTTTAGCTACAGTGAATAACAGCTATTTCCATCAGGAGTATTGTAATGAAGAAATGGTTATGAGGCGGCGATGATTCAGAGGTGTTTCAACAAGAAGGGCTGGAAGAAGACAAAAGAAAGTAATACGCACACTCATACACACAAACGCGAGTGAGACAGATGTGGGCTGCCACGCGCGGCCTCCAACTGTTCATAATGAAGGGCATTCACCGTTCTGTTCCGGCTCTCCCACCGTCAACACAATTCTTTCACACTGGGCCTCCTTCCCTCCCCCTTGTGCCCTCCCGTCTATCCGTCCCTCTTTCCTCCCTCTTCGTTCTTTCTGCATCCAGTTTGGGGCAAAGGAAGAAGAGAAGAGAGGGAGATAAACAGTGAACGGAGAGAGCAGATCTGCAGGACAGCTTGGAGACCAGCGTGGGGCCGAGCTTGTCACTTCTCCTTCCACCCGTCCCATCGACTGGCAGGGGCTTATGTGCACGAGAGCACTTACTGTACCTGGGCATCTGCGGAGCTCCACTGGGCGGGTGGAGGGAGGGAGGGAGGGGGGAGGAGGGGTGAGGGGGGGGGGAGCACCGCAGGCCTCAGCACCTCTTTAGCAGCCAGGCAATCTGCTCTGTGAGCCCCGGCCTGCCTGTTGGACTGAGGAGGACACACACATGCAACGCGCCCGGACCACCCACCGAGGAGCCTGGTCAGAGCGGAGGCAAGATGGCGGACGAGGCACAGCAAACACATGCGGACGTGAAGGTTGAGCTCGGTGACGGACTTGATTCACAAGCAGGGGTCCTCGTATCCCCGGTGGGAGGATTGTAGCTCAACTGAATTATGGCTTTATGGAAAAAAAATAAAGTTAAATTTGTTCAGAAGGAAAATAAAAATTCAATTAGGAACAAATTCAGTTGTCACAGTTACCGTTAAACTACCGGCTGCAATACTGGAGGTATTGCTGGAGGTTGGCTGCATATCTTCCACCAACCTGAGACAATTATTACAGCTTCAGGCTATTTTTTTACCAAAGAGAATACATGAGATTAATTTAACAATAAGCAAGCAGAATAGATGAAATAGTTTGCATTTTCAATAACTGCCTAAATTTATTGAAATTATTACTTCAAAACGCAGGTGAAACTTAGATGAGAATAAATAAAGTAAAAAGTTGAAATAATGAAATGAAAGTTTGCTTAATGAACTTTGAAACAAATGAATAAATGGTTGAAATAGCCTCTTCATCCAAACTTGACCAAACCAAACTAAATACTGATGATTCAACTATATGAAAAAAAAAATACTGCAACAATATTCACTTTTATGTTCTTGAAATCCACTTTAAAAGAAACACTTGAAACCTGACAGGTGAGTTGATGAAGGGGTACCTGAGCACATGTGATGGGATGTGGAGGTAGACAAGAACCACTGTGCACAATCTTCTTGCAGTGAAATACATTGAACACATCTTGCATTTAAATAAACATCCTGCAAAACAATTCAGTGCTGGAACAACATGGATGGCGTTTTTTTTTTTTTTTTTTTCCTGTGCTCTAAAAAAGCAATGGCAACAGCTGTTCAGGCCACAGCAATTTGTATGAGAGTCAGAAACAAAACAGCCTAAAATATGTAGCTAAGTAGCAGTTGACATCCTCACATCCCTCGGGGTCACTTCCTCCCATACCTCCACAACGCTTCCTCCAGATAGGAATGCGCCCCCCTCCGCAACCACTCGATCCCATCCCCCACCCCCCACCCCCCCCACCCCCGCCTCCACTTCCCATTCCTCAGTGGAAGTGCTCAGGGCGTCTGGAGTAAGGAGCGAACAGCTGTTTGAATTAAATCTGCAAGAGTGAGTCTAGACAGGGCCAGGTTTATTGAAGCGATGTCGACTGTCAGATTGATGGAAGACAAGGGGGAGATGGCTCGGCTTGTTACAGGCAAAGCCAAACTGGATTCTCTGCCTGTAAGCTGCTGTAAATCTTGTCTGTTTGATGGGGAGATTAGTTGTAATTCTGAGGACATAAATACGGTGTTAGCTGGGAAGTGAAGCTGGCCGGAAAACATGAACATAAGGATATAGAGAGTTAGCCCCAACATATACTGTGGTTAGTCAGTTTGCTTGAACGCACTAAAAATCAGCCCTGGCATTTTTGGCCTAGACACATCCTTGAATAAGCAGTGATAGTGCACCACTGTATTTACTCTCTCTAACACACAATACCCACACTCCAGTACAAGTAATTATTAGAGAAAAAGCTCTGCCAGAAGTCAAAGTATCTTTTCAAATTATTTAGTCGATTTTCTGTCTTTTATTTCATAATAAAATATAGATACTTCATAAGTGCAGTAGATGAGAGAGAGGTGACACATGATACAGTATCAATAGTAAAAGCTCTTATAGAGCTGTATAGCTTGAATACTCACACAGACAAAAGGGCTGTCTGGCCTCGTCGCTCCCCCGAACAACAATGAACCGCGGAAGTGAGGGGATCCCGAAGGACATGAGTGAGATGATCAGAATATATTGTGGAAAAGAAAAAAAAAGAACAGAATTGTATTGGATTGTATACTCACTAAATCAAAATGTCGTCTGGGAACGCGGCATCAAAGATCTCCTCCTCAAACAAGGCCAGCTTCAAAAAAGCGAAAGGAGGAGACAGAGAGAGAAAGGTGAGAATGACACATTTGCTGATAGTTGTATTTGGAAAAAAAAAAAAAAAAAAGAAAACATAAAGTTATGTTGGACCCAAGGTGTGTCGGCCCGCTGGAAAAATGCCTGATATGCAAGATTGCCAGTCTATTTTAAAAACAATTCTGGCTGGCACTAATTCAAAAATCTTTCAAGTCAAAAAGCCGTCAGTCAAAACAGAACAGTGATCGGTCCAAAGTTAGATGCTCAACAGAGTCTTACTTGCCTATTTTGAACATCTGCACAGCAGTATATCCTTATCAAACACCATTTGTAGCATTAATCCCAAATCTAGCAACCCCGAACCGACTGTTGCATCACTTGAGACACACTGTGTAATGAAACATTTTCACTTATCACTACAGAGGAAGCTAGGTATCAAAGCGAGAAAGCATTAAAAATGGATTAAGATGGATGTCGATACTTTGAAAGACCTTAAATAAAAGGTCGAGTGACAGAGGAAGTATATTTTCATTTTGCTACTTTTTGAGGTTTTATATGTTGATGTTTGGGTTCATTTCTGTAATTGCTTTCAATTAATTAGCATTAGAAGTAACATCATACATTCCCGTATCTTCTGCCAAGGTTTGCACATGTTCATAAATGCATGTGTATTGTATCAAGAACAGATGAGAACAGAACAAACATATTTTTGTGTGGATCATAAATTAACCAAATATTTGAGGACGTCGTTGATAAATTGTTGAGATTGATTAAAAAAACATAGCTCAGTCAGGCTGAGCGCTTCACAAAGGTGTGAGACAAAATAACATCATGCAACCTTGATATTTTGCTTCAGCTGCTCAAACAGAGTCAGTCAATTTCATGCAGTCTACACGACCTGCTGCCAGAAGCGTTTAGTCACATTTACAGTGATGCTGATCAATGTCAGTTTGAGCAGTTGACTCTCTGTCATTACGTTTGACAGACCTTGTCATAAGTGGCATAAAATATACAGACATGAGCAAATTATGTTTAGCGCGCAATCCATAGTTCGGCTGCACATTTTCTGCAGACTACACATGGCTGCTGTTTGCTGAAAGGCTGTGGAGTCCTTTTGTGTCTCATATTATGTGTGAGCGGCAACCTGTTACAGCTTGCATTTGCACTGGCTTAGTGTGGTGGCATCTGCAGCAGCGTGTACAGTGTGTGTGTGTGTGTGTGTGTGTGGACACCGATCGTGTCTCACCGACTCTTTTGAAAGTGACTCTGACAGTTTGGATAACAGTGCTACCCTGCTTCCTCACTGCCCACACACATAAAGACACACCACCACAGTCACATCGCCTTCAGATGGCGGGCTCCTCCGACGCCAAGTGTTAGGGGCCAGCTTATAATTAACTTGCCTGCCAAGTAGTATTATATATCATCAAGGGCTCGGCGTTGGCCTAGAGGAAGTCCAAAAAAGTGGCAGCGCTTTTGTTCGCCGCCTAATAAGGTCAACGCGGTGGCATGGTAAATTACAGTTATTCCTACCATCCTGACAACAAATGCGGTCGGACGTCAACTCCCGCTCCTCACGTGGACGTCCCTGCGCCCGAAAGAGGAAGTCCTATTTGCCGGGCCTGGAGTCGGCGAGGGTAGAGTTCGTGCGGCGTTATTTTCTCGAGGGAGAGGCAGGAACACATGAAGATAAGAGAGGGAAGAGGGAGCGCTGGTGACTTTCAAGCCAAATGATGGCAATTAATGTTGTTGTTTATCAGCTTGAGGCAGATTTTTCTTCTTCAATTAACTCAGTGTGAGCACACTCATGTGGTTTGATGAGTGCCTTATCCATCTAAGTGGACGCACTTACACATGCACAGCGCTGTCTGTGTCTCCCCCTGCTTATGTCTGTCCCTCCTGTGGTGTCTCAGATCCACACTACATACTATCACTGAGGTACTGTACTCTGCAATAAATCTTTATACTACACAATAGTTTTATGTATTTTACAATTTTGTCACCCTTTGCAAGCTGTTAATGACATACTGAATCCTGATCCTGTTGGAATTAGTATGTTTATAATTTAATTTCCAGAAGATCAATGCACCAATGATGCAATGCTGAGTTGCAAGAAGGCAAAAAAAAAAAACCCCATCAAATATGGAGAAAGACAAGCTTTGCACACTTGGTCCAAATGCAAGTATTTAATGATAAATCCAGGCTGCAGGTTTGTGTCCTGTGTGTATTTTCTGGCCCGGTGCTTCCACACCTGTCCACTAGATGCCCTCGCTGCCAGCTCTGCACATCACCTGTCTGCTTGTGTGACCTGCTCCCATCTACCCAACTGTAAAAGCCGGTCTAACTTTTTGGAAAATGTCTCCTTGCTCTGAATTAGTTTTGGAAGAATGTGTGTTAGAAGCACTTGCCAGGCGTCCAGCTGAGACTCAAGGAAGTTACGAGTTGTGGCCAAGAAATCGTCTGGCATGTTACCCCCCCCATAAAACAGCCCTTTGTTGTTTTTACACTTTTGCTTTTTGTACAAATTAAACAAACAAGATAGAACGTGTTAATTAGTGAGAATTAGAGGTGCCGGTGGACGAGATAGATCCCCCTCCTGTTTTCAGTCTTTGTGCTAAGCTGACAGATATGAAAGTCGTATTGATCCTCTCTCATGTAACTAAAGCCAGAAAGTGAATGAGCACATTTTCCAAAATGTCGGAATTCTCCTTTAACAGCTTCCTTTGCAATCAAGCCTTCAAACTCACCCTGCTCACCATCTGTAACCTGTCCTCCTTCTGTATTCTCGACCTGATCCAAGCTGCCTGATTACTGAGTAAACAGCTTTTTAACTCTACCTGTCTTGCCTATTAAGTTTGCTTTTAGGTTTGGCCTCTACCCTAACAAAGCTATCTCCACCATCTGCACAAATCGGCTCCATACCAGTCATGCACAAGCTCGGCCTGCCACCTTTTATACGTCACCTTAACTCCTGGAATGCACGACTTATACAATGCCACCCATTCAGATTAAGACACTGCAACATTAGAGGAGGCAGCTTTTCCAATGAAGTGTAAGTGCATGGTGATTTAGTCGAGTCAAAGGGTTTGTTCTTTACAGCACAATACCAGCCCTTATGAGGGGGGGGTTAGATTCAAAGCTGTAGATTGTGGGTGAGGTTGTGTCTGCACAGTTACGAGGAAGTTCTGCCGGCAGAGTGAAAGAAAAATGAAGATCTGCGTGATTGGCACGAGTTGATGGATCGCATCGGGCTTCATTTTGAGATCAGCTGTGTCACTTCCTCATAAACCCGAAGGCAGGATGTCGCAATAAGTTGACTGACAATAAACTGAAGAGATTCTAAGAGGCTCTAAGCTGTGCAAAGTTGGTCAGAAGGAGGCTACAGTTGTCCTCGCTGCCTCCCTTCTGTCTCCCTCCTCATTCATGGTGTAATAGGGTTGAGGCGATTGATTGATTCCCAGGGACAGATGGCATGTACCCAAGACGGGCATTTCAGCCTCTCTCCAATAATGTGCCGAGTTTTCCTGCTCTATTGCATTACAATTTTGAATGTGCTCTCCCTGTAATAGCCAATGTTATTTTGTGTTTCATTAAAGAAAAAAAAAAAAAAAAGACATATGAGCTGAGTGTGTGTGTGTGTGTGTATGCATGCATGTACACCAGCCTCTTCTATCCAGGTGGTACCTGTATTCCATCTGGAGTCCTTAACTCTTTCTCATCTTGGAAATTAGGACATTAGAGATAATAGAGATCTAAATTACATTCATCTGATATTACCGTTGCCTGTCATAATTACACGCTATGGATTAAACGAATCATTTAAGTTGAGGTAGCGGCTCAAGTTGAATGTCACCTCAGCAGGTGTCACTCCCATAAAGTCCAGCATTGATTGAAATGGTATATTATCTCCAGTAGGTGTATGGGCCCGCTGCGCCTATTGATACACACCTTTGTGTGATGGATGGCTCAAGGCGTACTTAAGTTGTAATGATTTTTATATGTTTAAGAGGACGACTCTCAGCCGATTGGTACAAAATGAGCTGAGGGGGAATTGCACATTCTAACCTTGCTCCCTCTCAATTAGGGATGTGCACACAAACGCCTTCGTCTGGGTCGCAGTTTTGTCCTCTTATAACTATTCCCCCCGCATTACTCTGTTTTACAATTACAATAAACTAATTCCTGCCTGTTTCGCACAGACTGTGAATAATGGGAGTGACAAAAAAGGGTCGCTCGGCAGCGGTAGTCGTACAGGCTCTAAGCACTGTTTTGTTAGGCTTGACTAGATTTTGTAATTATGTTTTCCCCGCAACCTCCCCTGACCATGTATCGCCCCAAACTGCGGAATTCAAGTTACTGAAGTATAAAACGCATTCCACTTTGCAATATAATCACAACAAAGTCTATTTAAATGGTGGGAGACTTTGTTTCATTTCATGCATAGACTGTTTAAGTAAGTGAAAATTGGTTATTTTTATCAACTATTGTGAATGCATTGGTTGCATTGCACGGCAGAACCTTTTAATCCAAGTGGTTTGTGCAGCCTGCTGAATGTAAGCCAACGTGACGGCGTGTCAAAGAAAAATGGCGACTTACACTAAAGACTAATCACACTGTAAATGCACTTTTGTGAAACGTGCCGTATTAGTTTCCAGTCATGCTATATTGTTATCCTTCACCTCAAGCATAAAAACCCTAATTACAAATTCAGGCATTGTTCAACTGCATAGGCGGCTTCTTTCACGCTATTGAAAGGAAAGACACTGCTCTGCTCAGAAGTCTCCAGCCTTGCTGTGTAACATCTCAGTACAGGCCTTTTGTGTTTTGCACCATGGCGTAATTACTGTTAATGGTTATTTCAAATGGTGGCATCCGCACGACGGCAATGTGAGAAAAACGTCACCAAATCCCGATAAACTTATCTCACAGGCCCTAATTGCCTCAGCTTAATGAGTTACAATCAACAGATCTTGCCAGCAATCTCCCAGTAGCATCCCAGAACCCGTTTGGTTCAAGGGTTGGAGGTGGGGGAGTGCTGTTCCTTAATGAAACCCAGCATGGAGCCCCCCAAAAAGCAGAACACAGTGATTAGAAGCTTACACAAACACAGAAAAGGCTGCAAACAGTGATTAGTATGTAATTGTAATCCTGTAAAGGAAAAGGGGGATCTCAGTCATTGAATCAGTAGAGGAAGGGGTTAATTAAGAACATGGGAGCGCGGTGGGTTACGCAATGGTCATAAAAGTACGAGAAGTATTTAATATTCATTAATACTCATTTCAGTCGCTGAGAATAATTGCCGCGTTCTAACTTTGCAGATTAGGCTTTGAAACTGACTGAGCCAAAATAATGGAATTACTTTCTGTTTACAATGGCTCAGTTAACTACTCGCTGCTGACTGTTTATAGACGCTATTCCCCACCTGAATATAAATAGAGGATGCACCAAAGGAAGAACAAAAACAAGCGAGGGAGGATAGCCTTGAACAAGTCTGGCTCTCTCCATATCTTCATCATTCCAGGTCATTCAGGGGTCAAGAAATTCTCTCTGCATGTGGTCAATTAGGGTTGTTGGCTGCTGACAGGGTCAACGCCGGGTCTCTTGACCTCTAATAGGCAGAGCGGCCCACTCTGCAGCCTCATTGGCCGCCCCTCTGTCTATCAAAGGCGTGAGGGCGGGGTCGAGCGGGAAGCAGTCCGAGCAGTTTTCCCATGGGGCCTCTAATGATGACAGGGGCTTCCTCCGAGGCTCATTAAGAATATCATCTGGAGGAGACTCCCTTAAAAGCACATAAAAGACAGTGTCTGGATGTACAAGCAGCTGAAGCATGTTCTCACCGGGATTACGGGCCAATTTACCGAGCGTGAACTAGAGCAGCTCATGCAGAGGCCCTTGAATCCTCACCCCCGGTGCATCACACAGTTGATTCAAGAACTGAGAGCTTTACAGAGATTTTATCCAGCGATATAAGAAAATGTTGGCGTTTCATGCAAATGAGACTCTTGAACAAAAGCGGCCGAGTGTCGTGACTTTGGCGATTCTGTCAGCATAACAAGACTGTTGCCCCTGACCCCCAACGCGCCCGCCAGCTTCCTCCGTCCCTCGCTGTCTTCCTCCCTCACTCCCCCTCTCCTTCTGCTCTTGTCGGCTGAGAGTCAAAGTTCTCCCTTAATCAGCACAATGCTCTCGGTGGCAGGTGTTAGCGAGCTTTTTTCTGGCATCTTGATCACCCCTCGGGGAGCACGCTGGCCTCCGATGCTGGGCGCACAGCAGGAGATGTCATCGGGAGGAGAGCCACCCACGGCGGCGACAGAATCAGGCAAATTGCTCTCTCCACAGCGAGAGGGAAAGGTTAGGGCCGCCGGATTAATCCAAGCTGCGTTTCGGCGTGCAGGATTGGAGTGGGAGGTTAGCGAGACGCGTGTAGCTCACCGATAGCAGCTTGCATAAATATGACTGAGAGATAACAATATGGCTCCGAACACAAGAGGCCCCATTCAAACTTTGGTCTGACAACATGAGCCAGTCTCTCAAGGTAACTACACATTTTGGACCCTTTAGATCGACTAAATTAATACACAATAAATTTAATAATAAGATCCTCTCTTATCCTCATTCATGGGAAGTACATTTACATTTAGTTACTTATTTACAATTTTGCATTTCCATGTGATGCTACTTCATGCTCACATTTTTGATTTCCATTTTTTACTCCACTATGTTTATTTGTCTTTTCAGACTAATGCACTTTTCAGACTAATGCTTTATATATATATATATATATATATATATATATATATATATATATATATAAACATGCTTATAAAATGAATTGCCTTGTTAAAGATGAAATGAGTGGCTCCCAAACTTTTCATCTCGTGACCTCTTGCAAAAACAGCAGGGTCCAGTTGTCACATTTCAGATGTGGATGAGTTGTTACCAGCTCTACCATAAAGCTGTTTCCCCTCTAAACTTCTCAGATGGTTTCATTTAAAACAACTGTACTGAAAAAGGAAGTAATCGTACAGTGTAGTTTCTTTTATATTTTTGTACCACATGAATCATCTCATGACCCCTCAGATTTATCTTGTGACCCTTGTGACCTCTAGTGGCCTAAACTACAGAACTGTACATAAAGTAGATCAACAAGCTCAAACTGTTGCATCAGTATTCACAGCCCATTAGTATCATATGTAACAAGTATATCAGTCACAGGGTTTTTCTTTTACTTTTCATACTTTAGGTACATTTTGCTGATTCTTTTACTTAAGAAATATTTGAAATGCCGGATTTTTACTTGTGCATTAATGTGTTACGGCTTTTTCTATCAAGCAAAGGATCCTAATACTGAAACGATCTTCCATCACTGAGAGAGAGCACATGTGAGAATTATTGAAAATGCAAACAACATTTTAAGAAGTTGTATACATTTCTAAAAGTGTCTCAATTTCAAACTTACTAAATACTGAGCCATTATGAAATATTGATCTGACATGAGCCAGTGTCTCCAGGGGCTTTTTGAACGATGCTGATGAGTTAGTAATGTGCAATATTATGTATAAATAAGCTATTATAGATTGAATGCATTTTCAAGTATCTTCAAAATGTTAAAACTCATTATTGAAGCGATTCTTTTGCGTGTGTGTTGTAACACAGCTACCAGGGAGGGTCGGATGTGTTATGTCATTAATTTTCAACTTCTGCAGATGCACCTCACTTCACACGTCTAAATCTGTTTCCTTTCTATCACATTTTCCTTCTGATGCTGATGTATGCATTTGCACCACTAAGTTTTGCTTCACATTCTTGCCTGAACCCTGGTTTAGATGGTATTGCTAATTGGATGACTGCTTCATACATATTGTATGTAGGAAAAGCTTTAAGACTGTTTTCACCTGAGTAGCTTTGTTAATGACTATTTCCATAAATTAAAGTTAGAAAATTGCGTTACACAGGTGCTGTTAATTCATCAAATATATCCTTTATTTTTAGCAGTTCATTTCACAAGGTTGACCACCGGTGACAAAGTCGAATGGCTGCGCCCACGAGTGAGCTGTCACAACAGATCCTTCACATTGTTGTTGCATTGTAGTGACGTTCAACTGTCTGATTCAAAAATCAAACTCAGGACGCTGTGTAAAACATAAATAAAACACAATGTGGTGATGTCATCCTTTTTGACATATACTCAATTGAAAACAGTGTAAAGACAATATATTGGGTAACAGGTGATAGTATCATGATTGGGTATGAAAGGTTCATCCTGGAAAGACTCAGTCGTTCACAAGCGAGGATGGAGAGAGGTTCAACACTTTGTGAACACATGATTGTATAAAGGAGATTAATACATGGGCTCAGGAAGACTTCGTAAAACTGAAACACAGTTTGTTTGCAAATGAGTGAATTCTGCTTTATTGACATTTTACTCAAGTTTTACTCAAGACCCCAACTATTTTGGATACCTTCACTTTCTAACTCAGGTTTTTGAGTCGACACATCCCCCTCCTGGGATCAGCTTAGATTTGTCACATTACTTGCTGTGTCGGCTGCAGGGGTGAATATTTGACTCCTCCAAACTCCTCAAAAGTGACGAGAAAGCACTTCACACCAGTTTACTTTTGCACCGACATCCAGAGAGTTTTGTCAGTGACATGAGGGGTTGATTCTGATTTCCCCAGACTGTGTGGTAGCTCCATACAGAAATGACTCAGCTGCCCCCCCCGGACAGTCCCCCGGTGCAGGAGAGCATAGTTGCAGGCAAATAGCTCAATTTTGCCGGTGCTGTGTACAGGTCAGCCTATCGGTGCCTGAAATGCAAAAGGGGCAGGATGGTGTCTCTTGGATTTTGTGATGCCGTGGTGCAGACTCGGCAGAACATGTGTGCACAGTGCTGTTCTGCTTGCAAGGTAAATTGTTGAGCTTTCAAAAGTGATATGAGGAGAGAGAAGCTGATTTGGTGAGCTGCTCAACAGCCGCGCTCTCTTTCCTGCAGCTTCTGCTGGAGAGGGCTCTGTCACATTCAACTATCAAAGTGTGTGCGTCAGCAATCTCTGCTTGTCATGAGGGCTTTGGGGAGAGATTGGTTTCTAACATCCTCTCCTGAAATATTTCCAACAAGGCGTGAGGCGGAAATGTGTGGCGATGCGCTCCTCTGCTCTTCAGCGTGAACGGCCTACGGTTCTGTCAAAAGGCCCTTTCAAAGGAGCCGTTCGGGCCCGATGGGCAGATCTTTCTCAGGTCGTTGTCAATTAAAACAGCATCGCAGCTTGCTCGAGTGTTTGTGTGCACTTCTGGTCCACTTGAGCTGCGCGCTTGTCAGGAAAGACCTAAGAGGTGCAACAGTCGCGACCGGACCATCATACAACAGTTCAGCTTGAGGAATCCTCATCTCACAGGGGAGAGAGGGAAGACATCCATCACGCCGCGTGTCTTCTACGTGTTGACACGCTTTGACATGTTATTGTGAGCCTCACAGCGACAGTACACAAAGCAGCTTTTTGTCTGCTATGCGGAGAGCAGATGACAATTGTCCATGTTAGCAGGGAGGTCACCCGCCTCTGTTGCTCATGCTCAGTCTCAGAGTGTGTATGAAAAGTGTGAGGGAGAATTTTGTAAAGATGTCACGGTTGAAGCCCTGATCATTCAACAGGTTTTTCTCTCTCCTTCGTCAAAGCAGAGAAATGCTGCATGTGATGAGTGGTGACTCATTTGAAAGTGGTTGTGTTTCTTTTTGAGACATCTCAGGGTTCATGATTAGTTCTTAGAAAGGACCTAATGTGAACTAGTCAAAGTAGAGAATAGAGCCCTCACCTCACCTCACCTCACCTCACAGACACACCTTCCGCTGAGTTGATTATTCTCTCACCGTCATACCTGTCCAGTCACATACCTGGCTCTCTTCCTTTTGAGTGCTCGACCTGTGCTAGTGCGCACTTAAGATCTCTGCTGCTCATCAGAAAGGACAGATGGGTGATCACAGATGCTTCTAGCGCTCTTGTTTACAACAGTGTGATGACAGCGGCTGCAGTTTTTGGGTTTTACCCCTCAAACCTACAGAGTTCCCTTTCAAACTTCAAGCCTGTGTTAAATGAAACAATGGTTAAGTATTGTGGCTCTGGCTCTGTGATCAAAAGGTTTTCACTTGTCCTTGAAGACTTAATGGATGAGTGGTAGGGTAACCACAGCCCTTTGGAGTTCTATCAATATGATTTAATATTTAGCTTTCCTCTGACTGGATGAGCGAGCAGAGTGGGTACATAAGAGGAGTACAGCTGTTCTAGCACCTTTGTGAGTCAGAGAGGTACTCTGGATAAATGCTGATGTCGGCATTTCAAAAAGCTTGCAATGACAAGTGCTGATTATTAGCAGATATGTTTACTTCAGAGTTTGAATTTGCTTCGATGCAAACATTTGCAATTCAACACAAAGTACAGTTGAGGAGGATGGGAGTGTCAGTAGTTTAGCTGATATTTGCTCATGAACTAATGTCTTTAACAGATTTTAATTTCAAATTCCAGAGGATCAATAAAGTTATTTCAATTCATTCTGACAGGAAGGCGAATGTTCTATTCCAATTAAATAGTTGTTGAGGAACCACGCATGTGAACCTCACTGTGGTGTCAGAGGAAATCAGGGGATCACCAACGATAGCATGTGAATGACTTCACAAGATTTCATTACAATCCATCCATTAATCAAGTCACTTTAATTCATGTAGCATGAAAACACAAATTTGCTACATTCAGTCCAGCATGTGATATGTTCAGTGGTTATCATTATTAATATGTTGTATTTCAGTCTGGACCAAACCAAACCAAACTGGTGGACTGACCTAGTGACCAACTAACATCGCCATCCAGGGAGCCGTGCCAGCAGCACGGCTAAAAACTGGTGGTGTACAGATATGAAAAGCAGATGCTACTGAGCCAAAAAAGAAGAAAGAAACGAAACGCTGTGATGACGGGGTTGGCAATGTCAGAGAGGCCTTAGTTTATTGTTCAGACTTTCGGTTTGACTAGGGGTTTGCCACAGTTTTGGTAAGACAACATCAAAAATAGCAAAAAAAAATTGTTGAAATCATTTCTGATGGTCAGCGACTGAATCACTTACTGAACATCAAAAAACATCAAAGCACAAGACAGGGGCCGACCTACACTCTTTACTCACTTTTCTCTCATCTGAAGCCTTGTAGCTTGTACGAAGCCTCAGAGATATATTCGAGTGGGTTTAAAGAAAATGTGGGTCGTGTGTTACTGGCCAAAAAATCTGGAGCTCTATCTTGGGTCTTCCTCTCTCTGCCCTCGCTCTTTCCCCTCATCTGCTCTCTCTTTCTAATTAGCTTCTACAGCGAGTGCAGACTGGACAGGGGCCTATAATGGAGCCAGATGTTCGAGGAGATTTCACCCCGCAGGGGAATGTTTTGTTTACTACAAGATGAAAACAACTCTCTTGCCCTCACTTTCCTTTTGGGGTTGTTTATGTGCAAAACCACATTTCCCCTCCTGCTCTGGTTGAGATTCAGTAGAAATACACGTTTCATTTTTTATATTACTAGGTTGTTATTTAGTTCTTTGAAAGACCTGCCTGACAAAAATGTTATTTTTTTTCCCACTTCAAAACATCAAAAAAACTGCTTGCCATATTCTTTTTGATAAATAACACAGCGCACAATCCATACCATTGAAATCCATATCGGTTGCATCAGCAGAAAAGTCATCTCTTACCTTCTCTGTTTTCCCCTCATCCAACACAGCGTGACAACCATTATCCAGCTCAACACTTATCACCACAAAATTGACATGTAACCCATTTCTGGGATGATTAATTTAGCTTTGGTGTGGCCTGCCGGAGGATCAGTCTTAATCAGTAGAGAGAGAGAAAGAGAGAGAGAGCCTCGGTCTATACGTCAGCCACTGCAGAAAAAACAAATGAAGACACTTGGAATCAGCTCCATCTGCATCTCAGACTGATTCTTGGAGCAGGATTAGAGGCCGGGTCGATGAGTCCGATGCGGAGTGTCAGTGGCGGGTATGTGATTGGACAGTAATACCCTCACACTCAGCATCTTGAGATCCACTGAGGTTGTAATTGGGTAGTGCTCAAGACTCAAACAACTGATAAGGTTGATTAGTCCAATAGCGTCAGAGGGCAGTGGAGGGCTTTACATGAATCAGGCAGAGATGAGAGGAACTCCACAAGGGGATCAGTTGAACTAAAAAAAAATCAGATAACTCAATATCAATATTATGACTGTGACTGTTTGCAATAGGCGCTTTGAGTCAGTTAAGCAAGGACAAATAAAGTCAACAAATTTTGGTCAGTCTGCCTAAGAATAAGCACGATGAAAAAAATAGGTTCAATATCATTTGAATAACAACATTTTGCACATGCATTTAATTTGAAGAGGAGTGAGTGGTTTGGTCTTTCGTGCAGTGCATATGCAACTCAGGAGAGCTTTTTGAAATGGCTTTAAAAGACACTCGTGAAAAAAAAAAAAAGGCAAAACTGAAAGACTGGCCAGTGTTTTGAAAAGTATAAGCACATCTGTCTTCAAGAAAAAAACTCTTTTAAACTCTTCTCAGCACAAACCGCATGCTCGCTTTCTTCCGAATCTCACCCACCTCTTTCTGGTCTCTGAGCACAGAGAGAGAGAGGAAAAAGCACAATCACATTTGCATGAAGTCAAATCTGCCTTTTGTGAAATGCCAATCCAATTAGCACGTTCTCGTTTAGCTCCCTTTTCCTAAATGGAGGTTTTTGCATCTTTTACAAGGATGATGTGCAGTAAAAGGCACATTTAGTAAACAGTGCGGCCCTCGGGCTTTCCTCTGGGACTATTCAAGCTAGGTGGCTAATGAAACTGATCCATAAAAGCAGCAGGGAGCCGTGGGGGAGGCCATGTGGAACCCAAGCACACAGTGGCATGGGGTCTCCTGGGATGGGGAACAGCGAGAACAGATGATCATTGTCAATGGGGATAGGTGGTGCTTTAAAGGTCCAATAATATTGATTGTTGACAATTACCCTCATGATTGGTACTGGAATGGAGACACCCCAGATGAGCATACTATTATTAACGACAAAACAAACTCATTTCTTTTGGCTGTAAGTACGCAGCTCAAGAGTGCATTTGAACTTTTCATGAGATAAATGCATCAATATCATAAAGCTTGAGGTCCCAGTATGACTTCAGCCAGATTATCTCAAACACTTTATTTGGAGATAAAAACAAAAGCAAGGGCATACAAATTATTTGCAGTTCTTCTTGTTTATTACGCACAACCTCAGTCTGTAAAGCTTAACAAACTAGTCAAACAGACAATTTGGGGTATGATTTTATCCTCTTAGTCTTCCATATCTTTTCCAAATACATTTGACTAACCTGGTTTGTATGAAACCGGTTTGATCACCAGATCATTCATGTTTCTCGCCTCATTTTACTGTGTTTATCAGCATCACTGCAACTGTAAATGTCAGCAATTAAAGTGGTCCTTGCTTGATTTTTGTATTTCTGGGAGTCTTGTTTTGTTGGGAGACGTGTAAGAGACAGAAGAAAATACAACACTCACGATCGAAGCTGTAGAAGCCAAAGATGTCCCGACCTTCGTAGAATTTTAGTCCGTTGTATGGCTCAAGCTCCAAAAGCGCTGGATCCTATAATTCCCAGCATGCAACCTGATAGCAACTTCCATTAGCCCCTCCCTCCAATCCACATTACAACTACTCGAGTACTTCTTTAACTCAGTGAGCACAATCTCATTATTACAGTTGACCAAACCGTGAAAATGAGCAATAAATTGTAATAGAACACAGAATTATCTGTGAATCAGTGGGAGAACTGTGAGTAAAGGTATTAATATTCAACACACTTTTAATCTTACAAAAGTGTATGTGGTATATGTTTGGTGTGAACCCTCCTGCTAATGAGAAGCTTTACCGTGCCTGACTCTCACTAAAGGCTTCTGGTCATTCGTGTTGAACTTTGAGTTTCTTAGCACAAAGTTTCTGGAGTGTATATGGCTGGGAGGAAACCCAGCAGACCTCAAATTATCCTCCTCCTTTTTCAGGGTCTTTTCATCATTTCAGCTCTCTTGCACACCATTCCTTTACTCTTGGACATTTTACCCACAGTTATATCTGTTCTCGCTTGCACATTATTTTCTTGCTTTCTTCTTCTCTCCTTGCTCCGGTCCCTGCTTCTGCCAATTTCATGCCAGGCCAGTCCTTGGAGAATCACCAAGGGCATTGGAAACAATCAGACGACTCTTCCCTCTTTCTCAAAAACAGACCGGAGCTCTTCATAATCAACCATTTATTGTCCTCTCTGTCACAATTAAAAAGCTAGATGGAAATCATTTTTAGACGTGGCTCTCGTTTCCTATTTCGCATTTCACAGTTCAAGATTATTTATCTAAACACAGCGCTGTGCAAGTGTGCATTCTGTGGCCCGCAGCTATTTTCCACATGGGCAACCGTGAAGTCATATTGACACTAAACATATGGTTGGCCCTGTTTTGAGATACACTTGCAGACTCCCAACGTTTCACTTGTCTTAATGAATAATACCATGGTGGATTCCGGCGTCTGGAATCAGTGGAATTTTTCAACAGCACCAACAGTGCTTTCATGCATGAATTAACGCTGTGCATTTCCATTTTTTCATGGTGCTGGGGAACACAACGGTTTGTAATTTCATTTGCAATATTATGAGGGAGGGACTAAAAAAGAGACCCATCCCGCTTGTAATAAGTGGCCCATTTTATGTTGATTTCCATTCCAGTTCAGCCGAGTACATCCCGGCACAGTAAAAAGATTGAAGCATTTGAGCAAAATCAATGATATTTTACGGTACTAAACTGCCAATCCTTAGTGATATATCCCTTTGTTATTGAAATGCATCTCTTTCAGAGGACCCTGGCTTCGTATCAAGACTGGAGCTATTCCTGTGTGCACTGAACGGAAGAAACCTAATACTAAGTGACAGGATAGGAAATGAAAATAATGAGATCTCATAAATATAGTTTGGAAGACAAACCGTCCACTGCAGCTCGGACAAAAGGAGATATTTCTGTCCACAGGCCTAATTTCAGTGGCCTCTTAGGTGTAGCTGGAGGATTCGTGTGTTTGTGCAAGAGATAAAAGCGTATATGCTTTCATGCTTATCTTTTTGAAGGTCATATTGAGGAGCAGAATTACGTGGTTACTTCCATCCCAAGCTGTGGCTCTCAAAAACTCCCAAACAGGAAATTCACTAAAAAGATGAGATGAGCTCACAGTGTAGTGCTTTCTAATGAGGGACCATCAACAACATTGGTCTGAGCAGAAAAACAAGACTAATGGCGCCAGTATTCCCTGTCAGAACTGCTCGTCACATGTATGAAACCGAGGGAAGCGCTGTGAATGCTTTCCAGTAGAAGCTGTCTGAAAATTTGCTCTGTTATGTCCATATTTAAATGATCTCCCGCCTCTGTGCGACGGCCAGCTTTTCACTCCGCCTTTCAGCGTGGCCCTTCAGAACGACTTCAAACTCTTGTGCCTTCTGACGTGGTCGGACAACACATTGCACAAAGCAATTATTTTCTAGCATAACCCGGCCTTCAGCAGTCTTCAACCGCACTAGTGGCTCTGCCCACAATGACAATATTAACATGCTGATGCATAGGTCTAATATTAATCATGCATATCATCTTTGTTTGGCATCCTGACTTTTCATAATTATAGCTAAGAATAAAGTATTGTGCAAATATTTAAAAAAAAAATGCCTTAATGATGGTTCTAAATGAAAATTGAGGGGATCACCAAAGTTCTGAAAATTCATCCTTTGGGGGACAAATTTCATGGAGGTCTACCAGAATTAGACATTTAAATTAAAATGTCAATGTCATGGTGTCAGGGGATTATCAAAGTTATTAGGAGTCATTTTCTGGGGATCATGAAAGTCTCTACAAATTCTGTGATTTTTTTAGATATTTTTGTGGATACGTGAACATTTTGACCTGTTGGTGACTTTCAATAAAAAAAGTCAGGGGTCAACAAAGTCAATAGGATTTATCCTCTGAGAACCATGAATGTCCACCTGATAGTTGTTGAGATATTTTCGTCTGGACCAAAGTGACCAACATTGTCATTAGTATAGCTAGAAAGACAAACTGGTTTGTATTGATATGCTCCTCAACTCACGTTTGCCTGTTTATGAAAAGAAAGACATGATTTAATACAAAACAACAGCTTCAAATTTATTTCAGGTGGAATGTTTGAGATCTGGTGGGAGGTAAATTATAAATTCATGCAAATGTTTTGTTTTGAATCAACCATTCCTTGTTCAGACTCCACAAACATGTTGACAGGCTTCATAGATTAAAGTCAAATTACCAGGAAATTTGGAAATTTCAGCTGAGCTTGTGTGTGACATGTGTTTAAACAATACAGCTCGTTATTTTCTGTTTTACCAATTTTCAAATGACATTGAAAAAATATTTTATCGGCACTTTTTTTTTTTTGCCTCCATTTAACAAACACCCGCCCTCCTTAATGACTTTCACTGTTTAATGACTTGCTCTCAAAGTTTCTTTAGGCCACCCCAGCCAATGAAATCTGATGATGTTGGTGGATTATGTTTTCGTTGATCTTGACGACTCATAACTCCGAAACCTTATTATGGTTGATTAGCAGTTTGTTGAGCTCGTGCTTTTGTGTGCATTTCTGTCACGCATAAATCCTGACAAATGGCCTCTTGGCTCGCCACAAAATGCATGATGTAGTACACACACATTTCACAGCTCTGCAGCCTCGGAGCTCGCTGATTAGCTCACTCTGCCTGACTTTGGTCAACTTGAATGTTTCCTGACTCGCTCACAAGACAGAGCAGGAACCCGAAGATGCAAATCAATGAAAAGGAAAACTACAGTGGCAACTGCTCATTAGATATTATAAGGAATTGAAATGACATTATTTATGTCACGTCTGACAAAAGCCGCTTGTATTCAGAAACACCAAACTGCCTGTATGTTTGCAGAATCCAATCACCAAAACCAATTAGTCATAAGCACCTCACGATCCCTATTCCCAAATCACTACAGTGCAAAAGTCATGCAGCTGACATTTTCAGTTCAATTTCACCCCAGAAATTAACTGTCCAATGGGAGGAATTTGATTTGGAAATTAAAACTAGATTTACTAGATGCACGGGATATAACACAACACGCCGAAGGGAAAAACCATCAGCCGATATAAGACATCAGCTGATAAAGACAATGCTAATAAAATTTTAATGCAGACATAAAATTATACATCGTCTTATGCATTTATTAATCCAATAAATTATCCATTTGACTCTCGACTCTGAATCAGAATGCAAAAGGCATCGGCTCAGTCTGCCCTCTATAAGTAAACAACCCGAAGACTTTGGAATGGCATCGGCCTTGTTCACCATATGCTTCTCAAAAGTTTCCAGTCAGTCGTACCTGGCCCCATAACTCCGATGCCAACCATAACTCCATCTTGAAATCTACTTCTGCTAATTAAGAAAGGACGACAGCGTCAGGTACAGTGAAGGTTCGTGGGACAAGGAGCAAACATAAAGGTGCAGGTTAAGTGACAGGCCAGATGGTCTGAGTTTTGAACCAAAGTCACTTTAGCTAGTTGAACTGTTTTCACCTTCCTCTGCCTATACTGTACTGCAGCTGCTGAATAGGCAAGTGAAGCAAATTGTGATCAGCAAATACTGGGTTGTGCAACTTTTTGAAGCCAGTTTTAGTTGGACTGGGTGTGAAAGTGATCTTTTTGGAATTGGGCACATTTGTTCCTGAATGTTAAAGCCAGATTCAACAGCATCAGAGCAGAGTCTTTATTAGTTTGCTCCATTTGCAGTGTTGGAAAAAGTTCACAGATTCCAGTACAGCAATGTAAAAATACTCCAGTCCATTTAAAACACGACTTGAGTGAACACGCACAAGTATTATCAGCAAAATGTACCTAAAGTATCAAAGTTTAAGTACTTGTTCTGCAGTTCGTCTCTGCATCCACATGGAAGTTAAGACTCTATCGTGCAAAGAGAAAGTCATATATCAACAACATCCAGAAACAACACTGACTTCTCTGGGCCGGAGCTCCTCTGTCACGGACTGACTCAAAGTGGAAAAGCGTGCTGTGGTCTGACGAGCCCACAATTGTTTTTGGAAATCATGGCCGCCGTGTCCTCCAGGCTAAACAGGAAAAGGACCATCCACATTGTTACCAGTGCAAAGCTCAAAAGCCAGCATCTGTGATGGTGTGTGTGGGCGTTGTGGCGTTCGTAGCGTGAGCAACTTGTGCACATCTGTGAAGGCAAAGTCAACGCTGAAAGGTACACACAGGTTTTAGAGATGACGGATTGCTTATTCTAGGAAGACAATGCAAACAGTGTGGTTTCTTTGTAACATAGTGCAGGTAGTGGTCCGGCCCGCCTGCAGGACAAACCTGTCTCCCATTAAAGCATAACACCGTCCTCTCCTCCGGGAATATTTTCTTTCAGATTTATTACTGTTGTTCCTCCCTTCTGATGTGTTTTGAATGACAGCTGAGAAGGCTTTTATACGAAACAGCTCTGACACAAATAATCAAAAGCTTTGCGCTCACCATGATGGATTACCTAAACTAAACTTGATAAAGTTTTTGGGAGCTTAATGTTTGCTCTGTGTGTGTTTTTTTTTTTCTCTCGCAGCTGAGAAACTGTTTGAAAACAGAGGAAAATACAGGGAAAATATACAGACACCCACGGGCGATAATGCAGAGCGGGACAGTCTAGACAAGTTGCGAAAACCCATAATCATGTTGGCAAGGTGATTAAGACGCAGTAAATAGGAGGGCGGTGTCTTAAAAGGAAATGTGAAAACTCGCTGTGCATACATTGGACACTCGCCCTTTCAAATTGCATTTTATTGGCAAAGTTTAAAGATGAAATCATTTTTGCTGAGTTCCTGTGTATTGCGAGCACTTCACTGTCGTCTGGTGATGCATTCAACAACTTCACACACACACACACTCTTGCATATAGGCCACAGCGCAGATGGATATTGATGACAGTGCAATACCAATTGGTGTAATTAATGTCCAGGTTATATTGGAAGGACATGGACAGCGATGTGGGCCATTTATCACCAGTGGGCTTGCTTATTCTCGCCCCATTGAGCCATTGGAGTAGGCTGGCTGAGCAGAATCTTAATTGCAGGCTCAACCCTACACCCCCCACCCACGCCTGAAGACGGGGGGACAAGACGGGAAAGTCAAATAGTCAGCCAGCCCTCTCTCTCTCTCTCTCCGCCTTCCTTTTCCTTTCAGTCGCCATCGCTTCACCTCCTGTGCGACGGGGGGAGAGGAGGAGGGAATACATGTGCGACGGTGAGAAAAGCACACATGCAGACACACACACACACACACCGGCGGCTGGATAAGCCAGAGGAAAACGGGGGGAGTCCGTCACAGGCGCGGCGGGACTCGGAGTAGATTACAGAACCCCTGAGGAAATATTTCTTAGCCCTCAAACTGTCAGTGGAAGAGGATTGACCACTGCCGAGCCCCAAAATAAACATTTACACTTCTGCCGCAATACACAACATTATGTAAAGAGACGGAAACGCAGAGCAAGATCAAGCCTGCACTGCAAAAGAGAGGAAAAAAAACCCTAGAAATGCCAAATGGAAAATCGACAGGGAGCTTGCGGTCTGTATTTACCCCAATTGGTGCGAATGTCAGAGTCATTTTGTAGAAGATGTGCCATTTAAAATGTGTTTCAGCAGGAGAGAGCCACGCTGCTTTAAATGCACAGGATCGGCTGCCAACATCACCTGGCTGTTTCTCACAACACACAAATTCCCAGAAGGTTTTTCCTGTTAATGCATCTTTCTTCTTTTAAGGTTTTTTTTTTAAAAGTGGAGGTTAAGGTGGAGGGGGCTCACGGCTCGTCAGGAGGAGTGCCTAATTGAAAACATAAATGTCAGAGAGGAAGCAAGGCAGACCGCGGTAGCATGGTGGAGGAGCAGGCGCCCGGGGAATACCAACGAGTGCTCGTTATCATCGCCGTGTTTTACTGTGTTGGGCCGGGGCGAAGGGGCGAGGAGACGAGGGAGGAAGGAGACGAGGAAGGAGAGAGAGAGCTGGCGTGTGAAAGATTGTAAATACAGAGAGGCAGCGTCTGGGAAATGGAGAGAAGCAAAACACAGTTGACAGGTGGGCGCAAAGGGACACGTAGAGACAGATATGTGCACAAATGATTGTGGAATATTTCCAGAAAGTCCTTTCCTCTGTGCATCAGTGTGTGTATCTTTGCAAACACAGAAGCATGAGGATTTTAGCCAAATGCGTTCTGAGCCAGAAAGGCAAACAAGAACAGACTCGTGCGCCCGAGTCCCTCCTCTCCTCATTGTTTTTGCACATCGCCATGTCGCTCTGTGTCGTTTTATCATTAGTTCATATCTCCAGTGACTAACTGTCTGCTTGGCCAGCGCTGAGTGAAAAATGCAAATATTTCTACTGCGCTCCATTATGAGATGCATTGCAAACAAGACCCCCCCGACACACACACACACACACACACACACCACCACCACCCTTTTCCAAACCACTTGTGTCAATACAGGGGAGGGGAGAGATCTAATGCAATGTGATAGACTGCCGACCTTTCTCAATGATCAGAGGTGTCAATGGGATGACAAACTGTTAAGTCAGGAGAGAGTGCTGACGGTGGGCAATACAGAAGCCCCAGAGTTTGCAGTCTTGCCTCAATCACTCTTAAACACACTGAAAGTTCAGTCCAAACATGTACTTCTACACCTGCTGTCGTCGGTATACAAGAAAACACAGTGGAGGTGAAGCATCCAGGTTCATTGGCAACAGGTGATAGTATCATGATTGGGTATGAAAGGTTCATCCTGGATAGACTCAGTCGTTCACAAGTGAGGACGGAGAGAGGTTCAGCACTTTGTGAACACATGGTTGTATTTTCCAAAATGTTGAATTGTCCCTTTATGAAAGAATTTGCCAAGAATGGAATATTTAAATGTAAAATTCCTGTGTGGTTAACTTTTCCTTTGCAACATCCAGAAAATGATCAGCACATGCCTCTGTGTCGTGTCGCAATTCTCTTTTACTCGCAGTTGCAGATTCCATTTTTTATTCTATTCAGACTGTGACGCCCAAGTAGTTCTCATCACTCACAGGATGATCCCCAGCGAGAGCGACGACCTTTGCTTTCTCAAACGTGTTCATCCTCCGCGCCCTCTGGCCTTCGTGCAAAGTCTATTCTTGACATGATGGTGTCTCCTGATGCGATTCGAATATTTTTTTTTTCTTCTACTCCTTTTCTTTTTGATATCCAATTAGTCGAAGTATTAGTCACCTTCTCGCTCACAGGTTCACAATCCTGCAACGTCGTCTGGCAAAGCCCTGCAGAGATCATTCCAGTCGGGTGCTTTGAGGTAATGTGACATCGTCAGCAGGAAGTAAACAAAACACAGCTGCGTTAACTGTTTAAATTTTTTAATGCATTCCTGACTGACAGCGTGCAAAAGAAAACTTCTCCTGCAGCACGGCAGATGGGTGGAGGAAACATCTGCAGCGTGCACTGTGTGTACCATACATCCCTCTAACTTTCTCCCTCCCTCTTCCCCCTTGCGTCTGTCCCCTCAACCCTCGGGCTAAACACGCTCCATTGTATTCCACATGTTGACTCGCAAGAAAAACTGTCACCGGCGCTCCGGTCCTGTGCCGTCATCTGGCTCCTCAGAGGGGGGAGCGGCGGCGGCTCCGTGTGTGTCTGCATGGTGTTTGCATGTGTGTTTGTGGGTGGGCTGCCATCCCTCCCGTCTCCGTTGAACTGATTGGCGTGGCAGCGGTGAGAGCAGACACTAATCTCGTGTGCCAGGTTGGAGGCATCACACGGACTGCTATCACTCCCACGGATAAACAAGTTACTGTCACAGGAGTAATGCTGCTGCAGTAAGTCAGTCGACTCAATAAATGACACCGAGGGACTGAGAGTTTCATGCAGGGGCCGTGCACGGAGGTGACGGCGCCCTGACAGACGATGAGGATGTCCAGAGGGTCACAAGTTCAACGGCAAGTGAAGGGCAAAGCTTTGTCTTCAGAAAAACCAAGTATCACTGTGAATTACATCCATTTTGGACGTTTCTGCAGCTTGAACATTATCCACCCTGTCTCCTAAAAATGATGTTCTTATACCACTATAGAATTTTACCACATATGTTTTGGGAGAAATATAACCGCTGCCAGAATTATGTTTACTGGCAATGCTTTTTCCAGTCCAGTAAGTATTAAATTTGTGCGCTGCACAGAAAGTGTAAAGACGAGGCTGGAATAGAGACCAAAAACAGAGCTACAAGAGAGTAAACACGGCCCCAAAAAAGACTCCAAATGAGTGATAATGTTGCTCTGTGACTCCTGGATGTGTCAATAGCAAAAGCAACTGGGTGCCAACAAGTTCACCATATCAGCTTAAAAGGTGATGATATGTCAAAGTTGTATTTGCAACCACTCCCAAGAAGGAAAATCAGTTATTGCAGGTTTGAGTTTAGGGAAAGATTGGGGAGGTAAAGAAGTGTTTTAAGTTTCCTTAACTAAACAGGAAATTGTGGCTATTAGGGTTTTTTCCAGATACATTTAATATGAACATTCTATTGTCTGTTGCATGTTTTTACTAAATATAATGACAACATGACCTCTTTTTAAGTTTTAGTTACTCCCAGTGGCACAAATGGTGATTATGCATAGATTAAATCTGAAGTGTTAGTGATACTCAGAAAAATGCAATTGAAATTTCTTTTGAAATAATTGTGTTTTGGGCTCAGCTGTCTCATGTGACCTGCAATTCCAACTGTGGCCACAAGGGTAGAATTTGCTGCACAGCCATGAGGGGCGCACGAGCTGACAATTAATGTTGGTTTGTTATTATCTGTAACCAAATTCCCCCCTAACATTAACAATACTGTAGTTGAGATGTGCTGCTATTGTAAATAAATAATAATAAAAAAAACTTCAAACCTTCAAGAATATCACTGAAAACAAGCAGGGATTTTCAGAATCGTCCACTATCGCCGCTCTATCCGGCGACAGGCTCAGGCTACACGGCGCTGCCGCTGGCTTTTCCCTGCGCGAGGGAAACACAGCGTGCACTTGTATTGCCTGGTAATATGGCAGTCACACTTCACATACTAGAAGGAGCCCGGTGATTTTCTGAGTTGCAAAAAAATCGACAAATGAATTAAACATTTCCCTTCCACTATTTTCAGTGCCACCGCAGCACTTTGGTATTAGTTCTTAAAGTCAGTGCAGTCTCACTCAACCCAGTCATGCATACGACGCTCAGCCGTCCTTCCCCCGAATCATTTAAAGAGCACGACATGAGACACTTGTTATTTATACCGAAAAGCTTTACCCACTTATGTTCTTTTTGTTTTCCAGCACTGCTGTGCTTCAAATTCAGACTCCGGCTCAGTCTTATACTCCCGGTGATCATTTGGCAGACGGGGTTAAAGGTCTTGCTCAAGGGCGCACTGGCAGCAGCTGTCAAAGGAGCAGTAGATCCCGCTGCTATATGGATGGGCATTTGAACTAGATGATGAAACCTGACAGCATAAATCCTGCACATCCCAGCGGTGACACAGGTGGTTTTATCACACGTGCACAAGGATGGAAACGTTAAATCAAAACTGAGGCCTGCATAGTAGAAGTGTGTGATTAATAAAGAGGACAGGAGCTCGGGTGCTGACATTAGGGTGACACTGTGCACGTAAACATCTGTTTTGTTTTGTCAAGACAGGCTGCTCCCCGGGGTCCCTGCTGCTCAGCGTCATCAAATCCATGTGGATTTATCCCGCGTGTGTGTTGCATTACCATACATGCAAGAATGAATTTGTATGCACTTTGTGGCCATTTGTGTGTGTGTGTGTGTGTGTGCCCTAATGTGTGATTGGCTAATTAACTGTAGCTCCTGCACAACACACACATACACATATTTTCTCCTTGAGGGGGGAAAGCAGCCAGCAGAGGTTTTAGCAAAGGGTCCAGAAAGACACGGCCTCTCGGGGGATACACACTGTAGCTCCCAACCCCCCCCGTCTGCTCTCCTCGTCCCGTTGGGCGCAGCACGAGAGAGACAGGAAGTAAACAAGGTGGCCGCAGGGAACACATGGTTCATACTTGGACTGTGTGAGAGTGTGTGTGAGACAAAGACAGACGCAGGATGCAAAGTCAGGTCAAGGCAGAAGAAGATGCTTTTCGTTCAAAATCAAACCTCTTACATCCAGCCTGAATTTATCTACCACGTCATGAGAGTGAATTTGAGTTCACAATGCAGAAAATTAGCATGTACAGCGTCACATTTCTAATGCGCAGAAGTCCTGCAACCCCAATGCATCAATCAAAAACAAGCAGCCGAGCGGCGATCATCACATACAGCACTAACATCCTTTGATGTAGCACATGCAAACACTGATATTCTCCTCATGCTTTTCTTCTCATACACAGCTTCTAACCTACATACTTCCAACAAGATAGCCATGTATATAGAGCCATCATATTTATGCAAATAAGTAAATAAAACATGCATGCATACATGCTTGACTGATTCTTTTTTTCCCCCGCAACTTTGCAGGGTCTCAGCACAATCAGATATGTGGGATAATTATGCAAAGACATGCAAGCAAAATGTGCATACAAGGAAAGTCCATGTACCATAAAACATCAAAGACAAAGTGTCGTCCTTGTCAGAAGAACGCATGAATAAACAGATATTTTCTATACATCACAAGGGATTCACTAAGCAAAATAAGCAGCAAGCAAGAGGCCACTCTCTCTGGAGAATAAGCTCACAGATCTCAGTTTCTTCTCCCGACCCTCATTCAGTGAATTGTATTAGCCCACACGGACAGACAAATCCATTGATCTTGGCAGAGGCTGAAATTAGCTAATTAATTAGTGCAGGAGGGACGAGCAGACAGAGCTCATGATGCAGAAGTCATCCACAAAACAAAGTCCCATCCTGAAGTCGAACTCGCGCCTGTGGAGGTTTCAGGTTGAGGCTCGGCTCTGTACCTTATGTAAATACACCTCTGATGAATAATTCATGGCAAAGTGTCATGGGCAGTGTTACTTTGGTATGTTAATGAGATATGTAAATAGACAGCAGCGTGGTGGACCAGTGGCTGGTTTAAGAGATCACTGAGGGATCAATAGTCGAACGGTTCAGAGTGAATGCATTTGTTTATGTATGTACACATGTTTGTGTCAGATACTGTACAGCAGGAAGCCGCTGATGTGGACTGGAGTGGAATTTAAACTCGGTGTTGTTGATGGAAATCCACATAGACAGAATGAAGATGTTTTGACCAAATGTGTTATTAAGAATAATTTGGTTCCCAGTTTGGTTCCATTATGGAATCACTGTTACTGAAAATGTGTTTTAAAAAGCACAAACTTCCTTTCAATGTCAACCAGTTGCTCCTTTCTTTCTATTTTTGTGTCTCAAAGATGAGTGATGCACAGAGACTGAGCTGGTTTTTCACAGTTAAAGCTCCTACCAATCCACCCACACAGGTGTTTTCACTCATGTTGCCTAATTAGACCTCCTCTCTGGACAGAGTGGGCGTGAACAAACTGGGCTTGATTGGCATCTCCCTGACTCTCCTGCTGGCACCTGTTAGGGCGGAAACAACCTCCCCTGTTATCAATCATATTGGACCATAGATTATTGGACTGATGACAAGAGGTCGAATCGGCCAGGAAAAACGGAAACACCCCTGTGGATGCACAAGGCTTTAAAGAGTCACTCTAGTGGAATAGACATGGAGATAGTGTTGGATTTTTTTAGACCAGGTTTTGACAACTCCTCCTCTGAAATGTCTGCCTCCGTCCAAATAAAGCGAAGGTGGATGGATTTGTCCTCGGCCAGAAGCGAGGGGAGGTCACAGCCCATTGCAACTACTTTCTAGAGAAGAAATAGTCCCTATAAAAACTGCTGACCATGTGCTCCATGAATTATCCAGAGTATCAGCTGGAAAAAGATGTTGTTGATTCATTATTAAAATGTCATGAGCTAAAATCCCACTTCAGATGTAAAGAACTTGGGTGGCGGCAGAGACTTTACCCAAGACAAATACCTCAAAACCTGGGGCAAGTAAGTATTAAAATTATCTGCGTGACTAAAAACCACATTTTTTTAAAGATTTGTGTTTCTCAAAATGCGTTTATAATTTTTTGTAAGTTGGCCCTTCAGGATCTAAAAAAAAATGGACTGTGCTGAAAAAGTGTTTTGCTGCTTCCAAGTCAGTTTCACCTCAACCCAACATCACTGATGGGTGTGGTTTATTGCACCTGTAACCACGCCCCACAGTGACATCACTACGACCTTTACAGTGCGCCTTTACGTCATCTTACTCTTTAAGTTACTTGGAGAAAATCAGGGAGTACAAACAAGCCTTTTTATCAGAATTTAAGTTCGTACCAAAAGCAACTCATTTGTTTCTTCTGCTGCCATTTGGTGCATAATTGAATCGAGTGTCTCATCACTCACAAGTGTCCATTTAGTAGTTGTTCTGGAGCTTTCAATCTCCCTCGGCGTGCTCAGTTTGCCTTTCTGCCTTGGAGTCGTAGATATTCTATTTCTTTCTACTTTTAGAGAGCAACTCCATCTGTCGAGGAAGACGATGCAATAGAAGTGAAAGCTGCAGAACACCTCCAGAATGTGGTCAGGTTGTTTTCTCATCTGTGCTTCTTTCAGCTTTGTGTATATGTGCTGCTAGAAGACGCTGTGTTGTGTTTTTGGTGTTTGACATCCAGCTAACTAGTGATTAAAAAAAAAAAAAAGTGCGCAAGGTGTATAGCTTTTGGAAGCAGCCCTCTCTCTCCACACATCTCATTTTCACAATCCTTATGCCTGCTTGGTGATTTCCTTTGGTCTAACAGTAATGAGAAGTGCAGCAGAGTGGCAGAGCTAGCGGGGCACAGTGGGATGGAAATGGCTCGGTGTCTATCAAAGTGTCAAAATGGAATATAGCTGTGCTGCACTCTGGCCTTGAGCCACGGGGTGAGTCAGGGATTTGACGCACACATGCGAACACACACACCTACACTGTGAGGTCAATACAATCACTGCTGAGTCAAACCCCTGTATTTGTGATGGAGAGCGACTGAGATACAGAGGCGACTTGAGAAAGGGTTAATTATTGGGCTGGAGGGCTCGTAAGACACACAAGAGTGCACTGGTGTGTGTGTGTGTGTGTATGTGTGTGTTCTGGCCCTCACACACAGCTGCTCCGTACATTATACATCTATCCACATGGGAAATAATGAGATCACTAAGATCATTCTCTCAGAAAAAGAAATCCGTTGCATTTTCATGGCTGGTGCCCTGCGCATGTTAACAGCATGAGGCGAGGAGCGAAAACCAACTCTCCCTCCACGCGCCTCTCTCTCTCTCTCTCCCTCTTTTTTTCTTTTCTCTCTCTTTCCCTCTGGCTTTGCTTAATGCAAAAATTAGAGCATGTGTAGAAAATGCATGAGAAGCCCACAGAAGGGGAATAGGGGGCAAAAAAAAAAAAAAAAAAGGCGAGGGAAAACAAACCAGAAGAAAAAGAGCAGATGTGAATGTCGCCTCACCGGCTTGACAGCAGGGTCAAATCACTGTGAGGCGAAATGTACAGTAGCCAAATTCAACGCCGGTGAAACAAGACGAGCCACTGTACACAACGCCAGTGTGCGAATCCCAAACCCGAATGCAGCGCCGCGGATGTGGAAAAGGGCAAAGATGAGATACGAGTCCCGCTGTCAAAGCGTAAGCAGCGAAACATTACCACCCAGCCTAGTTTTGCATGATATCACACCCGTGATTCATATGTCAAAGATGATCCTCCTCACGATGTCGGCCATAAATGGGGAAACTCTATGCGGTGGCCTTTCCTCAAACTAATGAGCTAAACCGGTTTTTGATCTTTTTTTTTTCGTGTTCTGATTGTTCACACAAAGGAAGAACAAGTGCGCTTCTTCACATGGCCGAGCAGAGCACGAGAAAAACTGTACGTGTTTTAATGGAAACACTTCAAGAGATGGACGGCGCATTAAACATGACAAAGGTACAAGAACTATTTAAGAACTATTTTTACTGTTGAATCTGCAATAGTGTGCTGTACAGAGTGAAGCTTTTGAAAAAAACTGCCACTTCTGTCCTTCGTCTCCAGATATGTTGTAATAAGTGCGGAGTTTAAAGTATTTTTTTATGCCACCTGCTCCTTTCTTGACATACAGCCCTGGTTCATTTTGCAGAAGGTTCCTAAAGTTAAAAATGAAAACCACTGATTTGGTTTTTTGGGCCAAATTCTGAGATTTTGGACTTGACCTTCAAGCACACTGCAATTTCTCCAACAAAATAAATGGATAATAAGAACATCTTTATGAGACATTTTCGAGTTCAGGGGTCCAGTCAACTCTGTTCACCAGCACTCCAATTGCTTTCAAAAAATTGAATTGTTAGATGAACCTAATTTCAATATGCCACCTGTATTCCATCTGAACAAGTCGAGTAAAATGAGTATCTTGATTGTGTTATTTGATCACTGGATTTGTGGATGAAATGACATTGCTGACATTTGTCTTAAATTTATTTGCATTTGATGATACTGAAATGTTTGCAGTTTGTTTAGTTAACTTAAAAAATTTTAAGTTTACATTGATCAAACAGTTTAGTTGATCATTTTACTGAGGTCAAATGGTTTTGGATTGCATTGCTAAAAACAATCTTGTTTCAGTTAATGCTGTCTTCATTGCTATTGCATATTGCATTCAACATCGAGTGAAACATAAACTCCATGTCCAGTTGATTGTGTCCACCTCACTTGGTTCAACTGTATTGTCATTTTGGAGGATGTAGTTTGTGGTGCTGTTGGACTGAGTTATGTTGAGAGATGATACTCTTTGGTCAACCCTCGTTGATATAAATTGGTTGGACAAAAGTTTTAGCAGTCATCACTATAATCTTCAAAGGTGGAATTTATTCCAGGGCTCGTGCATCAGAAGTTTGTTTTATCTAGATGGGCTCAATAAACCGGACACTGAGTTTATTTGCGTGTTGGAGATCGAAGAACCAATATTAGCTCACGAAGAAAACCGAGCCTCCATAATCCTGCGGGATGTGTGCATGATTGCAAGAACAAACGTTTTCCACTGCTTTCACGACTGAAGAAAATACAATCAAAAGCAAATACAATACACACACATGCATTTCAACAAATCCAAAATGGTCAAACAGCTCTGTAACACTGCTTGCACATTTCTTGCTGTGTTGTTGACATGTCAAACATTTCTCCTTAAGACATTTCTATTCCAAGGGAGCTCTCACCACACTATCAATGGTCAATTATTCTCTTTAACTGCTGGTATTTGTATGTGGTGTTGTGACTGCTCCACTCTTTTAAATGCTTTAGTGAAAACATTCAAGAGGCATCAGCGTGTGTGACTGCTCCAGCTGCACGAGTTGGCATCGGGGTCTTTGTCGTGGGAGTGTTGGATTATGTTGCTGTGACCTCGGCGGCGCTTTCCGATGCCTCTGTTCTTCAGTATAGAGGAAGAGTAACTGTATGTTTATGTGTAAGCATATAATAAGTCCTTTTAGAAAAGTTAGAGACAGCTCTATTTTGGCCAAATATGCCATTGCACAAAATGTGGCCTCATGCAAACAAAGGAGATAAACTTGTATGTTTTATGTAATTCTGCTAAAAAGAGAACTGAACTTTAAGAAGTTAAACTAATGTTTCTACAGTGAAAAAGTTTTAAAATTAAAACACTCAAATGTGAGGACTTTTGCATATGAACCCAAAGAGCAGAAAATATGCTAAATTCCATTTGATTAAAAAGATCCAGAACTCAATAACTGTGAAAGAAGAAATAATATAGAGAATAATATATCGAGAGTAATCTGACATAATACAGGTAATAATATGTCTCGATTGAGAAATGTACAGTTTGCTGGTCTGAACTGTGGTTATGAGACTTAAGCTGAAGTATTTTAGCTGGACCCCCGACTGGTAATGACCTCATCTGTCCAGTCCGACTCTGCGGTGACCAACGGAAGAGTCTCCGTCATACACGAGTTTCACTTGTCCGTGGCAGTGAACGCAACACATGGGCCCACTGAGAACACACATTTACGGCTGACTAGCAGTAACGTAATCACTTTAATCAGCATGTATTTTACCGTGACGTTGACTTCAGCTGGCGCTACAGTTCCACACCACTCCAGTTACACCTGGCTCTCTCAAAACTGAGCCCCTGGTCTGCACAGGTTACCTACCACTGCTCTTTTTCAGGTTCAAGCTATGGCAAACACTCTTCTTCATGAACAAAATGCTGCCTGAATAAATGACTGAAGCTGCAGGTTGCAGTTTATTTTCTGTGTCCAAGCTGACTGAGTCAGTGTTTTAATGGCGTGCGAAAAGATATTTTCAGATAATGTACCATTACCTGAAGTGTAAGGAAACACAGAGTAATATTAGTTAACCACCCGTAATAATAGCAAGTGACAAAATTGATATTTTAAGGTAAGTGAGCAAACTGGAAATTGGCCAGAAGGTGTCTCATAACTCATCATCACTCCTCCTTTTGAACTAAACACATTCATGTAGATATATATTCAAAATTGCTTGTCATGAAGGATGCAAAAAAAATTAGTTGAAGATATTCCTGCATTTTAAGTCTGCCTCCTTCAAATGTGCCGCTCCTGCTTTTAGAAACTTCTAGAAACTTTTGTTCGGACGAACATGTTGATTTAATTCATCAGACTCGCTAACTTCATTTAATATGAACATATTTGTAGCAAATCAAACACATGCTGTTGTTGATTTTTTTTAAATTTTATTTATTTGTTTATTTATTTTTTGAAGTGAAGGTTTGACCCTTCAGGTCGGACACTCGTAATTCAGCAACCTTGAATTACGATTTTAAATTCTGCTTTACACAAATGAATTTTCAGAAGGAGTCAGCAGTCTCAAAAGATTTTTTTTTTTTCTTTTTTTTGGTCATTCACATTTTCCAGTGAACAGTTTCCTTTTTTTCGTGCACCTGCCTGTCACTTTGAGCATATTCATTATCACATAATGCTCAAGAGTAAAACTATGAACATTCTGCCACAAATGCCTTGTCAAAGGTGAAGGTATTATACTTGTTATGAAAATTTGAGTCACAGTTAAGGATTTGTAAGGACGAGGGCAAATTCAATATTTTTACAAGGTTATTGTCTTTGGGTGCAAAACTGACTGAGTTTTCTCCTCCACAACTTCCAGAAGAAAGTAAATTTGGAAGTGAGTGAAAAAATGTGTTTGTCATTTGCTGAGGGTTACTGTTTCGAACATAAAGTGTGGATGCGAGGTGTCATGGGGGCAGGAGGTGTCAGATAGTCAATCAAGCAGTCACCTTTTTCTCAATCCCTTTCCCCCACAGTCTCCTGCCATCTATTTGTCATCTCTCTGCCTCCTCCAGCTCTGTCTCCCCTTTTCTCCTCACCCGCTCACTTTCTTTTATGTAAGTAGTTCTCATTAATCATCGCCCGGCTCCGACTACTAAGGCTTGTATGGATTTTTGTCAAATTGCTTCTGCCACATAAATCTAGCACATATAAATTTGTGTGCATTCAACTCACAACTGATGTGTGATTAATGGGCGTGAGTACATTTGCCTGTTCCACTGCAGATTTTTTTTTTTTTTTTTTTTTGCCTCACAACAAGTAGCGTTCGCACCTCATGTTTGGCTGGAGATCACGTGAACGGCTCGGCTGGAGCTGAAGGTCATTGTGGGAAATCTATCATGTGACAGGAGGGGTCACCGAGAGTCTTGTGGGTAATAACTGGTGACCTGCACGCAGTGGAAAGATATCAGTCACACCTCCTCGCTGCCGGTCGTCTCCGTGTCCTAGTTTGCAGGAGAAAGCTGTTCGTCATGTACAAAACCAGAGGGATGAGATGCTGTAATATGTGTCTGTGGCTCAAACGTTTAAATATATTGATCAGGATAAATGGACTAAAACTATTCTGCCCTACAAAGGCAAAACACAGTGGTGACATATTTGGACAAAATTGACTTTCTGACATTTTTTTTTTTTTGCTATAGAAAAGTGAAATTTCAGTGACCTTGCAGTTCCACTAATGCTAAGTTTAGTTATTGACTCCTTGTAAAAACTAGTTAACTTAGACCTCAGTTGCTACAATCTCATTTTTTTGTCAAGTGAATTTCATTTGGATTTGGTGGTTTGGCTACTTTAATCACATACTTCAATGTATTAAATTGTAAATAATATAAATATTAATAGTACTTCAACAGAAACACTTGATTTCCATAAGCTATGGACTAAATCATCTTTTTTGTTTCTTGAAACAAACTTGTTTAAATGGAAAAGAAACAGCTGAGAGAACACATTTTGTTGAGTGTTCAGTGAAGATTTGTTAAGAGAATAAGATTAAGTATATTTTAGGGTTCTGTGACAATGACTTTCAGGGTAAAATCAGTTTAAGAAGACATGAAATTTAAAGCATTACAGCCCCTGTTTTACAGTTTCCAGCCTGAAAAATTTCAGCCCTGTTTTGTTTGTGTTTTTTTTTACAACCTCGCCGCCTCCGCAGGCAATAAAAATAAGTCCAATAGCTGAAATTACAACAATACAAAAGCAACTGCAACAATTTCACTCAAACACAAAAGAGATTTCCATCAGAAAACATTGGCAGATGTCTTCATCACAGCAGATTAAGTGTGATCACAGAGTGAGACTGAGCCTGCACTCTCTCTGCCTGTGTCCATCTCCGCTGTGAAAAGCAATGAAATTAACTGTAATGACACGATCCTCGAGGGGGGGCGTGATGGCCGGCAAAATAAGCGCTGATAGAATTTATGTGATCGCAATTAAATCTAAGTTATTGCGGGAGTTTCCTTATGAACTTGTTTATTTGTTCCATCAACACATAAAAAAAAAATTTTAAAAAAAGTTGGCCCTCAATCCCTCAGCGCGTTCGTAAAATAAATATGAAATAGAAATCAATTTAACAAAGCCCTAACTGCTATTCCTCGGATGCCATTTCCTCACGGTTGCGCTAGAAAAATAAAATTCAAAGACAATAAAAAAGTCATAAATTGTGGATATCAAATAGCTTCCTCTAAGGTTTATGGTCGAATTCCCCTCGCTGATGTGATTTTGAGTCGTTACCTCGCACCAGTGAGCATAAATGGGAATGGAATTTATATTGAAATGGCATAGCTCATGTTTGATGTGGGAGAAGTGATCAATGATTTCATTAATTAGCTTTACATATTTGAGCTCGGGGAGTTGTACCTTTGATATTCTCCCCATCTCCTTCTCGCCCTGTAGCATACTGCATCTCCTCCTGTGTCTCTGGTTTTATCTGCCTGTCTGTCCCGCGCTATCTCCCCTCATAGGCCGGTTGAACACAACACCGCTGCAGAATGGACCTTTGATTCAGGTGGATGCCAGATTATTATCGAGGCTTCACCTGTGCCTCTTTTAGGGCTCGTGTTCTCGCCGTGAAACCTGCGTGTGGGAGGTCAATGCACGGCTCTTTTTATGTGGAAGAGCCCGGTTGCAACTTTGCATGGAGACGGCTGTGAACAGGGCGATGTCAGCTGTGATTGCTGGTGATAGCTGCCAGAGGGTGTTTTGCTGCTGCCAACGAGAAAGTATCAGGTGCTTGTGAACCTGTTGTACAGCACTTTGTTGTGATATAATCTGAAAAACACTCGCGCCTACGCTACTGCAACCACTTTAACCCGACGGTAACCCGACCTGATGAGACTTGTTTCACAATTAGTACCAACAAATGAATATTTCTTGGAATGAAAAATGCACATGAAGTGCATTACCGACGCCTCCTACTATCGAGTGCACCTACTCATTTTTGCACTATGGCTCTTATTCTTATTTATGGTATTCATAATATTCAGTCACTGTTTTATTCATTTAAAAAAAGAAATCTCACAACAGTTCATTGGAATGCATCGCCTAAACATTAATTACATTCAAATTCATTCTAATTTGTCTTAATTTCCCCCTCTCTCTCAGCAGAAAAATTAATACTACCCGCTGATTATTCCATGCCAGGCAATTCAGAATGCTTCACAGAGGACAAGAAAATGAGCGAGACTATTTGCATATCAACATGATTCAAACCTCGTATTTCTTAGAAGTGGCATCTTTTGAAGACAAACATTGCAGGGAACAAAAAAATGGTCACGCTTTTCGAATTTTACCATTGAAGTCAAACAGAAACAAAACTTTGCAGCCTTGTGGAAAAATTTTCCTCCAGTTGATGATGATACATAACAGCGTTGCCGTGTGTCGTGCTCTTACCGCACGTCTATAATATCTCTACTATCCCTCTGATGACTGAGAGGAAAACTTTCCCCAAATTATTGAACTTTGGAGATGTAATTTTACAGCGCATTGTAGTTTTCTATTAAGACTCCATTAGCAGTTGGAGGGTGTGGGAGCGGCTGCGGCTGCTGTTAATCAGAGCATAGGGAAAGGCCTGGAATGGATCTCTAATCACCTAGTCTGTAATCACCTCATACATCACCCAGGCACATGGGCAAGATAGGAAACACGCTCTAAAACATGTGAATATAGGCACACATGTCAACAAGTGCACGTAAACAGATACAGGATCGATACTGCACAATTCTAATCCATAAATAACACAGAACTCCCCAAATGTGAATCTACTGCAAGTAAATTCTTCTTCTTTGAAGGGTGTCATCACCAGTTTATATTATTCATACCAGAATTTTTGTTTTAATTATTACAACAAATGGATCATTGAGTCTTCAAAATCATTTTTGTTATCAGAATTTTTTTGCATTGACTTGGAAGTTAAAGCTGCACTAATTGCTCAAAGGTTCTGCCTGTTAAAAGGGAGCTTTTTCCTCACCACTCGCCTCGTGCTCATGGTGGAAACTGTTGTGTGTCTGTAAGTAATATTGCAGAGCGTGGTCTAGATCTGAAAGAGCCCTGAGACAACTTCTTATGTTTTGGCACTATATGAATAAAATTGACTTGACTTAATCAATATTTTTTACATTACCAGTGGATCAAATGACTGTGTTATGTGAAAGTGTTGCTCTTGGCGACAAACCCACTCTAATTCTCTAAAGAGCTTTAAAGTCTCTATCAGCTTATTGTTTTTGATTTTCCTGCCCACAAATTCCAATATGATCAACCTTGTTTTCAGCCTCAGCAGGCAGCAAGCAAAAGAGCTCTGATAATCCAACTGCAAAAAAAAAAAAAAAAAAAAACAGCAGACAAACTTAGTGGCAAGCTTGCGAACACCGTGAAACATTTCAAAGGTAAAATGTCCAATATTTTTCATAACAGCTGGTTGAGACCAACATGGAGATAAAAGAGGAGTGAATGTTGGACTTACATTCAACAGGTTGGCAGAAGCATGACTCCAATTCTTATTTCATTTTGACATGAAGCTCCATTATACTAGTTTGGTTTTCATACTCAGATTAATGTTGCAGATAAGTGGTTGGAATACAGTGTTTACACATGTACAACAACACAACAAGCAGCTAATGCTGAGCTCAGTAAGATGGATGATAATTACTGACTTTAAAAAAGCAAATAATTGCAGACTTGTTTACATTAGTTTTAAAAAGAACATTACTGTGTTATGGTGTTTCCCTTTTAGCAATTAAAGGCTCTTGATGCTTTTTTTTTTTTTTTCTATTCAAAAAACAAACATACACAGGCAGAATTAGTTTTACCATGTTATATTTTAATTTCTGCAGAGACAAAAATGACAAGCAATTTATTTACACAAACCTGTACAAAAGCAAATTAAATTATGTAAAATATCTCATAAATAGAAGTGGACTTGCGTTCAATACACTTTGCCATGTTCAGCTAAGCTGCGTGCATAGTGACTCATATTAAACGATGATAAATTTGTTCCTCAATTTCTATATCAACATCCAAGTCGCAGGACAAATAGTAATGGTTAATATTACAAATCTCATTACACACTGTGAAGGCTATATGAATAGAGGAGAGCGCGGGCCGAACACACACCTCGGGCAGCAAGACGCAAACGTTTGAACGGCAGGTGTTGCGTATTTCATGTTATGATATCACGTGCTAGAGATTTCTGTAGCAGCTAGTTCAGTGATTATCAGGAAAAACATGAACTGAGTATCAGAAATGAACTAGTGTGCATTGTAGTTGCCGACGTATTGGCATTTTTTTTCTTTCAAGCCCTCTCTTTTTGTCGAGTCTTTGTTCTCATTTCATCTGATCTGGAAATTCAAAGCATCACCTCGCAATATCATAGCAAACTTATTTGTAGGATGGGGTTTCATCACCTTCTGATATGCATATACTGTAAATCTGTGTATGAGTGTTGCTCGGCACGTCCTTCCTGAGGTGTGTGTTCTGTCAGCTACTCTCCCTTGCAGCTCCCCCCACCCCCACCCCCCACTTCCACTCTTCCTAGTAAACCGTCACATTAGCATTTTTATCTCCAGGCTCCCTCAACTCTCAGCAGTCAAATGTCTCCAAGTATTTTTTTTCTTTTCTCCCCCCCCAACCTCTATCTTTCTCTGCTTCTATATTCAGTCCTAGAGCTTGTTTCATGCACAAAGAAGGTTACTTGACCTCTGATGTCATACATGTACATGAGTGGAACACGACAAAAAAATCCATTATATCATTATTATTACTACCAACAAGCAACTTTTGAATGTACCTGTACTCATTCGGTAATGCACTATGCTAGGAATGGATATTTCAACAAGATCATCGAACCCAGTGCACGATCAACGACATTTGACTGGTCGTCCTCCAAGAAGCCTTTGACATCATGGGATTTCATCTAAGATATGCAAATGTATTTCAGTCCGTTCTTAAATGCCACCCCATCTACTTTTTGTAAGCATGTCAACGTAATTGTTTATGCACCATTCCAAACCAACATTTAATCATACCAATTGGTATAAAAAGGCACAATTGCATATTTGCATTCACTCTAGTATTTTTTTTTTTTTTTTTGTATTTTTTTATGTTTTGTTTCTTTTTTCAGAAGCACTCTAAATATACAAAGTGGCACCAGATAAAAAAAAAATAAAACACGTAGTACATTGTCATGATCGTTTCCACAGTTTGGACTGTTATCGTGTGAGAAATCAATGAGATTACAAACAAAAGACGGAAGATGGAAGATAAAAAATTTGCAGGTCTTGTGGTATAAAGTTAAATGAAACATGATGGATTTGGGTTTGTGTGGTGATATAAGACACATTGATGTAAGTATGAAAAATAAAGGGTATGGTCTTAACTGATGTACTAAGTTGTACTACATGTTTCTTCAGGTATAACAAAAGCAAGCAACAAGGTGGATTTCCATGTTTACAGGGAAAACAATTTTTTTTTGTACATTTTGTTTTACAGTTTTTTTTTCTTCTTCCTTCTCAGTAAGTGAAGTAAGTTCCCATTAAACGTGCAGTAAAAAGTAAATATTTATGTATACAGTTGATAAGTATAGGAGCACTTTCTTTCGAACAACGAGTAGTACTTACAGACTATAGATTGCCGGAATGCAGAAAAAGCAGCTCCGGTCAAACCAAAGGGGTTTTGCTAACATACAAAAAAGTTCCATTGCATCTGATATTCTTTTGCTTTATTACAGTCATGAGATTTTGCGCCTCTGTAGCTGCGAAAAAGAAAACATCACTGTGGACAGGGAGGCACAACATCTCAACATTGTCATGTGTCTGTGTGTGGTTAACGGTCAGCTCTGAGGATGTGATGGACGCTTTAGTTGAGACATCACATTCTTATCTCAATCCTTCATTTTAAAAAAACTTCTTCATGTCATGTGTATTTAAAGCAAAGTTCTCCCGGAAAGCTATGTTGTTGTTGTTGTGTGAAATGACGGGAATGGAGGAGGAGAGGGGGGGTCATCCTGTTTGCAAAGCTTTGGTTTCACTTTGACACCATTTTTTTTTCTCAGCCTGTAATTCCAAGAAAAAAAAAAAATCCCAGTATCGTACAGACGTTGCCTTTTTTTTGTTGTTTTTTTCTTTTTGATTGTTCTCCATTGAGCTGATTCTTACATTCGTGCTCAAAGATGCCGTTGCCATGTTTGGAAAGCAACATCTACTAGTGCTAACTGTCGGAACGGCCGCGTGTGGGTTCATGTCACCTCGAAGGCTTGAGAAGAAGTGAGAAAGAAGTTGATGCTTGTTGGTCACGTGTACATTATGATATTTATTGCTCAGTCTATCACACACACAAAGAAAAGAAATAACAGTAAAAAGCTGTCCTTGCAGCTGTTTTAGGATCAGCTTGGCCATGTTTGCCCCCTCCTAAGCCTATTATCGGTGTACATCTACAGTATACACTAAATATAGCCAAAACACACACACTATATACTGCATATCTGGCCCACACACACATACAGTTTCAATTGCACCTCCACAATTTTAATCTCGGCATGCCACACACTGTGCTTACCCAGGATTTTCAGTCAGTACAGCAGCGCCACTGGCCTCAGTTAAATGAATCTGCTTCTCTGCGTATGTGTGTGTGTCTGCGTGTGTGATTGAGAAAAAACAGGGTAGGTATTACAACTCGATATAAACAGTAGCATCCCACCGGGGGGGTTGATCCGAATATGCACACACACACATGCTTTTCCAGCCAACGCAGCGATATGTCATGGCTCTGATTTTGCATTTTTCGTAAGAGGGTTTTGGTCTCAACCTCGCCAATCAAAGACAAAGAACGAGAGACTGAGGGAAGGTCGCAAGACAAAAGGGAATGAGAGCAGTTAGCGTTGTTGCTGTGGTCCGATGTTTATGTACAATGAGTGACTTTTACGCACTGGTATGTCAGAATCACGTGTCCATCGTAGCATACCAGCGGCGTTGTAGTCCGAAGCAAGGTGGTGTTGCAGCAAATCCCATTGGCTCCTGTTTCTGTCCCTTTCAGGAGAGGACCGAGACAAGTGTCGTTTTCTGGGCTGAGTATTTAAAGCTTAGTCTTTCCCGTCCTTTCGAGGGTTCGTATACGGTCAAGTTTTGGTCTGCTGTTGAGCAACTTTTATCACAAACAGTCAAGATGACAGAATCCACGGACGGCTCAGCGTGATAGAGACCATTATGTCCAATATGTTGTTGCAGCCACTGAACAACATGGCCAGAGTGTTGCACTGTTCTGAAATTTAAAAAAAAGGCATAACCAGACACACTTTTGAAGTCAAAATAGTCCACATGTACAACTTTGTTTCTAGAAAAAAGCATAAACAGAAAAAGAAATGGTCTCTTTTTGTACAGTGTCATCTTCAGGGAACGGGGCCTTCATGGGGTACGGGGGGGTAATGCATGCATGTACCGTATATGTAAAATGAGTTGATTATTGTACAGATAGACTGTCAGGCAGCAGATCGTGTCCCAAGAGCCCGACTCGCCAGTAGAACATCCCAAGTCCCATCACTGCCCTCAACAGTTTTTCCTCCTCCTCCTTTCTTCCAGGTCATGGCCGGAATTAGCACTTAAAAAAATGGTACTATGTTTATATATCCACTTAGATTTTTCATTAAGGAGCTGTCGTAAAAGTCTTTGGAGAAAGTTTTGTCCTACCTTGCGTAGGACAAGGGCGGCTAAAAGCTTCTAGAGCTGTAACGGTGGTGGGTAAGCAACTATGCTTAGTGTTGTATTTTAATGCCATATGTTGTGGCACAGCAGGTGCGTCAAACCCTCCCAGCTCACAGGTATACCTCCCGTCGCGTTAGAGTACCACAGGATGTGGGCTTGTACTCCCCAGTGGGTGCCAGAGGGATCTCCTCGGTGGGGTGGCCCAGCGCCTCCTCCCCGCTTCCTGGCGAGCCGTAGGAAGGCGAGCCGAAGGCCTCATAGGAGGAGGAGGAGGAAGCCATCTTCTTGTTGAGCAGGTTGCGATTGCGGTCGCCCATCATGTGAGCGGCGGTGGGGTCTCCGTTGGCCATGGCGGCCATGGCGAGGGTCTCTTGGCTGCCGGGCTGCTCTGCGCTGCTGCTGCCGCTGCCGCTGCCGCTCATGAAAGTGGAAAGCTTTGGTTGTTGTGGGGTGGTGGTTGACTTGGATGGCCGCCGCTCGGGCGACGTGCGCACAGGCATCCAGCAGGAGTCCGAGTGGCCGTACTCGTCGCATTCCCGGGTGCACTTGCCAGTCATGGCTACGTCAGGCAAAGGCCGGGCGTCTAGAGGAAGCAGAAGGAGAAAAACAAAAGTAAATGATGCTGTTTGTTTCACTAAAGTGGGATATTTGATGATAGCTACCTTTTTTTGACTACATAAATTTCCTGGCACTAAGTGTTTGGTGTGGTATGTGTCACATGATTTGGCTGCTATGAATTCCTTAATTAGATGCGTGAATCTGTATTTTCTCCCTAATGAGGTCATCACCGCATCTGAATGTTAATGGAGAAGGTGGAAAACAATAAAAACTGGTCACGATGGTTACCAGGCAGCTTTTGTCACAGCTGATGTCAGTTCAGAATTTTATCACGAGCGAACAGAATTAAGCTTGTACGGATAAAATTGCATGTTTTCATGCAGAACCCATACCACATGACAGAAACGGTAACAGAAAGCAACAATGAAAAGAAGACTTCCACTGGCTACGACAACAGCCTCAAACTAAAAAACAGTGGCGTGAATCAGAGTTGAAATAATGTCATGCTTCAAAACGTGTTTGTGCTGAGAGGGGAAGGGAGGGGAGGGACGGGGGGCAGCGATGAGACGAGGGAGGAGGTCAGTTTGTGTTTCTCAGTTTGCCTTGATCTAAAATTTAAGATGCACAATTAAGCCTGCTGTGTGTGTGTGTCTGTAGTGTGTGTGGGTGAGCATGTTTGTGAGATGGGAGCACCAACAACACCCTATTTTCTTATCTGGTGATTGACAGACGGCAATCACATTCAGATCTAAGTAGCTTAATAGCTTTGTGTGGCTAAAGCGCCCTGATATCCTCTTAAATCCACTAATAGGGGTCTTAACCAATTACCTTGCTCGGAGCTGGCCTCAGATTAACTACGTCTACTGTATTATTGTGGAAAGCAAATTATGTGCTTACAATGCTACGCCAGGACAACAGGTTTGACAGATATCCCACTGTCAATGACTACTGTCAGACAGTTTATTCCAGTGCAATATGTGAGAGATGCTTATCCCAAATACAGCAAACCAAAGCTGAGAAGCTGGCTCAGTATAGAGCAAAAACTAAGGCAGGAAGGAAGAAAAAAAAAAAAAAAGCCCTGACCAAATGCTTAAACATTACACAGTGCCAGAGTTAACCAGAGTGCCATTGTTATAGAGATGCTATGTTAGGATGTAATTTATTCATGACCTGATGCAAAATATGGAAAACCAAAATCAAGCAAAAGCGAGGGTGAGTGCAAACCAAGCCAAGCATGCCTTTGCCCATAGTAATAAAAAAGAAAAACAAGAGTTTGGACCATGGCTTACTTTTAATGCTCTTTTTCTCCTGTAAAAGAAAAAAATAGAACAGAAATCACTCTTTATGTTTTGCACTTATGCAATAATATATACTGTGTGTATATACTGTATGAGAACCCTTGAGCAGCATCGACAGTGTAAACTAAAAGACACAAGAGCACCAAAACAGTGTTATGCAGAGCAGACACATGACTGGAGACACGATGCAGCCGAGACAAGGACGGCAAAGAAAGAGGAGGTAGGAAAAACAGAATGGGAGTCCTCTGTGGTCCTACTGATTTGACTTTTTAATCAACAAAGGAATCACTTATTTCACTACCAATGCCTTTCAGCCAAATGCTCGCTTCGAGAGTGCCATTCCTGTGCTGCCAGAAATGTGATTTCTCCTAAACACCTATTAGAATCCATTTTCCTGTCACAAATTACCTTTGTTAAGCATCAACTGATGATTGCCTGTCAATATATCGCCAATGCCTCAGGGAGCAACTGCCACTTGATAGAAAAATCAAATAACTTTTTTGTCATTAGTGAGCCCAAAAACATCTGAGCAGTTCTGTTTAATGAAATGTGAACAGCTAAATAAATGAGAAGAAAGGAAAGATAATACAACAAAAGAGAGAGATGCGATGACAATCACAAATAGCTAACATGCCAGCTGATGTGGTGAAGATGATAACAGAGGCTATGGATCATGGTCTCCCTCCTCCTCTCCGTCTCAGCTTGACAAACACAGCCGTCAAAGAGACAAGCAGATACCAGGTACTGATTATCCTGCTCATTTACACCTGCGATTGAGCCATCAGGCTTCCCACAATGCACAGCGGCTCTCGCGAGGCCTCGGCACCCTGCCCCTGGATGCTCATCCCGCTGCCTCCTCAACCCGGCTCGCATTCAGACAAAAACCAGCGGGGAGGACCTCTCGCTTCCTCCGGCTCTCGTGGGGAAGCGGCCAACCTTCGGCGGCACGTCTCCGCTGGCCTGCGCGGCGAGCTGCTGAGGTAGTTAGCCGGCGCTCTTGTGTGCTGTGCGCGCTGAAAGGAGGCTGATTATTTCCTAGCCACGGTCCATTGACTCTGCAGGCTTGCTAAAAATGAAGACGTTTCCCACTGAGCTAATGAATTAGGCTGCTATATCAAAGCAAAAAATGCTCTGTTTTTTTCTCTTTCCTCTTACAAAACTGTCACCTCCCCCTGAGGTTGGGCCATCAATATGAGTATTTTAAAACCACTTAAATCCATCTGTCCTGAAGCTCTGGACAAATAAGTAGGCAAGAGTCGGCTTCAGCCTGGACTGGAACTTGAACCTTTTGGCTTAGGAATAGCTGCAGGGAATGCTAAATTAAATTCAATGTCCCCTCAACATCCATCAGTTTATTATTTATTTATTCATTCCAGCAAGAATGTTCCCTTGGTAGCACATTTGATTCAAAATTTACTATAAATCTAATGATGTAAGTCGGCAGAATAAAAGCAAATGCATTACAATGTGGCTGAAAAATCATCAGTTGTAATTGTTTCAAGTATTTCTGGGGACCTGCAACGTTGCTTCCAAGCATATCCATAGGCCCTTTCAAGACCCAATTCAGAAACCAGGACGTAGAAAATATCTTCAAAGAAAAGCCCTGAGAGCGCACGCAGCACTGTCGCAGGCTTTTGTTACATATTCACAAACATCCCGCGAGCCCACACTATCAGCCACAGCATAACACAATACAAGTGGGTCACGCCGCTGCGTTCAAAAGCCTCCCTGCATCGCTGAGAGCCCAACAAGGAGGCCCCTCCGTCCCAGGTTACGTCCCCGGGGCTCGGGCCTTGTTGTTCGGGGGAGTCGGAAAACAGTGGCGCAGTCTGGATGCCACAGGAAGAGCCCTGCTATCTCTCGGGAGAGGAGGGCTTTCAGCCGAGCAGGGAGGGCTTGTTTGCTCATAATGGCCTGCAATGCAAGCCATTAGCCCTCTTTTTTTACATTTACTCAAAAAGAGGCTTCGGGAAGAACGAGGGAGCGGTGGATCAGGGGGGGTGATTGGCAGGCGAGTTCGAAGGCCGATTGGCAGGAACGGAAGGGCGTCCGCTTTCCCCGAGATGTAATTCCATATGGACAAAAAGTCGCGGCGCTGAAGTGATGATTACCCAGCGAGACGCCACCGTGAAGCAGTGCTGCAAGATATTTGCGCCTCACACTGTGTCTACGCCAAAGGCTTTCTTCATTTGTGCGAGGCTGAAAGTGGGCCAGTGGCTGCACTGGTTGAGCTGTGGCTTTTCTTAGCTGGCTTTAGTCAGCCACCCTATCAGCTGACTGGCTTACACTGTGGGATATTTCAAAGAACCTCCACTGCCGGGGTACAGTAGCAATTGGATGCGGAGTCTTTAGCACTTAGATGTTGCAGTGGTAGGGAAAAAAAAAACGGAAGGGTTAGACTGTCATCGCTTCTGGGCATATGCGCACTAATGTCTGTTGCGTGGGCATTTCTGGGCAATTACGGTTCAGCGTGTTTGTTTGTGTGGTGGTACTGTACGCCGCGCTTTCGCTGTGGCGTGTCAGCAAAGTCCACTTGCCAGTCCACATTCATCTACGTCACCGACGCTTTCACTTCTGAGCTGCCTCGTCCCCCGCACCATCACTTCTTCCCTCTCTCGCTGCATGAGACACTGCGACACAGACTGAAGCTCCGTGACCTTTCGCCCTCTTTTTTTCCAGCCGGCAGATTCAACCCAAACAGCTGAGGCATTGGGAGGAAGAGATGGAGGGAGGGAGATGGGGGGAAAAAAAAAGACTGGGAGGGGAGAGGACAAAACAGAGGTGATGTGCCTGCATGCATTTTTGTGCGTCTACACTGTGTCTTTGACAGACATTGCAGTCGGCCGGACAGCAGATAGGGGTCAGAGCGGAGAGGGAGGAGGAGGGCATGAAGACAGGGATGATGAAGAGAGGGAGGGATGGGTAGAAAGAGAATGAAGGAGAGAGAGAGAGAGAGTGTGTGCTGAGTATAGCAGGGTCAGGGCCTGGGAGAAGGGAAACAGCAGATTGAGTGGAGAAGACAGCATGGCTGCCTCTGGGCCGTCACAGGCCAAACACACTGCCAAAGAGAGCAGTGGAGAGGAGAGGAGAGGAGACGAGACAGGAGGAGAGGAGGAAGAATTGAGGACATTAGCAAAGACAGGAGGAGGAGAGAGGAGGGGAAGGAAGGACAGAAGAGGAGAAAGAGTGATGATAAAGGGAACTTTGACTACAGAAGACGTACTGTTCTGTAAATAAACCCGGGTCACATGCTCTCAGGTGCTCTCCCACATTAACTTCTCAATCCTTGATTCAGCCTGTTTACGGTTTCAAATTATCTCTCCGACAATGAAGTCCTGTGTGCAGGCTCACCTCGACGCTAACTCCGTCTAATCTCATCACATTCCCTCCATTAAGAAAACTTTAAAAATAACACTTCAACCGTTTAAGAACGTCTGCATGGTTCCAATTTGTCGCCAACATCTTCTCGATCAAAAAAAAAAAAAAAAAAAAGTTTCAGGCAGCTCGGGCAGAAAAGGCACAAGAGGGCGCCTCTGTGAGTCTGGCTCGGAAAATGGGCTCGTGATTGCCTCGCACCCCTCATCAAAGGCCTCCCTGTTCGGACGGATCTATTTCGCACGGCAGAGCAATCTGCGCCAAGATGACAGCGTACATCGCCGGGTGTCATACAGATTACTCCGTGCGGCTGAGGGAGGGAAAATGAAATATTTATCCTGAAAAACCAGCTGTTGGAAATGCTCATGACAAAATAGGAGAGGAGAGAGAAAGGAGACAAATGAAAAGTGATACAAGTAGACAGCAAGAAAAAAGAGAGAGCGACAGCGATAGGAATGAAACTCAAACCAAAAACAACACCAAAGAGAGCTGGCATTCGCTCCGCAGTCGCTCTGCAGTCGTCTTTCTCGTTTCTGCTGTTCTACTCATTCTCGCCTCTAATAGGGTCCCACTTAATTAGGTGAAACTTGCCGACTAATTATGGTGCAAGAGCGAGTCTCCCTGTGTTTGGCTGTCTCACTTTGCAGGGCCCCTGTGGCATCGCCTCGCGGCCGAGAGGTCCTCAGCATCAAAGACAGACAGGCAGACACACACACAACTAAAGGTGGCTGTGGGGAACGAAAGGAAGGAAGCGGAGAGAGAGGAGCCTGAGAGGAGAAAATAAGGTGAGAGAGGAAGTGTTCCTGAGAGAAAGGAGCGGCGAGAAAAAGAATAGGTGCTAAATTATTAACACTGCGACGGCGAGTTCAGACAGAACAATATCCACAGGAAAAAGCGATATTTGTCTTTCTCTTGCTGAGATGTTTGCCAGACAATTAAGGAGGGATGGAAGAGAGAAAGAGACGCAGTGGTGCAGGGGAAAATGAGAACAAAAAGGGGGAGTCCTGGGGAGCGATGACCTTTTTGAAAACGCAAGTCATGGCGTGCACTGCGAGCATCGGCATTAATTGATGGCATTAATGTCAGCAGGGGGAGGGTTTTTTGTCAGCATAGTTAAAGTTAAACCTGAAATGTGTAACCCCGAGATCTCGCATGCGGGAGGCCAATTTGATCGAAGGAGCAGAAAATAAGACATTTTCTGTCCCTCTTAATTATTGTACGCCTGAGAAGTAACTCACGAGCCCACTTGACCCACGCTTCGCCCCTGTTTTCAACGCGTCTCTCCACCAGGCCTATTGGCTTTAGCGGCGCTGCTCGCAGGCCCCCGGCTGGAGGAGTGCTGTTCAAAGTGGCAGCAGGTGATCTATTCTCTGCCTTCTGAGCTTCTTGAAGTATTTACTGCCTGGCAAGGGCAACTGAGGGAATAATCTGGACCCCCCTCCTCCTTCTCGCCGCCATGCCTGGAGAGGTGCAGGACGGGCGAGAAAAGGGAAAAAAAAAAGATGGAGAGGTTGAGTGAGTGAGCGAGAGAAAAGATACAGAGCCCTGATCGAGTTTTGTAATGAGCTGTCACCTCCTTTTGCCTCGCTTTTTCCAGATGCCCAACTTCTGTGTGGAACAAAGACTCGGCATAAAAAAAGCACACATGAAGGCCATGCAGTGCTTATAGGAGACATTTTCTGGGCTACATGTAGGTGGATCGCTTCCTTTTCATTCTATACTAACTAGCACTACAATAACGCTGCAGGTCGGCATTATGGGTATATGGCTGCTTTTCTCTTGCAGCGGGGTCAATACACTTTATGGAATAATGAATGTACTGCGGCCTGCTCCTGAGGTAATTAATTGAGGAGAGATTAACTAGCATAATTTCATTCTGGTGACGATCTCTCAGCCAATTATCAAATGCGGCTTGCACTCTCGCTCGCCTCTGCACACGTCCTCTCTCCCTGGGTCTCTACCTCTTCTCCGCCCATTTGAGCAAGTCAGCACTCAAGCCCGTAAATAAAGCATCGCTGCACATCATGCACGCATTCACCTCGCATACGTGCACGCATGCATGTGCAGGCGGGGCTTCTCGTACGGCGTTTGCACAGAAGCACATTTTCTCAGTCTCGGATTCGGATGGACAGCGCAGACCGGTGTCCTCAGAGCGCTTCTGACCTCTGACCTCATCTATAAGTGGAACAACAGCAGGATGATGTGGTGGAGGAGAGAAGCAGAGTGACTCATCCACTCTGCTAATAAGAATGATGTTGCTGGCTTCCTGCCACACACACACAAGACTACTGAAACAAAAAAGCTCGACACAACGCCGAAAATACCTCCTAAATATGTCCTGAAATCCACAAAATCTGAAAACAAAGGGATTTTCTCATCAGGCTTTCATATTATCCTTGAAGCATAACACTTATAATCACCTTTAGCAGCTACAACTCACATCTTTGTGTATGTAATTCATTTATGCCTGAAAAAAACAGCCAATTACAGTATAAAATAAAGTACCACAGCGCCTTTTTTTTTCATGTGCTGTTTTCCTCAGCGTGCCACTCTGAGCTTATACAAAATACCCTGGAAGACCCGTAAGGATTAGCATTAGCCGCTCTGCTATGGTGCACACATGCAACACTGCTTGCAACCGATAAAACAATATGGCATCCTCAGCTCGTTTCTTCCCACCACGCAGACGCCGTGTGTTTGCAGCGAACCTCACATTAGCCATGCAGCGTGCGCGAAGCTTGCACGTGTGTGTGTGTGTGTGTGTGTGTGTGTGTGGATGCTTTGCAGCCACAGACAAGAAGAAAAGCACACAGTATTATTTGATAAGACAAACACAGGATGAAGGGGCGGTGGGTGTGTAGAAAATGGTAGGGCTTACTGAGCTACTGTGAGAGTGTGAACGAGGGGTTAAATCAGTTTAAAAAAATGTGTTTTTTATTGTTTATTATTCCTCTAAATTCTCTCTCTCTCTCTCTCTCTCTCTCTCTCCAGTCTTTAGAAAAAGAAGTGTCATTGCTTCTCTTCCACTGTTACTCTTATCGCACACTCCCAGGCACACTCACACAATGGCCTGTTTTACACCATTAAATGGTTATTTGTCAAAATACAATTTCGATTAAATCCACCCGAAAATAAAAAAAGAGAAAAAAGTCAGTGATTTGTGCTTTTCTTTTTTTTTTTTTCGTACTGATCGTACTAATAAGAGAAAACATCTAAATCATGGTTGAGCAACCTGCAGGGGGACGGTTGAGAATATGACTCGGGGTGGGTTAAAAAATATGATAGCAACTGAGGCTTTGGTGGATTTCTTTTTCTTTTAATCAGATACAGTTTAAATGAATGGCGCCTGCACAGAACATAGTTCAAGTTCAGCACATGTTCAGCCCTAAGCAGCACATGAAATACGACGCTTCGGCAGGAAGTATTAAACCGCTTGGCAAAGACTCTCATAACACTGGCAGCGAATTTGCATCAGAATTTCATTATGTGTCTTAAATTTAGTTTGACCTACATCTCACAAATAACTGTTGTGTTCGTGCATTTTCATTTCAAAATATTACAAAATAAAAGCCCGTCCTCCTGATGCAAACCTCTCAGCACCTGATGTCTAAAACAAAGGCTCCACTTGTGATGAGTAGTTAGCAGCGGCAGGCTAGCTGGTTAGCTCGTGAGTCAGCCAGATAACACCCACAACCTACCATGCTTGTCATCCTGAGTGTAGCAATTAGCTCTCAGCTGCTAGCGCGTTCTGGGCCAGAGCGAGCCGGCCACGGTGAGTCACGACCTTAATGGGAAGCCAGTGGTGGAAATGCGGTGGGGGTAATTATGCTGACCTCGAGGGGGGGGACAGGCTTTCAGTATTTTTTTTTTTTTCTCGGCGTGGAGGCTTGTAAACAGGCACACCGAGCTCCACTCCAGGGCAGAAAAAAAGCCAAATTATCCAGGGCCCATGTTTTCCAGAGGGATTAGTTTTCTGTGTTTCAGCAGGTTCACAAAACATGATGGACTCTTGTGTTCAAAACTGTGAGGAGCTGATCGAGTCCTGTAGATTGTAGGGACTCACTGTTTACTCTCTAGCTTTTCATAAATTTGATCAATGATGAATTCAAACTCTCCTTTATGATATGGGACCAAAGATGTAATAACAATCTAGTTGGACTGTGGTTTAATGATGGGGCATCTGTTGGTGGCCTCTGAAGTCTCCACCAGTCCAAAAACCAAAACCAAAAAACACTGAGTGAAGCTGAGATAAAGACGTGCTCACTGTTTACTCTCCAAATTCTAGCTTTTCATTCATTTTTGTGGGACTTGTGAAGATGATGCATATTAAAGTAATGATGAATTTTTAAATCTGACCAAACCAAAAATGTAAAAATAATCCAGTTGGACTGTGGATTCACAAAGGCATCTGTTGCAATGGCCTCTAAACTTTGAGCCAGTACAAAAACCTAAAGCAAAAAGCTCTGAAAGAAGCCAAGAGTCCTGCTGATTTAGATGGAGACTTGTTCAGTTTACTCTTCAAATTCTATCTTTTCATTATTTTTGTGGGAGTTTTACATGATATGCAATTCAAATGATGGTGACTTTAAACTCTCCTTTACAATATGGGATCAAAGCTGTAACAAAAATCTAGCGGGATTGTGCATTCCCATTGTTGCAGTGACCTCTGAACTCTCTGCCAGTACAAAAACCAAAGCAAAAAGCTGCCTGTAACACTTTACTTGTGTTTGTGTTTTTGCTCTATTCCAATCATGTCATGATGATTTTTTTTTTTACCTCACAAGCTTCATTATTAAGATACGAGGATGTGACAACGCATTGACACACAGCATTACAGTGTAACGCCTCGGGTAACCAAACAAGGGATCAGACAGGTTTCGGAGACGTCTCCCTTCAGAATAGACGGGACTCCTGCTGGGAGGGTTAAAAACAAACTGCGTCAAATGGCTCAGTGCAGTGCAGCCCCTTCATGAAAGTGCTAAAGGATGTGCCAGTCAGCAAATAGGTTCTCCGGCACCTCTTTAATGCATCCGTGAGTCTGACCGGGGTGCCTGCGCCGTGTAAAACCTCCCACAGCGTTCGAGTGTTACAGAAGCTTTCTGTGACTGCGTGAAGACCTCGTCCTACATGACACGTCCACATATACCTGCCTGTATATAAATGCCATCGTATACTGGGCCTGTTCCTGCGAGGGGCGGCTCGGGAGCTCGGCTCGAGAAGCGTGATCTTTGATTTCTTCAGTGCCTTAAACACTATCCAGCCACTCTTGCTCAGGCAGAAGCTCAGAGCGATACAGCCTGATAATGCCAAGGTGTCCTGGATTATAGACTATCTCACAGATAGGCCACAGTTTGTTCCCTCCCGGAGCAGTATATTGGATTTGCTGCTGCAGAGAGGCACTGCGCTGTCACCTTCCTTATTCACTCTCTATCTTTGACTTGAGACTCAACTGCGGGTCACGCCACCTCCAGATTTTCTCTGATGATTCCTCCATTATGGGTTGCATCGGTAAGAGGGAGGAGGAGGTGGACTGTTTATGGGGAGATCTGCTGCGTGGTGCACCGAGGATCATCTGCAGCCGAAGGTTTGTTATTAAGAGGATTTCTGATGAATGAGACGTAGTGACACCTTGAGTTTTGAAATGTGCTTAACGTGAATCAAGTTACTCAGTATTAAGATAACACACAAAGCGACATAGTGGTGAGATCAGAAGCAGCAAGTTAGGGAAGTATGTAAGAGTACTGTGATACCAGCTATAACAGTACGTACACCTGATTATTATATAGCATGATTATGTAATTATACTTTAAGTTGTCTGCATTAATATCAAGATATGATGTAGTGCATATTTTATATATGTTCCATGTACATGCAGTATCATGTCATATAGTTCAGTCTAATAAAGAATGGGATGTTAATTATAGGGTGAAATGCAGTGATATAAATTTGCAATGTAAAGTAGAGCAACATAGCAGAGAATAATGTATATAAATATGTAATGAGCAACTTTATCATTATTATACCTTATTTTATTTTTAAAAACAGTAGTAGTTGTGCTAGTACTATTGTTAATTCATCATCCATGGGCACCTTTTCTGTACATTCAAAGTCTGACAGCATCAACAAGAGCAAATAATAATGCATGTACATATTTTTCTATATTACCCTTTAATGTTTATATGCATGCATGCCCTAGCGCAAGGACGTGCCAGCTACCCACGTCCTCTCCTCCATCCCTAAGAGGTTTTGCATGTTGGGTCAAATTATGCAGCGTGAAGAAGCAAAAAGCCCATCTGAACATTTCCACTCACTATCTTTTACCCGGTGCCCTGCCTCGGCAGCTGAGGGGGTGTCGGCGACAGCGGCACACCACATCTTAAACATTCATCAGTGCACGATTCTGTTTCCAGCAACAAGCGCCACAGGGAGACAACAAGGCTCTTTTCAGTCATCGCTCAGAAGTCGCTTCCTACCCTTGAAGCTCCAAATCTAGATGTGAATGCAATTGGAGACCGGAAAGCAAGTTTCACATTCGGATGTATCACATGGATGAACAAGAAAGGGGCATGATTGGAAGTGAAACAGACCCTGGATTGGAGTCACTAACCATGCCCCTCTTTCAACCCACCCCTTCTTAACAGGCCAGTTTAGCAATATAGAACTGCAGCACCATGGCTGGAGCCATACACAGTGTATTATTTAAAGCACCAGGGGCCCAATTTGTCACTCTGGCGGGCTCATCACAGGCGAACATCCTTTATGAAATGCACTTTTCACGCTGCCTGTCGGAGGGATCAAAGCAGCCGCAGCCTTGCCCGTTTCTCCCTCTTCAGTTTCCCTGCTCCGATTCCCACTGACAAAATGAGTCAATTTAAACCAAATGGATCCCCTATCAAAATAACGAGAGGGAGTGAGGGAGATAGGCAGGGAGAAAGAGATTCATATCGTGGGTGGGTGAGGTTTGGACAGGTGGGCAGTAACTGGGGAATATGAACACTCAGCCTCTCTTATATTGACTGAAAATGGTTGGATATAGAACATAAATGCCATCACTGTATTGGAGTTGAAGTCGGTTTGCAGCTAAATGGAGTAGATTGTCAGAACTAGGGTGTAAAAACTCAGCTTGTTGTAGAAATACTTTTCTTCTTCTGCTGTTTCGATGAGAGCTGCATTTTATATGTAGCTCTGTCATTTACCCTTTGGCTGATATGTGTGAACTACTTCTGGTCTAATCTATGTATTTTAAACATTGTGTCTACTTTGGCAAGATGTGTTTGGTATCTTACAAAACAGTTTCTGAACAAGCTTAATTTAAAGGTGAATTTCAATGGGGCACTTTAGTATCATCTAGTGGAAGCTGTAGGAACTACAATAACATTGAAAAACTCGTATCCTCCATTTTTTGAGCAAACTCTTAAGGAACTTAAAACTTCAAAGCGTACGATATTTAAGTAATAAAATATTTCAGCACGCACTTACATTCATGCTATGAGTAACCAAAGTAAGCACGTCTCAGTTTCATCTCAGCCTTATAGAAAAGCTAACACAGAGTTGAGCAGCTCCGGCACAAACGCAGAGCCTGCCTGTTTCGAAAGCTTGAATTGTCAGCAGCCAAAAGTTGTAACGCAGCGCTAACCTGGCATTGATCAGCAATTCTCGAGGACCCCTGCTGATATTTGGTGCAAATATTCCCGATTGCACCTTAAAGAGACACTTGAAGACGGTAAATTAATACTTGGGGAGTTCAAAAGCCTCGTGTTCGCCTCAGTATCTGCGCATTATTTCTGCCTCACACGATACTCAAATTAATTTGACATTAGGTGACAACGAGTACATAACACATCTTTGCCGTGCCATTTCTCCTTTGCCTTTGAAGCACAGAAAACATGCTTCATTATTCATCCGGCTTGACAGGAATATTTCCCCCCCTTGTACCCCCTCTACCACCACCACCGCCTCCCCTGCCACTTTTTAGCAAAGCTCTCGACCAATTGATTTTTCCTCTTTCCTCTGTCTCCCTTTTTTTCTCCCCGTTCTTGATTCTAATGCTTCTGGGTTGTGGGAAATATTTATTCACATTGATCGACGACGGAGCTGATGGGTCTTTCATGAGCGTCGGAACTCAAACTGTTTTTGTCCCACCGATGTCTCCAAATATCAATCACCAGTGGGAGAAGCGCGGGCCGGACTACAGATTAGGCCAATAAAGCCCCAAAGGCCAGACTCATTTTCCTACCCGAGAATAGAGAACAGAAAAATATACACCAGGCACCAATAGCCTGACCCGCGATGGAGTGTTTGTGTATTCCGTGATGCGTCCTACGAGCTGTCGGCGCTCAGACGCTGTGTTTTAAGAGACAAACTTTTCTACCAATGATTGAAACACCTGAAGCAGATCCAGACGCTGACTAAGTTCGACCCGGAGGTGCAAAGTCGTCTCCGTGCATGACGCGGCGCTGAGGGCCAGAGGGAGCCTTCGATGATAATTCCTGCATCTGCGTGGTTGCCATTAAAAATGCAGCGCCGACAGGATATTTTCCGCATCAAATTTTCATGGCATCGAGCAGCCTCGACAGCCCCGTCTTACACTCACGACGATGAAGTTCTCAAAGCCTGTGCATCTGTCCCCCTTTCTCTGTCAGTGAATGCAGCGTGGCTCATGTATGAGGAATGCAGACAGGGTATTGTGCCACGGTTCAGAGTGGTATTCCTCAAGGACCTTCTACCGGTGTAGGTGTGCTGTCCCCCAGGTGAACACCTTCAACAGTGACTCACATGCATGGATGCACACATACACCAACATGACTGTTTACTAGCTCTCCTGTCTGCACATTCAGAAGCTCCAGCGAGACTGAATTATTAGATCTAGTGACATGTTGTCATTTATTCCCAGAGAACAGTATGTGTGCTATATGTAAATCGAGCGACAAGTATGTACATTTAAATCCTCAGCAGCCCACACATACAGTACTGTACACTCCATTGACATAATATAGTACAGTCGGCAGCCAAACTAGTAAACACATTGTCTAATCCTCATGAATATCACGACCCGATCGGACTCAACTGCTCTTTTTCGCATTTTCATATTCATATTCAGCTGTCACATCCCAGATAAAAGCACATCATTCCAGCAAAATAAAACTCCGCCGAGCCCCGTTCCACCAATTGCTGCATGCAAGGTCATATGTAAATAGGCTTCCCTTGCAGCGAGGGAGACGGAGGCATCGCCATCCGTGTCAGCATCATAAAAAAAAAATGGCAAAAGCCGTGTTTGATAAATAGGCCCGGCGCACAGTTGCACGCTTTTCCCTTGGCCTGAGCAAATAGTCTGCGAGGAAATGGAGAGCCCTGGAGGTTTCAACTCCACACGGGGGGGTGGGGGGTGGTGGAGATGTGCACTCAACACGTTGGTCACTTCACCCTCATTATCACTCTTACAGTACATACTCCCGTGTTCTCTTGTCATGTGCGGAGCCCAGAAACAGGCCCGCAACTCATTTTCAGGCCCCATTAAAACTCTCACCGTGGAGAAAGTTTTCAAGAAAGAAGTTGTATTGGTTGTAAAAATGATATTAAACTAATAGTGGCGGATTTATCACTTTCTATGCACAGAGCCGGAGCGAGAAAAAATAAAAAATAAGAATCCTTTTGATGACTCCCAACTTAATCCTGGCAAAGCTGACAGAGTATTTGCTTTCTATCCAGTTCACTGGTTGAAAGATTAGCATTATCTCTGTCCCTTTGATGAAAAGAATACACCAAGAATAGGACAGAGAAGTGGAAACCACACTATAACATATACAGTGAGTGAGTCATATGATGGTATATAGAAGGGTCACACTGTGTTAATACCTGATGAGCAGCACTTGAAGGAAAAAAAAAAAAGCAATAATATGTATTTACTTCCTTTGTTTCCTCTTGAGAGACGGACGGGAGGGGGCTCGTCGAGCTACAGTGGAGTGTGCAACCAAATTAAGAGAGAGAGACATAATCAGCGAGTGGTAGAGAAAGAGAGCGAGAGATGCAAGTGTGTATGAGAGGGAGAGAGAGACTGGTAATATGCTTGGGAATTTAATAAGGCTCAGCGCTCCTCAATAATATCACCCGCTTCACAGAGTCCTCTGGGAAACATGAAATGTGCCGATAAAGGATGATGCCTCCCTCTGACAAACGGGGTGTGCTAAAAGCGCTGTAGGAGGAAAACGAAAAAAAAAAACCCCAAAAAAACAGCCACGCCGCCATAGCTAGCGCACATGCTAATGTGCCCCGGGCTACACTTTAAAGAATTATTCACTTTCTTCTTCCTTATGCTGCGATTCTCCAAACCTCCCCTCTTTAAGGTCACACACACACTGCACACTTATTCAGACTGCAGCTGAATAATGTCAACTTTATTCACACAACTGTTAGTGGACGCGGGCGGTGCATTTGAGAGAGAGCTTCCTGTTTGTGGTTTCGTGTGCGTACGTGAGCTTTTAAGCCTGTTCAGCCATGTTGAATACACAGAAAGCTGCAGCAGAGCTTTGGATGATAAACTTGACCAAAGAGCAGTGATTACTCAGACTGCATGTAGGTAAATACACTATATGCTAAAAGTATGCAGACGCCCACATCCTGCACCCATATCTGCTTCTTGAACAGTCTAAAACCATAGGCAGCATTATGCAACCTCAACAGCCTCCACTCTTTCTCAGAAGGATTTCCACAAGATTTTGGAACCTGCTTGCAGGGTTTTGCTCCCCTGACGTTGAGCGATGCTGCCGATGATCCGATTCATCACAAAAGTTGTTTGATGGTGTTCAAGTCGGAGCTCAGTGCAGATCAGTCAAGGTCTTCCACCGAAACCGAAACTCAGAAAAGAAAAACATTTCTTTATGGATGTCGCACTGCTGCCACTGGAAACACACTGTTGTCTAAAATATTGTATGCTATGACATTAGTGTTTCCTTTTCTACTATTTAGTGCTCATGCACAGCAGCATTTAACCAACTGTTGATCAGCTGCTGTTGGACTTTTATTTTGCTGAGAGCTGTGAGGTCGACTACCTCCACATTTTTTCCACAATCAAACACTGATGTGATTTTGAGAAACACCCCTTTACCAAAGGCTTGCAAAAGCCAAACAGGGGTGTCCACACACTTTTGGCTACGCACTGTGATTCTTTTACAACATAAGCAAATGAGTAGCTTCTACATTTAATTCTGTGTTTCTACTTTTCCCAAGTTTTCCTGTCTAAGTGCAGCCCTGCTCATGCATGTCAAACCCGATGCGTTCATGTTGACACCAACACGACCGAGAAATGCTCCCCCTGACCTGTCATGTCCCGTCTAACAAACAGAGAAAGACAGCCTCTCACTCTGTTGAGTCCTATGACATTTACATACCACACTGCCTGGTAGTGTAGGAATCACCCTAAGGCTGCACCAGGCCTTGAATTTAGGACAGGCACTTTTTCAGCCCCCCTCCTTCCACTTCCTCCCCCGCCTCCTCCTCTTGTCACTACCTCACCAGGACCTGCTCACGCTTGACAAAAAGAACCCCAAACATGTACCTTGCTCCACTGCCGCCAAAACGGGCTGCTGGCTTTCAGACGGGGGACACAAAGCGTGAAAGGGAAAAAAACATGGCCCATTTCTCTCCCTCTCCCCCCTCTATCCTCCCTCCCCTCCCCTCTCTCTCCTATCTGAGCAGACATTGATGTTCACATTCTTCCTTTCATGGCATCTCTGTCTATCAAGGCTCACCTGCTCTTTTGTCTTCACTAATCCGTTCTCTCACGCTCGCTCAATCTTTCTCCATTTTTTTTTTTTTTGCCTTCAATACCTTTGAATATTTCCTCCTTGTTGTCCCCACACTCATTCTTCCTCTCACCCCCATTTCTCTCATTATCTGCCTCTGTTTTCACTGATCGGCCAACAACTCCCTATTGGCAAATTCATGAGATTGATCATTTTTACACGGGTGGGTGGATTTACTAAAAGGGCCCCTCTCCTCCCCCCCCCACCTCCGACACGCGGCTCCTACAAGGCTCCCTATGTGGCACCCACACCCCCGCCGGTAAGACTCTGAAGCCCTATCACTTAACATGCACTGGGCTCAACTCCCAGGAGGAGGAGAGAGAGGGAGGCTATGGGAGAGAAGGAGAAGAAAGCCGAGTAACGTCTGAGCAGAATACTAATAAAGTGCAGCACTCGAGAAAAAGGGGTAGGCAAAAAAGACGGTGGCAGCAGCGGCGTTCTGGTGCAACAAAATCACCGCCTAATTTGATTCAATATAGTAGCATCTCCGTTTTCCATCCGCCTCGTGTTTTGCGTGCGTGAATGCGTGCGTCAAATTATGTGGATATGTGTACGAGCGTGTGTAAAGTGTGGCCACAGGCGTGCAAAGATACAGAGTTATAGAATTCTCCACTTAAGATATTCACATGCCTGAAGGGAGTTTGGGCACTCCATTCTTTTTCTTCTTTAATGTGTGCATGCATGTGAGTGTGTGTGCATGCATGAGTGTGTGTGTGCATGTGAGTGTGTGTTCACGCCGCTGTGTGTCGGCTTCTGTGAGCAGCGAGAGCGAGGTTGCATTAGCATGATTAAAAGGACAGTAACAAATGACTGCCGCTTCAGAGAAGCCATGTGACTATCACAACAGGATATAGGCCAGGTATATCAAGACACACACACACACACTCCCTCAGGATCCCACGTCGCTTCTTAAAGAGAGATGGAGTGGCGGGAAGTGAGCGATGAGGGATGTTAAGAAGACGCACAACGCAATATCTTGTATGTGACAACGTTGAGAATTTGCTTGATTGTACATGTTGCACATGGTATTTTAAGAGCCGCGTGTGTGTGTGTGTGTTCACATGCATCAAATATTAATGGGCGCATGGTCGCTGGTGAAGCCTCATTATCACAATTTCTTTTGGGGGAAGAATACAGAGGAGAGAGTTTCTTTCATTGCTACAACTGCTGAGTTGCAGGCAAAGGCGGGCGCTAAAAATAGCCTCAAGGTTTCATGTGCCGTAAACCCAATTCTATGCTCTCATACTGGGTGGAAGAGGTGGAAAAGTATTTTTTATACTGGTTTTTGCTCATTATTATTCAACAACTGTGTGGACTATTTCTCTTCATTACAGCTTTTAATCATTTAGCCAAGAATGACTTGCCTGGTGCTGGCTCAGCTTTCAGTAACAACCATCCTGAATGGATAAAGTCATTAATTCCTGCCTATCACTTGGCTAATGGTTACCCATGGCTCTGCATTAAACCTTCGCCGGCCAACTGCACTTTTCCTCCGCTCAGAATAAGGAAGAAGCTGTAACCTTGTTCATGTTAGCATAGTGGAAAGAACATGTTTCTGTCTTTGCCCATGGCAGCATTCGGCTGACATTCATTAATATTGGAGGCAGAGGAAGAGAGAGAGAGAAAAGATTCTGCGGTACATTAGCGGCCAGATTTATTGACGTCTTTGCGCCATGAATGTGGCAGGTGCTCTTAGGCTACTTGTGAACAGAGGAACTCCCCTCAACTCCTGCCTCTGGAGATAAGTTTCGGGGGGGGGAACACAAAACACACACACACACACACACACACACACACACACATACACTGCATTCTGTCAAGGTTGCTGAGACGTTGCAGGAGCTTTATGAATGTTCTCTGTCTTGTCAGGGCACAGTGTGCAGCCTCTCACTGACAGCAGGCACAAAATGATGGAGGGTCTGCGCACGGCGTTGCCAACGGCTGAAAATCACCTGCTGGACCTGTGGCCAGACCTTGAAAACAGACTTAGACCACTTTTGCGGCCTGTAAGTCACATTTTAAATCTTTCAAACAACCGCGAACGCTCGTCTGTGAATAGGTGCGGAGCTTCGAACACAAGGCCGCATCAGTCCAACTAAGGGTCAGGGAAGGACGAAGAAGAATATAGTATCACCTGAGCTACCTGCGTAATGCAACGTTAAAAACAACTCTTCCATTAATAAGACACCCCTTGCTTCCTCTCCTGATGAGTGAAGCTCATTTTGCTGTTATAAATCAGTGCTGCAAAGCGTCTCCCTTTACTCATGTTGACATTTATTTTCTATTGTCTTGACAACACAGTTGGAAGTGTGACAAATCATCACCGAATCAGTTTTATTTTCTGCAATACCTCACGTTGCAGCTTGTTTATCAGTCTCTCTTTGGCAACTCAGTGCTCACGACTTCTTCCCTCACCTCACTATCTGTTGCCGCTCCAACATTGATCATGCTTAATTCAAGTCAAAAGGACCATAAACATGCTCCGTCTTAGCTTTTTAACCCAGCTACACAAGACAAAACACTGTTGAGCTGCAGCGTGCAACTCGTTTATTTCTTGCTTCATGAGACAGTTTTATATGGTTTCCAGATGAATCAGCGACATCAGTCCTGTTCAAATTGCAAGAGCAGACATGAAAATATAAGCGTGACCAGCAGATGAATGTAATAAATACTGTACACGTCTCATAATGGTCTTGAGTCTCTCGCACTGCAGCGCCACAAGATTCATTTTGCGGCCCTGCCCCGAGACACAATCATAACCTTTTCACCCCTGCTCATATGTCTCTCCCAGGCCTGAGGCGAACGGCGAACTCCATCACTCTCTGGATGGGAACTGATGTATGGAACTACGCATCGGTTCAATACCATTTAATTGTATTAGGCCTAAAGTATGAGATTAGTCTTCAAATCTGTCCAGAAGAAACAGGGATGCTCTGTGAGCGCCGGCGGTAGCGTACTAAATTGATGTGAATCCGACACAGTCTAACGGGGGGAAAAAGCCGACTCTGGTCTCAGGAGATAATGACTGCTTGGTTTTTTTTCTGCGGGTCATCCTGGCCGTTTCAGGGCTAAGGAGGTGTAGTCATTGATGTGTCAAAACTATTTACCCCCCCCATCACTAAATATTCCATGCAACTTGATTTTCATCCCCCGTACCTTGCTTAAAGCTCTGAGACAACTTGTCTGCTATGACGCTTGTGAAATAAATTAGAAAAGGGAAAGGGAGAATAAATCACATTTTCATTGGATTTTGTAGTGAGGGAGCCTCGGCAAGAATCAAAGGAATGAGCTTAGGCTATGAAACGCCATCTATTCTTGGATTGTGTTCGTCCTATATTTTTGGGAGTTACTGTGTTGCTGCATAGCATAAAGAATGTGCTGCTATAGTGCGCTTTTGAAATGGGTTTGTGGCATATGAAAGGCCTCTGTGTCCATGGGAAAAAATACAGAAAGGAGGACGAGCATTTTTTTCCCAATAAGTAGCTGCATGCTACTGTACATACAGTACAAGCTCATTTATCTGTCTCTTTATTTCCTTGTGTGCACTACATAGAGCATATTGTGTCATCCTTAAAATTCCCTGAAACAAAGCTTTTTCTGTTGCTGTGTTTGCATGTGTGGGAGTGCGATGACACGCGAACGCGCCAACCAATCTTCAACGCCATGCACAGATTTTGTCATTCAAACACAGAAGCATTCTGGGTACTAAATCTCCACCAATCGATTGGAGCTGTGGATATCATAGCGAGGCAGGGAAACCCACCAAATATTTAATACACAACAAACATATCAGCCGCTAACAGCTGAGTATGGATTAGGCCATCTTCCTGAAAGTGAGCGCATATTTACTGACACAAACAAAGCTCGGGAGCATATTACCGAGATACACATTGCTCAGTGCCAGCACATGAATGTTAGATTAGACTATATGGAGGTTCGGGATGGCTGCGGCTGTGACATTTGCACAGAAAAGGAAAAAATAAACAATAATGTTGTGTATAAGGCTGCTCAGTGTAAGATCACCAGATTTAGAGGTTATTTATTTTGGTCAATGCTGAGACGTGAGGTTGGTTTAATGGGAAATTTCATGCACTTGTATAGTGAGTGTTTGGGTTCGTGCATTTCTTCTAGTTGAATACATTAATGGCTTCTCTTCTCTTTTCCCTCCTTACCCTCATACTTTATCTCCTGTTTGAAGGCATTTTGATAGAATAGCAGCTGCCACTGGTAAACAGGAAAAACAAATGGGCTCCGAGCTCATGGATGCAGATGGGTATTGTTTTTTATTGATTTCCATTGGCTGAGGAGCTGGTGACAGGGTGTCTCCACTCATCAGGGCGGGTTATCGATCAGCTGGGGAGGAGCGGCAGGGGTGCGTAAAGGGGTCAAGCGTGCAAGTGAAAGGATTTCGGACGTGGCCCGCTAGACGGCTGAAGCACAACCGTGATTCCCGACGTTCGAGATTAACGTCTGAAATGTGGTCAGAAAAAGGTTTGCTTGCATAAGGGAAGGGTCTCACATCCATGAGTTCTCAAAGAATTAAAGTATCCTGCAGAAGTCGAGCACAATTAGCCCGAACTGCAGTGCAAAGTTGAGGAATAGTAAATGATCGCATTGGCTATAAATACCTCCTCGAACAATAATAAAATCCTTATCCCTTTAAATAACCGTCCCTATGTTGTGGAAGTCTGTACTTTAGAGGACAACAGTACACTCAGAGGTAGGTGAGACAGATGACATTTTGAACCCCCGCAAGGACTGAATCATTACAAGCACCTCCCCACTGGAAGTGTGGTGGGATCAGCAATATTTCACACTGACAGAAGGACCTGACAGCAGGCGTCCACACACAAGCCCGACTCCTCTTCTCCCTTTTATTTATATATTTTCCATGTTTCTTCCTTTACCCCCCCTCATAAATTTGGGAGTTGCCAGATTGGATCAAAAGCACGTCGACTTCAAATGTACTCTTTTACTCTATCACAAACTTCTCCACTTGAAGAGGTATGCTGACAAAAAAAAAAAAAAAAAAGAGCCAGAGTGTGTGATTAGAAATCTCAAACTCAACAGACTTTCCAGACACTCTTCTTTATGTTTCTAATCAGCATCTGAATGTAAATGCGTCTTTGGCTCGAGCCGGAGTGATAGGACCAGAATCAGTATGTGTCTGCTTAACACCAAAGTGTTTAAAATGCCTGCTGAGTGCCCCCTCTATCTTTCTCCCGCTCTGCTCCTCTTTCTTTTCCCTGACTTTGTTGCTGATGTATATGCTGAAGACACAACATTAGGACTCCGGTTTTGCTGATTGAACCCATTTGCTGCTTGCCTCTATCCCCACACCCATTAGATAATACCTTATCGCACAACAGTTCGCTTGTACCTCTCCTACATCTTACAAGGAAGATGAGCTCATTTGATCTGAATACTCTGTTCTTAATGCATTTTGCTCCTTGTGCTATTTATTTCCATTTGGGCCAAAGCCTTTCTTCCCCTTTAGGACCCATGAATAGTGCATCATTCTTCGCTGTGAGCGCTTTGACGAAAAACACGAGCAGCCTTGGAAGTCTACGTTTGACTCCGGGGCAAGTCTCTTTCCTTGCCCCTCCCCTCCTCCCACCCTTTACCCATGTACCCCTGACTCTAACCTCTTTTTTTTTTTTTTTTTTTTTGCACCAGTGAAATGAAACAAGTTGGAAATAACGACTCTGTCTTTGGCGGTGCATCCGAGCCTCGTAATTCTCCAAACAATCGAGGCGTATTAGCTTTGGAAGCTACTGACATGGAATGATGTTTGCTGACAGAGACCATGCTAAATCACTTAGGAGGAGTTCTTCTTTTGTCTTGTGTCTGGCCAAGTAGAGGGCACCCAGCCTGGGTGGCCTATATTGCCCTTTGGGATTAAGATCATCAATTGTCTTTTTGGCATTTGCTGATTGATTATATCTCTACTTCTACGTCTTACAAAGCTGAAGTTTGTCCAATGTTTTACAGATTCATTTGAGGATTTGATTCTCATGAGCTGATCGTGGTGGCATAAAAACTGGCAAGAGACGGTCCCTTGGGAGCGAGTTGCCAAATAAATAAGTAAATAAATAATTTCTTTGATTTCTGTTGGTGTTAAAACATGATTTTCGAATTTGCCAACATGCTCATTCTTCCAAGCGACTGGAAATTAAACCTTAACTCGCTGTAAAACTCTCCAAAAAATGATTCCACTATCAGCAACCATGAGCGGTGACTTGTACCATTTGCTGGGATCAATTAGGCTGATTGGCTTAGGCTCTGTCTTGGCCAGCCCAGGGGGTTGGCAGTTGCAGACAAGTTGTCCAATTAAGTGAGCACAAGTACTTGCCAATAATGGCTGAATAATGGGCCTTAAGGGGAGTGTGATTCATCTCCAATGTTAGGCACCAGGGAGGCAGCCATTGAGTGTGTAAAAACCATAGATTTCTCTTTTCAGATTACAATCAATATCGCCCCCATGGCTTTGACAACAGCCTCAATGAAGGATTAGACTGTAAAGATGTTGGTACCCTGGGTTGATGCCAATAGTTATTTTCAGACCCACTCCACCGGTTCACTGTGTGCAAATGTCAACATCTGCTCTTCAGAAAAGGTGGATACAATTAGACTCAGGTTAGCTTTCGCAAATAATTTTTCCTTACTCGCTGCAAGTACCAGATGCTCGAGATTTAATGCATCGTGGCATTTGAATATTGTTAAGTTGCCAAGTGCTACATTTGACAGGTATACTTACCTGTAAATGTGCAGTTCTGTTATTATTTTTGGTCTGATTTGCATGTGTAGAACAAGCACTTTTCCCTGTCACTCAAATGGGAAAAATGGGACGAGATTGTTCCAATTATATCAAGCTGGATGGGTAAACAGTATAAGAAGATGCCAAAGACCAACAACCAAAAACTGTACATACACTCCAAACTTGCTCAAAGGGTGAGTTACTTTCTGTGAAGAGGTTGAAAGATGTCACTGTTTTAGGATTTTTTTTTCTATTGCTTCCTCTTCCTCCGTCTAGAGTCTAGAATAATAGTCAATAAGTAGTTGAAAGGCTTTCATTTCTTCTGACATCACATCCAGCGCCTATCTCCCTCCCCTCTCTTTCACTCGCTGTATCTCTTTTGTCGATGTGTCGAATACTGGCAGGTTTCTTAATGTCACATGTAAGCAGCTGTAAATTAATGCGTCGGGTGTGGCGTCTGACAGTCGCGTGTTTAATCTCTCCCTGTCGAATGCTTGTTAGTGCCACCACCTGATCATAGGCCCGGAGTGGGAGATGCCACAGCGTGCACAAAAGGACCATTTGAAATGAGAGAGAAAAGGCAGAGATGAGCCGGAGAATGGCTGCCATCGTTGATGCATTCTTTTCTCTCGTTTCCGTTCCCTGTATTTATCATATATATATATATAAATATATAAATATATATATATATATTATGTGGTTATTCGAGATGTAGCTGTGTCACAATGAGGAGGAGAGGAAGAAGAGGAAGGAGAGACAAATAGAATTGGCACTTTGCTGAAGTAATATCACACCTCCACAGTGTTGCTTGTGCGTTCATTTCAAATGCTTCTCTCGAACACAACCCCTCGCTCTGCTTGTATGTCGGCGTTGCTCTGCTGATCTCAAACGCTGTTCATATGAGTTGCTACTGGGTACCACTGCACTTGGTTACCTCTCTGACTTGTTTTTCTATTCCTCTGCTCGCTCCGTTATGGCAATCTCTCCCTGCTTTGAGTCCCTCTGTGTGCATTGGCTGAAGGGGGGGAACATGTAACAAACCTGGATGTTTTCCTTTCTAACATTTTCTTTTCTTTCTTTCTGCTCTCTCTCTCTCTCTCTCCGACTTCCTCTCCTCTCCCAGGTGGCCGTCTCTGGCCAAGCGTGCACACAGCGCATCGGGGTCAGCAACAAAACGGACGACATTAGCAGGGGAATGCACACTCGCACATGTGTGCACCCGTTCCCCCACGCACGCCTTCCCTCGCTGATATCAGAGCTGTCAATCATGATGGCCTGGGAAATGTGTGCTTCAGTACAGCAACAACCTGGAAATAATACAAATCCTCTGTGCAGCTCCACTTCCCTCCCTCCGACGCAATCCATCCTCTCCACCTTTGCTTTCCACCAGACACTCTCTCCTTGTTCATCCTCCTTTTGGAACATAATGTAATCCCTCTTTCACAAGAGAGTACTTGTTTCTTTATGTACCTTCTATACTGGTTGCCAGCAGATAATTGTTTATAAGACACACAGCCGTTTTAGTTAAGATTTTAAAATCAGACGCAGACAGGCGAGATAGTGTCATGCAGCAGCCTGAATCTCATTAGACGTATTTGAACATCGGGGCTTGATTTCGCTGACCACAATGCCATACAGTTACCAGCAGGGCATGATGGGAGAAAAAGCAATTTGCTGCGGCAAGGCTCAATGGCCTCATGAATCAAGCCAATATGGACAAGGCGAGAGCAGTTAAGAGACCAGCACATGCTGCCTGGAGATTTCACTTAATGCTGTTCTTCTGAAAAAAGGGGTCACACCTCGTAGTACCTCAACCCACAGGTTAATGTCCTTTTGTGTTCCCTCATTGTCACCTGCTTTTTACACAACAGGTTTTGGCGGTTTGCTATGAAACTTTATTGAAGCACCTGCCCAGGTCACGATGGTCTGTAAATCATAACTTATCCTTTTCAAGAGAAAACATGACAGAGGAAGTAATGCTTGGCTTGTTCGCTTCCAAACAGCAACCTTTTGGCTTTAGACTGTCAACAAGGGCTGAGTTAAAACACCTGTCATACCCCACCGCCAACCTCTTCCTGGTAGGTAGCTGCGCCGCTCAAGCTGCTAATGATAATGACGGCAATCAAAACATTGGCACTAATGCTGTTAATAACGATGATAGCGCTAATGAGGACACTACCTGGGAGGCTGTTTGCTTAAGCTGTTTTCCTGGCTCGCCCTGTGGGACCAGAGAAAGAGGGCCTGATATCCTGCTGCTCCGGTCCCCCGGTGGTCTCCTGGATGTCCTGAAAGGCTCTCGACTACACTGGCTAACCGCTAATACGCACCGTTAATTACAAACAAGGGAAATGAGGTAACTGCGAGAGAGCCTTGTGGGGCTCGAAGATGCACCCTGACTCCGTTCTCTCCCTGCAACAACCCCATCACCCCCTTCCTCCCAGGAGAGTCACGGCTTACAACAAGTTTCTAAACAGCTAATTTTTCAACCCTCCAGCTGTTGTGAGGTTTTGCTGAAAACACACAAGGGTGAGCAAGTAGGAAGAAACCGGGCGTGTTGTTGTTCTCTCTCTCGCTCTCTCTGTGTGGCAATTAAAACCTGAAATATTAGTCTGCAGAGTGGCTGCATTAATAATCAATGTGGCTGAGGAGAGGCGAAAGCAAAAGAGAGACAGAAAAGAGCTCTTAAGCTTCTCTATGTTGATAAAAGCTATTTATATACTGTATTTTCTGTCTCCCAACAAAAGTGTGAGGGAGGAAAAGGGGGTGGGGGATTACAATGTTGTGGGACCACCTTTGTAATGCTAAATCCCATTCCTAATCTGCCAGTATTGATTGGCCGTCACAAGCATCCATTTACCAAACAGAGGATTGTGGGGGAATGAGGGATTGTGGACGAGGGGGGTGCAAGGCAACACAAGGCGCTCCCAAATGGCCGACACTGGATAAAGCCAAAGCCAGCATCACTGAGCCTGCGCAGAGAGAAAATAGAAAATTGAGGATAATGCTCTCCCTCTCATCTACTGTTTCCTCTCGCCACAAGCACAAGGGAGAGCATAATCGCCCAAGCAAGACTGAAGCTAAAGAAGAAAAAGGGGGGAAAAGGCTAGAAATGAGCCCTCCTGCCTCCATTTTGGCTCGGATATCTGGCAGTTGCCCTTTAAGAGTGAGAGTCTGCAGGGTCCAATTGGAGACGGGAGCCCGATCCCCTGTTCGGTCATTAAAAGCGGTTTCTAGAATGGCATCCATCTGCTGCTCCCTCATTACTGCTGTGAGTGATGGCGGTAATGTTCCTAAATACGGTACTGGCGAATTGTCACTGTGACCCTTGACTCAGGAAGTGGACACAAGCCGGCTAATGATGCCAGCGTGTGGACAGAAGTGAGCGCTGGGTCTCCAACTTGGACTCGATGCAGGTGGCGCGCACCGTAGCATCATTAAGCTTAAATGACTCGTCCTTCCGTTGTGTTTCCGCTCAGGGGGTCGATTCGCGCGGCCACCTGCATTAACGCTCAGGGCTCGCGAAACGTCAGGCCCGAGGGTTGCTCATCGCCGCCGAGCGTCAATCAATGTCGTCTGGCCCCCCCCACCTCGCCACGGACCTGATTCCTTTCTTTGCTGCCTTTGACAGATGGAAAACTCCAATGTGTGAAATGAGTAATAAAGCGTTGCTAAAGAGCTAAGCTGTGACTCAGCAAACAGCACATTCACTGAGGATAAAAGCCCTTTTTCCACGGCAGCCATTTTGATTTCACATCCACAATGTCAAGTTGAGGCTGGCGTTATTTTCTCCTCAATAGACTGAAAATCTCTCCACTGCACTGAATTTTTTCCTCTAAACTGGCCCCTCCCGCCTCTGCTCGCCATCCGAAGCTGCAGTGTTCACTCCCATTAATTACCTGCTTACAGAGGCTCTGCATTAGGCCTGCCAAGACACCAACAGAAATAGAGCGCGAGTCAGAGTCACCCATGTTCTCTGTGGCTTGTGAAGAATGTCTTACCACCTCACACACAAACCTCTCCTCGTTGTTTGCTTCACACTAATACACTTCTAACTTCATATGCATGCAGCCATGAATCTGAATATGCAAATCGATACAGTAAGATAGAAAACAACACACTTGCATGTGCACACACACCAATATTAGTCATCACTCCAAGGTGCAAGGATTGTTGAGTCTATTTACCTGGAAGAGAGATGAACTATGCAGCACACTAAGGACTAATGAGCTCATTCTCTCTGCAGCCAAATCCCCCAAGCATATCACACAAATACATCCACACACACATATGCACTCTCTCACATGCAACCAGCCTTCCTCTCCTGTCTCAGCTGCTTCCCCTTCTCCAACACCCCATTTTTTTTTTTTTTTTTTTTTTGCAATTCCTCCTAGCTCGCCTCACTTCTCCTCCTTCTTCCCTCATCTCTTTTTTCTCCTCCCTCCCCGAGGCACATCCCAGGGAGCCTGACTGATCCAGCAGCTGTTTGTTTGGAGTGCAGTTGATAGGGCACATGGGTACCTTGGGGCACGAAGGAGGGAGACGGGGAAGAAGCAATATGAGGTGAAGGGAAAGGAGGAGGATGTCACCGGACGAACCGGTGTGTGTGTTTACAACGTTATTTGGTGGGTTTTTACCCAAAGTTTGGGCAACACGAGTGCAGCTAGAACCCTTGATCCTTAGTTTCTGCCAGGTTCTACCCTGGAGCTATACAACAAAAGTTTCAAAATTGGTCCCACAGTCAAGGTGACCGACTGTATACCTGTACAAGGAAAACAACTTTTATCAATGCACTGGCAGACAGGATGTGGAAAGTGATTTAAATGCTGTGAATTTAAATCTGCTATCATGATATATCTAATCTCATGTTGTGATATTGATATAAACTGTCATGTAGTGCATTTTTGGAGAAGTCAAGTCAGAAACTGTTTACTGGATAAAATAACAGGATTGTCGGTTGCTCGGCTGATCCAGAAATCCCTGACAAATCGAGGTAATTCATCACATTGATGCAAATCTATAAAAATCCAATATTGCTATAAAACATTCCTGCTCGTTGATTTGCACCGCTGCCCACAACGGCCTAATAAAACCGAAATCTGTGATGGTTGACGAATTCATGTCATGTCACTTTATATATCATCATGATGCCAAACCTGATGTAGTGCATATTATTATTAGGTCTTTAATAAGCATAAGATGTTTTAGTTCGTGTTGTAATAATACACATACTGTACCTGACTGGCAACCATTAACCAAGAGGCTCAATTTAAAAGCTTTTATTTATACTCAAAGTTGCACACGAGGACCAGAACCTTGACTGACTAACAGCAAAACTCTGTTGGACACCATGACTTCTGACATGGAAAAAGAAATCCAAAAACACACACACACACATGCACACTTGTTCCACATGACAGGTGCACAATAAAAGGGACAATCTAATCCCATAAAAGGTGTCTTTGTGGTGTATGAAGCTGCTGCACTGCAGTCTACTTCACTTTGCTGGTAATTATCACCGTCTGCCTGGAAGACAGAGACAGTAATGCTTCATTACAAAGTGCTGAGGACACTGAGGAGAAGAGAACAGACCAGGAGGGAAGGAGGCGATGAAGGGCTATCATTACTGGCCCATTTGTCTCAAAACACAGGGAAGAGAAGGAGCAGAGTTTGAGAAGGTGCACAACATGGTAGGTGTGTGAGAGAGACTGAAACTAATCCAGCTGAGTCTCAGGGGAGCGCTGTCTGTCAGCCGAGGACCAATCGGCCACCACAAAATGAACCAAACCTGGCGTAAATGCAGTAGACTCTCGGATTCAATTTCATTATTCCAACTTTAATTACTTGCCCAATTTGGGGCTATAGCATGCCGTGATTAAAATGGACAGTATTTAATAACCCCGGCCCCCTCAAAAAGGAACGCACCTTGAAGATGGAATAATTAAAGCAGCGGTGAGATAAGATTCATATCGTCCCTCTCGAACTGCCCGCAAATTGGATGTGCTCTAACGAGAGAGCAGATTGAGCCAGTGAGGGGAGAGAGCAACAATGGGGAGGTGGGGGTGGTGGCGGTGGTGGGGGGGGAGCGACTGAGCGAGTGGCGGAAGGATTTGATGGACAAGTAGCAGGGTTGGGAGACAAGTGAGCTGATACATGATTGAGAGACACATGGTAAAAAGGTGGTATGGGGAAACGCTTTGACCAATCTGAGGCATCAAACCTCCGATGTTTAACACCGCTGATACTCGGGGAAAAAAGCGCCTCCCGTGTTGTGAAGGGTAAACGGGCTGGAGAATGTGGGTGGGTTAGCAGGGTTGACTTTGCATGTGTCCAATGGTGCCCCCCGGGGAAGGGCTATTTAAAGAAAGGGACGGACAGCAGAGTCTCCCTCTCTACTCTCACCAAGAAATGAGGAGAGAGAAGTGGGGCAGGACATTTTCAGTGTCCTCCACGCAAACACACACAAATTCAGACTGAATGTGCGCAAGCAACATCTGCAGCTCTCATTTGGTTTTGAAGGGCTTTTTGCCTTTTAGAGTGAACCAAACCTGTTCTCAGCTCTGCTTAATCGTACCCGGTGGACTTGAGGGTGTGAGCCAAAATGTAGGAGTTTGCACCTCCTGTCGTTGCATTTTCAAATTCGGAAAGAGCTCTGAAAAAGACTTTTGCATCCATGCTTTATCAGGCAAGTCTAGGTTCTGACAACATTTATAGCTCCCTGATATTAAAAGCTGTGAGAAAAGTTGCTCCGCATGCGTGTTTGTGTGCCACTGCAACAGCGGCTAACCTGTGTGCCCTCGTGGCCTCACCTAGTGAGAGTGCCGTGGCTCGTTAAGCTGGCAAGGATGATAGGGCCTGACATCTATTTACCGCGGCCACGCAAACACACACAGACACACACAAATGGCCCACTTTGGCCAACAGCATCCCCCCCGGCCATTTTACGACTCTCACTCTTTGACTTGTTTCCTTCCATTACACCCCCCCGACCCCCCTCGTGTCTCTTTTTCATCCCTTGGTGCCGCCATCCTGGTCTGAAACGATTAGTGTCATACCTGGCTATGAGGTTAAAACATGGGGGAAGTGTACTTTTCAGTGCCCTACAATAGCTTGTATATAAATACACTGTAATCTCACCTTCCACGACAGCTTTATAGGAATAAAATATGGGATGTCCAAAATATTCAGTGATTTACAAGATGTGGCAGGTTCACAGAGTGCATATGAATCGAATGAGCGTGGACTGCAATGCTAATATGCGTGTCAACATACTTTTAAATCTTTTGCCTGGACCAACTTCATCACATCACCAGTTGATGCGTGAGGCTCATCTTCGCGGATCTGTCTGTGTGTCAAGGGCTCGCATTCAACACTTCACTCCAGCAAACACATATTTTTTAACACTCGCAGAGACCTTGCAGATCGGGCTCCTCTAAGTACAGTCGTGAGACAGCGGCAGACTCGTTTGCTTTTTAAAGCACGGCCTGTGATTTCAGGTTTTATTAATACTTTAAAAGAGGAAATGCTCTTAAACTTGTAACAGACTCATTAAAGAAGCAGAATCTGAATAATCCTCCATCTCATGCATGTTCTGCATGTGTAAAGCTGATGTGCAGCTGTTTGTATGTGGCATAATGTCCAAAAAACATGCTGCATCTTCACTAAAGATTAAATTTCATACGTGGAAATTAGCCTGCTTAAGCTTTTGAAAGGGTTCTAGTCTGAGAAAGAGATCTAAATGAATGAAGCAGGGAGAGAGACTAATGAAAGAAGAAAAATGGCCAGAGAGAGCGAGGGAAATCACAGCATGCTACCCTGGGCTCAAGCAGATCAGCACTGTCTAGGTCAGCACATTTGAAGTTAAAGTCAGTCTTAAATGGGTCTTCAGACGCCCTCAAATAAAGCCGACAGACAGCGCTGACCTTTACAAACTACTGTCTGCAATGAAGAGCGGGGGGGGGAGGTGAAGAGATGGAGAAAAGCACCACGGCTCGAACGCTTTCTAATTGAAACTTTTCAATACTTTTTCTGACTTGAGCTAAACTCCAGGGAAAGGCAATGAAAAGAAGAGCAGGTTCTGTTTTGACTTTTTTTTTTTTTTTACTCTTCTTCAGCAGCCCTCCACCACGAGTACCACCACCACCACCACCGCACTTTCAAATTTTGCAATGTGTTTATGTTCAAATCTAGGTTGCTGCATGTGTGGTAGAGGAAGAGAGGATGTTATTTGGAGCTCACGTTTTTTTTTTTTCTTCTTCCCTGCACTGCGCAATTAAATTTAATGACACAAGCGCTTGTCTAAATCGTTTGAAGTGACTTGCCTTCTCGCTGGCGAAACAGAGCGGGAGAGGGCCAAGGTCGAAGGCCCGAGATGTCATATTTCTCCCAGTGTTGCATAATTTAATGACCCCGAGCGTCGGCTTGTTAATTCATTCATTCCGAGGAGTTCGTAATTCAACTGAGACGTGGAGCAGCAGGAGAGAGGAATCAGAAAGCGGCGGAAGATGATAGCGGAAAGAAAGTTACTCGACTGCGAGTGTCCGTCAGCTCATTTTTTGCAAAATCAAAGTGAATGGCTTGCACTTTGCCAGAAAACTTTACCAAGACGACGGAGTGTTTTCTGTGAGAGCGTGAAGCATGGTTGGTCCCTATAAATCTCACCTGTAGCGCATGAATTATTTGTTTATGCGTGACATGCCTTGGCTGGGAAATGTGTGTCAAGCGAGCAGGTGGGGCGGTCATCAATGAAGACAATTAAACACCTCGGAGGCACTCAGCCAAATCTTCCCTCTGTCCCTTGTTTCTCTGTACCCTTCCTCCCTCCCTCCCTCCTCCTCTCCGTCTCTGACAGATGATAATTCAGTGGGAGTAAGGGGTCACGGCCTGACAGAGAAGGGCATCATCAGCTGTGATAACCATCGCTGGACACAGACAGTCAACAACAAGTTGGCAGCTGAAAACAACAACAGACGTGAAGAGAACTTTTCAAAGGCACACACACAGGCCGGGGGTTTTAGTTACAGCCTCGCACACTACGTCGCTCGTTCAATGTGCGTGCGCTCGCATTAATGCTGAATCGGCGGTTTGGATGAAGGGTGGTGCAGGTACACTTTGTGCTGTGGAGGAGGCACACTGCTTACTCATCCTATCTCCACTCCCCTTGTGTACACCGAGACCCGGAGACACACAAACAGGCTGCAAGACACAAAACGTATCACCGCTCAGCTCCTGTCGAGGTCAAAAGGCCTCTCAGTTTCTCTCGCATCATCTCAAATGCCTGCTAATTACATGGAGTTGATGGGTATTATTGTACCCTCTCTAATTGCTGGAATATTCTAGAAGGACAAAAAAAAAAAATACTTCTGTCGCTTGCACATCCTCAAAGGAGGGATTACAGTCCCAAACTAAAAAAAAAAAAATCAGTGTCACAAATGGGGATCGACTGTCAGCCCAGCTAATTATCCCCGTTGAAAAGAGCAAGCTTCATTTCCCGGACTTACGTCGAGGGGAATCATTTGTGGCGACCTCATCCCCGACTTTATGAAAAGACACAGTACATTCATAATATTAACAACCCCCTCCCCTGCAACACACACAACTCTGCAACCCCCCCCATTCTCTCCCAACTCTCTCATTTTGACGGCTAATTCCGGTGTTTTCATTTCAGAGGCATGAGCTTAATTCTAATGCATATTAGCGAATTACAAGGGGGGTATCCGCCGCCGCAGCCCACACACATCACGCTGACACGTGGGATAAAACATGTAAGCTCTCGGTCACAACCGCAGTCAAACGCGTGAACAGTCTGCTGAGCGATCGCTCCGACAGGGCTTCACACATATTAGCGCTTCTTTAATGCACTGACACCGTTACAGCTCTGCAAGAGGTGCAGCTCGGCTAATGCAACAATCCGAGCTCGGAGCGAATGCAATGCAGCAAGGTCAGAGCCGGGGCGCTCGCGTGATCGATGGTAACACGATTAGCGACACGCCAGCGTTCGAACCAGAGGCTACGCTGGCGCTCGTGCAGGTGCTAGCGTCGCGTTTCCCTTTTCCCATCACAGAGGCGCATGTGAAGCCGGGGGCAGACATGTGTGCGGGCTAACATGGAGCTGCCCATGGACCATAATCCATTTATGACTGTAAACATGGAGGAGGAGGAGGGAAGACATTTACTGTCAGACAGCACTTGCCACAGCCGGTATATCATCGGCCTGTCAGCGACGCACACACTGCTGCCCTCCGTGAAATCAGCTGCAGTAATGATATTAGTAACATTACCTTCAGGCTTCTCATCAACATCTTTTAAAAGGTGCAGATGTTTCACCTGGACTTTTACGTCCCAGTGCACTAAAAGTTTCTGCAGCAAGAGGACACTGATCGCAGCAGTTTACAGTCAATTAGATCTTTTATCAGTGCTGACAGAGTGAGAAAATGCTACAAGTTATAAGAAAAATAAGGAGCATATAGGAGTTCCTGATTTTGAGTTAAGTCAGTAAATGCAGCCAAAACTTTCTTCTTAGCTTTTATTCCACTTTTGAAAACAATCAAAAGACACACAGATGCAAAATAGCCACAGTCACACAGTGGTCACTAGTTTTGCTCTGACAGTTCAGCGTTAATCCACCGGCCTTATGCGAGGTGAATGAGGGCGCAGTTTGGCAGCCGAGGTTAGAGACATGTTTAAGGAGGACTGACATTTACACACGAAGGTTCCTAAGCCTTTGGACTCGCAGCAGTCATTCAGTGGCTTTGTGTCCTGCTGCTCATGTCACAGCATATGGGTGACACTTAAGCCAGTGTGGTCTACAGTGTGGGTGTGTTTGTAAAATGTGACACAGAGAGAAAGAGAGCGCACTTCCTCCCTCTGTTTCTGATGTGTGCACACAGACAGACAACGACACACACTCCTTTTCCCATTATGCAAACACCTCTTCTCACACTCTTCCTCGCTCCCAGACCGTAACTTCTATTATTAGAGAAAGGCTCTCCAGCTACCGGTCCTCCTTTTTTTTTTTTTTTTTTTTTTCCATTCGCTATCTGCAAGCGGCCTTGTCTGCAGAATCCACCACCCTCCCTCTCGCAGGGACACACAATTAACTACCTCACAAACGTTTAGACCAGAACAAGCATGTCTGCCTGCTCCGGCGGGGAGAAAATACATCATTAATGGCTTTTTTCTGTAGTGGTTTTGTCTATTCAGCCAGACGGAGGCAACTTTAGGTCAAGCAACTTATAGCGCAAATACCTGCCCTCTGACAGCCAAGGTTGTCTGCGACGTCTCGATCGATATTTCTCCTGGTACAAGCTGCAGGAACACAGGGTCCATCGGCTGCTGGGCAACATCAGCAGAGAAACACCCAACCCTCTGCATTCTACCTATGTTTCCTGATCGTCAAGGATGGAGAGAGACATGAGGTTTACTGCCTGCAATCGTTATTCTCATCATTAGCATCTTGTATGAAAAGCTTCTCTAACAGTGAGACAAACACTGGCTTCTATTTATTTCTAAAGCCCTTAATGCTAACATGCCATCATACATCACTTCCTTATTATTTCACCCATTCAAGTGAAAACACTGAATTTGGGAAAACTGCTTTTAATTTTTTGCTCTAAAAGCAGACACACTTATAAAACACTTGTACCTTCAGGTCAATTTAAAACCATTACAAACTACTTAGCTCTTGTTTTTAACCATGTTCTGCTATTATTTGTTCATTTTCTCATTAATTACTCTTGTGTGTGTTTGTTCTGTTTAACTGTGCTCTTCAGTGGAAATGAGGCCACGACCTCAATGATTTTTTTTTTTTAGATTTAAATTAAAGTTGCACGAGTGAATGAATGCACGATGTGGATTTTCAACTCTGGAAGTAAGAAGTGAAAAAAAAAAAAGTATCTGCAGCTTTTTTTTTTTTCCTGTTGGATTTATCTACTGGAGCAATGTGATGCTGGATGGGATTTCATCACCAGTAAGCGCTTGATAAACAGAATAATAATGAGCTCTTCAGTTAGTGATTACAGCAGAAGACAGGCTTATGAAAGAGAATAGCACCATTGTGTTATTGCTTCAATGCATATTTGTAAATGCTGCTGGATATGATTTCACTCTCGCTTTGATCACATGCACACATGCAGATCTCAACCAAACGCAATTATAACCTGAAACTTTCCTACGTTGCTGAACATCTCATGGCAACATAACGCTGCTACCAGACGTCGTCAGAGTTATCAGTCTATTATTAGCTGCAGAAGCGGCTGCCCTCCCTCCTCCCTCCCTCCCTGCCGCCACCGCAGCGCTGTCATCATAGATGACTGGCTTCTAATTGGATACAGAGGAGGCCGCATCCATGTTTCACACACTGCGAACGGCCATCGAGTGGCGAGAATCAGATTTTCAATTAAATTAAAGCCCCAAAATGCCAGAAATAACATTTCTTGGGGAGGTGGCAAGCTGATTACTCTGTGAATCATATTGAGGCTTTTGCATAAACAGATGATTACAATGAGATGTCTGAGGAGATGGGGGGGGTGCGAGGCAGCGAGGCAACAAGAGGGGGTAGAGAAGTTTGTGGAACAAAGAAGGACCCTCTCTTCTCCGTCTCTCTGCGCCTCAAACTGTTGGCAACTACTTTTTGTTTTTATTTGTGCTCACATTGGGTAAAAAGAAAGATTAAAAAAATAGTATGCAAACACACACACATATATATACACACACACACAGTGGGAAGCTGGAGAGAAGCGAAAGTGAGGCAGCTGTGAAAACATTGCTTCTCAGTATCAGAAGAGACTTGAGAGGAAATATGGTGCAATTTTTTACAGCTCTCTGCCTGTCAGGGTGAGTAAAGAGAGCGCTGTCCAGTGGACCTTTACAGTCCACACACGCATAAACACACACACACACATCACGCTACGAAATCAAAACCCTGGTGTCACTGAGTGGGTTGTGAACATTTGCCGTTCGCCTGATTTGAAGCAACTTGTTGTAGGTTATTCTTGCATTCTCTCGCTGCCGACTTTTTTTTTTTTTTTTTTTTTTCCAGAGGAGCACATTAGTCTGTGGCCTCATTTTCCCTGCAACATAAACAAGTGATTTCATACCAGCAATGGTGGGAAACTTATTTTTTGGCCTATTTCGGCACCAGACGTGCCACAGTTAACTTCCTGTTTTCAACATACGGCTCATGCAGATCTGTTGAATCCAATGTTCCTATGTGCAGTTTTTATTCTGCTCTCTGAATTAGCTTCCCAAACACAATTTGGCAAGAGAATGGAATTGATTTCTTTAGTATTGTATCTGTAGCCGTTCCAGAGAATTGGGCGTCATTCAGTGTGTGTGTGTGTGTGTGTGTGTGTGCATGACAATGTGTCAGACATTGCATTTCATTAGGGAAAGTGCTCTCTGGATCTTAACTGTGCATTCGTTGTTTCTCATTATTATTTTTTTTTTGCGCCCTCTTCACATCATCAGCACTTCAGATTAAACTGACACAATCTCCTGCCTTCAGTGTGAGGATGCACACACACGCACGCAATTAATCAGAAGAAAAGAGAAGAGTCTGCTCGGGTTGCATAACACCTTGAACACAATCACGTCTGCACACTCCCACATTCGCTCTCCCCGTCTCTCGCTCCTTCCTCTCTCCCGTCGTCACCTTTGTCAGAGGATAAACTCTTTGGCTCGCAGGCTTTCTATCAAAGCCCAAAACCACAAAAAGGGAGCTCACTGTCTTTCTTCTCGCAGGCGCTCTCTGCAAAAATCTGTTGATACACTGCGTACACTTTCACCCCTCTGCAGCCAGCTCTTACATTCGCCAGACCCCAACCCACAAGACCCCCTGTGCTCTAGAAACAAACTGCTTTGTCCTCGCGCCGAGTTCAGCCAAAGAACATGAGTGTTGACAGCTATGGTCTTTTCAAGAGGAGAGTGAGGAGGATTACTGCATGCATGTATTGAGGTGGATTAAGACTTTGACGCTATTGAAAGGTCCTGACTGGAGCGTTTTTTTGGAATTGGTCAGCGAGTCTTAAGCCCAGATAATGCGTTTAAGACCCAAAATGAAATCACCAAAAGCAGGGCTCGTAATAATAATCATAACAGCAAGGACGGCGGGAGGAAGAGCAAACAATCAAGAAATGTCTGCAGAATGCAATTTTCACTCCCAAAACCATCTGTTCTCGCTGCTTATAATCTGCGGCTGCTTTTGATTAAGATTAAACCTCGCCCAAGCCCTGTGAGCTATTAAAGAAGTGCAGCCTCTTTCTTTCTTTCTTTCTTTCTTTTTTTTAATAAAGATGAGTGATTTGAATGGTGATTTGGGGGAGCACTGGAACAAGGTGAGGCGTGTGTGTGTGTGTGTTTAGATGTGTGTGTACATATGCATATACAAGTGTGTGTCCTTGCTCCATCTGCAATCGCTCAGGGATTAAGATGATTTATGCTGCCCTGGCGTGACTTCAGATTCACAACGTGTGGGGTGATGGAACCATCATTCATCTCTTGCTCTCCTTCTCTTTTTTATTTCTCACTGTCGGTGAAAATCAAACTTGCAGACGCGCTTCCCCCTAAAGCTGAACTACCTAAAAGTTTCAATTATTAAAATTCTCGCCTTGTCTGGTATTCAGCATGAGCGAAAAGCTTGTTTAGTGCCTTAAAAGAGAACTTCTTCTGATTTAGCATTCATGATGGACACTGAGTAAAAATTGTCGAAATTGATCCAGCAGAATGAGAAGTATCATGTTTTTTTCATTCTCCAAAACCTGGTGCCTACATTACCCACAATGCACGACCACAGACAGCTCAGTTGGAGATTCTGTGTGTTATGTTAACAGTGGCTAAAACCCTCAAGCAGAGATGAGGAGCGGGCTGCAGAGGTCTGGAAAACTCACTTCACACCCCCAGATTGTGTGTGTGTGTGTGTGTGTGTGTGTGTGTGTCCTGATATGAGACAACTACCCAAAGAGTAGTTTGAGAACGAGTTCATCATAACAGCTATAACTGGATAATGACTGTAACTTGTTTCCCTGCGCAGTGTGTGAACCCAATCTGTCACTTCCAGAAGATTTTCAAATCCGAGCCGTACATGGTGTGTGGGAGGGAGGCTAAGCAGAGCTCGTCTGCATCTGTGTGCACGCGGCGGCGAATACAGTGGCCTGGTGCGTCCAAAAAGCACTCCACAACTAACAAACAGCGTGCCTTTTTTTTTTTTTTGTCGCTCACACACTTGCGGCACAAAAGGCTGCCTGTGTGTACAACCTCTTAATTTGCCTCTTCCCGGTAGCATCCCTCCAACAATCGCACAAAGCCATTCACTCGCAGTGAGTTGCAGGCGATACAACGTTCGACGAGGATGCCGAAAGCTGATCTTGGGGCATTCGCTTAAAGATAGATTTTTACATTTATTTAAATCTTGCACATATGTACTTATGAGTGCGTGCATGCATGCATGTGTTCTGATTACGAGCGTGGCGAGCGGACTTGCAGGCACATCATCAGGATTAGGACGCCGTGTTTTGTCAGCCCATCGGTGGCGGGGGCGCGTGCAGGGGGCGTCTTTTGTCATCATGTCACTCTCTTTCCTTTTATTTCTCTCTCTCTCTCTCTCTCTCTCTTTTCATGCCTGATAAAAGTTGAAGGTTTGCTTGATGCTCAGACAAAAAAAAAAAAAAGTCAGAAAAAGTTAACAAAAGAAATGAAAACAACAGTGAATCCAAAAAGCACAGAAGTTGCAGGAGTCGTGAAACAGGAGGGATTTCCTTTAAACAACGCTTCAGCTCTCTGTTGACCATTACTCATTAGTTTTTCTCCACTTAAATCTAATCCCGAGTGCCCTGTGGAGGCACTTTGGTGACTAGTTCTACAACCTCCGCTAAAGTGATTGCCTGAGGGTTAGTTCGAACTACAGACAAGATAAATGCTATTGTTTTAGCCTTCAAGGCAGCCATTAGTCTGCGGGCGGGACCGCCAAACAAAAGGGCAGGAAACAGACAAAGAGTCCCACGCTTTGCCACAGACGCACAGAAACAGGTGTGCCCCCGTTGCGTTTGTTCAAAGGGTTAATCTTTTCTGCAAAGCCCCGGGGAAAGAAAAACAACTCACCTGGCCCTCCCTCATCAAATCCTCACCGCATTTACCTCCATTGTTTGGATTCAGTGTCACGTTACTTCCCTCTGATTGTGTCCGCTGATGTGTTTTGGTTCTCGGGTGCTTTTCTATTGTGGTTTAAATGGAGGCTTTTGACTGCCACTTTGGCTTTTTACCACGTCCCTCACAGGAAGTTGCGCTTAAGGCCGCCGTCGTCGAGCAGCCGCAGCTTTGTGAGGTGATTGCTGCATTTTATGGGCTTGAAAAGACGGGCGCCACGGTGAATGGCAGACAAAGGAGGGAATTCATCTTTTGCTCCTTGTTTTGAGACCTTGAGGTGAGAATCCACACCTGAGGGAGGGAGGGGAGGGGAGGGGAGGGATCTGTGTGTGCTGCACGTTTGGATACACGCTTCCTCAGCTTCACGACCAGGTGCACCAGAATGACAAACAACACGGAGGGAGGAGGGGGGGCCCGGCCGAGCGATGATGGAAAGAGACTCGGGTGAAATTTGTCAAGTCATGGGCTCAAGTTGACGCGGCACTTCAATTACTGGGTGCCAATGCATATTCATCCCAGCGTGAGGGGGGGAAATGGCGCGTGGTGCCCCAAAATAATTCCCGAGCTGTCAGCGGGTTGTTTTATTCCATGGCGAAACCCCGGCAGCATGTTCCCTGCTCGGGGAGAGGATGGTCGAGAGGAAGGAAGAAAGGGAATGCGGGAGATGATGCATGTATGAAAAAGAAAGAGAGGCAAATTAACAAAAGGTTTTCTTGCTTGAAAAAAAAAAATCTGAGCTTTTCCTTTATGTTCCTTTATGCCGGCGCTGTATGTATGGGAACAAACTGTTCACATCATGAGCAGCGAGAGCACAATAGCGAAAATGCTAAAGCTCTTAAATGGGTCAACAATGCATAAGCGAGCAGCTTCCGACTCACAAGAGAGAAGCAGGGAGAGTGCAAATATTAGCACACACAGACACACACATGCATACGTACGCAATTTCCTCCTCTTAACGCACACATACCACACCAATTTCACGGCTGCGCGAGCGTTTCAGCCAGTGTTTGTCTTTAGCAGGGCGAGCTCTCGGCCTTCATAAAACATGTATGGCGCTAATGCTGGGCCGTTATGCGAGTTCCTTGCCTCGCAGTCACCAGGGAAACCGCTCCGATGGACTAAATGGACAAGCTTTTGTAAAAAAAAAAAAAAAGTCTCATAAAACACATTAAGTCACTCACAACGCTCTGCGACGGCTCGGACAAAAACCCTCCCTCTGTTCTCTGCAGACTTCTGAGAGAACCGCAGAAGGATTGTTCAGCGCAGGAAAAATAATGAGCATCCTTTTGTTTCCCCCTGAAATTGGAAAAAAAAATAAAGTGTGTTGCACATCTACTTTGGGAAGGGATTTTTTTTTTTTTTTTTCCACTGATGCATATGTGACCCTGAGTAATTGTGTCCGCGAAAGCAGTCATGGAAGAGAAAGAAGAGAAGAGAGGAAATAATGAAATTCCTCAGCTGGAGAACTATGGAGGATATTGTCCCTCCAGGTGAATGGAGGGTGCACATGTGCGCCAGCATGCAAACGGCTGTAAAAAGAGGGTTTTATGAGTGATTTTGTGTGTGTGAAAGCCTTCTGTATGTGTCCTCCTGTTTGGGTAGATGTGTGTGTGTGCGTGTTATGAAACCCTCCAGCGTCCCCGGTGTCAAAGGTCACAGCGTGTGCTACTCGGAGACCTCTAACACAGCTCTGCCACAGGGAGGCTCCTTCTATTAACCGTGTTAGCTTTTCATTTCAATCCCTCCCCTCCCTTTCTCCCCTCTCCACCCTCCCTCCATGTGAGACGCATTAACTGTGTCCTCAAAGGGAGAAGGCGAGAGAGCGGGAGGATAAACCCCTTCTTCCATTGTTACACGCTTTCATCTATTTTTATAAGGCGAGGGGCGAGGAAGGAGGGAAGTAAAAATAAGTTCTGGTGGGCCGCGGTAGTCTTGTAGCACCGCTGAGAGTATGATGAATCTGCACTTGGATGCATATGCAAACACACACACACACACACATTTTTTTCAGCATTTAGTATTGATCCACATCACTTACTATGAAGCACTTGGTCAAGATCTTACTTTTTTTCTTGGTCTTTCCCTTATGTCACATTTATAAAAAGGCATAAAAAAAGTTCTAAAAAAGTTGGGATGCTGTGTAAACCAGTACCAACAACAATTAGACAAAGTGTTGAACCTCTCTCCATCCTCGCTTGTGAACGACTGAGTCTTTCCAGGATGAACCTTTCATACCCAATCATGATACTGTCACCTGTTACCAATGAACCTGTTTACCTGTGGAATGATCCAAACAGGTGTTTTCAATCAGTCCACAACTTTCACAGTCTTTTGACTTGTTGGAAACATGTTGCTGCCATCAAATTCAGAACAAGCAGATATTTACAAAAATCAATGAAGCTGATGAGGTCAAACATTAAACATATTGTCTTTGTGCTGTTTTCAGTTGATGACAGGTAAAACACAGTATCCCAACTTTTTTGGAGTCAGGGTTGAAGATGACGGTTTATCACAAACTAGAATCTGAAGTTTTTTCTGAAGTCATGAACTTCCTATGAAGCACAAACAGTTATGTTCATTAATACAAAAACAAACACTTAACATGTCATGATGCTAGTTTACAACATCGCAGTGTGTCATCGTGTGTTTGAAATAATTTATGATCTGGTTATGGTTAGTCAAGTTTACCACTGACACTTGTGGCTGCTCCCTCCCATTATTATTATCATTATTATTATTGGATATGACAGTTGTGATTTTCACCTTGTTGGGTTGCAGAAATGTTTTCACCGTGTGTCTTCGAGCCCACACAACACACTGAGAGACCATCTCCTCACACTGAAACACACACACTGATTATCATTAGCTTTCTGCATAATGCCTGCAGCATTTGTTTGCCCGTGTTTTGACAGTTTTACAGCATTTAACCACGTCTCTGAGTCATCAAACCGCCCCGATTAAAGACGAACATGATGTCAAATTCCTAAATAATACGAACTAATTGGTATCAATTAGTGGCAGCAGCCTCTGCCGCTGGCACTGTGAGGAGCTCCCCGGCAAAATCCCTACCCAGAAGGAATGCCAGTTTACAGCCATGTCTGCTGCGACACAGCAAGCTGTTCTGCAAATGGGCACACACGGCTGAAATCAGGCAAGGTGGCGAGAGGAGAGCAAAAGTTTGTCCGTTCTTTTTGTTGTTCTTCTCTAGTTGAAATCGGTGTCTGGGACAAAGTTGTGGGCGGTAGAAAAACACAATGTGAAGTATCGGAATTGTCAAAGGTTAAGCTGCTAGCGGGCCAGATGCTGCACATACATAATGTGTAAGATAAACAGAGACGGCGCTAGAACATGCATGCGTCAGCTCGCGCACACACACAGGCGGAAAAATGTACACGATTTGCAATTCCTACCTTAAAGGTCAAAAAGAGTGTCACTGTTTATATTCACACACACACACACACACACACAGATATTCCTTTCCAGTTTTGGCAAACCTTCACTGAAGTGAGCTGATTTATGTATATTGGCTGTAAGCAGGTTACATCTGGTTCCAGTTGGTTCAGTTGGGTTTGGCAAAACACGCTCACCTTTTGTGTTTTCTCGGAAAGTTCTGTAATCACATAAATGTGATGTGTTTTATAATCAGCGCAGCATTCCTTGTGTGCAAAATCAAATTGCCGGCAATTCGTTTTTTGTTTTTTTTTTCAGACGCGTGGAAAGAATGTGTTGAGCAGGAGAAAAGAGTTCCAGCAGAGTTATTATGCATGGATTTGTGTACGGGCCTTAACTGTGAGATATGAGGAGGGGGTAGTGAGAGACGCTGTTTGCACATAAAGTATAGTATGTTTGGCAAACGCATGAATGAATGCATGAGCGGCCCCAGCTTGGTGTCGGCCTACAGAATGTGTGAACACCTGAATGTGTTTTTCTGCTTTCTGTTCATTTGTGCTTTTTCAACAAATTCCCTGAGGTGAGAAAAATAAAACAGAATGCCTCCATTCTCCGGCTTTCTCAGTGTTCCCTCTCAGATATGCTCCTGGTGTGAAGTTGTCGTGCTGCAACATATGCACATACATATACATGCATACGCACAATTGTCCCTCGCAGTGGTCGACTCTGGATGCTCGGCCCACATCCGAGGATCAGGAACATGCAAATAAACAAATACACACTTGTAGTCGGCCAGAGGAGATTACGGGCCTCCCTTGTGGAAAACCCCTCCCATGCTCTGGACCTCACACTGGGAGAGACATGGCACCCACTGTGTCCCGGTGCTGCACACCTGATGTTCCACCATGCACCGGCAAATGTGATCCCTCGCTTGGTGCAACCTGGTCCCTTTTTTGCAATCATGCACAGAATCTTAACCGGTCGTCGTGACAAAAGAGAGGGAAGTTAGAAAGAGAAGGGAGATCCAGGGAGGAGGGAAAACAAGCAGAAGACAGAGTGCCTGGGAGGAAGAGGAGGGAGGAGGGGGGGGGCAGAGGGGAGGAGGGTGGGAGGCTTTGGCTGAGTGCCTTGGAGGTGTTTAATTGTCTTCATTGAAGACCGCCCCACCAGTCCCCCCCCACCAAACGCTACACCTGACACACATACTCCAGCCAAGGAGTGATGCTATCATAAAAGAGGTGTAGGGAGAAAAAAAAAAGGTGCATTCCACAGTAACAGCTGTCGGAGAAAGTGATTTTATTCCGAACATAACAAATGCCCGTGCCATTTGGAGAGAAGCCAAATTGCTAGTCGCTGCTTCGTTGCACCTAAAAAGGCACAAAATGCACATGGCGGCGTGTGTGACTGTAGGCCCTCATTGAAAATACAGTCATGTCTCTGCAGTGCCGTGAAAAAGCATTCTGCTCTCCCTCTCCTTCTCCTGCAGGCCGGCCGGCTTTATCGACGGAGCATCCAGATCGCAGGAGACAACGCTAGAGAGAACCATGTTTGAAGTCAACGTCCACACGCGTAGTCCCTCCGACACAACATGGCCGCCGCACTTGTACTTTTTTATCGCAAGTACTTCTGTACATACGCAGCCGTGAAATAATAAAACGGCTTTCTCTCTCGAACCAAATGGCCATCATGGCTGTGTGACGCTTCCCTGTTTATCAGTGTTTGTAAGCCAGCTGAATGGCTTTTTGAATCTCTGTCAGGAGTGGGTGTCAGTCCGCCTCTCGCTGCATAAAACACCACAGTAGCGATTCCATTATTCACACTCGGACCTCCACAAAATGTGTAGCACATCCATTCATATTTTTTGGACGTCTCCTCTGTAACTTCCATCAGTGTTAGAAGCCCAACATCCATTTTGAACAAACTAAATTGTTTGAGGTCGTAACAAAACTCATCCTTAACTTGTCTCCTTCTTTCTACATTATTACTTTTTAAATTAAATTTAAGGGTCAGTTCATCCATATTCCGCCCAAAAAAATCGTCCCAGAAATTTCTGCCTAAGGCCAAATATGATGGAGGTGGATAAAATTTTATTAGTGCTGCTAAAACAGTGAAAAATGACACCTAAAAATTGGGTTGGCTTCATCGTGATCCCTTAAAAAAAAAAGCAATTTTTACTTGGGACTCCTTGGCACAGATGCAATCCATGTCGTGAGTTTTGAACAATTCAGCCTGTCAAATCAGTAAATCACATTAAAAATAAACAAGCTTATGTTTCTTTTTTCTTGACCCCTCAGATTTATCTTGTGACCCCTTGGGAGGCCTCTGAGCTCTGTATTGGGAACACAGCTGGAGATAATCCACAGCACAAACAGTTTTCCTAGGGACTATTTCTTTGACAGGAAGTAGTTAGGGTTGTATTGCTGCATGAATCTCAGACTTCCAATCTATGTGCATGGCTACACACCAACAGAGGCAAATCAGAAAATATAAATATAAAGTATTATTATTAACAGCAGTGCGCGATGCTTCTCCTGCAGACTCCTCAGGTCTCTGCACTTCATGTTTGGAGCAGGTATTTCTCCAGCTTAATTCAGTCGGCGTGTTGTGTTACTGGAGTTCAGGCTGCACTGGGTGGCCTTTGCAGTCCATGTGTGCCCATGTGGAGAGACAGAGAGGAAGACAGGACTGTGGATGTGACACTGGGGTATGATTTGAATACCTGCCTGCTCCGGCTGAGCAGTGATCAATCGTCTCTCTGTCAAGCGCCACTCCCTGCTGGCGACTTCTGCATGCGTGTAACCTCATCCCTCACTTTTTTCCTTCTCATTCTCCATCCCCTCTCTCTCTCTCTCTCTCCTGTTTTTCTCTTATTAATTTTCTCTCCATCTCCTGGTCTCTCTCCAACCTCCCATCCTTCGATCCATTTTCTGGGCTCCTGCGCGGTGTGTTACTCATTTACTCTGCCTCGCCATGCTTCGCTCTCTTTACCTTCCACCCTCCTGCTTTCCTCTCACATCTACTCACCAGGCTCTCTTGTTCTTTCTATCTCCCTCGCTGTCGCCTTGCCTGAGGATATCGCGGAAAGAAATCAGGGGCGTTGGGGTAAAGGGACAGATGGAAATGAATGAGAGACACAAGGCAGAGGACTCACACACACACACATACACACACACACTACAAACCCTGCTGCAAAATGTGCAAGCTCCCAAACCTTTCGCACACTCTTTAGATGTAACTAATAATTATTTCTTTCATTTCTGAGCTGATTTTTAATTTTCAAATTAGTGTTTTTTGCTCACGTGCACACACGGGCTGTGACCTTGGGGAGGGCGATGTGGGGGGAAAGCGTGTGTAACATGCTGATTGATAGCGTGAGTGCCTTCCGCTGGGTGATTTTTCACTACACCGCTCTCCGCCGGGTGGTGACTGGCACGCACACACACACGCGCACACACGCACAGACACACACACACACACACACACACACACACCCATCCCTCCACCAAGTTGAGAGAAATCAGACCTAAGACCAGTGCCGCTGCTGCTCCACTCTTGAAATATGAATGGTTTTAATTAAACAAACTCGCTTTGCCATCTGGCCCTACAATTGGGCTTGCCTAATGAACAGAGTTGCGCACACCCACCCACACACGCACACACACACACATACACACACACACACACATTATTAACCAAGCTAAGCAGCATTCCAACGGGCAAGGCTTCGTAAATAGTGAGAAACAAAAACAATGGAGTGATCTAGTGAGGTGCTTCACAGAGCTGGAAAATGATGCAGTGCCTCATTGTGCTGAATGAAGTGTGTGTGTGTGTGTGTGTGTGTGTGTGTGTGGGCTCGACCGTATTTGTTTACATGTGACTGAGCATGTGTGCACTCGCTTGCCATGTGCACATCTCTGTGTAAAATTGTGCATTTGCAGTCTGTCTGTCTGCTTTTTTTTTTTTTTTTTAACACCTTGAGCTTGCGTGTGTCAGCGAAGGCGTCTGTGCTCGCCGACCACCTGACTGAAATCTGCTGTGTGATGTGCCACTTGTCTGTCCTCTCCGTTGGGCCAGGTAGCCAACACTAAACGGTGATGTTTGTAATCCAACGGCGGTACCCCGAGATTTCTCAGCAGGAGAGGCTGGAGAGAGATGGAGTCTGGTCTGTGTGTGTGTGTGTGCTGGGGGGGTGGTTGTCTGGCAGCCAAAGCACAAAAACGTGGGAGGCATGCTAACGTTAGCAGCCGGTAGGACGTGCTATTACTCTCTTAGAGGCTACAATAAATTTGCACTTTTCATCTGTCTTAGCAGCCTGCATAAACAAAATCAGGCACCGGCCTCTGCGAGATGCACTCGGTGATGTAGCGCTGAATAAAAAGTTGAGAAAAGGAATGCATCACCTCCCGTCTGTTCGTGATCATCATAAGGTGCAAATAACCCTAAAATATGGGGAATAAATTGTCTCTGTCCTGCAAGCTTCTCTTCCCTTAAAACTCACAGAAAAACTTAACTTGGAGGAGGTGAAGATGAAGTCATACATGAATATTGTTTCTATAAAAACAGCCACAATATAATAATTCACCTTATGGATCCAATAGGTTAGATCGTTGGCTGCGTGACCTACATCTACAAGCACGATGTTGTGAACAATATTACATCTTCAATGCCGGGAGCTGTTCAGACTTGCACAGAGGTTTCACATGAAAACACCTCAGACGCCTTCCTCGTGATGAAAGGGCAAAAAAATGTGGATCGATAATAGAGCGCCAAGTCTGACCCGCTGATAACACCGTGCATCTGGACAGGCTCTTTGACATCCGTGACGGCCTAATCGGGTGTTTGACTCCAAACACTCAGCGTTTATGAATATCTGATGAGCGCCGGGGTAAAGCTTATGAATAAGTGAGGGGCCCAGCTGTGCATCAGAAAGATCAAGACTTGGTGAAATGTCCCAAATGCCACAGCTGAGCGACGCACAGAGCTGCATTCTGCTCGAGAATTATAATAAAAATGATGTGTCTTGTTCTGAGAAGGTAACAAATTGGAGCCTTTGTTCGCTGTTCAACTGAACAAATTCAGAAACATCTGTAAAGATGCAGCAGAGTTCTCAGTTTCCTGACACGCAGCTTTTGACTGCGTTTCTCTTGACTGGAACAACATGAAGATGAAACTACAGAGGGGCCTTGTCTGATAGTCTGTGCAGTGTGGAACGGGTCAAGAATGTGTTCATATTCCCGCGGTGACCCCAACACTCCCTGTTTTGAGTCGATTCTGGAAGACTCTGTCTTGGATGGAGAGGTTGTTTTTTTCTTTTTTTTGACACTCCCCATGGAAAGAAGTCAACCAATAGAAAATAATAAAGTTTGAAACCTGACCTTGATGAAGGCGATGAGGAAAAGAAAACACAGTCCCTTGGCATCTTGGTGCAGGGTGGAGGGAAAGGAAGGATGAAGAGTGAAAAACAGAGTGTGTGTGTTGTCTTCATGTGTGTTAGTGTTTGGGGGGGTGCAGTACTTGCATGCGTGCACTCATGTGTGTGAGGCAGCTGTGGTGGAGGACGATTGTTCCTGCACGTCGTGCGAACATCGATCGACAACAAGCGAGTCAAACAAAATAAAAGAAAAAAGTACAGAATCAAAAAGGGACGTTAGCCTTTGTCCGCGTTTCACCGTGACACAAAAGCGACGGCAATCAAACACGATGAATCAGTCGCGCTGTGAATGAAAAACAAAAATCTAATGCTCAGAATCAAAGTTTTCAAACTGACAGTAGCGCTTCTGGACCCAAGGTTATCATTTTCATAGTTTTGAATTGAGCCCTTGTTTCCTTTCATCTGCTCGCACATTCACACAACTCATCTGGTCAAAAAAAAAAAAAAAAAAAACACACTCGCACCACGAATCTCCGTCGCATTACGCACGTAAATGCCTGCAATTACCTGTCGCTAATGATGCCCATGCCGGCACTGAGCACCACAGCAAGCCATCTGCTAACTTTTGTTCTCCCCCTTTCCTCATAACTCCCTAATTTTCTAAAAGTGGCTTCGTATTAGAGCGAATAGAGTTGCTGGTTGTGTCTGTGTGAGCTCCGGCTACAACACAAGGGGGAGCACTAATGACTGTAGTTAGCATCCCTCAAGAGGCCGGAGCAGTTTGCCAATATTTGCCCTAACCTTAGATGATTGCATTTACTTTACACTTAGGTATTTAGCTGACGTTCTTATCCAGAGTGACCTCGAATAAGTGAGCAAGCAGAGGCTCAAGGACGCTTTAACAGGAAACACATTCGCTTTTTTTTTTTTTTTTTTTCTTTCTGTGATTGAATGACAGGACCAAGACCAATTACAGTCTCTCTCTGCCTGCTTGAATCCAGATCATGTCTCCTCGCAGAGTTCAAGCTGTAAGGGCTCCGAATTTTTATACATGTGCTGCAAAGATGTGAGATTTTGGATTGGAAAACAAAACAGGCAAATATTCACATGCGCTCACTTCCAATCTCACTTGTACAGCTGCCTTTTCATCCAAACACACACACACACACACACACACACACACACACACAAGTTGAGCTGATCTCACTAAAGATAGCGAGCAGCAGCAGAGCATGTTGTTTCTCTTGGATGGAGACTGATTCATGAATTGACCTTGACTCTGTTCCTCCAACAAATCTCCTCTAAAGCTCCAGTGTGCTTTGCAAAAGTTCCCTGTAAAACTGTGGAAAAAGGAGAATTAACAACATATGGGCGCTGAGCTGAAGCCGAAATTGACGGGGATTATGTTACCATACATTTTGAATCAATGTGCTCAATGTAAAATCTTTCAAATATGGACACTATTTGATGATGCATGAGCTTTTCTTGGTTGTCAATATTCATTTTAAGGATTCATTTCTTTCGCTATTTATGCTGTGGATTTGATTGACAGGCTGATCACACTCCTGATCTGACTGGGTTGCCTGCTATCGCCCGTTCCCGTCCAATTACTTTATAAAGAGCCCAAATTGAAATGAGCCTTTTAATTGGGTCTAATTTGGCTGGTAGATGGGCGCCTGTTGTCTGCAAAAGGAGATTTTTAAATATCCGCGAGGTAGCCCTATCAGCTCGCATTAAAAGTGTTTCAAATCCCTTTTAATCTTCATTAAGGCCAAAATTTGAGAAAGCTCACACCTACACCTGCGCAACTGCCTGTTGGATGTGCTCATCTGTCTGCTTTGCCCGACTCGCTATCATCTCTCAGGGTCGTTGCAAAGCAGAACAATCTCACGTTTAACCCTCAAGGTGAAGCCATCTCGTCGTCCAGCCTTCACCTTGAGGACACAGTCAAACACTGCGTTGACTACACTGATCTGAGATAAGTTAAGACATCATGCACAAAACAACTCCATCTAAAAATAGAGAGGATGTGAATCTTTGAGCCATTTGAATATCCTTATCCTAAGCTGCAGCGGGGAAGCCTCTGCACTTAGGCTTAGCACTCTCAAGACAGCTACTCCTTGTTAAGCATCGCCTCAGACTCCTAGACTATGAATGGGACCATTACCCCCATCTCTCACTGCACAACCCAGATACACACACACACACACACACACTCACACATATTTTGGCTTTGGTAGGAAACTAGCTCAGGCTAGCTGTGAGAAGCTTCTGCAGGGGAAGATACAGCGCTGCACCGAGGGACCGCCTTTACATTAGGCTTCATTGCTTTCCACTGCTCCCACTCACTCTCTCTAGGCTGCAGTCTGCTCACATTACAACCTACAGAACATCGCTTCTAGAGAAATGAACTCCTTCATGAGGGCCTCAAGCCAAATGCACATTGCAAATCAGTACAGGAGCTATCTGTGTAGCTTCTAAACAACTCAAGTTGGGTATTAGCCCCCCGTTGTTACTCCTCCTTTACTTTATCTCAAAGGATGAGATCTTGAGATCTTGTAAAAAAAAAACATCCATCCTCAGTCAAGTCAACTGAGATGACAAATGAAACTCAACGGGAATTATAAAGAAGTCCAAAAAAGAGCAGCAAAACTAAAATGAGAAAGACGATCTGAAGGGTGTTGATCTCAAAGAATATATCTGTTACATAGATTCCCTCATGTAGCCCCTTTGATCAAATAAGCCTGATGTTTCTGAAACACAACCGTGGGTCTTAGATTAAATCCGAGTCTTCACATGATGTACATGTGTGGACGGGCTTCAGCTTTAATAAACGTTGCATGTGCTACATCACAACTTCAACACCACATCACACCTGATTCACTAACTAACCAATGCCGAAACTCCTCAACCCAAAAACTTGATAATCAAATACTAAAGAGGACAGAGCCTCACATCTTCCTGTATGTTTGTGAGACCATCGGACGAGCTACGTGAATGCTCTTGGCAGTATGTGTTGGAGTGTGTGTTTCCTGTATCTTAACGTTTTCTTAATCTCCTTTCAGTGTTTGCCCCTACCATTTTCCATGTGCTCTGCCTCACCGACACTGCCATCCGGCGTTGTCCTCTCGTAGCTGTCCTCGGGCAGGGGAAGGGCGCCCAGCCGGGGGCCCGACGAACTCTTGCTGCTGGGCGTCTCCGACTCGTCCAGGCCGCTGTCGTAGCAGCTCTGCAGCGATCCCTGCTGGTGAGGGTCCTGGGGCTGGCTCACCACCGAGAAGGTCACTCGGCGAAACGGCTACAAGAGAAACCAAACGGCCGGGGGTCACTATCAAAGGGACTGTTTTAATTTTTTCTTATTGTTTGATGACAGCGAGGGAGTTGGATCCTCTGGATTTTGGAAAGGGATTTCGGGTCAGGATGGTAGAGAAACAGGTCAAGGAAAAAAAGGGGGCAGGGGTAAGGGGCTATGCTTAAGTTGGAGGAGTCGTAGAAGTTTTCTAGCTCGATTTTTTTTTTTTTAAGGACACAACTTAAAACTGAAAGCTAGCTGTGATGACACTTTCCTGATGCCATAACCTAATCTGCTGTATCACAAAAGCCAACAAAAACCTTTTATTACCACAAACAAGGTCCTGCCTTTCTCTCACCCTCAAACTTTCAATAGGAAGACCTTGTAATAAGGACATGGAGGAGGCTGTACAAAGGGAGTCTTTGATAGGCTCGGTTGAAGCTCGGGGGACCAAGCAGACAAGGCAGCTGGCTAAACCTGTGTGTTAAATACAACTAAGGAGGCCAGAATGCACCGGCCTCATTCACTTGTTTGTTTGCCTGCTAAAAAAGAGGACGAGGTGAACAAGCCTTTGGCTCTGCAGGAGGTCTGACATGACGCCACCAGGCGAAAGCACAAACGCAAAGACGAGTGCATGCAAAGCGGCACACCTACCGGAGTGCGTGGGAGCACGTGCACACGCACAAAAGGTTTTGCGAGACGAGCTGTGGGCTCATGCTGTCAATATGTGTAGCCTGCTCTAACACATTATTGAGCAGCGTCCGGAGTTAAGCAGTAACAGAGCATGTCATTAAAGCCGAGGCCTCTTTCTCACTGTCTCAGCCCGTTTCCCTTCCTCCCTCCACATCTCTCAATCCCTGTCTGAGTGTCGCACAAAGGTAATGGCAGAGAGCGGCGATGAAAGAGGGAGAATGAGCATGAGGCGAGGAATGAAAGATCAGGCTTGGTCATTACCAGAATAAATGGCATAACAAATGGCTAATGCCATTCATTAATTAGATACAAACACAGTCAGAGCTCGCCTCTGTTCCTGCACATCTTCTCTCTCAGCCCCTCGCTGGACCTCATCTTCTCCCCCTCTTCCTCCCCCTTTCCTCCTTGTTTCCTTGCTCCATCATGAGAATATTAAACAGGACAGAGGCCCATTACTCAAACATTTTCTTTCCCCCTCCCTCTCCTTCCATTTGTTCCCCAACTGTCTCGCATGATGAAGTAAAATCTGCTATCAGCCCGCGTGATCGATAACTGCGTCTTTAATTTGTACATCTATCCATAACCCGTCTAACGCTGTCATTTGATCTGAGAGGCAGATGCCAAAACATCATGTCAAGCTCTTATCGCGTCGACAGATATTTGGGATGCGTGAGAGTGTGTCTACATCTTTAGAAGAAGCAGTGACAAGTGAAGCATAAACGCACACATATAGGAGATATCATGTGTTGACAGGTCACTTCATAAAGGTGAACCTCTTCTGTCAGGTGGACACTGTAGAGGATTTTCTTTTTGATAATGAAATTTCCCACAAGCCACTGGGGAAAAATGGGTTCCTTTTTGCTGCTGTGTGTGTGTGTGTGTGTGTGTGTGTGTGTAGGCAAAAAAAAATAAATAAATTTGCATTTATTTATATATTTCCGCCTGCTTCTCTTTCTCTGGCTGGCTGGCTAACACAGCAATCTTGGCAATAAATCATGTTTCCATGTAATTACAATCAACACTCAACAAATGAATTGGTATAAATATTCATGCAAATTTCACTTGGATAGTCAAACATTTGTTGCATAATTAAAACCGGGGCCCAGAAGGAGAACGGCTCTCTATAAGTGTAATAACACTTGAAGAGATGTTAAGATATTAACCATGTTTTTTTTTTTTTTAATGTTTGTTTGTTTGTTTATTTTAACTCTATTTCTCTGAAACACTTGTTTGGTGTTAGGTGTGTGTTAACAAGTCCCACAGCTTGTGTGTGGTCGGCAAAAAAAAAAAAAAAAAAAAAAAAAAAGCACTTTGTCTGGATCAGATTTAGTGGAGTGCCATACTCCTTGGGAAACACGGTTTTCTAATGATACAAATTAAATGACCGTTGCCTAATGAATTGCTGGCGAGGCCCGGCGCAAAGAAAAGAAACACTCCAGCAAGCGCGCGCCGAGGGAAAATTGAGTTTGGGAGAGAGAAAAGAAGCTGACGGGAAGGGAAAAAAAAAAAAGTTAAATGAACAAATAGATTTTATTCACCTGAATTTCCCCTTATTTTCACTGGAGGGAGAGCGAGATAGAAGAGAGAAAGAAAAGCTAATTTGTTTGCAGACCAGAAATGGAGTTCATGCAGAGATCGCCGGAGGCTTTGGATTAGAATCTGCAGCAACCACCGTCTGCACAGCGACCTTCGCTCCCTTCATTCTGTGTCTTTTAAATAAATGAATAAAATAAAAAGCGATTCGCTCTTAGTCATTTTTCCCTTATATTTCTGTGCGTATGTCTGAGGTGTGTGTCTCCAGAGTAGCCCGGGAAAAAAAAAAAGAATTGTCCAGCATGCCATGTGAAATCACATATGGCTTTCTGGTTGTCGCAGCCAATGTTTTTTTTCCCTCTCTTTCAAGTATTCGACAATGTTTGGGGCTCGTCACGTGGTCGAACCACAGGGGCAAAATAGCAAAATTATCTGCCGTGCATCATACACACAATCAGGGTTGACGACCGAGTTTTGCTGCCCCAAAGATGCTTTAATGCACAAGCGATGGCGTGGGAGTTTTTTTACACTGTGAGGAATAAAAGCAGGTCGTGGGCGTTACAGTGAAAGTGTTCCCCACCGTTGTCTGTCCATGCACATATGTCATGGCAGTTCACAAGACACTGGTCATTTTCAGACTTCGCCTTTGTTAAGCCTGACTGACTACATGCCCTTTGATGCCGGTCCCTCTACCTCCTACCCTGACCTCTTGCCCTCATGGTCCACTCAGCTGCCAATCAATCTAATGATGGCTGAACCAGACACACAAGCACACACATACACAAAGAAATATTATGACCCCGGTCCCATTTTTAAAACCACTGTATGTAGGAGCCAATTCATTTTATCATCTATAATGTGATGGAGGACTTTCAATGGAGTCACACAAAAACATAAAACAAAATCTTATCAAATTATCACCTACAAATGCATGAATCCACACATAAATAGCTAAAGCCCATGCTGTGCCCTGCCAATGAGTGGACAAGCTTTAAATGTATGTCTTCCATTACAAGTTAGCACTGGTTGGCTTTATCTATACCAGATGCTGGGACCCCTTTTCGGGTCCAGACAGCGGAGGGCCTCTTTGGGGTGTGCCTGTGAGTGAAAGCCAGCTGTGACAGCCACGGGTGATTGAGCAAATCCGTCATCCCAAAAAATGAACAATGCAAACAAGCCACGGGTTTATTGGGAGCTCTGGCCCGAGCTTGGCCCGGCCTATTTCCTGGATGCTAAAGGGAAAACACATGGGCTGCTTGACTCGAGCTGAGCCGGGGCCAATAAAAACAGGACCGTGCCACTCGTGTCAACAACGTGTGACCTCTCGGATTTGATTTTCTTTTCCTCCTCTCCCCACGAACTAAACGTCAAGCCGCTTGTCAGCAGCACTCCGTTTGAGCCTTACGTCTTCTTTTATCTCCCCACAAACCTTGAATGGGCGACACATTCTTTAGAAGCCTTCGCATGAAACCTCAGAGTTGCTCAGATCAGTCATACTAAGTTGAAGATGCAGTCAAGACAAATCAATTAAGGCTGTACAGTAGCTTTAATGTCAAATATTTCCTGTGACATTTTCACACTCATATCTCCAATCCAATTTGGCACGCCTAATGTTACTCATTATATGATAGCGTGCATGTACACAAGCACAATGTTGACTGTGTCTATGCTCTACTGCAACTCCTCATCTTATCAGGAAGACTCGTGAGCCAGTTCTCTCTTGATGTCTGGATTTATAATTAAGCCCACCTTCACCAGAGCCTCTGGACAGAGCGAAGGATAATGGAGCGTTGGAGGTAGGTCTGGTTGGAAAACACAGTGTGTGTAATTTCAGCTGTAAATACCTTTGGCGGATGGCAGTGACCCACTACCGTGAACCACAGGAAGTAATTGTGGCTGGGCTGGACGTGGGGCGAGGGGAGCAAACATAAACTGCAGGGCCAGTGTCTTATTGCAGTCAACCAAGAGAGATGGAGGGATAAAGAGAGGAGAGTATGAGTAAGTGAGATGGAAAGAAAGATAAAGAGGCCAGTCGGACGTGGAGTCGGGGGGGGGGCAAGGAGAGTCGGAGAGAGTGAGAGAGGGTGGTGATACATGAGTACGGCCATGATTGCCAAAAGTGCCCGTCGGTAATTAAGAAGCCGTGTTTCATTTTTAATGGGAAACCAGACATTGACCTGTGATACGCCACCCGAGACGAGCAGAAAGTGCCAAATAGCCATGGTACACCAAACAACATACATGCCCGGATCTTAAATTGGCTTCACCCAATCACGGCCGCTTGCTTTGCAAAGCTCAGGCAGAGCTCGGTGTAATTCCAGCGCTGCGAATTAAGATGATCATGAGATACAGTGATGCTGAAGCGATAAATGAGACAAATGCCCTCAAGGTGAATGTCTGACTGGAAATCAATCGGAATCTGATCAGGGTGGATTCAGGTTCTATTTGGGTGCAGTTCAGTTGCACTTCATTACTATGCGACAGGCTAAGCTAAGCAGAGAACGATGAACTCAAAAACAAGATGGTAGGCCAAATGAGGATGGTTCTCCAGGTGTGTTAGGTCTCCCGTGAGTGACCTTGGGAGTTTCAAAAAGGGTTTTGTTTGGAGCTGAGTAAGTTGTGGGAATCTTGTCAGAGTAGTTGGCTGCTGCTTTGTTAGTGCAACCGCCTGCAGAGTCTCAGGTATCATGTTCTAGTCTGACTGATAGCTTTGGCCATGTCAAGCTCCAGCGCTCCTCTTCACTTCCTCGCGTTCCCCCGTCTTCTTCAAACTGCACTCCTCCGCACACATTCCTCCCAGGTCACTCAGGATGAAGAGGAGAAACCGGAGGAGAAACATTTCCAAAGAACACCCAAGACTCCAGGAGAAAAGGAAGACAAACAAAGCCGAGATAAAAGAGACTCCAGCGAGTTCAGCATCTGATTTTTTCCAACCTTATCTTCTGAGTCAACAAAGATGCAAAGACTGTTTTTTTTTTGTCTTGTTCTACTCTGCTGAGTTTGAAAAAAAAAAAAAAAAAGAAAAAGTTGCTTTTTCACATCCTTTTCGACAGCCAGGCTCACAAGGGCATCCAGCTGCCAGCTCCTCACCTTAACTGCGCACACAATAATACATTTGAAAAGTCAGATTACGTTGCAGATTTGAACGCCAATCATTCATTTAGAAATCATGCCAGAGAGCTGTGAGGTCGCACAATCCACCCGGGCACAAAGCTTGATAATAACATTTTAAACACCTTTAAAAAATACTTTTATTACAGGAGGTGCAGACGTTATGGGCAACACAGCACACAGTCTCGTTAAGAGTTGATGATGCTATTAGCACTCTCCTGTCGATCTTTGAAATCGTGAGTTTTTTTTTTTTTTTTACCCCTCCATTTTACCATGTGCTCGTTTTATGATCTGACAGCGCACAGATCAATTGAATGTCCTTCAGCACTTGTCCACTGGCGCTCCCTTAAGTCTTTACTGACCCTTTACTGCGGTCTTTGGCAGAAGAAATAGCTATATAAATATATGTGCTCTAGTAAGAAAAGACTATTTAATAAATCCAAAAAAAGGCAGCAGGAAACCAAAAACACGAACTCCCTGATGCTTCTGACAATTGCATGGTTGGGGTTGGGCCACAAAAAGTCCTCCGAAGGAACTCTGGGGGGGATACATTCTTCGTCTCAGAGCTTGTGCCTTGGGAAACTACTTTGGATTGAGAAAAAGGAAGTGGGAATTGAAGCGAGGGGGAAAAAAAGATGCAAAAGTTGGAGAGAGTATAAGAAAGAAGGGTTGTGAACAAAGAAAGGGAAAGGAAGGGAAATAGATGATAAGGCAGTGAGAAAGTGGGTGATCCTTCCATCCCGAGCTCCATTTTCTTCCTTCATCCACATCCCCTTTAGTCTTTTTCTTTTCCCAGTGTGTTTGGAATGCCTTTGGAAGAGTGCCACAGCTAGCACTTTCCTATTAGCATGCACCCCATGTGCGCAGCCGGAGAGACAGACCCGCAGGAAGAAAAAGAAATTGAAAAAAAAAAAAAAAAAAAAAAAAAAGATCACACATGGTTACTTTCTTAAAGTCTGGGCTAAACTTTTAATTGCTCTTCAAGTGGCGGATTAGGCCACTGGTGTAACAGAGATACTATTCTGGGGGGATGCGTTTGAACATCTTCAGAAGCTTAGCCCAACCCCTGACCTGCTCTGAATGGCAAAGGAGCAGTGTTTTTTTTTGTGTGTGTGTGTTTTTTTTTTTTCTTCCAATGGATGGCGTGGGGGCGGAGATGGGTTGAGGGGCGTTGGTGTTGAGTGGCAGTGGATTAGCTTCAAGCTGACAACTAACACCCTTTGTGGGGATTCTGCTGCTTTTCTGCTGGGCTGGAGGAACACCATGGCAAGCCCGGTGTCATGTAGCTGATAGCATGAGGCTAAAAAGGACATTTGAAAAAAAAAAAAAGCATGAATGAAAGCATCATAATTCATAAAGGGAGGGTTGTCACCATGGACTAAATCACTAATGTGTTTCCATTTGTGCTGCGGTACATTTTTGCGGATTTCCAGAACGACATCCGCGGCTGTCAGTCTCGAATTGTGTTACATCCTCTCATTATGAATGGATGTGGCCTTCTCCTGTGTCGCCATGTTAGAGCTACTGCTGCTGACACAAGCGCTGGCAGACGCTGGCAATGGGTGTCAACCGAACCCTGACCCTCGGTGTTGCTTACATAGAGTCTGCCTGCAAACCTCGAGATCGCATTTCCTACTTTTTTTTTTTTTCAAATTCAACCCTTGTTTGTTACCCTGACATCTGAATGACATACCATTCACTGTGCACGTGCATGCGAGCGCACGTATCAAGTGAAATTGCTCCCTGCGCACTCAGGCATGCAAGTGCCTCTTATCTATCTGTGAGTGTGTGTGTCATGTCTTTGGCACTGTCATGTCATTTCACATGTCACCCTGCCATCAGCTTAGGTTCCCAGTTCTGGCATTGGTGGGACGGGGGGGATGCTAGGTGTCGTGTGTGGGGGATCCATCACAGCACTGGCAGCGCTGCATCTGACCAACGGCCTACTACTGTCAGTCTGTGACGAGCCCGGGGCTGGCGCTAACGTTAGCTTGTTGTGACACAGGTCTGGGTGTCAGCAGAAAGCATGACATGGCATCAACAGAGGCCCGAGTTGCCGCCAAATGCCACAGCTGAGCATCGGCTGTTGCGGATATGAGACACAGCGGCTCGCTTATTTTGCTACCTGTCCCATGCGAGCGCAGATGGGAGATTTAGACGCCTTCACAAGCTGCATCTGAAGAATGTCACTGCAGAGAGGGGAGGGGGGATGCAGCGATAGGATCTACAAGGATAGACAGATTGTGGAGAGAAGGATAAAGAAAGAAAGAGATAAGGGAAGGAGAAAGAGACAGAGAATGAGACAGGCTGATAAATGATTCTTTATTTACCATCCTGAGTCACTGATGACAGATAACCTGCATTTAGGGGATCAGGGCTGCCATCCAAATAGGCGAAAGAGAGAGCAGAGAGATAGATCGGGGGAGGGTTAGAGAGCATATCCAGCTTATCCGCTAATGAGCCGTTCTATTTGAGTATGATCATGCAGGCATGTATCATTCAAGTGGGATAAGTAGTGTGTGTCTCTTTGCTCGTAGCGCCCGTTCATGCCCGTGTGTGTGTGTGTGTGTGTGTGTGTCCTCCTGTCATCTTTTGAAACACCCACACTTCCTTCATTTCGTCAGGATAGCACCAGCAGGTGGCGCGTCTTTGCCTTGATCAAGTGAATGCCAACTGTACATCCTGATCGTATCGCTCACACAAACACACACACACACACACACACACACACATTTCCCTTACAGGTCCCACCTGTTCCTGACAACACAAGCATAGGACAATTACGATCCAAACAATTATGAAAACAATTATTACAAATGAGTAATTAAACCCTAATGTTGGGATAAATAAAGTGACGGCGAGGAGGGAGAGGATGAAGGGGGATGGAAAAAGCCCAAGGCAAGCGAGGGAAGGAATGAATAAAGAGCAGCGGGATAGGAAAGGAATTGAAAGAGATGTGTGGAGTGGCTAACATGCTACACTCTGCTGGTGCAACATGAGGATTATGAGAAATGGAATGGCTTCACACACACTCACGCGTTTAACAGGCCTCGAAAACTTGGCAGGAAACCATCCCCCCCCCTCGCATTTCTCCCTGTCGTGCTCCCCATCCCTCCATCCTCGTTCATCATCCCAACTCGGCCCCCTTATCTCCCAACTCTTTCCCTCCCTGTCTCTATCTCCGTCTCCCGCCCGCTCCCTCCCCACCTCGCTATCTTTGTCGAGATCACGCAAGGTCAAACCTCCCCGACATTTGATGGATGGAAATGGAATTAAGATGAAAGCACACTTTCAGATAATGAAGATATGCGGCGGGAGATTAGGAAGCTGGGGAGGCTGCCGAGGTGCCGACCAAATTAATATTGAAATTTATGTGTGTTTGGCTTCGGCCCAGACAATCCCCATGTGTTATTTTCACCAGGGGGCCAAAGTGGAAAACATAACAAAAATTTTAATAGTGTTTCAGGGGGGAAAGTGGAAAGGCGGTGCTTTCTCTTTTTCTTTTTTTTCTTTTTTTTTTGTGCTGCTGACAGTGTTCATTTTGTCTGACGTAGGAATGCAAAATGAAGTCGATGAAGTGCACAATGCAGCCATTCAGGAGCAGAGGAGGGATTGTGCTGGAAACATCAAACATGCACAACTGAGTGGCATTCAAAGATTAAATATCTCCAATTTGCATCTAATATTTAAAAGCAGATGAGTGCGTGTGCTCGCTCAGGTGCGAGCGGAAGCATGCTTGCGTACTGACATGTGCCTATTCGGATATTTGCATTGACTTTGAAACGCATACGATGCACTTTTACAAAAAGTGACACACGTAGGCAGATACATCTTTGAAACCAATCTTCCCCCATCTCGGCACTTCTAAAGGGCTGGATCAGTGGATGTGTGTTTGAGGCAGAAGATAGGCGAAAGGGATAAGGCCCCCGTGCCTCAGAAGGCATCAAAGATAGACGGTCTATCAAGGCCATGTATCACTGTCTGATGACGGCGATATGCACACTAATCCGCATGTAAAATAGTCCTCTCCTCCAAGGCACTTCTTCGACTGCACTTATCTAACAATGTCTCTCCTCTGCGATCCTTTCCTCACATGCTTTCTGGTTGACACTATTCCCAGCGAAGGAAAAAAAAAAGGAGGAAACAGATCCAACATGTGCTCTTAAGGTCTCATTTTCGGCTCCAGCCCTATTAGATCTCATTACTTAGTTGTTGACTGGGCAGCCATTTTGGGCAGCTAATGGGAAATTTGATAATGGCGTCAGGTTGTTTTGGTCCCCACTGTCACGGCTCTCCAGCACTCTGCTCACAGTGGCACTTTGTTAAGGGGGCACAGGAGTGTCGGAAAAACACAATTAACAGTGCAGCTTGTTTGTTCCCTCTGGTATTTCTGCCCAATAAGTCAAAATAATACAAAAAAACATTGGAAGAGGAGTACAAAAGAAATTCATGCGTAGTTCAATTTGGCCCTGTTTCTGTCCTCTCTTAGCTGCAAGCTGTTCCCCCTTATTGAATAAGAAGGAGGGGAAAAAAAAACGTGGTCAGGTTACATAGGAGACTGCCAACAATGAAGCTCTTTGTTGAGACATTAAGTAAACAGGCAGAATGCAGAAAATATTGTCCCTTTTTTTCCACCTTAATCAAAGGTTACAGAGAGGTCAAACAGGCATGATTACCGGACACCTGTGCCTGCTCTCCGGTGAGCTGTGTACCAGTGTACCTGTGCCCCCGTGCCATCAATCCCCACCTATGAGTAAGTGTGTGTGTGTGTGTGTGTGTGTGTGTGTGTGTGTGTGTGCATGCTTCACCTATCACCTTACCGGCAGCTGGTATCCCAGGAATAAAAGAATCGTCAGTGAGATGGCCAGCGGAGGCAGAGGATGAAGGAGGGTGGTGGGTGGGTTGCGGGGCAAGCAGATGGAAAGGAATACCCCCCTTACCCCACCCACGGTGCAGGTAACAGTATGCATGCCCCCACCACCCCTTTCCCCCCTCCATCCTCTCTGTACTTCTAACCAAGAGAAGGACATAAATGAGAGGACAGGGAGCTTTGAGGGGGAACAGAGAAAGAATGGCTGGTATTGAAGTAACCTAAGCTAGCGGAGAAAGATAGCCGGCGTGTCGACATTTCAGATGACACACACACACACACACACACACAGTCTGTGCAGTGACAGCGCCCGTTCTGCTCACTGACTCCATGAAGGAGCTGGTTGTTGTTGGTGTGTGTGTGTGTGTTGTGTGTGTGTGTGTGTGTGTGTGTGTGTGGTGAGGGAGGTCAATGACTCCGAGACGGTTATTGATTTACAGTGACATCCGCGTGACAGATAATAGTGACGAGTGGTAAGAACGGCGCAGTGCATCACGTGCGGCATCATCAAGGATCCATGATGCCGGATCAATACGGAGGCATGAAGCTGGGGTTAGCGATATGTGTGTTTGGGATTGCTATGAATAGGCTTTTCCGGCGTCCTTGTGGATTTTTCAGGGAGAACAGATGAGGGATCTCTGTCTCTTCCCCCCCCTCTCTTTCACTTTCTCCATCTTCCTCCCTCTGTCACCCAGCCACAACAGAACCGCTTGACAAAAAAACAACATCAAAACCCAAGGCCAGAATCGAAGCTGTCACATAAATACAAAACATCCATTTAATTTGAGCTCGTATTACATTGCAATTTACTCCCTCTTTGATCTAAGAACAATGGCCAGGATTTGCTTCAGACTGGGCCGTCTCCAAACCCTGCAATACCTATTTCTGCTGAACAGGTTTTCTCCCATTCACCACTTCATAAAGCGAAAGCCAACTGCTCGCAGGAAAGCACAGCACCCCACCGCACTAATGATGGCCCTCATCAGGCTGGCTAATTAAACCCCCTGTGTAAATTGAGAGGTAGAGGTCATGGGGGGAGTTGGACGGGGGGGCTGCAATTCATCTGAAGCTGAAGCGACTCAAGCTTAAAACAATAATCAGATCTGAAAAAGAAGGGGGGAAAAAAAAACAGCCGCCTGGCCCACATTTCTATGCTAACAAGAAAATTGGGTGTGTTTTATTTATCTGCAGTGCAGACCACATTATTATGAATTTGGGGCATTGGAAGAGTAGTTATTTAGAAGGCTACAGTTTCTGTTATTCCCCACATATTTACTTTGCATCCCCTGCTCTCACCCCCCCCCAACCCTCCCTCCTCCATCGCTGCGCCTCTGGTCCTCTTCTTCGGCCAGAATGAAAAGCAGGTCAGGCGTAAAAATGACAACTCAATAAGCTAAGTATAATACACCAAAAACGGAGCGGGGAACTTAGTTGTTAGCAACACAACACCACCATGAGGCAAAATGTGCAAATGTGTTGTCGAATATTATTTCAGGTGCTGGAAATCTGCACGTGCCGCCTTTGCAGTAATTCTAACCGCTGGCATGGACTCCCCAGGGAGTGGGTTTGAAGAGCGTTGGTGTGAGGTGGCTGTCTTTTCTTGAGCCTTTTTGGTACTTCAGTGGTATTATAATGGGTACTGTAACATCTGAAGACAGGTGTAGCAGCTGACTCACACATAAACAGCAAATGGTCTCTATTTCTTGCTTAAGTACATGCTCTTGTATCACAATGCTGGTGGTGTTTTTGCAGAAGTTCTCAAGGAGTCATTGCAGTTTTTTTCCCCGCCCTCGACGTACGTCAGGTATCAGCCCATCCAGATGTGATCATCACCATTAGTGAGTTTGTTTTTTCAGCACCGACGACTTTTCATTTCTCATCCATCTGTCAAGAATATTACCCACCAAGTCATCCATCACACTCAATCCACTCCCTAATTCTCGCGTGTCTCTCGCTCCGCTTATCTCAATACTTCGGAGCCGAGGCGTAATACTAACAAGGCGGCGGAAAGACGAATAGCTTGTTGGGTCGTAAATCCACAGATAAGGTGAGCGCCGTGTTTCACATTACGCTCCGAGTCTATGTTAGACCTTGGAGGAACTTTCTGGTGTCTTCACGTTCACATGCCTTAGCGCACACACACATGAATAAAGGTCCCTGTCATTCTTCCCTCTCTCCACTAATGAGTTCCATTTCATTCCCACATTCCTTTACACGACCCTATCAACCTCAGTCGTGTTGAGTTGCAATGCCACCGTCTCCTCTCCCTCCCTCTCTCCATACAGTGCTTTCCAGTGCAGCTGATCTCCGCTGAGCCCTACAATCTAGTTAATATTTCATCAAGTGGGGAATTTCACATCTGTAGGTCACATTCTGGGCCTTGGCAATTAGAAACTCAAACAGCGGCCTGGCTTGCTTCTTTAATTCTCCTTCTTCTTCTTCTCCTCGCCCTTCTGCACACCCTCTTTTTTTTTTTTTTCAAAGGGAATTAACAAGTTGAAATTAATTTGAGCTCCCGCTGAAGTCCTTATAGCGCGATCGCCGAGAGTGACCGAGAGGCAGGCGGAGGGCCGAGAATAAGGGTGGGGATGGGAGGCAGGGAGGGAGGGAAGGAGGGGTGGTGGTGGTTGATGAGAGAGATAGGGAGAGAGAGGGAGAGATGGCGAAGAGACCACACGAATAATCCACATGAATAAAATAACATTCTGAGTTTTAAAGTGTCGCGCAGGCGAATCAGAGGCGACCGCAGTCGTTTGCCGGGCACAGATTCTCTTTGGTGTTGGACAAATCCCTCGTTTAGGAGACCAAGGACACGTTATCGCCACGGTTTTCTGGAGACACAATGAACCAGAAACCACGGCTAATTATAGCGGCATTTCCGCCAGTTTGTGTGATTTAGACAATTAAATATTTCATTGTGCAGAGATAAATGTGCGTTTGCTCGTTTCAATAATGAATTTGCGAGCGCTGGTGCCTTTTCCGTTTTGTTTTTGTGGTGTAATTACATGCGCTCTCACTAAAGGACATCTGTGCAGGCGCATTAAGTGTGTGTTGTGTGGGTCGTAAGTGCACGCCGGATTCTGTGGGTTTACCCTAGATACAGTATCTGAACTGGATTAACAATGCCTCATTCACTGCAAGATCTTTGATGAACCCCGCCTATACCTCGCGGCATTAGGAGGCTTAACAATAGCATGCCTGGCCTTAGCATGTTTGCTAAAACGAGATGGTGTGAGCGGTGAGTAAATATAAAGGGGATCCTCTTCAATCTGCACTGCCGTGTAATTCAAAATGTAGGATGCGATAAAAGATGTGATCAATGAGCCGTTTTCTGTTGTTTCCACTAACAAGTCAACACAGCGACTCTGGGATGGATTTAAAAGGATCACAGGGCCTTTATCTGCTTAAGATTTTAAGTTTGTATAAACACAGAGGATCATCATCATGCTTTCATAGACCACTAAACAATGTCATCTAAGGCCTGTTTAATGCTTTTGATGGGCGCTAACGTGGGTCAGAAGCGCGTCTGCGTTGCCGATTTGGGACCAGTGATTATTAGCAATGACCACTCAGAGCCCTGACCTGCAGTGCACTCTAATGCGTGACCTTGTGACCTTCCTGTTTGCCAGCCTGCTGAGAGCTAATACGTATTGATCGGTTGTTGGGGAAGGGAGTGCGTGGAGGGAGTGAGAATGAGATGTGGATGGAATTAATGTTAAAATTTGACCAAAAAAAATCACTCTGGCAACTACAGGTCCCTGCTGGGCTAATTTAAGCAGGCAAACAAGAGAGACAGCCCAGCAATCTGGCAAAATACAAACCAATGCTCCCCACTGCAGCCAGCCAACCAAGGCCATCACACAGAGAAATGGCGAAAATCCACTGAATCTTTCTCAGAGTTACAGTCTCAACCCAAAGCTTAGAATGCAAGCCAGCGAGCGCAGCGTTAAAAAAGACGGGAGGACGGAGCGTGCACCTTTTCGCAAGGTGCAGCCGTCACGAGATGAAACTTTGATACAGGCGCTTGTGATCCGGCGCACGAGAGAGACGCAAGACACACCCATCCCACACGCAGCCCAGATCTGTCCATCAGCCATGTGTTTAGCCAACCTGAAAAAAAAAAAAAAAAAACTGCCCCAATCAACACAGAAGCCTCGGCTTGTCAGTCACACATTAGCAGCCAAGTCACCACAAGGCAGAGGAGGAGATGAGGCTGAATGCTTATTAGTGGCTGTGAAATCTTAGCCCCAAAGCTTCTCTTGCGTTCACAGGCTTCAGTCAGAAAGCACCAATGCTTTTCTTTAAGAGGATTTTTTTTTTTTTTTTTTTTTTTTGCAGCGTTTCTGTTTGTAAAAAAAATTATACGGGGAGTGAAAGCGGGGAAGGACGAGGCGCCATTATGTCCAAAAAACCTGATGTTGTAAGCGTGTGGATATCTCCCACTACCTCAGACTGCTACTGTAAGCACAAGAAAAGAAGTTGTTTGATATAGTGTGTTCTGAGAGATTAGGAGGCTTCTCTTTATCCCACACAAATTTACACTGGAGAAATGCTATGTAGACTTTGGCCATGGACTGAGGACATTTGCTGTACATTTAAATTCACAATTAAAGTCGCTGGATGGAAATTGTGCAAGTTCAAATCCCACAAGGTGGTTAAGCTCTGGTAATACTGTTTTTTCCTTCTTTTTTTTTCTAATGCTTTGGCTTCACAAGGCCTGTTCCCCTGTTTCCGTCTCCCAGCTGTGTTTTCTATGTGATCCTTCGTTATCCTTAAAACCATTTGCTTGGACAGCTCAGAAACAAGCCACCTCTCACTGGCATCTTTAGAAAGAGCCCACATGAGCGCACACATGCCCGAAAACATTCATACATTAATAAATGTGTGCATCCGCGCACAAAGACACACACCCCCGTACACACAAAAAACCTCCCATCCGCACGCTCGCAGCCGATGGACGTGGCGTTTAAATGGATGTGACATTAAAACAGGAAGCCCCGTTCGGATTGCGGCTGGTTCAGAATCACACTCGCTCCGTCTCTCTCTCCGCTCCCCACATCAATGTTGAAATAACGATGTCTTAACATATTTGTCAAACAGATGCAGCTACTTTACACTTGCTGGAGGAAGATGCAATATGCAAAAAGCTTTATGTGTTTCTGTTTTCAATAACGATGCACAGCATGCTGTCAGTCAGAGCTTGACCGAATTTCAAAACACACTCCCACACGTGGGTCCACTCAATACTTGTCGTGAGTCACCGCTAGAAGCAATTACTGCCATAATAGAAAAAAAAAAATACAAATTAAGGGGAAAAAAAAGAAAAAGACAGCACCATTAAATCATACATAAGAGCAAACTGAGGCAGGATGTTGCATCTCGGATGTAGACGTACAGATCAGGTTCTTGCAGCAAACTGGGCAGCATAATTAAGATGGCAGGCTAACAGGAAAAAACAAAACATATTTTTAGATTTGCTTCACAGTCTAAGCATATGTGCTTTGGATTGCATTCCTGCAAGAAGCAGAGAGGCGCGTACCCCCGCAAGCATGTTTTACCACTTCATCCCGCCTCTCGGTGTGTATCAACCCGAGGATTGACCATCAATCGCGCACCGTCCCTGTTCAATCTGCTCATTGTTTGATCTCAGCAAGCCAGAGCCAAAGAATAAACAACTCTATCACAGAAGGATTTTGCATACAAGAGAAAGGCAAAGAGATACAAAGCAAACAAATAAATGTGCCAGCCCGTATGAAGAATTCTGGGCTGCGTAATTAGGCAACATTCATAATACATGACCGGAGGGAGAGAGGGAGGGGAGGAGAGAGAGAAGAAAGGTAGAGGAGTGAGTGAGGAGGCAGGGGTGGTAACGCTTGATCCGCTGTCATTGATCAGATGTGTGCGCCAGTGTGTTTATTTCAGGTCGTTCCCATCATGTGGCTACTCGCGTGTGTCCCCGCACCTGTGTGTCACGGTGTGTGTTTGTTTGTGTGCACGGTGTGATGGAGGCAGAGGGCCTGTGGCAGGTAGAAAATGGCCCGGGCCTTTTCATTTGACACCGCTGCGCCTTCAAACAAACTACCTAGGGCCCCTGCGCACACCCATAATCCATTCAAGGTAGCAAGCAATTTTCATTATTGACTGGTGAGAAACACAGGCAGAGAAAGAGAGACAGAGAGAGAGAGAGGGGGGCGGAGAGAGAGGGGGGGAGAGTCAGCGAGACGAGATGGAAAACAAAAAGAGAATAGCATGGCTGAGCGGGGAGAGATTGAAAGTAGTAAAGAAGAGAGAAGTGGAAGAGATAGCAGGGTATTGGCGAGAGAGAAAAAAAGGTTGAGTAAAGGAGAGAAAATAGATTACAAATAAAGAAGGGGCTCAAGAAAGGGTAAGATGGGAGGAGAGCGGCGGAGAGATGGATGTGATTGAGAGCGATGCGTCTGGAGAGGGAGGGTGGAGAGTGGAGATGAAGGGGGATGCAATCATACGAGGTGCTAATGTATGGGGACAAATACAGTAAGTTCATGTTTAGCAAATGCCGGAGGTGGCGGATATGCAAGTTACAGCCTGTCATCTCATATGTGACGGACACACAAGCACACACACTCTTTCACAGCGGAGGTTTCGGTGATCAACGGTGAAGCGAGAGGGGTGGAGCACGGTATGTTAATCCAGACCTTGCAAAGAGGGCCAGGGTTGGGGCGACAGACATGGTCGTGACCGTGAGGTGATGGATGGCAGAAGCAAACTGTCCACACACACACACACACACACACACAGGCGAACACGCACTCCGTCAACTCTGAGCTTTTTCTCCAAAAAGCTGAAGCTCATAATACAGATTTAAACCCAGGTGAAACTCCAGCACCGCTTGTCATTTCTCTGCAGTTTTACCATATCAGGCTTTAAAGATCTGTCAAGAATATTGACAGGGCCTTTTGGGATAGACTCATTGAAATGCAGCTCGGCGAGCCACCGAAGAAGAAGCAGAGAGAGAGAGGCAGATAGATAGAGAAAGGAAGGGTGAGGGCGGGTGTTGAGAGTTGTTGAGAGAAATCCCTCTGCGCATTATATGAAATCACACAGATTTGTCTGGTTTAACCCCCCCCTCTAACGAACAATACAATCTGTATAAAGTAGGCTACCTCTCCAGAAAACACTGAAAACATGGCTCATGATAAGGGCTGGAGCTGAGCATTAGTCGCTGCAGGCCTGGTGGGCCGAAGCCGCAGTCAACAGGGAGCGTCCTCTGCTTTTAGACATAGAGGGAAATTGTGACAAAAAGGAGAAAGAGGGGTAGAAAATGAGAGAAATGATTGATATTCCGTCCCCGTCTTGTTCCAGTCAAGTGACAAAATTCCTCTCGCTGTGTTTTTCTCTATCTCTCTGTCTCTCTAACAATCTGAGCCAGCAGCCAGGAAATGAGCCTGTTTTGTTTTGTTTTGCTGGAAGTTTTTTATTTCTTTTTCTTTATATATTCTAAATAAAAAATGGCAGTTGATTTGTCAGCCTCTCTGCGGTATTTCCAGTGTGTGTGTGTGTGTGTGTGTGCGTGTGTGCAGCCTGGGTAGACTGGGGGATCATAGCGGGGGGAACACGAGCACCATACCTCGCAGAGAAGGTTAACATCGCTCCCTATGGCGGGGGGTGTGTGCGTGCGCCGGCGTGCATGTGGCATCCCCTGTGCATTGCCTCAGCATCCATCAAACCTCGACAAATAAGCGATAACCGCGCCGATCCGGGCCAAATTTCTCCCTTGTTTCACATTCATAGCTGCACTTCCTGCTTCCAAATCCCTTCTGCTAACATCCCAGTTCGCCTTATCTTCTCCTCCTCATCCTTTCAGCCTTCCTCTCCAGTCACATCATCCCCCTCTCTCTCTCTCACACACACACACACACACTTACAGAGTGTGTCTAAGATTATGAGTCTCTCCTTTCTTTTTTTTTTTTTTTTTTCTTTCTTTACGACTGGGGCCAGGGCCCGAAGTTGCCTCTGTCAGCACAATAAGGCCCTATAATGGATGGTAATCATTCAGCGAGCGTGGCAGCTACGGCTAGCCTGAAAAAAAAAAGAAAAGAAAAAAAAAGAAATAAAGTGAGTGAGTGAGAGAAAGAGAGAGAGGGAGAGAGAGAAGCCTGGCTCCTCCGCTGCTAATCTCAGCTAATGGCTTCTGCAGAGCCAGGAGAGAGCCATACGCACTAATAATGCAGCGGGGGAAGAAACGGAGGGATCGGGCGTGCGGGGTGGAGAGGTTGGTGGTGGTGAGGGTGTGCAAAGGGGTCAACCGAGTGTTCACAGAGTGTGGGATGAAGGGGCAGGGGGTGTCGAAGAGAGAGGAAGCAGGAGATAGAGGAGGGAAGGGGGGAATAAAGGAGGAGGGAAAAGGAAAGCAAAGTCAGCTTAAGCACAGGGTTTAATAGCATCATTATTATGGGGAGGCACCCACTGTGGGATTTGAGAGCCACACACACACACACACACACACACACTCACTCATATGCACAAGTCAATTTACAGACTTGTTCACCCGATGCAACATATCACCGAGCCATTCATCAGTCATGGCTTGCAATGTTCAGGTAGGCTTGTTCCTCACAAGCATGAACATTTTAAACTTCATCATCAAAGCAAGAGTTCAGTTTTTTTCATTTTTTGGGGAAACACCTTTATTTGCTTTCTTGCATTCTTCATTATTTTGCACAGTAGCTGCAGTAGCTTTGAATAAATATGGAAATATTATTTAACTTGTGAAGTGGATCGACTGAAAAATGCTCATGGATTTGCGGAATCAAAGTTATTAGATTATCAAAAACCTTTTCTGTGCTTGTGATTTATTTGTGCTGTCTGGAAGATTTCAGGATTCTCAGTTTGATTGGATCTGGCTCCGTAAATGCTTTCCACCTGGACAGACTGTGACCTTTTGTACCAATCAAACATAACATCTGACTTTTTTTTTTTATTTCTCACAAAAAAAGTCCAAAGCCAAAAAAAAAAATGTGTTGAGAAAAGAAAGTGAATTAAAAAATGCAGAGAGAAATGGATTTATGAAAAAAAACCCAAATCTTTAAATATAGGACTGTAAACAATCATGATTTGACAATGCGGTACATTGGCTGGTGTTGCAATGAGCACCATGCTTTGAGGGATTGGACGTTTGTCTAAAGGGATTAGCTCAGGGGATAAGCAGAATGTTTCCCATATCTCTTTAGCCCAACTGAGCAGACAGACAGCAAAATAGTAGCCTACTTGTTTGTGCCTGGCTCGTTTTACATTTCCAAATATATATTTATCCCTTTATCCGGTTTTCATCATCCGCAAGGTTATGCAAGCACGAGCGGAGACGGGGCTGTGAGGTCGGACGTATGAAAGGCTGATACCAAATTACTGTTGTCCAGAGCTCATGCACATGCACAAGGACTGAGGCTGGGGATTGGAGGAGAGACCAGCGGGCGTTTTTCTCTCATTACGACGCCAACAGACACAGATGGCCGTGGCCAGAGCCGGGGATCAAATCCGTTGGACAGCACCCAATGGGTGAGCCATGAGCCCTCCCATGGTCACAGACAACATTAATTGGGAGACAGAAGCTTGAGAGAAAAAGCAAGAGCAAAGGAGTTCAGTATCTGTGGCAGAATATTATGAAAAACTAGTCGAATTTAACGACGTTACTTTTGAGAAATAGCCGTCTGTGCTGTCGGTGTCACCTCAAATCTCAGACTAGCAGTGGGTCTCACTCAGTAATGACGGGAACATTTATCCATATCAACTCGGGCAGACATCTTAAATAATTCTCGCAGAGGGATTCACGAGAGATGATGCGGTGAGGATTTTATACAATTTTCTTTGCTAGACTGGCCTCGGAAAAGAGAAAAAGGAAAAAAAAAAAAAAAAAAAACCTGCTTCCTTTCAACGAAAAATGGGTCAGATTTTAGCATCCAGCCGAGGGACAAAACAGACGTCTTCTGTGCTGTGTAAACATAAAGCCACACAGAGGACAGAGAAGAATGAGGAGAAGAAAAAAGGCTTGTGAAATTGAGGAGGGGGCTTAAAAAAAGTGACACAGAGGAGGAGAAAGTAGGTGAAAAGAATGAGATGGAGAGTAGATGAAGGGGGGATATGGAAGAAGAGGTTCAGTAGGTTTTTCAAAATAAAATATCTCAGCAACTGTGTTATGGATTGTGAATATTCGTGATCCCAAGAGGATGAAGGCTGATAACTTTGGTGGTGGAGTGAAATATCTTGACGGCTGTTGGATGGATTGAAGTGAAGTTTGCGGCATATACTCGAGGTCCCGAGAGGATAATGTCTGTGGTGATCCCATTACTTTTCATCTTGTGCGACCAAAAGATCAAAATTAAAATTTATAAGTGAACTCATACCTGCAAAACTAGTATGTCCATCAGCCTAATTAACAAGTGCTGCATCCTAATTAGCTGAACTGAGATGGTCAGACTCAGCATGTTAGCATTGCCCCTGTGTGCATTTGGCTCAAAGCGTAGCTGCACAGCCCTCACACAGCTTCTACCATGTCTGTTCGCTCTTAGTCTTGTTTCCCATGTTTCAGTGATAATTGCATCCGGTGTGTCTTGCGTGCATTTTTGCAGAAAGCAGTTGAGACGACTCCAACATAAACACGAGCGATTCCGGCACATTTGCCCACAAGGCATCTCCCTGAGTGCCTTAAACTTGTTCCTTCCTTCTACCTCTCTTCACTTCCGTCTCCTCTTTCTTCCTCGCCCTCCCTCTTCGTCACTTCATCCCCACTTTCTTCCCCTCTCTTCCTCCCCTCTGCCTGCCTCTCTTCCTCTTTTCCTCCCACTCGGCTTCGCGACTCTGTGAAGACGGATGTACGCCTGTTTAAGAGACGGGGAGAGAGCATTCATCAACAAAGAGTTGCCTCGTCACTTCACTTGAAGTGCGTGTGACTGCAGACGTAAACAAAGCTAATACTATCAGAGGCATTAGACATCTGTGTCTGAGTGTGTGGCGGTGTGTCTGGGTATAAACACACCTCCTTGAACCTGCTTCCACCTGCCGTGACTGACTGGAGGCAGTGTGTTGAATGCTCCCTGCTTCTTTCTTCTTGTTGACATTCAAACAGTGTAGCAGGTTTTGTTGCTAGTGAAGTGCCAGAGGTGGAATCCATCTGGCATTATAAAGAAATGTGTTGACAAAAGAGTGCATTTCTGAAAGTACAGTAGAGAGCGCGTGAACATCCGTGTGTATGTGCGCAGGACTAATACCCACAAAAGAGCCATGAATCATGTTTACACCCTTGGCGCGAGACCTTTCATCCATCACCGCCGTGTGTTTGCGTGCACGCAGGTTGCTGCTCTCCTAATTTGACCAGAGAATGAGCGAATGTTATCATTTTCCTGCCCTTGACCTGTTCCCGCACCGGTAGACAGAAACAGCAGATTGAGAAAAGATTGAATGAGGGGACCGGAGAGAAAACTAAATAAACGGGAGAAAGAAGAAAGAAAAGAGGGGAGGTGAGAAAGATGCTGCTTCAGGCATCAAAGGTACAAGACAGCTACAGGGGAAGAATATTATAAATAGTTTTGAAACTGTTTTTATTGTCTTCTGAGCCTTTTTCTCTCCACGATGGAAAATCTAATTTTCAATAACACAGCATGTTGCAAATATTAGATCTTCTCCAAACCCGGGATGTCGCCATACTCATCACAAAGTGTCATCAAGAAAGAGTTATCCTCAGCGGATGGATTAGCTTCAGTCTTCCTCACGCAGGCTTTGACCTTTAGCTTGTATATTGCAGATGGTTATCGGGAGAAATGGAATGACAACCGAGGGGAATTTGATCCCTCGGCTAAAACTTTGGGGACTGTCAGAGAAGTCTGAACCGAAAAGTTTGTTAAAATATGTCCATGTCGAGGGTTTTTATCTCATTCCCCGTCAGTTTTTGACATTATCAGGTGTTCTAATAGGATTCTGGCTGATACACACGGACGTGCGCGCGCACGAGCACGCACTTCACACGGCGTTTGATCTGGCTCGCGCCGAGGTGACATCCCGCTGCCAGTAACGAGGCCCGCTCTCGAGGAAGGAGAACCCGAGGTCAAAGAGGCAACTACAATTCCACAGGCTTTCATTTAGCGCTCGGCTCAACCGCCCCACCTGTCTTTGAGCCGAGATTAAAGACCTTCAAAAATAGACAGAGAGAAAGAAAAAGAGGGGTGAAAGAGAAAGACGGGAGGGGGAGAAAAAAGTTCAATGACAACAACAAAAAAAAAAAAACTCTCAGCTGTCAAAACTCAATGTCATTGTAGCTCAAAAGGGAATTGGTAATTGGCCGGGAGAGTAGGGGAGAAGGGGACTGGAGACGGGAAGAGACCGGGGCGAAGGTTCTTCAACTGCGTGGCACTGTTGAGGTATGCTGCACGCGTTGTCTCTAGCCCCAGGCAGGGAGAGGCCGGCTCGGCTGCACAGGAGCTGCGCCTCAGCAGCGTAGTTCTAAAACGGTATTGATGTCAAAGGGGGAATAAAGCTCGACGGCACTTCCTATTGTTGTTGGGTGTATAAAAGACAAAATGGCGCCCCCCCCACCGCGGCGAGGGAAAAAAGATGTTGGCATGACTCATAAAGAATCACCACTAGCTGCTCAATGGTTAACCAAATCACTTGCTGGGAACAGGGGAGGGTGCCTTGTGAATAGAGGCTGAAATATTCCAATGTAATTCTGTGGTCAAAAGCAAAATGTGCCAGGAGAAAGAGGCACTTACTTACAAACACAATGCTTTTTTTTTTTCATTTGCAAGGGCACCTGTTTGGGGGGAATCCATCTAAACCTCAGCAGGAGGGTTTTGTGCAAGACAAAAAAAGAAGTGCTTACAAAAGACGTTTGACCGCTTCCGAACTCCTCAAAAATCTTCACGAATGCTTCATCGTCCACTTGGAGTAACAATGATAGGGTGATGGCCTCTATTTATCCCTGTTCGTTCAGCCTTTTCTTTAATTCCCATGATGTGCCTAGAGTTGGAATGCATTGAGTTAAGGGTTCAAGGGAGGCCATGTCGAGCAGATCAAAGGGCAGACTGAGGGTAAGCGTCACTTCAAAGGGGCAGAACAGTTGTATGGAAGCATGTCTGACAATGGCTTTGCAAAGAGGACACTTAACTAGGCTTGCAGCACGCTCTCAGCAGCCCATTGATAACTGAAGGCTAGACTAAAAGCGGGATTGCATTCCCCCTCGTTTGAAAACATTTGGATTTATGACCACAATCCCAATCAATCCAGAGTTATGTAGTGACACTAGCAGAAACAACAACGCAATTTGCTCAAGGACACATTTCTCAACAAAAAAAAAAAAAAGCCTCCAATGGCAGCGAAAGAGCTCGTTGAGTGATCATCAGCATCACTTTGACGTTCCAGTCCAAACACAGCAGCCCCCTGCATATCAGTGACAAGGCTCTTGATTAAGTATTAAAACATACATGTAAAAACAGTGTTGACATAAAACCCCGTTGTCGTCTTGCCAAGGCCTTAGCTCTCACTCACCCAAACAAAGCAGCTTGTCAAATAAAACATTTCATGATTAATATTTCAGCATCAAACGCAGGCAGGTTGAGAGCCACATTTCTGCAGCGTCTTCGCGCTCAGAACGCCAGATTGTTTGGGTTAAGCCAGTCACCCGTCTGACCTCCCACCTAATACTTCATTGGTAGATTTACTTTCTTTGGCCATTTGGATATATTACTAAATCCTGCAAGGTTTATCCAGATGGTCACGATCCAGTATGTGACAGTCCAAAAATGCAATAAAAGGCAAAGAGAGGATTCACCCAGATATCTTTGCAGCACTCTGCCTTTAATATTTCAAGGTTGTGAGCATAATACTTGCATGCTCTGGGACAGAGAAATCCACTTCAAAGGAAGGGTGTGTTTAACCTAGAAAATATAGCAATTCAGTAAAATGGACGGTTTCAAAGTGTGTGTATCTGATCCTGCGTGCACAGCCGAGGGTTTGGCTATGAACCCGGGTTCAACTCCTGAGTGCACGAGGAGGCGAGGTGAGCGCATGGCGGTTCGGCTGTCACGGCACTGCGAGGGTTAGTCGCTCTCCGGGTCTTTGCATACGTGCACGCGCTCATATGTGTGTGCGAGTCAATATAAAGACACCAACACATAAGCTCCGCTGCCGCTTTTCAGCGAAGATGTTAAAATGATGCGGTCTGTGTGTGTTCCCTTTCTCTCAGGCCCTGCATCCACTGCCTCATCTTTTGTGCCTTTGACACGCTTGTACGTTCTGGGTTCTTTTTTCCACGGTGCTATGTCATGATCAATTTACCGCTCGGCACATGACGGCCCCTAGCGCCTCAGAGGATTTGAAGGACTTTGTGTGCAATCCCAGCCTGCCTCGCTTTCTCTCCCACATACAAAACGGGCATTTGTATTTTTATCCCGCTTTGGCCGCTGAGTGAGATTGTGTCCCAGCATTTGCCTCTCTGATTCCAGGTTATTGTTTGGAAGAGAAATCACACCAAATCTCGCCGAGCAGACACCAACTGGCAGCTCCTATTTTGAGGCAAATCTGGCTCATTTTCACTCTTTTTTTTTTCCTCCTCTTTCCGTGAGGTCGGGGTCAAACTGGTAATCTTACAGAACTCTGTCTGTATGTGTGTATGCTTGTGTGTCTGCATGTGTGTGTTTGCACAGAGAGAGAGAGAAAAGAGAAGGCACTGAAGCATTTTGAAAACATCAGGCTCAATCAGTGCTCATTTGTTCAGGGACCCTGAGAAACTGAGCTCATTGCCTCACATAGTGACAGAGTGGGAAGGAGCCATTGACAAGTGTTGTTCTATGCAGCTACAGTTTGTTTGTGCACCTGCCTGCTTTTTAATGCGCTCCTGCCAGCACCAAACACAAATACGACTTGGCACGCGTTAAAACATAAAGCAACAACATCTCCTATGCTCCATACTACAGTTTTCCCTCGTCATTCAAGCTCACACAGGAGCCAAAAACCAATCCTGATCCTCCTGTGCCAAACAGCACAAATTCAGCGTCAGTTTTCAATATTTTCCTTTTTACCCCGAGAAATAGAGCAAAATGCTAAATAACTGCGCTAATAATCCACCCAAGCAAAAACATGCCGTCGAGGACATTTGCAATTCAACGACTGTCATCAGCCGTAATGCATGCTACGCCAATCCAGCCAACATATTATATTATCATTCTGCTTTCATATGCAGGTTGCTGCCGCTGCCACTGGCAAGGCTATGGCTGCCTGTGTGTGTAGGTGGGCTCACATTATTAAGCTGGCCGGGGCTGAATGTACTCACGCAACCTGCACAGTGTATTGCGTTGCTCATTCACTTTCTCCCCTTCCGTCTCCCCCTCTCCTCCTCGACCCTCTCTGTTCTCCCTCTCTCATCCTGCACCCACCTGGCGGGCGTCCCACAACGGGGACTTTTACAGCAGACCTTTTCTTTACTCCACCCTCTAATTGAATAATGCACTCTAGTATAAAATCCCTCTCATTAAAAAGGGCCTTCTATGGATTAATACGCTGAGGCGAACACATTTTCCGCATGCGGAGGTAGCTTAATGCATTCGTTTACCTCCGGTAATGAAGTGAAAATGAAAGTTGACCGACGGGCTCCAGTTTATGTGTTTGCACGAGACGGCCGGAGCTGGTGGCTTCGACCTCATGTACAAGAGCAGGGTTGCAGGACATGTAAACAGTCTGTTTGTGTATGTATGTTTGTGCATCCTTGGGAAAAGGCGTCTCTTCTAAATGCAGCGTTCACATCCGTCGACCTTTCAAATACACCTCGGAGCAGAATCCATATTAATGTTTAAAGGAATAATAATACGATCAATAAACGGTGCCGTGTGTGTTTGTGGGCGACCAATCCAGAGCATCTTCAGGTGATGTATGGCAGCGCATCAATGTGACGGCTCTGTTTTTATCTGTCCTGTACAGAATGAAGAGAAGTACAGCACAGTAAGTTCTGCTAGTACTGTGGAGCAAAACTGTTCGATTAATAATTAAAGGTGGTAAGATGTATCAGAGACTTCTAAGTGCAACATATTTTCGTTGGTAATTGGTTCAGATAGGCTCCAAAAAACACGCACAACTTGAAATCGATGCACAATTTTGTTTATTTGCTCACTTGCTTACTTATTTTTGAATATGTGGGAAATATGTGTGGTGCAGGGTCGAGGCCCTTCCAGTCATCCATCTTTAGTACTCGAGTATGTCACAAGATCTTACCCATAATGCCACAGAAGAGAACCAACACACAAACAGTGGAGCTAAGTAGGAAACGGTATTCAGATTGGCTGGCTGACCTGAGACCAGCCACAAAACAGAGGCAGCTGCTTCCTCCCTCTGAGACTCACCTCATGACCGAGACAAAGACTGAGGCTCTGTCCTGCTCTTTCAGCTCAGTCCCAATCTACCAACAAGCTTAATATAATTTATTTACCAAACCGACAATGACAGAGAGCAAAAAGCCATGAAGAGAGTGTCAACCATGTGACTCCATAGATAAAGTTTGAGAACCAAAACCTCTTTTCTTCCCTTTCCTTTCTTTTCGCGAAAAGGCCCGTGGTATAATTTCAAATTAACCAACCTCATCCTGGTATGGATATGAGATTTCTTCGGCTAATGTTGATATGCAGAATTTTCTCATTATCCCGGGCGAATGAAACCCGCGACAAACAACACTCGGGCAACCGTGTCTCATGTGAGAGGGGGGGGGGAGAAGAAAGAAAAGTTGTTTAATTTGTGAAAACAACGCCCTGACTAATGAATTTCCCAAGTTTGTTTCCTCGCTTACAGCTCCTTGTTTGGCTTTGTTTTAATAGAGCGTGCAGATTTAGAAAAATGAGGGGCAGCAAGAGCAGGAGTGGAGACAGGAGGAGGAGGAGGAAAGAAAAAAAAAAGGTGTTTGTGCAGAAAACACCTTATTTGGACTTTTCCGAGGCGATCCGACCGCGCTCTGCCAAAAATGAGATGTTGGAGCTAAGTGTAAGACAAGAAACAGCTTCCATGAGGAGCGCGTTGCCTGAGGCATTTTAATGATCCAGGGGTCTAGAAACGTGAGCAACGGACGGCTGCTCCTCCGAGGCCCAGACATGAACTGAATTATTACTGTATACAGAAGCCAACATCTCCTCGTAGCATCGCATAAATCTGGTGGAGGAAAAAAAAAAAAAGGAAGGTAGCCGAGTGTCATGGTGGCCTCAGAGATATGAGCAAAGAGAAGACGGGTTCGTCTGCCGCGGAGGAGTTCAGCTCGAGTTCAGAGCGGCGGTTTCCAGTTTTTATGGAGTCAGTGTGAACAAACACTGTGAGGTGAAGTCTCAGCAGTAAACGCAAGGTCACTAGTAGCAATTTGAATAAAGAGTGTGATAAAGTCTTGCATAGAAACCTGTAAAATAAATCAGAAATAGAGCAGTTTTGTTTCATTATTTTCTAGGATCGTTCCGTCCTTATGTCGGATATCTAGTTTTGGAAGCTAATCTCTTTATTTCATGCTCTTTTCCTTCACCTAAAATATGCAGCACCGCAATTTATAGGTGACTCATACTTCTTCTATGACTGTACCTTTTTTTGAAGCAACCTTTACAAAGGCTAAGGAAATGTCTGGAATTAAAAAACACTGTGATATGAGCAGCCCGCCTGTTCCGTCTCTTCAGGCTTTTCAACTCCCCGCCGATTCTCGTTGCTCGAAATACTGTAGCTCTGAAGTGGAATAACTTTGTGCAGAGTGCTCTGACTTTGTTGCACTCGAGAAAGGAGCAGCTTTTTTATATTTTTTTTATTTTGCACGTGAGACAAACAGATGCAGACATACCGAAGAAGTGCACAACATATTTTGTAAGAGAGGTTGAACACGGAGATAAGAGGCGAGATATCTGAATAACTAACCGCTCGCATGCCTTCAGACCACAAGACAGCAACAGAAGCTGCTGTTAAATTCCATTTTGACAGCACGTCATTAAAACACAAACAGGACGGACACACCCTCAAAAATAATAGTAACAGTAGCAATGGTGCATGTTGTTTTCTAACCTTTTCATCTCTTAAAGAATTGACGTAAAAAGGAAAAAAAAACCTCTCAAAACTATTTCCAAATCAGCCGCCCTTTCACTGGAGAACCAGCACATCATTATGTTATTAATCCAAATTGCACCACAGCCGTTTTCATAATAATCCGCCTTCGTCCTCAGAGGAAACCCAGACAAACGTCTGAGTCATTCTTTTCCTTTCCGGTTATCCCAGGTATGCTGAGGCATGCATTCTGGGAGCGGAGGTGTCGTGAGGTGGGTCGGTGGTTAGCGGGGTGCCACGCTCCGACCGGCTTGGCCTCATCATAAACCGTCTGTCAACGCCCTCGTTCGTTCTCCTCATGCTCAACAGCACGTCATTCCACAATCACATGCCAACAGAGCTTCTGATAGGGTTTGAAAACTGCAACGCTCTTAACTTTGACACAATTTATTACTTCAAAGACCGACTGCATATTACTCAGTTATCACTGTTTGCTTAATAAAATAAGATTCATTTCTGCCTCTGCACGCGCGCACACACACACACACACACACACACGTCCCTGGAGGATGAGAGGAGTGTGTTTGTTCCAACTTATCACAATAAATGTAATTACACTGGGTATTTAATAATTTTTTTCATGTTTTTTTTCCCCCTCCTTTGTACTTTTTTAACAAGAGCCGTGTCAGTCTGTAATTAGCGATCACTGAGAGGAATCAAAAAAACAAGAAAGACTTGTTTTTGTTGAGCTCCTTGCTTCACTCCGTCTTCCCTCTCTCCCCTGAGGGGAAGACGCCTCACACGCAATTTGATTCAGAGCCGAGTGCCGAATCCAAACTCGCTCGACTTCAGACAGCGTTAACTTTCGGAGACTCGTGCCCGTGTGTTTACAACCTGTGAGATTTTGCTATTAATAAAGGCAGACGTGTCCGTGGAAAGGATGAGAGACACTAAATCCTGCGGGTGTTGTTGATGTCTTAGTGCTTCTTTTTTTTTTTTTTTGTTTCCACCCTGAGCAGAGCAAAGACCCGGGCGGCTTCCATGAGCGTTCAAAGGCCTTTGTCTCTGTGCTTTGATACATGTCGTTCTCTACAGAGGTGACACCTGCGGCGGGCCGGACTCTTGAAGATGCATGGAGGGAAAAAGCACACAGCTAGATTTTTTCATTTCATTTTATTTTACCATGAATATTTGATATAGTTAAATGAAGCAATAGAGGGAAAAGACCATAAAAACTAGAAAGATTTGACTCATTTCCTGGTGAAGTGTGGCAATTTTTTATAAATTAAACATTTGTCCATCACAGTTTATAATATAAACACCCCTCTGCTCCTTCTTGCTGTGTATCTTTGCTCTATTTGGATCTTCCCCATTTTTCATCTTGTAAGACTTAAGCTCAACTACTTACATCCTGGACATGTTTCTGGCCTGAGTTATTGTTTATTAAGTCCAGATTTTCTCAGAAACACAAAGAAAACAACGCTGCAGAGAAGCTTTTTGGGAGCGTACTCAAAGGTCAGGAATGTTTCAGTGTAAACAAAATAAGGAAAATAAGAAGAGAGTCTTTAAAGACGCAGGAAGGAATCTGAGGGAAAGTGACCTAAAGCATCTGTAACATCGTCTGTGCAGAAGTAAACAGCAAGAGAAAAGGTGCAGAACTCTTTGTGAATATGACGCATGTGGTGGACTAGTCCACATGGATTGGAAAAAAAAGTACGAATCAGAGCGAGAAGAAGTTGAGGTCACATCGATCTCAGACGGACTAAATGCTGAGGGGATATGTGTGCAAATAAAAATGTATACTTGAAGTTGTTCTCTCCATCCTCATCAGACCACAGAGCCACGGTTTCTCCATCACGAGCTGCAGGCGAGGCTGACGGGGACGGCCGTCTAGACGAGCATGGGGGGGGCTCGGCCAGGTGCTCTCTATAAACACTCCCATTAGAGATTGGAACTGACGCTTGTTTGAATAACTTTCAAATGCGGAGGCCTGGTGTTTATCCGCCATTGATCCCTCCCTTGTCCATTACACCTCGATGGGAGGACTGGCCGTTGTCAGTAACCGCCATTACAGGAAATCTATACTTAATACCCTTCTTCTCATGAATGCTCATTTTAAAACTTCAATAACAGAGCAGCAGCGTGGGCAGTTATCATTATTCCTTCAGGGGCAGGTGAGGATAAGTGATTTTACAGAGGCTGTTTCACTCGCTTGTTTAGATTATTTCCATCCTCCATCTTTTAAAAAACAGTCAGTCTGAATCTTAGGATGCAAACAACAGTGTTGCCTTCATACTGTACATGCATTGCTGGTACAGTTGTGTAACTTGTAGATTTCAGCCTCATTGATATGCAAGTGCAGAGAGACCAACACAGCAGCTGCAGGGGGGTCCCGGGTTGCAACTGCAGCAAAGCATCACCAAGAGAGCAGGTTTCAATTGAAATGTGCATTATAGATGTATAGATAGCCGGGCTTGTAGTCGCCCTGGAGCCATTCTGGGCCGCGATGAAACAATGACCCAGGAGCTGCCAAATTTAGAGACAAGCTGAGTCTCCCAGGAAGCATCTCCATTTGGGCAGGAATGGCAAGTGTGACCCTCATCTCTCTGCTCCTCACCTCCTACTAATTGAATCAGGCTGCTGCCCAGGATAATTCTGTGTGTGTGTGTGTGTGTGTGTGTGTGTGAGAGAGAGAGAGAGAGAGAGACAGAGAGAGAGGCTGTGTGTGTGATTGCAAGAAGTCTGTTAAAACAGGTTTAAAATGTGTCTTTCTGACCCAGGCCTCAGATAACCATCCAATATATTCGGCACGTGAAGCGATTGGGAATATTGTGAGCACACACAACCCAGCAGGCCTGTTCCCACCAAAACCCAGAGGGCAAATATATAACTCCACTAAAAAGTCATAAGATATCTATTAAAATCCCTCATGGATATTCCCAGGGAAATTATGCATTATGAATGTATCTACTCCCCATCCCCAAACCCACGTCTGATACTCGGCTTTTTACTCTATTCAGATGCATGGATTTAATTAAGAAACAGCGGAATAAACATTAAAAATGTATGATTGGAAATTGCCGCAAGTTCTAGTTTCCTTTTTTTTCCCCCCTCCCTCTCCTTTTATACCGCCTTCTGTTGAATATAAGAAAACAATGTTTAAGCACTGCTCGGAGTTTTCCCGGCCATTAATTAAAGATTTTTTTTCGTCGTGAAACACCAATAGGTTCTGGTGGAGACTTGGCATCATCAAGGCGCGACATGGACACAAAGAGGGGACGCTCAAGGGGACGCACTCTTGTTAGGATTCCCGTCTGACGCTCGCTCGCCAGCTACAACACCAGCGCTCTCATCGGCGTGCGTGATTTAAACAGGGCTTTGAGGAGTCTTATAATTGTGCCTTATAATTAGTCAGTAGTCTGCTTTAAGACTGTTGAGGTAAACAGGGTTTAATTAGGAAGGATAGAGCAATCTGGGACAGATGTTGTGCAGGAGGGATCACACTGTGACTGTTTTTAGTTTGTGTCGCAGCGAAAGAGAAAAAAAAATCTCACTATTCCAGAAAGACAAAACTAATTGTTTCAAACAACTTTCTGAACACACACACACACACAGACATATGTGATGTGTCTGGAGTTGCAAGCGTGGTCTTGTTGTGTTTTTAAGGAGCTTATGTTGAATGTGGTGCACCCATGAAAGAGTGGACGGAAGACAAAAGCAAGAAATTCCAGCAATTACTTGTTCTGCACGCTCTGACTCTGAATCTGTCCACAGGCCGGCAGGGTGGGTCCCTCACTGTTTTCCTTCAGGGGACGGGAAGGCACAGGTATCCCGAGAATGTCTTCCTGACTTCCCCGCCAAGTGGCAGCTCCACTACTTAAAACCCGCTGATGGGATCTCAGGCCTCCCTCCACCTCTGCTTAAGTCGCCACTAAACCACATGAAAACTCCCCTCTGACGGGCAGTGGCTGAACGAGGATCAGCAGCTAACAATGTGGCAGTCAATGCACCATTTTGGGAAAGTAACAAAAGCAAACACACCTAAGGCGGGTTTTATGGATTCTAAGCCTTAAATAACCACGTCCGCTAAGCTGGAAGAACAGAGGAGGGGGAGGACGGGAGTGTGAGAATGAGAGGAACACAGAGGAGAGATGGAGGAGGGTATGTTGGTGAGAGAATGGAGTGTTAAAACAGAGATGATGAGAAGCTGAGAGAGAGAGAGCAAAGCTTTGAGGGGCAGATGATGAGGATGACAGCGAGCGGTGGGAGGGAGGGAGAGAGGACAAAAAAACAGAAAAAAAAAAAAAAATCACGCATTCTTGACAGAAGCAACATGGCAGGATCACACAGCTATTTTTCATTCACACTCCTCTGCATTCGCACATGATTCCAAAGGTACCCAAGCCCCAAGGAAGCCTTCCAGCAAACACTGTTTGCCAATTTTTCAAACCTGTCACTCCCTTTCGGCGTATCAGCTTGTGCTGCACAAAGGGCCTCCTCCTAGTGCTGTCGCTATTGTTGTTGTCATTGTGCCCGATGCGAGGTAAACACGTGAGGTGGTGTCGTCCACCCCCCCCCCCCTACACACACACACACACACACACACACACACACTGCATCACTCTCAGATCACACTGTAAGGCGACAAACATTACTGTGGGAGGGACAGTATTTTTTTTTTTTGTCTTGCACCCGCATTTTGACAGCACACAATATCCGTGCAACATATTTCAGTGGGTGTTGAAAAATCACATGAACGGCGGAAAATATGACTTGTGTAAATAAGCAGCGATGGCTTGAGTAATACACAAGGAGAGGATGAGGGAATTGTACATATTGCCTTGTCAGTTGAACAGTGAAAGTTGGAAGCGGTTGCTTGGTAATCCACATCATTTTTTACCTCCATCTTCCTCTGTCTCAACCTTTTTATACCTCCTGGCTGTTAATAAAAACAGCTGAGCCTCAGACACTGTCTCGCCTACAGTGAGCTGCACACTATGCCGTGAAAACACCAGGCCACTGCAGGCGGGCAGGTGAAATTTAGTAGGTAGCGACATGTGAGGAACACGTCTCCCACACACAAAGACACACATGCCCACATGTGCAGACACCTTTTTTCCTCCCTCGCTTTATCACACGCAGCTACACATCGTTCGCTGCCCACAGTGTTCATTATGAGCTTTGACACAAAGTCTTCAGAGACGCTGCGGCTAGTAATCAAACAGGAGCCACAGCGTGTTCCTAAAGGCAGCCTTTCACTGCTTCAGACCAAGGTGGGGAATATTCCTGCGAAATAATATTCTCAAGGCTTCCACTGATGCCTGGCAATGCCTTAAGAAGTGTATATATGCAAGGTTAATATTTCATGTTTGATTAAAATTTGCATTTGCTGAAATATCCCTGAGCACGACAGTAAAATCCTGCCTGTTCATACTGGATGAGGGCGTGAGCTAATTGCCTGAGACGTTCGAGGTAACGCAAGGGTTAACCAAAAAAAAAAAAAAAAAAAAAAAAAAGCAAGTGTTTATCGTTAAGGTGAGTGAACTCACAGAGCCAACTAGTTAAAACGCCGGAGGCCGTCTCGGGGGTAAGTCTGCAGCGACTTACAATCAGATGCATTCATGTCGTCACACACGCGGAGTCCCACTTCATTAGGCCACATGCGTGCCAGGAGTCATTACAGTGAAGAGACGCACTCCAGCTAGATTTGCACACGCGCATGCATACACAAACACACACTTCATTCCTGTCATTCAAGCGTCTGGTTTTAAGCCGAGGGCTGATGAGTTGCCTGCATACCTCTGAATACGATGGGGTGCTTTGCATTTCACTCCTTCCGCACACACACACACACGCTTGGGCATTTGTTTTACTCCTTCAGCACAGGAATACTTACAGTATTTACTCAACACTCCTCCTTTTTGATCCTTGACACCAGCTCTTATAATCTGTCTGAATGAATTCATTGTTATGCAGCCGTCACACTCCTCAGATATAGGATGTAATATAGAGGACTTGTTTCATCTGTCTTTGAGATTTGTGGCTATTTGATGCTCGGGAATGTTTGAAAACACTGAATTCCTGCGTGGCGCATCACATCAATGACAAACTCGACCTTGCGAGGATTGTCTTCACTCACAAAAAGGCGGATGGGTGACTCAGATCTTATTAAATGCTTTTTGTGGAGCCACATCAAGCTCATTCTTCTCTCTTGGCTCAAGAAATATGAAGCACCGATTGTATGTCAAATCCCTGAAGTCCAGTTTCACCACGTCGAGACATTTCCCAGGCAGGAACAGACGCAGGGAAGAGTTAAAATTGAAGGTGGTGCTGAAACACTATAGCCTTGAGTTTAAGAGCGAAGTATTGTGCAGCCAACGATGTTCTCTCACTGTCTAATTTGATCTCATGAATCAAGAACTCAAAGTGGGAAGGGCAGTAAATTACTGGTCCCTAAGGAGCTGTGACACCGGGAAGAGATGAGCCCATTGTAGTGAAGCAACCGCTGCCAATTTAGTGTTCAGGGACCTTCATCTTTGAAATGCTCCTCGCTTGCCCAGGTGGCTTTATCAAAAGAGTTTAGTGGAACATGACGTTCCCACGCCTCAGCCAACTCCGGGCCAACGCCGTTAGATTGCCGTGACTTTTTTTTTTTTTTATAAAGGGGGGAGCACGTTGCCCCTAGGCTCAGCTTTTGGCAGTGATGTGTCTGAATTACCGGGTACAAGCAAGATGAGAGAGCGGTGAAAACCTTTCAAAAAAAACTCCAGGCATATGGCCATGGGAGAAGTTGTGGCGGGTGGGGGCGAGAGCAGCGGAGGTATATTGCCATAGTAACAATGGATAGCCCACCAAGGATTCCTCAGCAAACACAGGCATACGGTTTAAACAGCGACTGAGGACCCTCGCCAGTGTGCCTCCTTGTTCAAACAAAATCATGCTGGCACAGATAACTCTGGCATTTTAAACATAAATTACAAGGTCTCCAATTGTCATGTCATGTCCCCGATTCACTGAGAGCACAGGCTGCCTCTGCAAAGAAAAGCGTATTCAAAGAGATTCAAAGGAGTCGGCAGCACACATGCACGCACCCTGACGTAAATCTTTCAAATGCACAGAAGGCAGGAAAGGGGGAAGCAAGGGCGGTTTGCATGTTAAGCACATTTGCGTTGACATCAAACGATGGCCCCGCAATTGGCTTCGCGGGGCACGGTAATCTGCGCTCCTCAAACATTCGCTGCAGCGCCGGCAGAATTCTGATGGTGATTAAACAGAAAGTAACAGTCTTCCCTCCGAGTCCGGCCGGGGAGCTCCACAACACACTCGTAAATGTCACCCATGTAGGCACTTATCTGCTTGTCAAAGTCGCTATGAGCTCCCCTCACGTCACCAGTTCATGAGAGCTCTTCACCGTGTGATAGGCTTCCTTTCTGCACTTATGTTCCCAGCGGTTTGCCTCCTTCCGCTCAAGTCTGTTATTAATATATCATTACGGACAGATTAAATGTGATGAATCTGACGTTAAGTGAAGCTTATTAAGCAAAGGCTGGGCTCGGAATAAAAGTTGAGGTGGAAATCTGAAAAACCTGGTCGTGTTTAAGCGGCTTTGTTTATCATTATTCTAATCATTTTACCGCCCACGGACATGTCAATTTGATTGATATCCCTGCTTTTCCCGCAATCCCAAACCTCATCAACCGAGAAAAAAAAAGCAACAAATGTAACAGCATTCCCTGTTTTTCCTCGCCTCTACGGACTAACTTCCCCCTCAAGGCACTTCTCGCCACTGAATCCACTCTGTAATTTACAATTGGCTATTGTGTCCCGAGTGTTGCATTGGACCAACTCAGAGTAAATGAACCATGTCAAAGACCAGTCTCTCAGTCTTGATTACATCCCCCTGCTTCTCTCCCAGCATAACTGCAGCAAACCGAGCAAAAGCCCGAGCTCACAAGGTGCTATTATTCAAGCACCTGAGTTCACCCACTCATTCACAAACCCGAGCGGGTGTTCTTTGCCAGCGGCCAGTTTGATTGAATAATTACGAACATTGTTGCTGGCAAAGAGAGAGATGGAGGGAGAAGCATGGAGGAGGGCTCCATCTCCTCAGATACAGCGAAGAAAAGGAGTAAAAGGTGAAACCAAAGCTAGATAATAAACAGGCTATAGGGCAAGGTGCCGCAAATCAATACCTGAAACCATATTAAATGTCTGGAGCTGCTCAATCCACAGAAGAATTTGTCTGACTAAAGCCAGCATTATAGTCAGCTCTACTTTATTTTGCAGTTTGCAACAGGGCCCGCCTCTGGGAATATACAGCATATGAGGACCTGTGTCAGACTGTACACAGTTTATTCTGGCAGAGCGATATATAACTCTGCTGCAGAACAAAACTTCTCATCTCAACAAGTTTCTTAACTACTATTTAGTCTTGAAAAAATATGTCTGTTTCTCCAAAGGAGTCAAATCTGCCACTGATGCATCAAGCAGAGTATGATTGCGTCCTCGTTTTTTGGACACATAACTCCCAAAGATTCTTTTCACTAATGATTATCTTCACAATTAATCATCTATAAAATGTCAAAAAATTGAGAATCGTGATGCCCAGAGTCCAAAGTGACATCTTCAAATTGCTTCTTTTGTACAACCAACAGTCCAAAACCTTAATTTACCATCATAAATCTTCACATTTAAGAAGCTGGAACCAGCAAATGTTTGACATTTTTGCTTGAAAAACAAATGAATTGATTATCAAAATAGTTGGCATTCATTCTCTTTCACTCAACTAATTCATTGTTGTAGTTAAAAGTAGTGAAACACTTCCATTATAATTTCTCAAAGCCAAAGGTTTTTAACCACCAAGAGCCCTAAACCCAAATATAATCAGTTTACTGTGACAATGAAAAGCTTTAAATCTTTCTGCTTTATAATTGACTGAAATCATCAATTTTTCCATCAATCAACCAACTGATTAATTTATTAATCATGAAGATTCTTGCAGCACAGAAACAAGTTGGATTTGTCTTATCAGCCACTTCCAATCAGTTGACCCCGTCCTTTTAAAGCTACCTAGAGGATTTTCTGTCCTCTCGTCAAATGACATTCAACATACAAGCACAACAGTTCTTAAAAAGTCCATATATGAGGGTTTTTTTTTTAAGAAAGTCTATGTACTGTCACACATCTGTCATCATGACAAAGTAAGTTCACACCAAGAAAAAGGCAAATTGAAAAAATTAGCATTTTCAAATGAGCTCTGGCCGGACTTCATATTTCAGTTGATTTGATAGCAGCTACCTAGCGAGGCCGCTCGTAAACACCAGCTGCCCCGTGACCTTCATTCTTCTGCAGACAGACAAACCCTTCCAGCCCCTGACAAGAGTTATCGGGCCCCGGCTAATAGCCTGCTCTCTGCCAGGTAGGGCCTCATCGATACAGGGGCTTCTCCTGCCCCTGCCGCCGCTCGCCTGATGAATATTTCAGCTTTTTCTTGCATACATTTGCAGAGGTGCTGTGTGCGAGTCTGCACCGAAAAGGGCTGAAATGCACATTATTAGTCACGGCACTGTCCGATAAATAGCTCCGGTGGGGCAGAGGAGCTCCCAGTGCCTTGCTCGAGGGCACTCGCAGTTACCGAGAGTCATCATCCGACCAGATTGCTGGAGCATGTCGCAGGGTTTTTAACAGTTGAAGATAAAATACTGCTCCAGCCTTCGGGCTCCATCTGCCTCTGTGCGCATGTGTGTAGAGAGTATATGTAATAACCAGACACACATACAAATATAATGAACTGCATTCCTTGGGTAAACACAGCAGCACAAACACACACACCCTCACACACACACAGAGGATATTGAAACCCTCTCAGGCATGTCGCCGTGCGTGTGCCTGGCGTGCAGGATGATGGAGAGGCTGAACTGTGGAGGCCCCGTTTGCTCTCTTCTCCAGCCCTCACAGGATACACACACACACACACACACACACACACATGCGTTCGTACTGTACACCCGCACACTTTATCACACCCTTACACATGCACATCCACCACAGTATGTGCACCCGCTGAGTACACGTGCACAAACTTTCACACAGGTCCCCCCAGGCTTTGATGGATGGTCGGTGAGTGCTCTACCTCCTGTTTCATACACATATAATCTCATTTGGGGGCCACATGGTGGGAGCCGCACCAAAACAGGGCTAATAGAAGCAGTCAAGCTGTCCTACTCCTCCCCTCTCAGAGCCAAGTCATATCCATTATATTCTGCTGCTTAGCAAATATGTATGCAGCCTGTTAATGAAAAAAAAAAAGCTATATCCTTTGGACAAAAGAAAGGCAAAGCTTTCAGTTGCATTATTTATCCCAGACAATTCTTAATGTGTCTTATGCAGTCGGGAGATCTCAGCGCGTCTTAATATTTCAGCGGTTTCTTCATACGAAAGAAGCGAGGTCAAAGTCAAAAGGGGGAAGGATTTGTGGGATGGGAGAGAGAGAGAGAACAGGTGCATGTCTGTCAGAGCCTTAAAAAAAATCAATGTGCTCCTGAACCCAGGGTGAAGGTTGTACCTATTAAATACTCTTCGATTACACTGTTGAACTTGTTAACTTTTCCCCCGTCAACACTGCTCTGCACGCACGCACACACACACACACACACACACACACATTGTTCAGTCCTGGATCTTTCCCCTGTTCATCTGGGAGACATGTCAGTTAAAGTGTCTTTTTTCTTCACCTGTCAGCTTAATAAACAAGCTCACTTTGCACTGAGGAGCTTCACAGTTGGCTGCCGGAGCAAAAGGTGGCACTTAGGGGTAAATTATGGATCAACACGTCTGACTTTCACGCCTCTTATTCTCATTTTCACGAAGGCCACGCGCGACAACATGGCTGACGCCGGACAGGGTTTAAATCGCCACCCCCGTTGACGGTGGGCCAGGGACCCTGCCAGCGGTTCCCTTGACACCCTGGACCCATGTGAGCAACGCTGACGGGGAGTGATTGATCTGATTCATGGCAGCGTTTCCTCTGCAGCGAAGGAGGCACACGGATATACACTAAACAGGAACTTGGCTCATCAGAGACGCAGAAATGCAAAGACCCCTCTGCCACCTGTTCGAATCAGCATCGAGAGAACAAACGTCCCATGACCTTTTCTGCAGCAGCAACAACAACAAAAATCACATTATCGTGATCCTGACTGACTCTGCCAGACATTTTTGCAATTTTGATGAGGTTCAATGTCAGAGTAAACAAAACACCATTGTTTTGCCTATTAGTCTCACAAACAGTGAGCCTCGCGTCTGATCCGTGTTGCGATCCGGCTCGCCGACAGGGGACTATTCCCCAGGGTTGTACACCAGCAGAGCTAAGTGATGTTCTCATTTAGCCCGTTGGAGCTTCTACAGTCGATACAAGAGGACAGCTACAGAGAAAAACAACGAGGCTAGCATAGCATATCATAGACCTTGGGAGCCTTGTAAAAGTCAATTTACTGTACAAACCCCTCCTAACAATTGCCATGAAAAACAAGTCTGCAATATGGTGAGTATGCAATGATTGATAGTGCCACAGGAAAGGCAAATCTGCAGAAATGAATCGGCTTTATCCTGGTGAGCCCTATCTAATGCGATCGCCGCCGAGTATGAAATGAAATTCCATTTTCGATGACATCAAATTGAAAGAAGCGGCGAGAAGAAGGTGGCATCTCCGACACTGCCACTTACAATCAGCGGCGTGGAGAGCAATCAAGGTGGCATGCGGCTTAAAATTTCTCGTCTGTTTTTCGTCCCCCCTCCCCACAAATCCCACCCTTCTCTGTATTTTGGCATCTCATCGTGACAAACGTTGCAGATGGGGTGGGGCTTCTTCACTTTCTTCAATCATGAGTATTTATTTTCACGTGAGCTCACTGGCACATTCATTGTATGTAAGGAGGATTAGAAGAAGACAAAGAAAGAAATGAAGCTATATTTCTCATGCTTTCCCCTCAAGGTAAAGAAGCCTCAGCATTAACACATTATGCAGAGTAATATAGCAGAAACTGTAGCAAACGGCTGCACAATCTCTCTCACTTTCTCTCTCAGTCCTCACCATTTCTGCTGGCGTATCAGGTAAGTCTAATCCTTAGATTAGTAATTGCCTTAGAGCGAATGCATTCAAATCACCAAACCAAATTATAGGAGAAAATGCTGCCCGCTGCAATTTCACGAGTATTACTGTGCACTCTTACTCCTTCCATTTCCCTCTCGGAACATAAACAACAAAAACCAGAGCAGCCATAGATTGAATTAAGCCGTAATAGATCCAAAACAATTTTTGATAAAATTAGCCACAGTTGGCTGTATGCAAGCACCACACGAAGGACAAGCGCTAATAATAATGTGGCAATAAACACACCAGCTCATTGCACATAATCTCATTTCTTACTAAATACAAGATTTCCAGATTGTGTTTATTTCCCACCTTTTCCCCACCTCTAACACCCTATACTGGATTTCAGTGAAGTTGCTATAAAAACTGTTTTCATGTTTTGCTCTTCTGATGTGATAATCAGCCGATTGCTTACGTGACTCTAAAAGAAAGTTGACCTGGATTTCAGGTGGAAAAGTCTGAAGTCTCTATGGCACAAGTTGAAGTGAAGCAACAGCTGCTTTGAGCTGACCTGTAGCAGCGATCAGGGAGGGCGGGGGATGACCAAACATGTTAAAGCTCCTGTGGAACCTCTTATCAACTAATTACCTTATTGAGCTCAATGAGGGACTGACTGCCACAACAAGATAAAATCACACAAGAGCCATTGGGGGAGTTTGGTGCCTGCAAAATGCAAGTGTTTGGACAATGGCGGCACGATCGCTTAATTCTCTGCTCAGGTTTCAAGACACCTGAAATGTGGGGTCACCGGGGCTTTGTAAGTTTAATTAGGTCAGTTGTGGCTTTTCATAGGTGTTTAGGCAGCTACATTTTGGAGGTTAAAACAAATGAGGCCAGAGGCAAAGCACTACATTTCCATATTGGTTTCCTGATCTGCCTTGAGCCTGAAGGGCAATCACATCCGATGTTTTGGCTACAAACACCATTCAGGTGACCTCCATTTGCATGGTGATATTGTTTGTCCTGTGCGAGAGCAGAGGGGTGAGGATTTGCCCTATGCAAATCAGACGCCCCACGGATGTATTCAGCTCGCGCCGGAGAGGTTGCAGCTACGAGGAGGCGCAGCAGGAACAGCTGGCCGGAGCGCGGGAGGCGGCCCGGGTTAAGGGCAGTGTCTGGTTATGCTTGCTGCATCAGCCCTGAGGCGGGATAACCTGGTATGAGCGTGTGGACGAGGGGCTTCTGCCTGCCCTGAGGGGCTCCGCTGCGAGAGCATGGAATACAAGCTGCCGTGGCTCACCGCTGATTAAAAGTGATCCACCTGGGCACGAGTGGCGCTTTGAAGTGCAATGATAAAACAAAAGCTGATGGCTTGTACTAATTCGACGGCTAAGTGATTTCATTCCTCGCTACATTATGGTTGGACAGCATTATTTTCTGGCACTGGATAGAGCCGAAGCTACTGCCAAAAGTAATAAAGTTAAGTGTTCTGTTAAGTGCACACACTACTCATCGGCCTTCAGATGTAAGGCTTGGACGCAGGTATGTAAGGAGCACAATGTAGCCAGCAAAGATCTGAAAAAGTCACAATCAAAGGGGTTCGAGGAGGAGATGAAATGTCAGGCCGGTTGCCCCTCCTGTTCAAGCCCTCGACAGCTGCTAGGTGACACGCCGGCGTCTCCCTCACAGTTAGCTCGGCTTAATGGCTGTTTAAATGTCTGATGGGCTAAAAAGAACGGCTCGCCTCACCGATAAACTCCCTCAGTTGCCTGGTTACCTGCCCGAGCAGGTTGCCTGTGCAGTTATTGTAAGATTAGGTAGGCGATTGGAGAGAAAGACGGAACCCGATACCTCCGAGATTACAGTCAACGGTCAGCACTGTTCTCTCCCTCCCTGCCCGTCCTTCGCTCTATCTTTCCACCCGACCCCGAGTCCCTTGTGAAACAGTAGGGCCCATTCTCTGCACCGCTAACAGGGCCGTCTTTCTTGTGCCTGTCTCTATCTCTTCCCACAGACGGATAAAAAGAGAGGGAGCGGTAAAAGAGAAGGGTTTGTGTGTGTGTGTGAGAGGAAACACACACATAATGAAAAACATCCCTTATCATCACGTGTCATAAATCTTAACCACACACAGGTTAAAGAGGATGAACCTCATTTGTGGCCAGAAGCGATAAAAAAGGTCACATTTAGATATAGACTCTGATATAAATAAATCTCATGGAAGTGAAACACTTTATACTCTCAGACCAAAATATAATAAAAAACGTAATGTTATTCATTGATGAATAATTTTCTACCACTAATCCAGATCTTACATATTTTTTCCTTTAACTGAGGCACACAAGTGTCCTTGAGTGCTTTATTATGTCTTTAGCTGTAGTGGCACTTACGTGAAAACAGCATATTTTTAGATGCAGCGTCCCTAAAATCAAGAGCATGACCGCTTCACTACTTAATCTAATATAGAGGTGGCTGTTTAATGCCATAATTGGAGCACATGAACGCACACCTTCTCTTCAATTAGCTCTCTTGTGCAGCCATTAAATTACACCCTATTCACCCCAACAGAGTTTATCAACAGTGAGTATTTACTGAGCCCATGGGATATAAAAGGCAATTTTAATACCTGCTGGCGATTGTATATTAAACACCTAACAGGCTCCAGCACACAATAAACATGGATGATATTGCCCAGTAGGCCACTGAACACCTTTCTTTTACTATTCTATTACAATTTAAGCATCACAAGAAAATCCTCTTTGTGCATTACGGTCTGGTCCATGACGTCGGATTGTAACAAATGCACAGTTCATAAAAGTTACCGCAGCATTAATGTGGAGAGTAAATAAATAATTATATAAGTGGAGCATAGTGACACACAATACATGGTGCTGCCGCAGCAGCAAATAGAGTGCCCTTTTAATTATGCAGGAGACATCCGAAAGAAACAGCACTCCTCACACTCCGGGAAGCAGCTCAGTGAATACACCATATTAGAAGCTGTTAGAGACAGAGTAGGGGAAGAGAAGGGATAGAAGTAAAAGGGGAGTGAAATGATTTGAGAGTAGCAAGAGGGAGGGGAGAGGGATAGAGAGAGATGAGAGTGGAGATTTAAAAAGAAACCACTGCAAGAAAAAAAGGCAAGGCAGAGAGCGCCATTGTAAAGGGTACGACGAGGCTGAAAACAGAGAGGGTGCAAGGATATACTGCACAGGGCCAAAGGAGATTTTGAGGGGGAACAAGAGACAGTGGGCATGGAATATAAAAAACGTGAACAAAGAGATATCTGGAGGAAAAGAAAGAGGAAAACATAAACAGAAAATGTAAAAAAAAAAAGGAAAAAACAATCCGGCTGTGTTCTGGGAGAAAACAGCACTCCTGAATTCTAAAGGAGTAGTGCTGACACCAAGTAAAAGAAAGATCAATAATTCATTAGGCTGCCATGGAAAACACATAAAACAATAGCGTTCTTTTTTTTTTTTTCCTCCTGAAAACGCAAATCAGTCGACTTCATTATGTATTAACTTTGTTTCTTGCCAGTGTTGCACATAACGATGCAGACAGTCAGAAAGTATAAAGACTGAAGTGATAAAAGCACACATTTCCTGGAATTTGAGGATCACATCGCGCCACCTACACCGTTTTTTTTTTTCCAGCTCTGCAAATGGGAGAGTTATTGAGAAGGTGGGGAAGGAAAGCAAAAAAAAAAAAAGAAAAAACAGAGAGGTAAGACTTGCTGGAGGGTGGATGAGAGCGGAGGAGAAGAAAAGCAGGTTGAAAATGGCAGACATTTATATATGAGGAAAAAGATAAGGGAGTAAAAGAAGCTGAGGCACAATATGTGAGGTGATATAAAAACGTCCAATTTCTCCGCGAGGTCAATGAATTGATGCATACGCTGAAGTGCAGGGGAATGTTAATATGACCTCCTGGCCAGATGTTCCTACTTAAGCCGAGACTGTAAAACTGACTCACAGGCCTAACAAAGCCATGTTTGTGCTGCGCTCACCCTGCGTCTACCTTTCTCTCTTATCCTCTTTTGTTTTTTGCCTGCCTTTCACAAGAAGACAAGGCGGCCTTGTCACAGGCAGAGGGCAGGGCAGGGCTCGACACGGCTAAGGGGAATGTAGCCGGCCCCTGCCTCGCCCCCCTCTGGGATAAAATAACTGCAAACCAAAGCCTTATGTGAGCTGTCTGCAACACTCCGACACATATTTGCCAAGGTTAGTGCTTGTGACACCCCTGACGGAAAAGGCGGCCTCGACACACGGCAGGATGAAAGTGAAAAAGTTGGCCGCGTCTGGACGAGCAGTAACAATACCCCTTCGTAGGCTAATCTAAACCTTTCTCTTCCCTTTCAGTATTACATGTGAATGGCACTCCAAACCAAAACAGATCAATACCGCTAACTTGACACACATTAGCACCATAAAGGCAACAAGACTACTGAGACTAGCCCTGTCAGAAAGCATTATGGTAGAGAGAACACTAAGAGGAAGAAACAGAGGACATTTAAGAGTGGTGGAGGGGGGGAAAAAAAGAACATGGAGATGTGTCTTCTTACCTGTTTGTTGTACTTGTTGATGGTTTGACTGCTGTATTCAGAGCAGTGGTCAGATCCAAGGGAAATGTTATCTCCGGTGCCAACAAAGGTATTGGCAGGGGGCAGGTCCTGAACTGCCTGGTGCTTTTTACCAGCTGTGGGCGACTGCGGGTGAAGCTGGACAGTCGGGAGTGGTGAACTGGACTTGTAGTGCCGGGCCAGATCTGGGCTCCCCGGCCCTCCGTTGACCGAACGGTAGCGGCCCATGCCAGGACTGTCCGACAGCTTCTCGTTGACGCCGTCGTAGCGCTGCCCGTTGGGTTTGGAGGCCTCTACAGTGACGATGCTGCTGTAGAGAGGCTGTTTGGATTTCTGCTTCTTCTTATCCTTCTTGGGCTTCTTGGACTTATCGTGCTGCTGTGGTGTGAAGAAGTCTTCGTGGTCCTTCTTGCCGGCCTCGTAGCCATTTTTGTTCTTAGGTCGGCAGTAGCGGGCCATGACAACAACAAGGATGATGAGGATGACCGTCATGATGCCCGAAACTACTCCAATTACAATGCTCAGCCGCTGTTTGCTCAAATCATAGTTGGGGTCTCCAGCGATGTTGGTGTTGAGGGACGTGCTCAGGCTCTTAGCCACCTGGGCCTCCACCACTGTGGAGTTGGAAAGAGTCTCATTAACATACACATGGACGAGCGTGGTGGTGCTCTGTGAAGGCTGGCCGCTGTCGTTCACCTGGACCACCAGCCTGTGGAGGCCATAGTGCTTCTGCTCCAACTTCCCCACTAGTGAGATGACCCCTGTGCCCCCATCAATCTCAAACAGCTTGAAGGGGTTCCCCCCAATGATGCTGTAGTTCAGGTCTGCGTTGATGCCGGTGTCTGTATCAGTGGCAATGACAGTTCTGACTACTGTTCTGATGTTGCTGGAGGGAGGAAGGAGGGTGTAGGAGCTGTTTATAGGAAAAGTGACTGTGGGTGCGTTGTCGTTCTCGTCCATGACAAAGAGTGAAACTGTGGCGGTGGCAGATCTGGGGGGGTCGCCCCCGTCCACAGCTTTGACACGGAACGTGTATGTTGTTTTCTGCTCTCGGTCGAATGACAGGGTGGAGAAAATAGTCCCAGTGTCATTCTCGATTGAAAAGATTTCCTCCTCCTCCTCAATGAAAAGGCTCATCTCTGCATTTTGGCCTTTATCTGCGTCAATGACTGTGACCATGCCAACTGGGCTGTTTGGCTCAAGGTTCTCTTTGACATAGAAGGTGAAAACATCCTGCATGAACTTTGGTTCATTGTCATTCTTATCGGCCACGAGGACGACCACTGTTGCAGAGCCCTGAAGGGTGTTTATGCCCTTATCTTTGGCTATCACTTTGAATTCGTAGCGCTCTGTTTGCTCTCTATCCAGAATGGTGTTTACTCGGATGTCTCCACTGTCTGCATCGATAGAGAAAATCCCATTTACTGATGAGTCCAGGGAATAGGCTATTTCAGCGTTCTTCCCACTATCTGCGTCAATGGCTGCCACTGTTGTCACCCTCTCGCCAGGGGCATTGTTTTCTGGGAACGACACCTCGACAACATTCTGGCTGAAGACGGGAGGGTTGTCGTTAGTGTCGCCCACTTTGACGATAAGAGAGTTATTACTTGCCAGACTGGGGCTTCCAGAGTCCACAGCCACTATGACCACATTGTATTCCTGTGTGGCCTCGTAGTCCAGGGGTGCAGAGGTGTGCAGGAAATATTTCTTTTTATTCTGCTCACCCTCCATCTCGCTGGCTGGTTTGAGCTGAAAGGGCACATCTCCCACCACGGTGCACGTCACGATGCCGTTCTCCCCCTGGTCGCGGTCTGACACCTGAACTAAGGCAATGGGTGTGTCCACCACCACGTCCTCGGCCACGTTGGCTATGCCGTCCTTTAAGAAAATACGCCCAATTTTCCGTATCTCAATAGCAGGAACGTTGTCATTCTCATCCTTGATGTTCAGCACCACAGTGGCCTTGTCCATTTTCGGCGGCTGGCCTCGGTCACGGGCCATTACTGTGAACCTCAGTTGGCTCACTTCTTCACGGTCGATGCGGTGCAACACACTCAGCCACCCCGTGCTCTCGTCCAACCTCAGCAGCCTCCTCACTGACTCCGTGGCTGCCCCGAACACATACTCGATTTGACCGTTAACCCCCACGTCTGCGTCAGTGGCTTTCAGCTGCAGTATGGGGGCGCCAGGGGAGCTGTTCTCCGGCAGGTCAGCTTCGTACACGCTCTTCTCAAACCGGGGGCTGTTGTCGTTCACGTCCGTGATCATCACCCTCAGGATGGCCTGGGAGGAGCGAGGGGGGTCTCCTCCGTCCCTGACCCTCAGCGTGAGCTCGTAGGAGTCTCTCTGCTCCCTATCGAGGGCCCCTTTAATGATGAGCTGAGGCTGCTTCTCTCCATCAGTGGTGTCAGCAACTTGCAGTTCAAAGACGCTGCTCCGGCTCGCTCCTTCGTCAAACCTCCTCTTCCCCGAGTATGAATCCCCAGCAGAGCCCAGGCGCCTTGAGTTCTCCCCATTGTCCTGGATAAGCTCATATCTCTCTATTCCATTCCTGCCAAAATCTCTGTCTGTGGCTGTGGGCAGCAGATAAAGGGTTCCAATGGGTCTGTTCTCCTCCACAGACAGAGTCAGGACGGGAGAGGGGAAGGACGGGGTGTTATCATTTATATCTAATATGATGACTTTTCCCTCAAACAGGTCGACCCAGCTTTGGGCCGGTCCAATCACTGACACTTCAAAATCTATGAAGCACTCGTTCTCATCAAAGATCATCTGGCACTGCTGCAGCTTCTCTCGGTCTATGCGCCTCTCGTTGGTGGTGAGCTCACCTGTTATGTTGTCTATTTTGAAGAAATCTGAGCCGGACTCCAGCGTGAATGTCACCTCCCCGGACCCGGCGACGATGCCCAGGTCGGCGGCCACGTTCCCCACTCTGACATCGGCGGGTCCCTCCTCGGCGAGACGGTACCGGAGCACTTGCTTTGCAGCGGGCTGATGCACAAGCTGCAGGATGAGCATGCAATAGTACAAATAGTCCACTGCACCAGTAGTCCTCATTGTTCTCCCCTGCAGAAAATGTCCACTCAGACTTGAAAAAAAATGTCCAAAAATTAAATCACTGAGGTCGGAAAACAGATTAAGAGCAAAGCCCTGTGGTGCGGGATGCGTAAGACTTCATCCTCCGGACCACACTTCCTACATCTCTCCCGCTGCAGTGCAAAGCAGCAAGTGCACAAGCTTTCCTCAATCCTCTGCTTTTCCTCCTCCGGTGTGAATGTAAGTTGCTCTTTCCTCGTTCTGGCCAAAGAAAAACGCGATGATCTCAAATGGCACCACAGAGGCTCCGTGCGCTCCGGGCGGTGCCAAAATATTTCGTGCGCGTAAAAGCCACAAATGTCACCATCGCCAGAAAGTAAATTCAGTCCACATCCCGCTGTTTTACTCACACTTTGAGGCTGGATTCTCCCTCATGGGTGAGGCTGCAATACTCCTCTGTCCGATCATGTGTCCACGTATGTGAGAGGATCGTTCAAAAGCGCGCAGTTTCCAAAAAACTCATCACACAGGCGAGCGTCTTTTTTTTTTTTTTTTGCGCTCCGATCCTGGTGGATGTGAAGCAAATCACCTGTCCGGGTCTTTTCCTCCAAGTCACTTGCAGCCTGCAGACTGTATCTCTCTCTCTCTCTCTCGCTCTCTCTCTCTCTCTCTCTCTCTCTCTCCTCTTGCGAGCCGCCGTGCACAAAAAAAAAAAATGCAAAAAAAAAAAAATCCAAAAATTAAAAAATGTATATCCTCATATGTTGTTTCAGGAAAGGCTGGATCCCCTCGGTGCGTCCTGCATGTTGTGCCTGTTCCCTCACCTGCAGACGCGCCGCATGTGTTGGCAGCCCCTATCTGCAGCACTGTGAGAGGGATTCACAAATGATATTGCAGTCTCTCTCTCTCTCTCCCTCCTCTCTCTCTCTCTCTCTCTCTCTCTCTCCACCCCCCTCCTATGCTTTCCTCTCCCCCAGCCGTGCACGTAAACAGGGTCGGACTTGGTCTTGATCGCCTGGTCCAGACACCGGCAGACAATATTTGATGACCAAAAAAAAATAGAAAGAAAGAGAAGGAGGGGACAGAGGATGGAGATGCTTTAATATTTTTTTTATCGGATGCGTCTTTGCACTTTGCTCGGATGCTTCACACTCATGCATCACGCTCCAATGAGCCATATGGATGAAATAATAACATTAGCAAACATAATAATCTGATTCTATTTGCATTATAAGATGCATTGTGCAGTCGTGATGCTACACCTTGCAGCCATTGCAGGGTGGTGCTCGGATTCCCCCCCCGCGTGCCAAAACACATCCAAATCTCAACTTTTACGCACAAGTTATCTGCTTTTAACATGTCGTGGAGCAGCTGCGTGTCCTGTGGCCCCCTGCAGGACAGAGGGGACGGGACGGGGGCTGCGTGCGCAATGCTGTGGTTTCCCTGTGGTTACTCATATGAATGCGTGTGGTCGCCGGTAGCTGAGCTCTCCGATGTCCCCCCTCTCTCTCTCTCTCTCTCTTTCTCTGAGCGCCTTTCAGTCCACTCAGCACGCAGGAACGAGACACTATGGATGTGGATTCATTTGCGTAAAGAGGCAGAAAAGGCACAGATCCCTCCTCCGCACGGTCTGAGAGAGGGTTTCTTCTCATGCGGCCACTGCGCAAAAAAAAAAAAAAAAAAAACCCAACTCCCTGCGAGACGAGTGTGCGAGGTTTGTGTCCTGCCACAGCTGCCATCCCAGTGCTCGTCATGGGAACAGTCTTGTGCAAAACATTCATGTGATGCTTTCGGTCACTGCGGCCGGGAATGATGCGTAAAAGGCGCACGGTGCATTTCTGGTGCACACACAGTCTCTTTCCTTTGCACTGAAGTGCAAAAAAAGAAAAGGAAATAAAGGGGGGTTGTGCTTTAATGTGCATTCATGAGGATCCAATCCCCAAACATTTGGGCATGTTCCCATTTTTTAATACAGGGACACTGTATATGGAATCATACAGTGAAGGGGTGAGTGAGTGAAGGGGTGAGGGATGGAGGGAGGAGAAGAAGCAGCCAGTCTCAGCAGCTGCATCTCTCTCAGACACCTCTCTGAATTCCAGCAGTGGCTTTATCCTTACTTACGAGCGCCCTCTATCGTCGAATTAAAATCAAGCCCTTTCAAAAAGTGAAGCAGATAAAGGAGAATCCAGTCACTCTGGACATGTTGGTTTCATCCTTCAGCTGATTGTTGTGTCTCAAAAAGAAGTTTGTAGTACGTAAAAGTAATACTAGTGACAAACAAAATAATGGTTCATTATGGGTGTTTTTAAATGTGACTCAGAAAGTTGAAAGAAAGAAAGTGAGGTTTTAATTATGACAAATAAATAATAGAAATATTGTCGTCTTAAAAAATGGGCTTTCATGTAACACACTTCCCTCAGAATGATAAATATGAGCATGTTTCATTCAGCACATGTTATGTAATGTAAACATTATTAGTGTGATTCATGAGGAGTAAAAATACTCACACAAATACTGGGTCACTTTTCTCATGTCAACTCGTTGTTTTGACCCAGTGTCAGTGTTGTGTTTCTATCACTTCTGGTTTATTTATCCAACCTAATGTGCAGTCGTTCTGACCCAGCGTTAGTCAGAACCAGCTCATGTTTCACCTTCACATATTTATTGTGAGTTGGAGAAAACAATGTGCACGAGACATTGAAATCAGCAAAGGACACATGTCATTAACAAATACTGACATGTAAGTTAAAAAGGAGTTAAAGTAGACAATGACAGTTTGCAACCATATTATATTTGACAGCAGTTTGGGTAAATAACAAGGTAAAGTAAATTCAGTATTGTGTTTGTGCTATAATGACCCAGATTTGACCCTTTTACTGTGGAAATGTCAAAAAAACTCTACTATTTTAAAACTACTCTTATTGCTGTTACAGTCTGATCAACCCTAAAGGCAATTAAGAGAAATCAAAACATCCCAATATTCACATTCAGCACATGGATCTTTCTTTCCAGCCTCGGATGCACCAGCCGCTACGAATCCGCTGGATCAAACAGTAATAACTCGGCGTCCCAAGGCCTTTGGAATAACCAGATACAATGTGGAATTGAGCGCGTGGGCGATTTGGAGACGGTGTTTACGATCAGAACCGCGAAGATCAAGGCTCAAAATCATCACTGAAAATCATTATCGCAGTTGTGTGTAGCATCGATCTTGCTCTCGAGTGGATGAGTGGTCTAAAACGATGCCAGGGAAAGCACTCGACGCCGTTACAAAGACCTCATCAGTGGGAACGAGGTGTTTTGAAAACGAGATGTTCAAAAAAAAAAAGAAAAAAAAGTGACTCACACTCCCCTGAAATGACTGATAGCACAAAATTAAAACAAGTTCTGATAAGAGATTTTTTTTTTACCCCTAAAAGTAATTTTCTGACTGAATCGTTTGCATATTAAATATATAATGCAAATGTTAGGCAACGACTGGACGGCTTCTGAATACACATCTTAAAATATCTACTTTATTTCTGCTTACTTTGCTCATGACCCACAGACAGTCTGGAAGCATTAATGAAATGTGGGGAAGAGAAAATGAAAATCTTGGATGATTGCACCGTCTCCTATAAACATGATAAGAGAGGAAAGTCTTTATTGAGTTAATGCTCAACGCTGTGACTCTTGACAATAAAGTTGCAACTATGTCGGCTTTCAAATGACACCTGCGTCGTCCAAATCCTCGTTAACCTTGTAGCACTGTGCAGCTTTATACTAAACAGAAGAATATATATATCAGTTTTCTTCACATCCTGCGATGTTCTGTCAAAATACTCACGCCGCAGTTGAAAACATCTTGCATATTTATCACAAGCTCTCTCGCAGTAAAATGTTCATATGGCAAATGCTGAACATGATTAGCTGTAAGTGATTCACAGGTAGAGTTGCTAAATAAGATTTCAAATGAGAGTCTGGCTCCCCTATGGATGCGAATGGAGACGAACAGGAGAGGAAGAAAAAGCTGTTATGCAAGTGTTTTCCTATATTTACCTGGTGGAGAGAATATATTTTACACCTAAGCAGGAGACTTGCTGTTGGCACCATTTTATTCACAGGTGATATAGCAGGGCTGGGACAAAAGATGGGCCCTGGCTTTTCTCAATCGGTCACCAGTTCAATATGCATACTGTACTGTTCCTTAAAACCACCACAAAGCTGAGCAGTAAGCGCCGTGGGCAAGTGGACCGGTCTACTCACTCGCTCTCGCCCGACTCCCCGGTGAGCCGAGGTGGCTGTGGAGAGCACAATATCAATACTCAAGTAGTCGACGGCTTCTTGTTTCTCTCCTCTGCCGCTACCTCAACAACCTGGCTCGACTAGATGAGGACATAAGGAGACTGGGAGGGATGATTACACTTAACTGGAGGAGGTAGTGGCGTGATTAGAAATTCAGGTCCAGGATTGTTGGAATTCTTGTTGAAGGAGTTATAGACCTGAGTGTGTGATCGAGCAATTAAATCAAGGGTGTGCATGTTTGTATGGGGAACTGTAGTTGACCTCTCCAAGTCTCCACAGTTTGAACATCCTGTCAGTGGAGAAAGGTCTGGACAGTAATAACAGTAATCAATACCATGTGATAACCATGTAATGATAGTAACCACACACCTGAACATAAACATAGGATAACCGTGTTCCCCGTTGTTGGAAATGTCTTAACCAAGGGAACCTTTGACCCTAATAATTTTAATAGCATTATGATACGATACAGACACAGTGGCCATAGGCTTTTATCATGTTACCTGACTTAGTATAAAAACATTAACAATCCACCACATGTCTGAATTTAAACATGATTTGTCTGTTCTTGTGTCAGCGGCGAGAATGTGTCACGTGTCAATCTTGCACACATGCACAAACAAACCCAGCAGGACACCTTTAAGCGAGCACAAGTTCCTGATCTTACTCACCTGTCAGAAAGTCGTCATGATGTACAAGAACTTTGCAGAAAGAGTTCAAATGCTTTTGCGTCTCATGCTACAGATGAATCAGTGCTATCTGCTGTAACATTGTTGATAAATGCCCAATCATAGCGACGGAGTCAGAGATGAACTCCTCGAGCTCTGCCACCGTCATTACGTCTCTGCGTGGAACCTCCACGCTGGTGATGATGGAGGAGCCGGTGGTCGGATGTTGGCATCAGCATCAGGAGCCGGAAGCCGCTCGCTGCAGGTGCGGCTAAGTGGATTAATAAAGGGAGGATGGTGATTAGTGATTGGCTTTAGGAGGGAGGAATATTAGCTTTAGGCTAATTTGACTGGGTCGTTTTTAACCAGGTCGCCTTTTCAATTTTGGAAAAATAGATGTAAATGAAGACCAGAGGTGTGACTTAGAGCGACCGCTGCGGAGCAGAAGGGAAAGAGTTTCTGTCATAAATTTGCAACTTGTTTGACTGATGCTGCTCTTGAAATTTGAATGCAGGTGATTGGGCCACTATTGAGCTCACGTTGCTTTGGAAACTCACATTCAAACTGTGTGATTGCAAGTCCTCCTTTGTGACAGAAAAATCCCGCTAATTGGCATTCAGCTGCGATGTAGTTACCACAATGTTAGCAATTTTTTTTTTTGCAGCAATGCACCAGGTATCTATTCTCAGAAGAAATTTGAGGCAACACGACCAAAATTAAGTTCTTTCAAGTGGAAATACTGCTTGTTTAAGTATTCACACATTCAAAATGGAGGTTTTGCATATTGCACAGAAATTATAAATACAATTACATAAAAGTAGATTGTTTTAAAATATGGATGGTTGAACATACTTTACTTACTTTTCTATGGGCATGTTAAAGTTTTCCACCGAGATCTCATCCAAGAAGAAAGTTGTTTAAGCGTGGAAAGTGTGAAAGTTAGTTTTGGGAAACGTGAGAAATAAATGTGAGTAGAACTGTTATATTGAGTCCACAATCCACAGGAAGCTGTGACTCTGAAAGGTTCACCGTCTTCCCTTGAGTTTTTATTTTCAGCCTATTACAAAAGTCGGAAAAATGCACGACAACAATCAGATGTTGGATTCAACTGGCTCATTTTTCTCATCTCATTTTTCAACTTCTTGTTTGTGCATTAATTGTCGTAAAGGCATTAACGTCACGTCACGACAGCTACTCTTTCCTTCAATCCCTGATCATTTCTGAAGACGTCCAGAACATTTCCTCTCTGTTGGAGAAGTTGCTTGGACTGTTAACACAGTAAATAGACTCTGTGGCTTTGAAGCGGGTGCTTGACTGATCACTTTGGTCTGTGTTTGTTGCTGGTTCTGAGCCACGAGGTGTTTGGGACTTGAGGAGAATATACTCAGTTAATTATGACCAGTGGTGGAATGTAAGTGAGTACATATACTGTAGTACTCAAGTCCAAATGTGAGGTACTTGAACATCACTACAACTCTGAGTGACATGTGATGGTCTTATAGAATATGATGCTTTGCTGTAGATTGAACTACCCAACTGTATGTGAAATGAGCTCAACCTTAAACACCTACAGCAGTAAAATGCAACATACACATTAATGCAGCTGTAATATTAATCCATAAACACGAGATATGACAGTAAAACACAGATGGGAAGATGCATGGTGAGTACTTTTACTTGTAGTGGAGTATTTTCACAGTGCAGCATTAGAAAACTTCCAGCCCTGATTATGACATTGCTCTTTGCAGCAGGAGCAGGGCTACATCTATAAATGGTAAGAAACAGTCACATTTGCGTGTGATTAGAACACACCCCGCCATTAACACCAAACCAGGGGTTCAGTTGAGTTCACCGGCGTGTGTTTTCTTATTGAGCTGCAATTAGCACCCCACTCTTGCAGCTACATGCAAAGTGGAGATAATTCAGCTCTTCCAGTCTCCAGCTTGCATCTGTGAGAAAGATGTGGTTGAAAAAGCTTCACACGATGCCTCTTGGAGAACAACGGTCTCCCCTCTCCGATCTATCTTCAGCACCCACTCTTATCAACGCTCTGCCGACACCCCCTGATGTTATGGGAATGAGCCTAACCCTTAACATTGCATCTATGTATGTGCGTGTCCTTATCTTCCTTCGTGCCTTCCTGCGTGTATCCATACGCGTCTTTGCATGTGTGGGTGCAAGCATCGATTCGCACTTCCGATGCACACAGTCCGTGTGGGTTTTCCCTCGCAGGCCTCAGCGTGGACGTGTCAGTCGCCGTCCCCCAGTCGAGGCCGGACGGAGCCCATCGCCCTGCGCTGTCTGACCGCACGGCCTCGGCGGAGATGTGCAACCAATCTGTCAAAAACGTGTAAAGAAAAAAAAGAAAAAAAGTCAGCCGACGGCGGCCGGGGCAGCCGGCCAGGCCACTCTTAGGCAACTCTCTGTAGTGCTGCCCAAGAGGTAAAATGTCACAACATCCTCCTCTTTGAACGTCAGAGAAAAACATCAACAGGGAGTGACTCAACAGCACAGAGAAGGAGCGTCCAGCACTGTGGCGGAGCAGCTCGCCGAGCCTTTCTCTCTCCAACTCCCTCCGGCGAAGTTGCTATTTTGAGACTCCCGACGCCTTGTTCTGCCTTCTTCCCCCTGGGCTTTTGCGAGAACTGTTGAAGAGATCACAATGCACAATGGAGCGCGTTCAGAAAAGTTTCGATACCGCCCAGATCATTCAGGTAGTCACAGGGGGTAAACTGGACGGTGCCGGGCTTTAAATATGAAAAGGAAGTAGTGTGTCTTGTTCTGGTTTGCTTCAAAACAATGTGAAAGTAGACTCTAGTGGGATCATTGCCGGGCTTTCTGAGTCATGTTCGCTATTGATTTCACACCATGAGTAATACAGCTTGTTGGTTTACATTATTAATCAGGATATGCATGCGTACGCTCTCAGTCTGGAGGGTGTGTTTAGTTAAAAATGTATCCAACACTGCATGTTAATAGTGTTTTTAGCCAAAAGGGCTTTACGACGTTCATCCACACAAACACACACACTCATTGAGGTGAGCTGGGATGAAAGGCACTCGTCTCACCATTGGAAGAAATGAGGGTTTAGTGTCTTACTCAAGGACATGTGGACAAGAAGAGCCAGGGACTGAACCACCAAGCCTGTAATTAGGTCATAAATTAAATATATACTCCATATAAATAACAGCTGGACATCAAACAGGCTGTAAAGGCAAAGGTCAACTTCCTCTATACACAGGGTTATGGTTTGGTTTGTGCTGGATTACACTCGCTATGATGTCATTTTCTAACAGGTTGCACCTGCTTTTCATGAATAATTTAATATTGAATTAAAAATTTTGTTTTTCAGATGTTTGTTATTTTTCCTTATTTTATGTCTTTTTTAGTTTTTTTATTTCACATCTTTACTGAATTACTATTTTTTAAACTATTTTTTTATTTTCTCGTGATTGAGAGGTTTCAGTTAGTTTTTGCAACAAGTTGCAGCTATTTTGCAGAAATAATTTGATATGCAATTAAATTACATGCACACATTTTTTTCTGGGGATTTCAAAACAACTGGACACTTCCAAGTACTGGCTTTTTATCACTCCCATCAGTACAAAGGGCATATACATTGTAGGCATTAGTCACCCCCCACCCACCCAGTCAGTCACAACTTAATCGTTGACACCAGTGACACTAAGGGAAGCCCCCCCTCTTCAAAAGCCCCTCAAACTTCAAAAAGCAGACTCTCAAAGCTCCCATTCAGAGGCCTCTTCTCAATGGGACGAGGGGTCGGCCATGAATGGACTGATTCGCAGCAAATGTGGTCAACTCGTATTGTGATAATTCCAGTGTCAACACTCAGCGCTCCTCCCCTCCGCCCGCTGATCCTCGACCAGAAAGAGCCTCGAAAATGTGACGCTTGGGGGGGGGGTTGGCACAATCACCCTGCTAATTCCACCGCCCCCTACTCTGGAAGAAGAAGGGGAAAAAACCCATGCAACACTAGCCACATTATTAGGATCTGTTGAGGGGATAACAAGGATGAATTACCCCTCCTCTTCCTGTGGCCTAAAAATCGCAGAGCATACTAAATCTTGCCCCTGTGTCAGCGGCTGCTGTTATTTGCATGCATTAAAGGGAAAATAGCGGCTGCTTTGTGGCACTCATTTTGTGTCAGTGCAGATAGTCACAGATTGCCCCCCTCCCCCTCGTTTCTCTCGCCCTCCCTCAGCAGACGTGTGGAAAACATTACGTGTGAAGGGTAGTCATTTCCAATGCATAGTTACTTCTTGAGTTGCTATGTTCATATGTATGTGTGAGTGTGTGTGTGTGTGTGTTTGCCTGTCTGTCTGGTCTGCGGGTGTGTTTATCTGTTTATGAACAGCGTCGGAGTGTTTGTGTGCACTGTCCCACTGTTTCGGCAGAAAATAAGAAGACACCTGGTCGGCGATTCGGAGCTGGCTGTCAAAAAGCAGGAAAGAAAAGTGTGGCGGGAGGAGAGAGAGAGAAAAAAAAAAACCCAGGCAGCCCCGAGATATATCTATTCTGGCTCCCCGCTTCCCTCAAGCTGCCGGTAGGAGACTTCAAAATGGCTCCACTCCCCGCCACAGAGTGGGCTCTGCCCTGTCAAAATGTCTTTGAATGGAAAATACAGACTGAAAAGTTTCCTCCTTTTCCTCATTGTTTTTCTCTCTTGCTCCCTCATTCTCTCTTCCTCCGCCCCCCCCCCTCCTCCCCCCTTCTGTCCATCCTTCATCGCACACAGAAAGGGCATCTCATCCTCTCCAGTGAAGCTCTCTTTGCTCTGAGAAAAACACTCTTCTTCCTCTCTCTCTCTCTCTCTCTCTCTCGCTCGCTCGCTCGCTGGAGCCCCGCCAGAGCTCTCTGTCTCGGTGAGGTATCTGCCAGTCACTCAGAAGTCCATTCTCCACTAAAACATGATGTCTATCTCCTGGGTCCTGTCTGTAGAACAGTGCAGGTCTTGGTACCTTTTGTCAGAAGCGATTATGATCTGCGCGGCCCGACGGAGTTCGCAAACAAAACTTGAGCGGGTGAGGTGAATCAGCCTGGGGTCAATTAACAGGAGGCGTTTGCATGTTTGTAGAGCTTCGCTTGATGGCCAAAAGTATGTGGCCATTTTACCTACCTGATCGTTAATCAAAATCAAAATCCGCTTTGTTGGCCAGGCATGTGTGCATATACAAGGAATTTGACTCCAGCTTTGATTTGATCTCATGTACTAACACAGGAAATGGACAGTGCAGCACAGTTAAGGACAAGGACAACAAACACTGCTGCAAACACTGGTACAAATAAAAGTAAAGGAAGGTCAGGAATGTCATGTGAATTGAAAAAGATTGGTTTAAAAATCAATGACCAACGACATAATAAGAGTCTGAAAACAAGCCAACTGTCCTGTAAACAAAACAAATAATGCAAAGAAATAAATATTGAAAGAACATGTATATGGAGTGGATGATATATGTATACATGCATGATTTATATTGGAAATGTGCATGATGGTATGCTCATGTTAAAAACTCTGAATTTCAAACTGAAAAATATAACCTTCAAAAATATGACTTCTTAATATGCTGCTTTCCACAAGATTTTGGAACCTGGCTGAAGGGATTTGCTCCCTCAAGAGCGTCAATGAGTTGAGTGGATGATGCCACAAAAATTCCCATCTGACACCAGGAAGATATTGATACTGATATTAATCCTATTTTATTATTGCAAGTGACTAATCTACTATCATGTAGGAGGAAAGCATGAGTCATGAGGTGAATTCATCATTATCTGGCCGACTTCACGACTTCGCATGAATATTAATATGCAAGATGTTTGTTTTGTGATGTTTTACAATGTGCTTGTGTGAATTTTTAGCTTGTATTGATGCTCAAAACCAGACTTTTGGAGTCGCCCACCCTTTATAGTGAGACTGATGTTGGACATGGCTCGCTTGCAGTCCAGTTCCTTCCAGGTGTTGGATGGAGGCCTGAAAACTATCTAACAATTTACCACAAAAAACAAAGTCTACCTAAAATAAAGGTAATCCAGTGGAGCCATGAGGGTCCTGAGCCCCAGGCTGTGAAATACCAATCTATAATAATATTACATGCTGTAGCATTAAGATTTCTTTTAATTAGGAGGGAAAAAAACATCCATAAAAAGTACACAAACTTGTCCACATACTTTTGGCCATATAATACACCAAGGGATTCAAGCATGTGGATGGTCAGTAATGTCATGACAAATATGAACAGAATAATGTTTAACCATCGTGCCATTAAGGATGTCATTTCACGTGCAGCACATCCATCACTTAAGAGGCCAGCGATCATTAATTTCATGGCATTGGACACTTGAGAAATCTATCTGCCGAAATTCGCTCCCCAAGGCGTCGTACATTTATGGTTAATCTAATACTTCTCCTATGACCATGTCTAAAAACCCATTCTGCCCGCGCCTTTCCCATTATTTCAGGTGGTTTCATCACCTGTGGCCAGAAGGAACTACCTAATGGCCATTTTCATTTGATAATTGGTTATCTTGACATTTCAAACTGGCTCCATAATTTGTTCGTCTCTATTGTGAGTGGCTCGTTAATTAGAGTGTGTCTGTGCTTAGCTCATCATTTTCCGAAAAGGATTTGAGGTCATTGTCGAATTACACGGTTGGCATTCTTTGGACACGTTCATTAAAAATGGCAGTTTCGCCTAAGCGGCCTAACACGAGAACTTTTAGAGAATCTGATCACCCTAACCCCGAGGACCAGCCGCGGAGAGAATGTTAATATCCAAGAGACCTGAGGAGCTCCAGCAGTTTATTTATTCAAATATCTGCAAATGTGCATCTCTTCCTCCTGCTGCTTCTGTGAGATATAGTCTTCAGGACGGAGGGTGATATGTGCCCTGACAGAAGTGAGAAGAAGAGAGATCCATGTTCGCCGAGTTAACTCCGAGGGAAAAGAAGTAAATGTCCTTGTGAAAGTCTTCAGATGAGTGATACCTCAGACTAAGCCTTCAATCTCTCCACAATGCTCATCTCAGTAATAATTCATTCTGCATCCTCAGAAATGGAAAATATTGATTTTCAATGAATAACACCCTAAACCAGCATGCAGCGCTGCCTAAGATTGCCGGTAAAGTAAAAAATAGTAGGTGTGCCCTCTCTCTCCCGAAGAGGCACGTCTCACGCTGCGGGCGTGATAAAGCAGGCGAGCGCCAGCCGACATCCAAACTCGTTATTGCTATTACAACCAATTAGGAGATAAATCCTTGTTGCGTTCAAGAGGCTCAAACTGACAGATAGTAATTGCTGCGGCGTTCGTGTTCGCTATTGTTATTTTTTATTATTATAGACACAGCTGTCAACAATAAAGTGGCAGGATCGGGTTCAAAATTCAATTCTGGAAAGGTTGAATATTTTGTTTTCAGAGAGTCTGTGTAGTTGTGTCATTACTGTCCCTTTGTACTGGAAGAATTCAGCTGATTATAGCGTCGTGATTTATCTCTTTATATCACTAATTATCTCTGTAATTTGATTCCTATAGATAGTATAGACGCTTATTGTTCGACTCCTGCCTGCACTGAAGTACCTCACCTTACAGTTGGCATACATTCAGCTCTGCGGGTTGTAATCCATTACATGGCTTTGTCAATGACAGTGATTTGCCAGGATTAATGCGATCATCAGGATTGATCGATAGATTATCTTAGATGAATGTTTCACTTCAAAGCTGCCTCTCGAATCACTCATTTCCATACAGTCTGACATGCCTCTGGAAAGCTCGCACAGATTATCAACTGTACTTTTCCAGACTCGTATTAATCTCAGACCTTCACACCTACAGCACCTGTTTATCCACGACGCAGCGCTCAGTATTTGGTCAACATCAGAAAGAGGTACCGGCTGCACGACGCGAGGTCGCCGTCTTTGAAAATAGCAACAGGGATGTTTTGGGGGATAAAAGGCTCCAGCTTTACTGATGTGATTAGAATTAAAAGTATAATGCTTTAAATCCCCTCCATGATCTCTTTTGTTTCATAGCACGCAGAGATGACAGAAGGATTAAAGTACATTGTTAATTTTTGTACATCTGTGCGCATCAATTACAGCCAGAGCTATTACGCTGTTTAGCATTCATACATTCATAAGAGAAAATATTCAGCAGATCAGGAAAAGAAAAAAAAGACAAATCTGCTCTCTTCAGTGTTTGTTTGTTCCAGTGTGCACTTTTGGAAATTGGCATCCAAGTAATTCGCACTTGAAGCCGAGGAATTCAGTTAGATTCAATGAGTTGATTTTTAATCAGCGAGTGCACTCGGTCAAAAACATTCTGAAGTAGTAATTATTTTGTAAGAGTTTGTTATTGTGGTCCAAATTTTTATATCTCTACCTGGCAGGGCCTTCACTTAAATCTCTCCACAACTGTTCTCTGATGTAAACTGTATAATGGGTCTCTTTTATAATGAGCTACTGTGGGAAAAATTATGCGTCAACAGTTTTCTATATCCATAAGTTTCCACTCACATATTTGTATGTGCTCTTTCAATTTGCACCAAAATAACCTGAGTGGAAATGCAGGAAATTCTAAGAAATCTCAAAATATTACCAAAAAAATTTATGCTTGAGGTGGAACAGTTGGTCATTGATAATATATGTATGTGGAAACAGACTTAGCAAATGAAAAATGATGGATCATTTAATCTAAAATACTTAGATTTCAGAGTAAAAGTTCTGTTCTGTTGCCTCTCTGTGATCTTATCTTGTCTTTCAGTGTAAGATACAGTAACTTCCTGTTCCAGTTGTCCACAAGCCATTTGCTGTCAAAAGTACGTCAGCCATGTTTGTGATTGGTTTATCACAACAAATTTTCCAAACTGGTCAAGAGCACTAACGTGAATATGAGGCCTTTGTCAGGCTGAGAATTTGCTGCTGGAGAAACAAGGCACAGCTTTTTTAAACGACTTCCCAGTGTGTATTTGTGTGTTTGTGTGTGTGATCTTCCTCCCTCCTTGGGCCAGCCAGCGTCTCACTTTATACCCCCTCAAATCACTCAACTTGTCCCCGGTTTCTGCATTGCCCTCCAGCTCTGGCGCTGTCTCTTATCTGTCCCCTCTCCCCTGGCCTTTGATACACCCCCTCGAGCCTCCACCAGTTCCCCAGGAGTGCAATCTGTTGTCCGCTGGTATTGATCAGGCACACAAGGTTTTGATTAGCACACTTGGCTGGATAACGGGGGCTTCACTGCATGATTGTACTCAACCATTCCACTGTCTTGTTCCTCTATTGGCCGGGGAGTACTTCACTTCATTGGAGTCAGTGATTGGATGCACCCTGGACCCCCCTCTCCTTCCACCCTCTGCGGTAAAACATCCATGAGTGTGATGCTTTCTTCACTTGACTGAGTGTTTTTGGTTTGGTTTTGTCACATGAAGGCAAGTTAAATGCAGAAGGAATAGATCTGAACCCTGACTGCGGAGGTATACATAGATGAAAGAGCTGATAGCGGTCGCATTGAAAAAAAAAAAAATGAAGCCGAGGCCTCCGAGTTCAATAACGAATTTCACAGGCGATTCAGTCAAGAAAAGCCCCCAAACAAAAGAACGGCCATGAGGGGAGATGTGAGCTTGATACGGATGTTTAATCAAGAGGGACGTCCGAGCTTTTTTCTCATTTGCGGGAGAAAGAAGGAGACAAGGGCAAGCTGTTAGCCGGTCAGGCATTCTGACACCGTGGCTTAAGAGTCAGCCACCCATTGGCCTATTCACTGGTCAGCCAATTAGGTCTTGGCTGTTAAGGTTTAATACCTACAGTTAAGGCTACTATTGTGTGCCAACTAATGCTATTTCAGGCTTTCAGTCACTTTGGAAGCTTTCATTAAATCCAGAAGAATGCCATGGCTATTCACACATGAGTTAAAAGCTCTGCATTTTCATATTTCTTTAACGTTCCCTTAACCCCACATATCCCCATCTCCATACTCGTGCAAAGGACACAATCCTTCAAATAAAGTCTCTTGTAAGAGAAAGAGAGAAAGTTGATTCTCCGGTTTGACTCTGACTGTTTTTCATTTGACTTTCCGGATTTCCGGGCTGCAGTCATTCTCGTCAGGTGCTTCACAGGGTCAGGATGCTCTCACCGCTTTAAAGTTTTACAAACTCGTGCTTCTTCAGAGAACTCGCTCGGGATCTCGGGATGTGATTCATTGACTTTCTCCCTCAAAAGTCAGGAGGGAGTTCGGAGCGTGACTCCTGTTTCATTTGAGAGGTTTCAGCAAACATTTCACGGTCATCTGACTTGATATTTCCGCTCTTTGTTCCGGACTGAATCATCGTAAACAGTGCCCCTATTGAGAGTGAAACTTATCAAACAAAAAGGCAGGGGACGGGCACCGGCACATTCCTTCAGTCGTGTTCATTAGTTGCACGCTCGCTGTGATGCATGCTGGGGGATGTTGGCTGAGCTTGGCCGACCACTCGAGCACTGAGCGCGCCAACAGATGTAGCGTAGCCTCTCCAAACAGAGGGGATCTGACTCGCTCAAACTTGGCCAGGAGTCTGGGGAGTTGTTGATGGAGCCGGAGGAGGAGAGGGGGACGAGGGAAGAGAGAAGGATATGCAGAGAGAGAAAGAGAAAAAAAAAAGGCTGGAGGGAGAGAGGAAGAGAAAGGCTGGAAGATAAAGAGAGACAAACAGAGAGGGGTGGGGGCGGGAGGTGGGAGAAGAGTTGTTCCCCAGAGGGATCACTCTTGGTGTCTCACTCCACTGGTCCTTCTAATGTGTGACGCTCAGGAGATTGACAGACTGTGTAAAACTCAGCCCACAGGAGAAAACAACAACAACACAAGTCAGACACATGAAAACGGCAGCTCGACTGGGCTGTGCCGAGAAGAGACCGCGGTGGGGGAGCGGGATGGACAGCAGCACTGGTTGATGTAACCTTTACGCATTCAGGGAAGGTTAGCTGAGCATGTGAGCCCTCTTTTTTTTTCCCATCCTGCTTCACACTCGTGCAGCAACATGAATCTAAATCCGGGAGTTGCCCTGTGCCGCCTCGGTGAAGCGGACGGATGTGAAGTGCTCTTGTGTTTCACGAGGTCGCAACCTGCTTTTTAAAGTGTTCCCATGAGGGAATGCTGTCGTCAAAGGGCGTCGAGCAGTTTTCCACTTATCCCTTGTGGTGCAAATAGAAAAATAATTTTAGCAAACAATGGTCCCTTCATTTATGTGCAGTGTCCTTGTGAAATGAACCAACCATAAATATAAATATGTGAAATAATAATGCAGATAGGTTTGCTTTCACCAAGGTTTTCAGATCTTCTTCTCTTTGGGCATTTTCAGCCTTTTTTCAACAGCATGATACAACTGGAAATAAGGGAAGAGAGGCTGCAGTATATGGCCTGTGCCTTAACCCCTAAGCCTCTGTCTTGTCCACTCCATGGGAGACAGCTTCCCATTAAAAGTTGTAAAGAAGCTGCTGTAGTTGCTCTTTATTAAAGCTGGGAACATCAGCCAGATGTGCATTAAAAAAACCAACCAGCTAGTCCTCACCCTTTTCTTTTCTCTTATAAAACCAAAAGCTTGAAAATATTTCCGACAGTGCAGCCGATATCTTCTTTGCCTCATTCTGGTGCACCAACCCTTGATGAGCTAATTATCGCCCGCCTTGAGGTTGGAAAGCTTGCCACAACTACAGTTTGTGAGACCTGCAGTCGTAGTGGGTGTTTCTTCCACCACCGGCCACAAGAGGCAGCAATGAGCCCATTCCTCAAAAAAGATAAAAAATAAAACTTTAACAAGTGAAGTGAGATTTATGTTTCGCCGCAAGTGTTTTCAGACACTATGTTTTGGTTTTACAAGCTTCGACGCCGTGGATCAGACAGTCTCAAGTGGCGATACTCGAGTGTAATGGAGTAAATGGAATTTGGTTTTGTGGGGCTCATCTTTCCAAAAACAATCCACTGACAAACCTCACTGTGAGCAGCTTTTACATGGACTAGTGAAGAAACACAGTTCTGTGGATTATCCAGCCTGACTGGGACATTGTCTCGTGTCGTCTCAAGTGTAATGTTTCAGTGTTTTGATCAGCACAAATGGAATTACATCCACCTCCACTGTCGGCATGATGAGAAACCACTCAATGGTAAATTACAAAATAGGTGTATTCTAATGTAATTTGTTTGAATTGACCCTTTAAGATATGATTTATTAGCCATTGTGATTACTCACCTATATTCACAATCACAGCAATTTGAGAAAAATGCGTGTTCATCACTGTCAGCAGTTTCTTTTTATGTCTTATTATCTCGTCCACAAAAACCCAGACGACAGAAAGAAAGCAGGATAAGACCATTTTATGAGCCTATATGTTTTTCTATCTCCCCACCGGTGCAGCTCACATGATATAGCTTCGTATCAGGAGGCGTGATGCTCCCCACCTTAAAATTGAAAAATGCCACAGGCCTTCACAATCCAACATTCTCACATCCTCTCCATCACGTCCTTGACACATGAACATATAATTGACTGCAAAAAGGGGAGCGTTTCATTCACATGTATCTCTCAGCTTGACCTTCAGCGATGATGGAGTGAAAACAGCCGAATGAAGATGAATGGCAGGCGCAGTCAACGCTATGACCCAGTGCTCCCGCGCCTGACGAGCAGGTTTAATATGGCTACGGGCTAATCCTTATTTAGGAACCATCATCATCTTCAACGCCACCGTCGTCGAATACGTTCTCGGAGCTATTCATCAAGGCGAGCGTTTGTCACACATACTGTGCTGATCATTAGCATACAGAACATGCATTTTCACTTGCACAACTGAATATGGAAACAGCATAACAATTAGTAAATAACCCGATATTTATGCTTACAAATGCAATCTTTCTATGGTTGGATTTCTCTGCCGAGCAATTTGCTTACTTCAGGGTAACAAAAATATAGTTTCCATAAATGACTTTTTATTTTGCAAACGCAAGATATTTCCTCCCAGGATCAAAATTCAAAGATTCTTTTTTGTTGTTATTTTATTGGACGTTTCTGTAACTCATAGAATTGCGATAACCAGGGTAAATGTGTAATATATATACAGATGCATATGCTTTCTATTCTTCCATTCCATATTCAGATGCATGCTGGATCGTGTGGCCAATAATCTGAGTCTGCTGTGAATTTGCAGAGCAGCCAATTGCCTTGACATGTTTTTTTTCTCTCGTGTTGGAAAGGTTAAATATTGACTGCAAAAGAATCATATGGACTATTGTGTACATTTCCCTGCACTTTATGTTATGATTAGTATTAACCCAGAAATCGCCACTCTAGTTTGTCACCTTGTTGATTTGGGGTCATCGTGGCATTTGGTCATAATATCAGTTGTAGCTTGAATCATTCATTCATTTGTTCATTCATTTCCAACACTCTGGATGAGATGAGTGAGATGAGATGAAAAATGAGTTCCAGTTCACCTGTGTGTGTATTTCAAACTGAGGGTGGGCCTCGTAAAAATACTTGCACTGAAAACCAGCAGCTTTGCAAGTGTGAGTGTGTGTGTGTGTGTGTGTGTGTGTGTACGTGCGTGCGTGCATGCGCCTGTGGATCTGTGCTAGCCGACACCATGATGGCTGCCATATGGGAGCCATAACTCCATTAGTATGTAAACAGTCTGCTTGTCAAACTTTGAGTGGGACGCAGATCCAGACACAACACACACACACACACACACACACACACAGAAATAATTGCAAGTGCATTGTTGTGGTAGCCCGTTAACAATGGCAGTTAAAAGTTTAGTTCAGGTGAAAGCGTGATCTGAGACCAAATTAGGGAAAAACCTTTCAAAAGTGTCACCAGACGTCGTTATAGTAAGACGCAATAATAGAGCATTTTAAAGGGTCAGTTCACCCAAATTACAAAATGACAGATTTCTTCCAATTTGTGGTATCTGACCATGCAGAAAGTTTTGTTTTCATCTGCTGAGGCTTTGAAATATAAACCATATATCTGCCTCGACCCCAACACAATGGAGGTGAATTTTAAAAAAAGAATTTTATTAATGGTGCTTTAACAATATTTGATGGGATTTTGATTTTAAAATACTCAACAATGCTAAACTAATAATCGACACGGGGGCACAGGATTCGATCTTGGAAGATTTATTTTTCATTTCACAGTGCTGGGCTCCTCAAAGTACTAAAATGACTTATGAAAAGCTCAACAACGACGTGTCTTTTCCGCCTGCTCAGGACGATCCGCAGAGCTTCCAGGCAACAGGTCTTTCAAAAGAAACACATCCACGAAAAAATTGTTCACAGCAAGGTGCTGTCTTGAGTAACCGGAAATGTTCCTGGAAAGGAAAAATTACAGCTGACTTTTTCAAGTGACATTTTTTAACGCTTTGAAGAGAATGAACAAAATTCCTTTCACCTCCATTGTGTCGGGAGGGAGCAGAAGTTTTCGAGGCAGATATCTAAAAATAAATGTCATCGTCACGGCCAGACACCAGCTGTGGTAAGTGAGAAAATATGTTTCTGTGTGGTTTTGGTGAACCAGCCCTTTAATGCTTGTCATGTGATACAGCTTTAGTGCATGAATACATACAGTATGCTCTTATCTCAACTCTGAAAAATTGATTTGGGTGGTGGAACATTATGGTCTAGACTGTAAGGAAGCTGCATCAGGGTTGCCAGATTTTGATGTTGGGGGTTGAGAGATGCTTCTCACTAACTAACATCTGACAAATTCATAAAATTAGACAAATGATCGTTGCACATCTGTCAAGCTAATTTAGCCTATACTCATATAATATGGAGTTACAGTACCAAAGTTCACTTGGTTTAACCATTACTATGCCAGAAAGACCACAATATGTTCACCCTTCATCTCTGTTGTTGTCGTAGTGTTTTGGTGTGAGAATAGTTTGTTCAGAGACTGAAGATGAAAATGTGTGTGTCGACCCTAATGGTACATGCATGATGCTACAACTCTACTTAGTTTTACATACCGTGAAACAGCCCCCAGCCCTTTACCCTGACCTTAACCCTGACACCTAAAAGCTTAACCTCAACCCTCAAATTAACCTAAACTTAATTTTAATCTAACCCTTAAAACCCTTAAAATGACCTCACCTTCCACAAAGGTCTAAGTTTCTCATTGTTTCACGTAAAGACTGATATACAAGTACACACACACAGACACACACACACACACAGACACACACTCTGTTGCATTTTAATGCCTCATCACCGCTGAGCCTCAGTCATCTCACACGTGATGCCTCTGCCTTGGTTTACTGTACACGTATGTGTGACACATCGTCCATCGGGAATCGGCAGCTTGTTCCAATGTGACGATGTTGCCTTGAAGTCGTGTGTGTGTGTGTGTGTGTGTGTGTGTGTGTGTGGTCCTTGTATTGCTCATGCTGTGGGGCCATATATCTGTTTACAGTCACATCATGGGGACAAAATGTAAGTCCCCATAATGTAAATCATCAGAATTAAGGGTAAAGGCTTTAGGTTAGAGTCAGGCAAGCGGTGGTTATGGTTGGAGTAGGTTTCTGTGAAATGAATGAAAATGCATGTGATGTCCTCTAAAGTGATGAAAACATGGTGTGTGTGTTTAAAGTCGGCACAGTGACCACTCATGACACCCACACAGAGAAAGTGACACATGAGTGCAATTCAACCGCGTGTCACAAATAACTCGCCGGTGTCATATGACACATAGTGACCTGGGCCGCTGTCGAGCCGGACGGCGAACAAAGCACGTGTTGTTTCATCATCACTTACGCTGCTCAGAGAGCTCGGAGAGAGCTGGACAAGAGGGCTGAAATCGAGTCTGTATTAGCTCGCCGTGTTTGCCGATGCACGATGGCGCCGCATCTTTGCTAAATGCACGCTCGTCTGAGGAGTTAAGCCTGCCTGAACAGCGGAGAGCAGGCCAATTACATCGCCGGGATTAAACGGCAAATCCCAGATATAATGAGAACCAATCACAATGGCCGCGGGGTAACGTAGCAACCGGCGGCGCTCGGATGGTTGTTTGTGCAGAATATTGTTGCTGTTGTTGTTGTTGTTACTGTGATGGGAGTACAGATGGAAAAAATACATAAATAGAGAAAACTGGGGGGGGGTTGGAGAGTATAAATATGTGCTGGGAGACAAAGAGAAGGCCAGAGAGGAAGATGAATAGAGAGCAGGCAAAAAAAAATAATAATACAAGAACAAAAGTATGAAGTGGGTGAAGTGACAGGCATGTGAAAAGGGATAGAGGACAGACATGAAGGAAAGATACACAGCGCGAGTACGAGAGAGAAAAAGAGCAAGACAGACAGAAAGAGGAGAGACAGTGGAGAAAACATTGAGGGCTCTAGAAGGAATTAGGCAGCTTATGGGGCATTATGTCAGTGTACATAGGATTTAGAGTATAAGTCTGGATTATGGCCTTTTGCTTTGATAGAAAATGCCACCTTATAGGAAACGGAGCTGTGTTTTGTTCTTCGGGCAGATATCAAAGAGGGCGCCCCGCTGCTTTTTGGAATGCACGGTCAGAAGGTGGGCACTCAATCCCTTTCACTGAGGAATTCAGATGGGATTTGTAACGCCAACCACTCAGTTCCTTACTGTGTGGGGCCAAATGGACCACGGTACACAATGACAGGCGAGCCAGAGGGACGGGCAGGTATATACAGGCATGCAGACAAATAAATGGACACGCATGCACGCGAGCGAGCGAGCGCACACGAGCAAGAGCAAGGCGACTCGCTTTAAAATGCATTCCATCGTTCTATTCAATTTCACTCCATTTTAGATTACTTTGCCAAATTTGAGGCGTAAAGGGAAAGTGCAGATAAGAAAAAGTGAACAATTACAAAGTTGAGGAAATGTATTTCAGGTTTGCATTCAAATATTCTCCTGTCGCATTCCATAAAAAAAAAACCTGCTATTTAAATGGACTTCTCATTTTCTTGCTTTCCACTCATAAAGCATTCCTAGAAGTAAAACATCATTTCCCCCCTGCAATGTTATTTTACTGCACTAATTATATTTAGGTTAACTCGGCCTTGCATTGACATTAACAGCAGGTACACTCATCTCATACAGGACGCAGACATGCATACCTCCACATATACACACACATATCCTCACACAATGTTTGATCCATATAAAAAAAAAGTAGATCCCCTCTCATCCATACACACCTACACATGTACACCTCAGAATTGCCCCTATCCACTTTCCCTCCTGCACGTTTATTGTCAGCCGCATGAAGGATACCGTGTGATTGGTCTGAAATCCTACACAGTCCTCCTACACAGTAATGTGCTGTTTTGCACCATGGAGCTCTCTTTCAGGTGCCTCGGTAAATAGGGCCATTGTGTGGAGTGCATTACCCAAAGGTTTTACTCCCATCTCTCCCTAGTGGTTTGTGGCTAGTCTCATATTGGCCTCGCTTTTCACTGTTGCAGTCAAAAGCATTACGGGGTTAGGGCTAGGAAAAAGGCTTTATGTGTCGAAAGTAGGTGTTTCAGAACACTGCAGGAGAAGAGTCGGGCTTTATTCTTCTCCCTTTTCATTGTAAAATGGCTTAGCAACTTCTTGCAGAATGATCAATAGCACGAAGCTGAAATAAATTATGTGGTCAAAAACTAATTAAAGGACCATACTGAAGTTTTTGCATGTATTAGCTCATTAATGACTAATTATACATGCTGCATTTTTTCAGAGCATAACAAACAGATTTCATCCCCTCCAGCAAAGTATTGGTTTCCCTTTATTTCAGTACAGTGTGAAATCACCTTGCAGAGGTGTTTCATGAGATGTTAACAATCACGTTAGTCTACAATTACACGTGATGTTGCATTTGCAAGCAGAGACCATTTCACCAACTGTTCTTGGTGGTGCATTCAATTGCACAGAACCACCTTCTGCAAAAGCAAAAGCATTAACCAACAGGAAAATCATTAGGCAAATGAGCAGTAGATGTTGTGTGAAGATAGAGATTTCGTCTGTTTGTTGTGATAAAACAATCCTTGTTGGTGTCTAGATTTTGAAGTGACCTTGAACACATCAGATGGGGAAAGTTTAAAGTCACCTTTTGACCACTGGTGGCGCTGTGGAGCAGTGTTTTTGTGTGGGGATCCCAAAACGAGGTAGCAAAAACAAGCTGTAAAGACAACACTGACATGTGATCACATTTTAAGTTGATATAGTAAAACAAACAAATGGCTATTAAAGAAGATAGAGAGCAACATTAGCATTCATTTGGAGTCATGTTTCTGGCTACCTGACAAATATCCACTCTCCTTTTAGCTCTGTTTTTGGTCTCCACCATCTCAAATAGAGCCCAGAAGGACCTCATTATTTTAATTCAGACTACAATGGAAAACTAGGAAATCCTCTCATTTGAAAAGCTGGACATTTATGATTTGCTGCTTAAAATTGTTGTCAGTTATTTTCTGTCAATAGATAAATTGACAGTTTCAGCTCGACTGCAGTGGTTTGGTGGTTTCAGTCCATAGTAAGTGTTTGCTGCACTGTACATTTTTTTTCTCTCATCTCAGTTCTCTTACATGTTTTTCCAAAGCACGTGAACTCAGACACAGTTAGACGTCACCTTGTTCCCCTTCAATATATAATCTCAGTTTGCCACTTCTGTATGTTATCTCTTCTTCTGGCACTCAGAGAAGAGTCGGAGCAGCGAAGTCGAAACTGTCTGAACTCCCCAAACGAAATGAAAGTTATAAGGGTGATGTTACCCTGAACAAGTCGCCCCATCATGGCATGACTTACATTTACACAACCCCTGAAGGCATCAGAGCTCTGATGTCTCCCTCTCTGTGTTTCTGTCTCTGCCTCACTCCGTCTTTCTCAGCGCCGCAACTTGATGTCAAATAGAGTCAGTGCCCACACCACAGGCCTGAGGGAATGGAGAGACAAGTCCGCCTTTCTGCAGTCGCTTCTCTTCATCTTTCCCCTTTTTTTTCCCACTATTTTTTTTTTCCATTTTTGCGAATGCAACAGCTCAAAAAAAAAAAAAAAAATCCACAGTTTGGATAGTTATTTTAAAAATGTAATTTCTGTCCTGCCATGACAAACCTGCATGAAGGGAAATGTATTAATCAAAAGAATGAAGTCTAGATTATTAATGAAATGGTTTTTTTCTTCCATTTATCCAAAATATTTTTTTGCTATTAATTCCTGCAAAACATACAACAGCTCCACATTCGCCATCACTCGTTTTGCCGCAGCCCGTTACTTTGCATACACTGTGATGTGCATTTCAATCTACGTCGGCGGCACTATTTTTGGATATGATGAACAGAGATTGTTTAATCAATATGAATGGTTTTCACCAGCTGTCCTTGCCTTTTTTATTTTTCCTTCTTTTTTTGAGGAATCTGACAATGAAAGAGAGCACATCGAAGGGAGTCGTGTTTGTGTGGGTGTGTGTGTGTGTGTGTGCGGAGGGATTTGTTAAGAGACAATAAAGAATGGGAGTGGGAGGGGAAGGACGAGAAAAATAGACAAGGGGACAATTAGGAACAGCGAGTGTTAGAAGCAGTCAGGACACAGATTGAGAGTAGCAAAGGAGTGAGAAAGAAAGAGTGTGAGAGTCTCTTGTGATTTATACCGTTATTATCTCTTGCACTTGTGGCTGAGAACGGAGGCTGTCATGCATGCACCCTGCCAGGTCTCCTCTCCTTGTGTTTGGGGAACGGGGCCAGTCCCCGGGGCCCAAAGTTTGGCATTAGCATTCTGCGCGGTAATGGGCCCCCATTTGCCGCTTGTCACTATAAGATAGGTGGCTTCGTCCTCGCTAGAGTCCCTCCAGCTGAGCGGGGCCCCGTGTTCCTGTTGTGCTCAATGACCCCTCTCATTCTGACTGTCGATTTCCTCTCCCGCTCTCTCGGCCGCTCCCCTTCCTCTTATTTCATCTTCTCTCCGAGCAGAAGAAAAAGCAACGCGCCATCTGAAAAGGTTCATTTGGTTATTCTTCGCCGTCAAACAGGCATTTCGTTTCCAAACGAGCGGAAGCTGAACGGTGCCATGCAGTCAGTGAACTCCGGTCATCGCCGATCTAATCCCACATGGTCCAATGAGTAGTTATTTTCCGGTTTCATGCGGTCATATTAGGGTTCATGATAGAACAGATGCCGGTGTGTATGCAGGCTAATGAGGTAGCAGAGCCGGGTTCAGAGTTCACCCCTTCTCTCCACCGCCGAGACCTGAGTTTGTTTGGAGCCGTGCCCTCGGCTCCGCATCGCCCTGCGCAGAGGAGACAGAAGATCACTAAGGTCTTGACCATTCTACAGCAGAGAATATTAATTGGAAAATGGTGGGGGGAAACTTTTTTTTTTTTTTTTCCTGGAGCTGCGAAGGCTTTGAGAGGTAAGCTGTGGGAGCTAATGGGCTGAAAATACCCAGTCAGAAGTTACAAACAAGAGCAGACATCTTGCATAAAAACATATCCGCGTCGACTTTTCTTTTCTCTCCAGCCAAGGAAAGAAATCGTCCTCATCCTTCTTAACATATTGTGAATGAAGAGTGCATTTCATAACCTAAAACCCAATGAATGTCGGAGATCAATGACTCATCAATTTTGCATGGCTGATCATTAGTGTATGCTCCATAATGGGCCACCAGCTGTTCCGTGAAAGCCAGATCCCTCATAGACAGAATCAGTGTATTCGCTGACATGTCGCCCTCATTTTGTTCAAATTAGAGCCTCTCTGTTCAAATATGTACAATGCTGACATACGCCATATGTCTCCAAACATGTTTTTCTGTAATCTGTTTGCCTAAGCAGATCCTCATTCGCACCTTGCCCGCAACGGCGGCTGGGTGGCGCCCAGGAAGTTGAATCAAAATTTACGTGTCGCCATATTCCAGAGTTCAAAGGTCGGCCGCTGAATGATGCACTGGCGGCTCCGTGAAGGTGAGGCGAGCGACTTGTTGCCCCGCATGCCTGGGATCCGTCGGCGCATAATACCCTGCGACAGCCAGCCTGGTGTTTGTAGCGCGAGCCAAGAGGGATTATGGGTAGTGGGCTTTAATATCTGATTTTAATTAGCAGTTTAACACAGTGATCACGCCTCATTAGGGAACTGGGGATGCTGAGGATGTGCGTGAGTATGCTGGAGAGTAGCGAGAAAGAGCAGAGAACAGGAAGGAATAGAGATGCTTCCAGGGGAGGAAGACGTGCTAAGTAAAGACCGTCTATGTGATGTTTTCCATGTGATAATAGCAGATTAATTCGCCTTCGCTGGCAGCGCTCTCATCGCCGAGCTGCACTTCGAGTCACCCGTTAATCACAAAACATGACATTATTTTGACGCAAACACACAGACTTCATGGCACGAGGAATATGCTATAATGTACATCATGAACCCAGCGCCGTATATTTGATGTTTTATAGCTCCGCCGTCCTCGGCCGACTGCCAGGATTCATCTGTTTGTGTGGAATTCCCCTCAGCCTTGCCCTCGCATGCCACTTAAGGATTTAGAGCGAGTGTATCAAATCTGTGAATAGTCCTCTCTAGCACAGGATAAAAAGATTAAGGCATTTTAACCCCTAGGAACCCAGTGCCCTCTTGCTCTTGTCATCCAGGAATTAGTCTGGCTCTTCCAGCGTCGTCCATTTCCTGGCGCTGGTGGTGCGGCGAGGTGGTGGGATGCTCAGCGGGGCTTGGCGCTGGACCAGAGTCCTGTCCGGCCGGGTGAGAACAGGACCCTCAGCCTCAGTAATGGTATAATGGGAGAGGAGGGGGGTTTGAAAAGCTCCAGTGGTCAGCTGGTAACACGCCGCTGCTCTTTTCCTCCCTCCCCACTGTTCCTTTTCTTCATCCTCGTCCCACTCGTTGACTCACTCTGACTCCCCTCTCTCACTATCGCTGTCCCCGCGGTGCCAGCGCCTGTCTATATATGGCGAGATGCATTCAATCCACTTTCAATCCCCTGGGCTTAGTTCAGGGGCCGCGCTCATTTTGTCGGAGGCAGTTTCAACCACCTCTCTAACCCCTTGTATTGCTCTTTGCCTTTCTTCCTCGCCTTCCACCAGTTTTGAAAGGGAGCAAAATAATGCACTTTATAAATCTCCGGAGACATCCTGCAGAATAACAAACGAACAGTCCTCGGCGGCCACACAGTTGCTATTTGCATGAGCAACAGTGCTACAATCTCTCTTAATTCCTTTGTTTTTCTTGTTTTGATAATTCAGAATTAATACCTAAATTCAAACAAGATGTTCCTGAAAATCCCCTGTAATGCTCCTTAAACAAAGCAAACAATTGGAAAGCTCATGCTCTGCACTAAATAGGCATTAACAAATTGTACAAGACACCGCAACTGCACAAAGGAGACGCAGCAATGTTAAAGAATAGTAGAAACGAGTCGGGAAAGTAAAAATGTTAATGCTCTAAAGAGCCCATTAAGCCAGGGGATACATGGGAATTAGGGCCAAGATTAGTATCGCAAGTAGAGCAGTGGGTCTGCATCAGAACTCAAAGTAACGACCGGCGATTGAGGATAAGATCCATTGCACCAGATGTTGCTCATCTCTCATAACATGTTTGTGTCACTCACACTCGCTCCCTAATGCCTTCATCTGATACGCACATATCCGTTGTTCTCCATTTTTAAAGGCCCTCTGGTGAGTTCCAGATATAGACCCGGCTCTATCATGACGATCATCTGGGCTGGACGGCGTGATGGATATCTGTCTTCTTTGGTCTCACCACAGACATCTGAGAGTCTGACTTTTTTTTGAATGAAAATTGAACCTAAGAGGAAATGCACATAGGAGTATTTTCCCACCTGATGCTCCATTTTAAAGCCTTGGAAATAAGAGGACCCTCATTCCAAATTCCTGCCTCAGACAAAATGGTGTATTTCACATGTGTCTTCTGTCCACATTTGAGAGTGAAGTTCTTCAAAGCAAAGCACAAACAGCATTGTTTCTTCCCCCCCGTCTCCCACTGTTGTCCTGCAGAGCTTAAGTCAAGAGGTGCTGAGAATCTGGCTGTCTCTTCTGTGCCTCATTGAGCTTGCCTTTTAACACCGCCATAATTAGTTTTTACCCAGCCTCCGGCCCTGGGTGTCTGGTTTTGTGGGCCGTGTCTCTCGAAGAATCGAACCTGTCTGGCAAACAGAAACAAACTGCCCTGCACGACTCCGCTCGTTTGTACGCCTCCCCACCAGATTGCTTATTGAACAGCGGGCGTGACAGCTTAAGGGCCGGAGGGGGCAGAGAGGAGAGCAGGCAGATCTGCACCGAGATGTTTCGGGACACCTCTAATTTTTTCATCATTTAAGTTGTCCTGTAATTAATCTGCCTGTACATTTAATTAAAAAGAAAAGTTGAGGGTGTAATTGAAAGCAATGCCTGCCTTGTGAGTCGACCCGGAGAACAATGTGAGCGGTAATGCGTCGTGGCAGCGGGGATACATCACGTTAGTTAATCTGAAGTTGACCTCAGAGCAACTTGGGGAAAGAAGAGACAACAGACTCTCCATCCAAACAACGCGCGCAGGCTTGCATTCAATTCTGGAAATTAATCTGTCGTCTCGCAGATGTTCGGCGAAATTATTTCAAGGGCAGAATTAATGTGACAGTTTCAATTGGCGAGTGTAATCCAAATAACAGCCTGTCTGCTGCTTTACAGAATTATTCTTCCTATACTTCTGCACACGATTATACAAAATACAAACACATACATCGCCGCTAATTTATTACGGACCTGAAGGCTCTTTTTGTTTGCATCGAATCCAACAACGCAGGCGAGAGATGACTCATCACTACAGCAGATCGTGCCCCGTTCAAAACAGGCCAAACGCGCCCTGCTTCAACAAAACACTTACTCCTCAGTCTGCTCCGCGGCCGCCGACAAAAATGAATAATGGAAGAAAGGCTGAACCACGCGCAGTCAGCTCAATTGCTAATGGCACGTCACGCTTGATTTTGGCATGCAGCCATTCTCAGCCAAACAACATCTGTGACATGTGTGCGCAAGGAAGGGGAAACAAAGCAATTTCAGAAGTCATTTGAGCCGAGTCAGTGATGGTCCACTGACAATGTTTTGTGCTTGTTGTTAGAGGGGGGGAAAAAACAACAACAGCGAAGCGAGTAAATGAGAGTGAAAGAACGACAAGTGGCAGGCAACACAAATAACACTGAGTTGATTTTACTGTGTTGGTGAGCCAAGACCTGGTAGACTGTTATGTCATGCACGGCGGCGTCTACCGTGTGGCCGTCACAGTGCAGATCTCACTGCTGTTTTTTCATGCGATTGAATGTCAAAGAAAACGTCAAACAATATCTGTAAGTTCTCTGATTCTGAGTACACGTTCATTGCTCTCATATTTCTTTAAAACTGCCTTGATCTCAGTAATTACAGAGCTACATTTACACAAGCTTAAATATACATGCTGTGTGTCTGTGTGTCTGTGTGTGTGTGTGTGTGTGTGTGTGTGTTTTCTATAGGCATTGTATTTGATCTCATCTAATTTAAAATCAGATATAAAAAGTACTGCTCTCATTAAATTTATTAAAGACAGTTTGCCAACATACTTTATGATAATGGTTGATTGACAGGAGCAATATTTCTTCATCTTATAGCAAGTGGATCTGTATGTTTTTTTTCCCTTGATAACTTTTTCATTTCAATTTGCTTTGGCTTCACTCATATCTTCCTCACTGGAGACGATGTGTTATATTAAATGCTAACTAGTCTAAATTACTGTTATTGTACAGAGAGGAGTTCCCCAAGGATCAGTCCTAGGACTACTTTTATTTTCTGTATCCGCGAATGATCAAGTTAATGACTATCAATCTGATGTACAGAACACATTTGTGCTAAAATGACACAGGTTCATTACTTATATATCAAAATCACATTTTCTAACCAAATTTCAACTTTACAGTTAAGAGAAAAGGACTTGTGGTTTTTAATTAGCCTTTCCAGAATATGATGGATATCTTGGATCGTTGGCAACACTATATGTGTGAGTGTAAGTAATATACATTATATATAGTATATATAATATATAGTATATATAATGTATATGTGATATATAATTGAATAGCCTCATTTTAAGCTGAGCAATAGATGTATTTTTAATTATTTAACAAGAACTGCTCTGGCCATATTTTAGGTTAAGTGATGGGCTCATGTTCAGTGAAAGATTTGCCAGTATATATGACATATATTAACAATTGATTGATTTCTAATGCCAGCTTTAGATATTTCTAGATTTCTGTTATAATGTTTTGCAGTTAACACATCTTAATTTGAGGGATTTTTCAAGCAAATATTCATATATGTGATTGATTGAGATTAAAGGTTGTTTTGCAGCAGCTTTGCCCCCTAGTGGACAAAACTAAAATGCAGCTTTAAGGAATCACAGCAACAGGCGATAATTGACTGCTGAGCCATAAAATCCAGTTCGGATGATGAGCTCATCCCGAGCTGCGTTTGGAAGTGAGAACTCTATGAATTAGCGCACAGAAAAAAATCAAACAAAACAATCTTGAGCAGCCTAATGGCCAAGCAATTACTGTAACTCCCACATTCATACAAACAGCCCGAGCACAAGCCATGAGTCATTAGGATCAATTTTAAAGGCCGAGCACTCGCGCAGAGGTGGGCTGAGGAAGATGAGTTTGTTTACCTGCACGTCACTCGCTCAAAGGCTGTTAACAGGATTGACTGGGAAATTAGGGTGATTTTAAAAATGCTGTTTCATGCACAGAAAACAAAGACAAACAAATATTTCATTTTATTGTCATTTGCCTACACATGACTTGGCAGGGACCTGAGTATTGAACACGAGGCTCGAAGGGCATGCGACAAGCAATCTAATTGCTAAACTAACGACTTTGTTTCTAGTTTGTCATCTTCAGTCTCCCTCCTCTTGTAGACGTCTCTATCATCTGTTTGCTGAGCTGTTAGGAAGGACGACACTTGTATAAGCTTATGCGTATATATGTATGTGTCAAAGCTCAGTTGAGGCTGTTCTTCCTCGCGCCCTCCACCCTGACACCGCTCTCTTCTCCAGAGAAATATTGTCTTTATTTACCATTGTTTAATCAAGATGGTGGATGGGTTGAGTTTAATTAACCCAAGTCGGCGATAAATGTAAATGCCAAATGTCTGCCCGTGCTACAGCATAAAGCTTTTACGAGGTAGAGCCCTTTTTCTCTGAGGGGTATAAAGCGACTCCGTGCTGACCCGCTGGTTCTGGAATGGCCCGAGGTTGGTAATGAATCCTGTTACGAGACAGAGGGGGGAAGCAATGACGATTTTATATGCAAGTCATGTGATTCTTAGTTACATTTCACAGATGACAACGTTATTGGATGACAAATCCTTACCCAGATGTGACCTGTGGTTCAATCCACAGCACAGATACAAACACAGGAGGGGTCTTCACAACGTTTAAGTTCAGCCTTGATGAGCTGATCTGGTTCAAGTCTGAGTCATGTCAAGACGACCGTTGATTAAATAAAACTACCTCCTAATCGAAGTAGTTTTACATCATTTCATTTCAACAATCCTCATGCATGACATTCTTCAACAGTTGGACATTTTGGGGGATGTGCTTTTTAGTTTTCTTGCTTAAAGTTGAGAAGATTAATACCGTTCTCATATTTTATTGACATGTTATATCTTGTTTGTTTGTTATGTACAAAACTGTAACGTAATTGGAGCAAGTTGCTGTTTTATAGGGGCTTTGTGCTGGACTACTTTTTGGCCAGGTGTACTTCCTGGAGTCTTGTTGGCCGCTGGCTGTAAAAGTATATTTAACAGAGAGACATGAGAGTGATCTTGATCTTCTTATCTGACCTTGGGCAACAAAGCGATTCAACTTATTTCCAAAAATGTCAACCTGTTACTTCCCTTCAACTGAATCACCAGGTGAAAATGCTGTGTCCAGTTTGTGCTGTTGACACTTAATCCTCCTGCTGTTAAAACCATCCTGATTTCACATCTGTATTTCAGTCTTGTTCCATTAAATTACACAAAACCTTTTTTAAAAAATGAGAATTAGCCTCTCGCTCAATCTCCCACCCCCCTGTTCAGATTTAAATTATAGATCAAACTCATCCCAAATGCGTTCGAACTGATGATCAAAAACATCATGTTCTTCACATGTGTTTCACAGTGTGACCGACCTGCAGGACATGTCTGGACTGCAGGACTGATGTTTATCACAGCTGGGACACTGTGGCCATGACACTGCCGGGGTGAGGGGTCCATTTCCTACTAACACCAGTGGTTGAAACGAATGCATGGACTTGTGCTTCTGCAAAGCATTTTGGGTAAAAATATCCCATATGTGAATGATGCCTTTTTCTTTTCCAAGGAGTTATTTATTTTCCTTTAGACAATCTCGCAATCATATTCTGGTGCACAGCAGCAGTTGCATGATTTAACAGAGGCTCTTCATGTATTTTCTCCACCTAATTGCATTTAAGTTCCCTAATAATTTTTGGACTAATTATTCTCCTCCTGCATCCCCCGGCTCCTATAAAGGGGCAGAGGAAGCAATAAGGAGGGGAATACAGTCCAAACTTGACTTTTTATGTCCTCGTGTCTGTCTCTCTCTCTGCATGGTGACATCGGTGCGAGAATTCACAAGAATGATTCTCGTTTCTAATCATGGGGAATGCGATATGCCTAAATAGCCTGGCTCAATCCTTCCTGATGAGCATTTTGCAGCAATCTCGACTCTGTGCCATTTGGGATTATAGTCGGGGTATGTGGCAGCTAGAAATTTGATTCACGGTTGACTTGGTAACATTTCAACACGGTGGCAGATGCAGCCATGAAGCGGCCTTTCACTCGTTCATCCCCTCACTTGGTCACTCCCGCCCACGCACACATACATGCGGTGGTGCAGTGTGAGAGGATTATGATTTGTCGAGAGAAATTGCGAGTTCCCGCTGCTCTCATCATGCAAGCCCTCACACATACCGACCCCCCGTGAGGAGCTCGGGCCCCGGTGCCTCCAGCCAGACGGGACCAAGCGAGGCTGACCCCTCCCCAGGTGGGTTCCCGGAGTCTGGCACAAAAGGTGCTGATCAGATTGAAAATATAAGGTTGCATGTATATATGTGAGTTTGCAGGAGCCATTTTTTTTTTCTCACATGCACTTTGAGAGACTCTGATTTTTTTTTTTCTACAAGGGGATAATCCATTAGCATCAGGCCTGTTCATTTCTGTAATTGAATATCATTTCTACTTCAGTTTTGAAAACCGTGGAGTGGTTTGGAAAACAAATACTTGAAACATGCTGCGAGGGGTTCAAGATGGTCAGCATAACAGGAGCAATTAATTAGTAGAAAGGTGTCATCCATTCCATTCTGGCCTCAAGAGGCATTGTGCTTTATTCATTATGTTAATGGAAACTTCTAAAGCGCGTTGGATATGAATATTTTGGAAATAAAATGAAAAGCAAAGCACGACTGAGTCTATATTCTCAAATGTTTCACAGCACTTTTCTATCATACTGCACTGGTTCAAAAGCAGCATTCACCTTCTTCTTCATCTTCAACTTAAGAATCCATTAAAGCTAATTTGTAATCTTGTTGGATATCACAATAAAAGCATGCAAAAAATCCCACAGACAGTGCTAATAGGTGCGAATGTTTGCTTAAGCTATCGTGCTGTTTCATATTTTTCCTCACTGCATCCTCTCAGCTGCTTCTCTCAAAGCGGCTTAACGACTCTTGGGGCCATTTTCACACCCACACTCGCTGCTGTACCTAAAATCAGTTTGGGGAGTTGCAGGCAGTTAACTTACCTGAGGCTATTACAGCTATTTTTACTTGCCAAGTGCTTGCCACTGCGAGACAGTCTCATCTCCAGTTTTCCTTTTCCCGATGCCTCCCCGGTGCTGCTATTTGATCAGGGCTTTGTCCGTCAGGTTTTATTGGTTTATACTGATGCGATGGGAATGAATGAGAAACAGGCCTCTGAAAAGGTCAGGAGTCAAATGAAAAATATGAATATCTCTCTATCCCCTGTTTGCTGGAATGATATTGCGTGATATTTGGAATGTTTTTTGAATAATTCATGGACAGCTGGTGACAGTCAAGTGGACGGTCCACGTCACGGCTCAGTGTGGAAATGTTAAATTCCTCAAGCGAAACAAAAACAGGGAATTTACAAGTCTTATTTTATGCATAGCTACGAACAGCTAAAAACATGGCATCAGAGAATGATTACACTAAATCCAACTCAAGGCGATCTTTTCTATCATGTCATGCCAGGACACACTGCTTCTTTTTTTTTTTTCCTCTCTCTGACAGTATTCACCACACCAATAACAAAATTGATCTGTCTGCATCCTGCAGCACTTTTGAAGTAAATGCACACTTTATTCTTCTTCTCTACTCAGGGAAATTAAACCAGGGAGACTGTGCTAGATGCTCCCACACATCTCAGAGCATCTCTGATCTGAGGCAACCTGCTGGCTACATAAGCAGTTCATGAATCGGGATTGAGACGCGTTTTATTAACAGCAGCTAGAGTGAATGTGTGTTAGTTTGTCACAGTTGTTGTTGGCGATTCCCTCTTTCTCCCCCAGTCTGCCTGTCCCTTTCCTCCCCTTTATCTCCTACCCTTAGATTAGATAATCATCTCGAACACCCCCTTCAAGACCTCCTAGACTTCTCTTTCTGAACGCATAACTGGATCCATGCCTCTATTTTCCAAATGAGACAAGACCACTTCGACTGGCTCGGTGGGGGGGGTCAATCTCAGGGGGATCTGATTTGGCAGTAATTGAATTTGAGGGGTCAGATCAAACGCGCAGCTCTTCCCCTTGACGGCTACGATAACCTACCGAGAAAGGGGCGAGAGGAATGCGAAGGCGAACTCCGTTGGGAGCAGGAAAGATTAAATCTCGCAGGTTTGGAGCGGTGGGCCGTTTACTGTACGTGTTTGTGCTGTGCTTTCGCGGTGGAGAAGATTATGTTAAGATGCAATTGATAGTATGCATAATGGAGAAAACAGTCGAGATCTTAACTCAGCTTCTGACTCGATGGGAGAGGAGGATTCTTAATGGCGTTGCAGGGGCGAAGCATGTCAAATCAATTTATCTCCCTTCATTAAAGCAGAGGCCGCCTGAGCCTATTACCACACAAGCCTACGTACTCATCTCATCCCTTTAAAGTCGAGAACGTGACCTCACTGTTCACTTAGCGGCCATCATCACAGACGGGTTCAGGAGGCCACCAGGATATATATTATTGCGGATCATCTTGGCCGCAGGGGTGGACAGAAGTCTCTTCATAACGCCGCGCTCTTTATAAAGCCACTGAATTGGATTTTGCCGTGTTTTGCGTCGCCCATTACCAATTCAAGTCAGTGCTGTACCTCCGGCGTCCTTGTTTCAGGATGCATCAGTGAATAACTCGATGTTTATCAAATGGAGTTTGTTTCAAGGTGTGTGAGCAATCAGGTTTTCTAATTAAACATCCCTCCATTAGAAATAAAATGTTTGCATTACTGATTGGCATCAGCAGGTCTTTGAGTATCTGAATGTGCAGTTGATTCGGTCAGGGCTGGAATATATTCATTGGCTCTGTGGTTCTAAAAAAAATAAATAAAGAAAAACTCACATTTTAACCAGGAACTGCTCCTGCTCTCACATTGAATGGCTTATGTATGGTACCATTGTCTTGTGCCTCTCGAAAGCCTCCCCTCCTGCATTAATGGACAAGTGCAAGTTTAAAAGCATTTCAATCAATGAGGCTGAGTCTTCTAATGGGGCCTCCTTTCAGGAAGGGGAGCTGGAATATATGTTTTCATTACAAGGACCAGATTGCGGCGTTCACTCAGCGCACTCAGCCCTGTATTGAAATGAGAGGTGTGCAGCGTGATTACCGGAGAGAGTAAAAAGCTTCTGAGAGATAGAAAATAGTTAAGATGGATACATGGACTTTTTTTTTTTTTTTCCTTCATCATCCCTTATTTGATTCACCTTTTAATAGTGAAGGGAGGAAAGTGATAGAGGAAGCCGATGGCCGACTGATGGCTCCCATACCTGATAATGTGCTGATGATGTCAATGCGGACATGATTAGATTAAATTAATGATGATGATGTGATTCTGAAATGCGGGCCACAGTAATGCATTACTCAAGTTGTAAATTCCAGCCCAGTAAAATAACAAAACACAAACAGACACACACAATAAAAACATTTCTCTTGTATATCTCTAGTCAAATCTGACTTTCTTTTCTCTGTACTTTACCTTTTTCTCCCCGACGGCATTTTGTTTTTCTGGACTGTTCATCATTTCAACCAATAACGAGTTTTAACGAAGATGGACAAAGCTTGAACAACTTAGCTAAAGGAACAATAAGTTCACATTTATTGCATGTTTATTTTCATGCATAGGCATTGCTATTGCAAATGTACAATTCAAAGCTCAGCAAACTCACCACGAAAAAATTCTTGCAGATTTATTTTGCCACTGCTAGAAAAAGATATTTGCAAAGATCAATGAAGATGATGAGGTCAAACATTTACTATATTGTCTTTGTACCGTTTTCAATTGAGCATAAGCAAAGGTATGATTTTAAGTGCTTCCTTTATGTCAGCAAGTGAGAGCCACGAGCCAAAAGCTTTGCTCCGTAGGGGATCACAAGCAGTGATGGCAGCTATTAGATTCTTTGACGACAATAGAACAGGTGTTGTTTAATTACTGGGGTTTAAGGTGGTGTGAGAGCAGAGTGTGAACGGAGTGTAAATAAGTGCTTGAGAACAGCAAAATGCTGAAGAGCGACAGCAGAAATTCCTCTTGTCTGGCGTTGAGAGTTTCTGTATGAAACTTTCTCTCTGCCCAGTTTGTGCCTTGCAAAGTGATTCAATACGCGTTAATGACCAACACTTTCTTCTTTAACCTTTGGAATAAGAAAATATCTCCATTAGGTATAATTATAAGTGGATGAAGTTTCAATTTCCCAACTTCCAGCAAATATAATTAATCAAACTAATTTGTGACACATTTAATAAACTTGATATTGCCTTTGGTAATGAATTGCACTTGAGCAAAAAATTAATTACTCTTCCCTATTGTGGTGTGCAAATACGGAAATAATTTAATTAGGTCTTGGGACCCGTTGCCAAGCCTTTTGTTGCACAGGACTGCAGGTTCGCCGTGCTCTTTGTGGAAAGCAAATGCAGCTGATGTAAGAAATATTTCGTGCATGAACTGGAAAACTTCGTAAACAGTTTCTAACATAATGAAATAAAAAGGCTGCATAAAACAAGCCTTTTTTTTTTAATCCTGTGAATGATCCTTGATGTGTCTTTAAACCTCTGCACGTCCATGTTTCTGCCACACGTGCATTTCTTGATATTCCAAAAGCCAAATTAACTGGATGAACTTGATGTTTTCGTCCATTCAAAAGCAACTATTATCACATTTTAGTGGTACAACATTAATTACACAGTACTTTCGGGGGGGCAACCTTAACACCCCTCATTTGTGCGTGGTGATCTCCAGAGATTAGTTTCGTCTTCCCCACAGTCCTCATATCTCCTGCCAGCCAGATTGTACTATTTTAAGAAGCTCTTTCAAGCGGCGCCTTGATAATAGCAGAGGTGAGGAGGGTGGGAATTTGTATAGTTTGCATTTGACCTGGCAGAGATATAGAAGCTCAAGACGCTGCCGTGCATACCATCCATCTCATTACCATCTGAGAGTTTGTGCTTCTTGTAGTTCACCTCCGTTCTGACTCGATTCGGATGCCGTCCCGTGATGTTTGACTACGGGTCCTGTCGTTAATGATGGCGATAAAAGCACAAACAGGAAACTGTGAGAACCTTATCACACATACTTCTGCAGTTATTATCAGGTGCCTATTTGCACAATGTTATCAGACGACCTGTGTGTTTGCTGGAATATGATGATACACGTTATAAACGATATATGTTGCAGATCGTTCTAAGAATGACATAACAAGCCCAACAATTATCATAAATTATCATACAGTCTGTGAGTGTGAAAATAAGCTGAGTTTAAACCTGTGAAATAAACCTCATTGTCAGCCTCAGTCTCCATTTCAACTATATTGTAGGTTACAGTGGTTCCCGATCTCTTTTGACTGATTTACCTCCACAGTCATGTCAAGTCCCTTTTTCATGACGCCACCCATCATGTTTCAAAATGTCTTTTAATTAAATGACTTTTAATTATATAAAAGGAGAGGAAGGAGTTTTTCATGCAATTAATATTTTTCATATTCGTGCTATTAACTGCTTCAACCATCGGCCTGTGTCCAATACTTTCATCTATAATTCCACATTTATCCTGTACTTTCAGGCTACTTTCAACTAATCTAACTGTTTATCCATTTCTTTCAGCTAACTATTTAATAATATATCCATTACTTTTAGGCAACTTTTCACCCATTACATTAACATTTTTCAATCATTTATGCATCACTTGTCTATTACTAGACAGCCAGAATCAGCATTTCCTCGCAGCCCTTAAAGAATTACAGCCTCCCAACTAGTTTCCAACAACACTTCCATCCCTTCTCTTCTCTCCTGTTCTGTGCTGTGTGTTCAAGAGTCGCAGGTTCCTCAACAGTTTCAAACTTTATATTCAAAGCGTTCCAGGGCACAGTGACTATGTAACCATAATGAATTTAATCTCCACAATGTGATATTCACATGCACACATTAGCATATTTTACCTTAATGTGCAAAGTGTAGATATGCCAACTGGGAGGTCTGTCATTAGTCATCTGGTAGAAAGGATATTTGATATGTCGACTCCAGCCTCACTGAATTTCTCTGCAGGCATTGAAGCCGGCGTGACCCTGCTCAAACTTATTTCATTCACTCGCTCCTGATAGAAACTTTAGACGAACTGGCAGATGGAGTAAAAGTGCTTGACAGTTTCTAATCATAATAGCTCTTGAACACTTTATGAACATGCTGAACATTGTGATATATTCTATATGTGTATATTTAATCTCCATATGCAGTAATAAGCTTGTCTTACAGTAAGTAGGAAAAACATGTTTTTTCTCTGCTTCTATAATAGCCGTTTCCAATTACGTGGCTCTTACTCTGACTTTGAAACATTTCTTTTAATGCATCCATTTTCAAATGTCATTTTCTTCCAAACGCCGGTCAAGCACAGTTCAGCCTTCTTTATTTACTTCCACGTAGATTTGAGTCCAAAAATGGGTTTGCTGATGAGATTTTTTATTTTTATTTTTAAAAGCAAGCGTTTTATAAAGACATCTTGTTTTGAAAGAAAAATCAAGATGACAAACACAAGCGCGGCGTCTTCAATTGCTGTTTGTCAAGTAAAAGTACAGAACAATCAGCTCCAGCAGAAACCACACTGTTGTGTGCTTTGCCTTTAAGTTTAGGAATTTGCCACTCTTCATTAAAGTTAGCACCTGAAAAGAACAAGGATGCTATTTTCTTCCTATTTCCATATTAAAAAAAATGTCAAGAAGAAGAAATTCATAGACGAATACATTACAGCCTCAGAGTACAATAGATATCTGCCGGTGGATTTATGGATTCTTAAAGCGAACGAGAGCCGTGTGAACATCACAAGGTGATGCGAGTGAACAGTTTGCATGAAATGACTCACCACACACAGTCATCACTGGGGAGTCTGTGGTGACAGCAAAAGTCATGCATTCGTGATCTGTCTTCTAGTCCTACGTCTTCCCCTGAACGTACAGTTCTGGCATTGTGTACTTTTTAGAACGTCGAGTTATGCTTCGCGCTCTCGACAGCGGGGAATTAATCTCATACAAATCTTATTCTATGGACTGATACATGGGAGATTAACATAAGCGAGTCATTTGTGTGCATGTTTATCTGCTGTGATGTGAGAGGGAGAGATGTGACGGGGATGTTTAAAAGTCCATGTGTGAGTATTTGGTGCTTGCAGTATGTTTTGCATGTGTGTGTGTGTGTGTGCTCCAGTGAAACCTCCCAGAGCTTCACACAGAGCTCAGCAGGGGTTGTACTATACCTCACCAGCTCACTAGCACCCCCTACTGCTGCACCACTGCAGCCTAGTGACAGTCTAATTTCACAGCTCTTCAGACCTGTGTGAGTGCATGTTTCGTGTGTGTGTGTGTGTGTGTGTGTGTGTGTGTGTGTGTGTGTGATCCAGGTGGATAGATGGCAGCCTGAGACCCTGCGGTGGTGCAGACATGGTTGCTGCTTGTCCCATACAAACAGTTTTCAATTCAAACCCTTAAGCGCCACCTCTTTTTTTTCCCTCCACAGTCTTCAACCCCTTTTTGCATCCAATTATTTTTTCCCTCTCTCTGAATCAGTGACTTTGTGTTAAAACACCGAACGGCTCAAGCGTGCACGCTCACGCATGCACCGCTGAGTTGCTGACAAACACACTATCGCACATCATTCGCTGCATTTTAGCACATTGATCGAGTTGTTGCAGTCAATATTGTCCTGAGCTGTAAGTCACGTGAGTGCCGGTGTGTGTGCGTGTGTGTGTGCGTGTGTGTGTTATGGCTAATGAGGGAGGGCCGGTGCACTGCCCAGGGGGCCCTTCCTGGAGCGCTACTCCAACTCAGACAGCGGGATGATTAATGGAATGTAAATGTTGATGGATTATTGAACAGGGAAATGATAAAGTTGGCCCGTGCTCCCATGAAAACCAGGCAGGGCACTTGGAGTCGATGTGTGTGTGTGTGTGTGTGTGTGCGCCAATGCGAGAGTGCACGAGGGTGTTTATAGGGGCAAACCTAATAGCCTGAGGTTTAAAAGCCACGACCCTTTAACCTGCTTTTAAATAGCTAAACAGCCAAGCAAAAGCAAGGCTGGTAAAAGGCAAATACAGAGCGAAATCAATGGGATTTTTAAGTGGGTCATCAATAGTGCGAGAAATAAAAATTACACTGATATGATGTAATTAAATCCTCAATCGGATAATCGCGTTAAATGACAATGTTTTCTGTTTCCTTCTCCTCTCCGCTTTTGTTGTAACTCACTTATAGACTCTGTATCAAGTGTCAGAAACAGAGTGAGTGGAAAACCTCTGCTCTTTGTCTTATTCAATAGCTCCACATTAAGTCAGCTCAAGTAATTAATTTCCAGCAGAAGGGAGGCACTCATGGACTCAATACTAGATGAGGAAAAATTATATGCCGGATAATACTCGGCCTTATGAATAGCTCGATGGCCCTGCAAATGAGGTGCATTTTTCTGGGGACAAAATGAACTCGACATGAAAACGTTTATCAAAGAGTTTGTGTTGTCGTTTCTTTGCTCCTCATTTTTAGGTGTGTGTGTGTGTGATCTGCATATATGCGTGTGCCATAAAGCAGGAGACAGATACTCCGACAGCTGATGTTCAAATCTGATTAAATCTTAAATTTCAAAGCTAAATGAAGTGTCTTTTACACCAAAGAAGAAAAGTTGAAAATATATATACCCCAAAAATAAAGAAAGAAACAGAGCGAGATCCTATAACTTGTTTCCTTGACTTTGAGTCTCACTCCGCCCTATCTCCACATCTTATCTCCTCTCGGATGCTTAAAGTTCAGCTCAGCGGATTTGAATCAACAGACAAACTTCAGGGGAAGAAAGAGGATTAGTCGATTGTTGCCCTCGCCACACTCGAGCTGAATACAAGAAGCCCTGCTTACGGCGGGCGGCCCATGTGCTGTTTTTACAAGACCTCCCCTATAGGAACACACACCCCATACCAAATGAAGCTCCTCTAAAGGCCACTTGCATAACTCTTCAGTGAAGAATGACCTTTATTTTTATTTTTTTTTACTGGTGCGCCACCAAGTCACAGCCAAAGCCTGAATAGTTTAATATGTCTCATGCCTCACAGGGCTCATGTGAAAATGCAAATTAGTAATAGTAAACGATGATCTTGTTCTGATTTTTTTTCAAGCAAACACCTTTAAAAAAGTCTTTCTTTACTTTTATAGCTTTCAAAAACCAGTTTGTGATCATATGGCAGGATCAGGTTTAAGTATTTTCGGGCACAGACAGACAGTCGTGGAAAACGTATTCAGATGATGCAGCGTTAAAAGTGCTACTTAAGTTTTATTAGCTTAATTTGATTAATATATTAAAAGTAACATGTTTGATGCAGAAAAAATGGAACCTGAGAGTTATCATGTGATTATTATTAATAATGCACTAATGTGTGAGCAGCATTACACACTTTTAGTTGGTTAAGGCAAAGCTAATTATAACTATACACACTGTCATATTGTGGATGGTTTAATTTGTAATAATACATCATATTCTGTCTCATATTTTCTAAGTAAAACCTTGAAAAATGTAGTAACTAGTAAATAAAGCTGTCAAAAAAAAAAAGTATTTCCTTGTGAACTGTAGTAGAGTAAAAGGATAAAACAGCATGAAATTAAATACTTAAACAAACACTTCAAATCTGCAGTAAATCTCGACGACAAACACGACGCAGTCCAACAAACTGTTGTCCAAGCGCAAACGAAGACACAGGCACACAAAAAGGACGTCGGCGTTTCTCCGCTGATAAAAATCTGTCGCTCAGCCCGGAAACATCCGGCCCGTGGCAGACGCCGCTGCCTCCTCCTGCCTGCCTGCACGTTGACAGGCTCGGGCTCTCCGGCTAACAAGCCAGTTGTGGAAAAGTGCAGTTATGGCGTGAAGGCCTCCCCAGTGCTGTGCCATTACCCAGCTCCCGGCAGGGTTGAGGGAGATCATCATTTTCACATAACAAACCGTAGATTATTATTTTGCAGACAGTTTCCTCAAGTGGAAAATTAGCTTCCGCCAACCGGGCGTCTTTCCGCCCCCATTCACCGGCAACAATTTACCACGCAAAGAAAAACGGCGTAAATGAAACTAATCGCAGGAAAAGCGATCCCTACCTTCTGTTGGCAGAAGCCATCAAGCAGCCCTGAGATGGGCTGCTTATAGCTGTGCCTCAGAGAGGTGGGGGAGGCTACAAAGAGAGGCAACAAATTGCTGTTTATGGTGCAATTTACCAGTATTTTTGTCCAATTCGTTTGGATGCACAAATGATTGCATTCATTACAGGAATGTCTTTTGTTATGCTCGGATTTAGCAGCTGGTGTTGCATATAATTATTTGCACAATCTGGTGTTGTTCACAGAGGCTATTTTGGATTAAATATGATGCATCGCATGCACATGCACCAGCACACAGGCGTGGATTTTCTATCCTCGTGTGGAAATACGACTATATTCTATGTGGCCGTGTCAAAGTGCTCAATCACTTTCTTAAAATGTTAATAGACGTGCAAAATTAACCTTGAGCTCCCACTGAGGTGACGATGAGTGATCGATTGATTAGCCCGGTCGTTCATTAGCCAAATCATTTCTTTTCACTAAATGATGGATGACATGAGGGATGTGTCAGGGGTGTGTGGGACGCAAGAACAAAACATGACAGGTCAGGCAGTTTGGTGATACTTTAATGTCAGGAGACCAAGGCTTGTGCTGCTGTAACTAGCATGTGACTTAAAACGGGACAATCTGATCAATGAGTGCTCCTGAGAGAATACCTACCTACCTCCAAAAAAATAAAAATAAAGTAATACTAATCGTGTGTTATTATCGTCATTAGGGAAAGACGGTTAAAGTCAGTATAAGAGAATTTGAGAGAGGATGTGACCTCTGACCTTTGAGAAATCCTGCTCTCATCTTCAAATTTCACACTGAGCGAGATCAAATTCCAAAGCCTCCGATTGACGTTCCCTCAATCAGCTTCTTAGTCGGAGCGATGGGATCCTTCATGAATACAACCCGTTCTGCCAAAGCAATAACAGTTCTGCTCATTTCACAGCAGAAATTTCTTGCATTTGTGTTTCGGTACATCACTTACATTCAGCGCGTCAATCAGAATTTAGCGAGATTTGAATCAAAAGTCTGATGACAGCTGTAGGATTTTTTGCCAGGCCGCTGTCAGTCAAGTCTGATCAAACAACACCCACACAGTCCTGAAGAAGCAGGTTAGCCAAAAATCTTCAGAAATCATCCGGGTTTTTTTTCTCTCCAAACTTTGATATGAAACCAGAACTTTGACATTCTGCTCCGGATATAAGAACACACATCGACGTTCCTTATGTCACAAAATTAGTAAAAATCGAGCCATGAAACAAGCCTTATTCAACAGTATGTTGTCTGGTTTATTTAATATTTCTTAGTATGAGATATGAGTATGAGATACCACAGGTTAAAAGTCATCAGCTCTTTAGAAGAGGCGAGAGTTGGTGTTACGGCTTATTTCTTTATCAATAAATCTGATTTTCTTGATCAATCCTCATTTTCCCCAAAAGCCCAAAGTGACATTTTTAAATTGCTTCTTTTGTCCAACCAACAGTCCAAAACCTTCATTTCCTCTCATATATGACAAAAGAACAAGAGCAGATCCTTATATTTACGAATCTGGAACCAGCAACGTTTTTGCTTGAAAAATAACAAACGATTCATCGATTATCAAAATAGTTGGCGATTAATTTTACCTAGAATTTTGGGTCCAGATGAAGTCATGTGACCTGCAGGGCACCCATGATGCCACGCTGGTCATGGGAGCTGCAGCTAACAACATAACAATTTTTTGACTTTGTTGACATCACATAGGTTTCCACTTCTGATATTAAGTCGTGTAGTTGATGCCAATTTGCCTGAGAGTATGAAAAGTCAACCCCAGGAAGACGTTTCAATTTTTCAGTCAGGCAGCTGAGAGAAAAGCTCATCGAGAGATTCATGGAGCTAGAGAAGCTCGTAGAGCCTCAACCTGATGTCACGACTCTCCACTGCTTTTTTAGTCATGAAATTGTCGTCTACAGTTTTAGTAGAGGTGGTTTCTTTGCATCACACTTTACTGGTGGCCAACTCTCGCCATGAGTTAACTCTGGCTTATGGCTTCCTGCACCGTAGACATGCAAAGTACTGAGTTGTTCATCCAGTCTCCCAATGTGAGTCATCATGCATTTGCTATACATGTCATCACACTATGAAATCCCAAGGCCTTGCTTCACATCTTTTTAAAAATGTACTCAAAGTGAGGGCAGAAATCAAAGCTTTGCATACTATTAAACTACACCTGACTGCACACTGATGTACAAAGAGAGTCGATTCTTTACATTGTTCCGCTAAAATCCATAGTGTTTGACTCCTAGTTTACTGCACTGCTCCACTCCAGGTATGATTTCTCTTTTCATTACTCATAGTGAGTATATGATTACCTGACCTCTGTATAATCCATAGATCTGTTTTTTGTTTTTTTTCGTCCTTTGTGCAGTTCACAACAAACTCAATCGCACATGGTGATTGCTTTCATTGATTCTTACATTCCCCCTGTCCCACAAGTCCAACATGTATCCCACGTCCCCTCATTCCCCTTCACACACCCTACTGCTCTCTAATAACGCGACCCTTTTGCGAAGAGGTTACCCACGCGGCCCCGTCGGGATTCGACCAATTTAAGACACTCACGGCGGCGGTGCTAACATATCATTATGCGTTAACTCTCTGGACGAGCCGCATACTAATTAATTGAATCATAGCGATACATGGCTGGAGCCAGAGGCTACAGATGGAGCGAATTAGGCCTCGTGGAGAAGAATGGGGGAAAATCGCAGGAACATGGAGGAGGAGGAGGAGGAGATGAGAGGTGGGGAACAACCTCGTGGGGATTGTGGCTTAAGGCAACCTCTTTTTCTAGGCATCAGATCTTCGGTGCATGTAATTAGACAGGGTGGGGTTGGGGGTCTTGGCAGCATTTTTTCATTTAATGTATCGCTGATGTGTCTCGATGTCTGTGATGTATGTGGTGGCGACGCTCAAGTAAAGGCTCGTACCAATAAATTAAGATTCATTTAAGCGTGCGGACGGGATGAAATTCAGGATGGACTGTGCTGGTGCCATTGGACCTGAAAACGTATCAGGTATTCATGTCTTGGTATGTGAGCTTAACTTCATCTTTAATGATGATAGACATCAGCTGTTATGCAGGAAGTGTCATGCCTGCGGATTTTACCTGTGTTTGACAACAGGAAGGTGGAAGTAGTGGTGGTGGTGGTGGCTCTGGCCGAGCAGTTTGATAAATGATTGGTTTGTCTTGGTGAGATTATTTCATTCTTCTTGCAAATTGGATGGCACGCAGATATTAGGATGAATGCTGTTGAGCCTCAAGCATAACAATGATGCCCAATGATGTATGTTTGCAAGGTGCGTTCAAATCAGAGAGGAAGAAGGGCACAGAAAAAAAAAAGAAACGAGGGTGCGGTTGACGGAGATACTGTACCTCCCTGTTGATGAGAAGCAGAGGAGGGTGGAGGGGAAAAAAACCATATAGGATTCTGCACCACTGCGATGAAAGAAAGATGTGGAAACATTCACAGGCTCTGATAAGAGCGTGAGCAATGCACACACTCCCAGACTTTACGCTCTCGTCTCCATGCGGCGTTTCCAGTTGGTATTCAGCTCATGAGGTAGAACGGAGGGGGGAAAGAAGAAGCTCCACTCCTCTCTCTCCTCCTGCTCCCCTTTTTCCTCCCTCTCCGGCTCTCCGTCATCGTGCCGATGATAGATGGAAATCTCAGACTGCTGTAAATTGAACATTGCGTCCAGCAGACCATTCATAACGCTGTCCCTTCCCTGCTGCTATCATCGACATCACACGGCGTAGTCTGCCGCTGACAGGCTGGGCTTTAATGGAATAGTTTGAAACGCTCAAGTGTTGACAATGGCGCACGGGATGGGGGGTTAAACCACTGCCTGACGAAAACCGTGTTGCACAAGTTTGAACGGGCGCTCGACGTCGATAAAATGCCAAACTTGTCCAGATTTTGACATCGTGAACAGTGGATTTTGGCGTTGGAAGGTTGCCTCTGTGCATTCGCAACAAATAATCGAGTAAATAAAGTCGACGTGCACGTTGACCTTGATGGTTTGAGTGTTTATCTCAGCTTTCTTATGCCGAACTAGAAGCTGAATATCCCCACAAAGGATGAAGCAAAAACTCTCCCATCTCAGCAGTTGCCATGCCTTTCTCTCTGCCTCTCCCTCTCTTTCCCTTTCCTCCCCTCTCCCTCTCTTCTTTATCTTTCTCTGGGTGATGTCTCCAGTTCAAAGCACACACTGCACACGGACGGGGACTTAATCTGCCGAGCATGCTACAAAGGCGACCTTGAGGGGAGGTTTGATTGAGGTGTTCAAAACCCGGGTGAAAAAGAGGATTGATAGAATCAAGCAAGTGAGATTACTTCACATTCTGTACCACACCCACCCCGCTGACCTGGGGATAGTGTTGCAAATGAAGCGCCGGCACAAGTCTGAGAGGGGAGAGAGTGAATGAGAATGATGAGAGCGAGAGGAGGGGAATGAAGGTTGCGAGAGGAGAAGGGGGCGGGGGGAGAGGAACGGGACACGTTAAGGACGGGAGGAGATAGCGTCGTAGACAGAAAGGGAAGAAACTTGCTTTTATACTGTCTAACTTCTGTCAGGGCTGCGTGATCAAACCGGGGAATCGTGCACGACAATGAATATTGATGCCACACTTTTTTTTTTTTTTTTTGTACTGTACAAGTTTTTGATTAGTTGCACTAATCCTCCTTCGGTTGCATACGTGCTACGAGGAAAAAAAAAAAATCACTCCGTCTGCAACGAATGACTATTTTCGAAGTAGATGTTTGAATTTGTGGCGACACACGACTGAAAACCTTGCATATTTGTTTGCTCTTAGCTTCCTCTCCTCAAGAGGGCAAAATTGCTGGTGCCTATTGATTCCTCTTGTCTGGCTTTGGAGCTATGCTAAGTGGAACACAGCTTATTTGATACATACTCCTTGTGTTGTTACATAAATGCTCCTTTGTGTGTATTTCCTCTTTTCATCTCCTCCCGCTCTTTAAAAAAAAAAAAAAAAAAAAAAGTGGAGTCGGGACGCTCTCTGCACTACAGTCTCAGCTGCATTCATCAGCTACGAGAGCCTCGCAATTATTCCCCCTCTTCAGTCAGAAAAGTCAACCTGCCAGTAGCGGCACACAGATGAATGACTGTTGTCTCCTCTGCTGGATTATTAGCCAGGAGATGTGTGTACACCGACGTCTCTGACACCTCCATCTCCCCCCACCACCGCCACCACCACCCTCCTCCTTATTCAATATGTTCCTCTTTGTGTTTCTCATCAGGAAAACAAAATGCTGTCGGGAGGGAAGGGAGAAAGGCAGCAGACTAGAGTGCAAAAGCTTTATGAGAGGCTTGATGATGACAAGCGTGAAGGATCTGATATAGGTGCCCCCTAGAAAGCTTTATTGCCGGCTGCTGATAAGGCGAAGGAAAAGTAGTTCACCACTTTTCACCCCCGAGGTTGAGGAAGCAGAAAAGCCACCGAACGCGAGAATTGAAATCGGCTCGCGTGGGCTTTGTCGTTTATAACTATCAGGCAAATGTGGAGTTTGATTAAAGGCGTTCGACTGACACAAATGCACGTTTGAAACGACTGAAGCCGCAATATATCATTCAGCGGCGTTATGAGGAAATATCTTCCTGTTATCTATCCACAATGGTCTGTCAATACCATCTCACTGTCCATAATTGAATGGTTAGGTGTGTGCTTTACCTCGTCCAACTCCCATTAGCAGTCTTTTACTCTTTGTCCATGTTCTGCAGACCGTTAAGCGGTCAGCCAGGAGAAAGTCCAGGCCGGGGGCCCCATTAATTTTGGTTACCGTCTTGTCTTATGGCCTCACATTGTCCGTGACCGGCAATAAAGGCCGGAGACCTATTATTTAAGAAGGAAAGGTGAAAAGGAAAGCAAATGGGACGGCAGCTTAGCTCGGCTATATGGACACGGTCTCACATCACAGAGCCGCCGTCATCAGGGGGAAAAAGATATGTTTCAGTTCTCCAAGGAGCAAAGAAGGAGATGGTGTCTGTTCAATGAATGAAAGCAGCAGTTTAAAAAAAGCAAGCGCGAGGGAAAATAATGGGAAGAAAACTAAATAGAAGCCCTCGTCTGTCTCCTCCGCCGCTCCTCAACACATGGAAATAAGTAGCTGAAATGTGACACTTTGTTGACGACGCGCAGCAGCATTGTCACGAGGAATTTACACCACTGTACACGACGCGCTCAAACCCGAGAGCGAGCTCTGTTCTGAAGGCGGTGCGCGACCTTGAAGACGATTTCCAAGACGCGGCGGGGCCGATGCGCTTCACGCCATCCGTCACGCTCCAATCTTCCCCTCCTGTTCTCCACCCGGTCTGCGAGGCGCTACATCTCTTCATTCCTTTTATCCGCTACTCAGGAGATGAATCACAGTAACAATCTTTCCACGTGCGCTCAAATGACACCCAAACGCCAAACTGACAGACACACTGACTTCGACATAGATTCTCTCCCGGCCGCCATGTCCTCCTCCCCCCCTCCCTCCATCCTTGGAAATGTGCAGCAATTCCAAATCCGATTGTCACATCAGTTTCTGCCGGTCAAGGGAAAAAAAAAGAGGGAAGAAAAGCAATGAAAATGATGATTTCTCTCTCCTCAAGTCGGGGCCTGTCGTCTGCAATCTACTTCGACATTCCACCTCATCAGCTTCTCTATTTAACAATTTTGTGCACAGAGGACATAAAAAAAAAAAAAAAGCAGCAGACTGGTGAGAATGTGGTGGCAGGTGCCTATTCAAACACTGAATATTAATGGCGGACAGAGTGAGGCCTTGGTGCACACACAATCATTATCCTCTGCACTTAAAAGCACATAGCCATTAATTGTCATCCAATTTTCATATTTTGCCAATCTGTTTGTGCCACCCGGCTCATTCCTCACACTAAACGCTTGTGACACGTCGCCCACAGCCACAAGGAAGGGGAACGTAAAGATATGCAGAGATATGCATGCGGGGACCTTGTCTGCAAGGATCACAAAGGCAGCGACGGAGTAAATGGAAATGCACAAAGGGAAGGCATGACTCATCTGACGGCTGCCACAGAATGTCTCACTTTTCAACCTGAGGATCATATTTGATTGCATCTCCAGTGTCTTGAGGGACTTTTAAAGAGACGTGTTCGGCAGCGGGTCAGCGATCAGAGAGCGAGGCCGGCTATGTGATCTGGCATTGTGACTACTAGCTTGTCAGAGAGAAACGGGTCAGGCTGAGGAGATGGAGAGATGCAAAACCAGAGTCTCTTTGTCAGCGATGTCGCACGGGCTGAAGTCGGTGCAGAAGCGAGCAGCTGGGATTTCATGCACGACCATAATATGCACTGATTTGAGTCAAATGTCTTCAGTATATTGTCCGATATTTCTAAATGCCACAAAGTCTCTGTGCGCCTCGTCCTCGCTGTGTCATGGATTTCCTACCTTTTAAACCTCTTCCTGTTTCTCTCCACCGTCCTGTCTAGAAGAGCAGGCCACAATCAATTTTTCAATATTACGTGGCTATAGAACAGAAAATGAACGCAATGAAAATGTGTTGCTTTTCACAGCACAGAACACATCTCAGAACAAATGCATGCGATTACATCTGCAAATAAAAACAGATTTGGTCTCTGGCTCCAAGTCTCCATCCACGTCTAAAGCATCTCTAAAAATGAGAACAGTGCTTCAGTGTTTACCGAATCACAGCCTGGTTAATGCAGGGGGGGAGGAATAGATGACTCCAAATGGACCGCTGAGTAGGTTTTTGCTTCGTTTTAAGCGAGAGTGTGTTTGTATCCTGGTTCATTAGGATGAATGAGCAATGCGCAGTTGCACCGTGGGTGAAAGGCCTCTCGTTAGTGATTGAGATCGAGGTGCTGCTGAGGCGGTGGGCGTCAACCCGAGCACGGTTTCAGGCGGATGACACAGTGTGGTGCGCACAACATCCGAGACAAAGGCTGGGAGATGAGATCTGAGCCAAATACGCTGAATAAATGCAGGAAATATTCTCAGTTTGTATTTTCAGTTGAGGATGGAGGAGCATGTTTTACTGATTTATTCCATCATGGGTATAATAAGTGGTAAGAAGACTGGTTATATATGTTGCTGAAACAAATGCAGAGCCACTTTGTTCACACCTGTGAAGTGTCAAATTACACAGAACAGATCTGTGCAATGTCACAGCCCAATATTCGCCTCGTTCCTAATGAGCACTTGTAGACATTGTTGCTGTCATTTTTCGAATGCAAATTACCTGCTTTCAGACTCAGAGGTGCACAATTCAGCTCTAACTGTCATCTTGAAAGGCAGGACAGAATGTACATTCTCAAGCTCTGGTTTAGTCATTTGAGTTGGCTGCAATTTATTCGTGTTTGACAGTAAGACTTTCGCTAGGAGCAAATAAGTTTACAGCAACACGACGTCCCAACATTTACACTAACTCTGTGTCAGCTGGATGAGGCAAGTTCAAATAATCAAGTCAGTATAGGAATATATGTAGATTATAGATTATAGTCTTCAGTATTGCCAAAGAAATATTTATATCTGATTTTTTTTCAAGTAGTTTTCATATCTGCTAATTCTGTACTATTTGTGAGACAATGCATAGCAAGTAAGACCAGACACAATCTAATACATTTGGTGATATGAAAAAGTAGAGCAGGGGTTACTGTCAGAGTCCTGGAAACATAACATTGTTTTATCATCTTGATACTTCATGAACGTTCCTAATTTTGTGGCGATTATTGGCAAATATGAATTTGATGATGATGACATTGTTTCAGAAAACTGTAAAAATGGTGAAGTAGATTTTCATAAAGCTCTATAGGTAATTGGTGTTGGCAGTATTTTGCATGCAGCCCTGTTCAATCCCAACTCAGTCTGTTTGCTTTGTTCATAGAAGGTCTAATAGAAAGTTCGACCTCTGTTGCGTCTAATTGACCCCAAATATGAGTAGCGTCACAATTTGGAGTGGAGTTTTGGCAGCAAAGCAATACATATTTGTTCATGCGTAGCCTATTTAACATATAAAACATCCTCTTATTTATGGTAATAATAATGATTTATAATAATTTCATCACACACGCAAGCTCAGTTTATGGAAAATGGAAGCATTCCACTCAATAACTTTGCACACATTGTGCTTTAATAAGGTCAAAAGAAAAATATTTAAAAGGGGAAAAAAATGACTTTACTATTATTATTATTATACCTTTGCACATAAAACAGTGGAGTTTGAGACTGAACTGACTGAGAGAAATTACATTCAACAAAACTAGAAATTGATTGCGATGCCAAAATATAATGAAGTGCACATTATACATGCATGTGATATTTACATAATAAGAATGGTAACACAAATAATCATTTTTTGCATATTCCTCTCTTTACCAGCAGCACTGACTCGTTATGTGAATATACTGAAATACTGTATATGAATCTAAAAATATTTCTTCTGTCTTGACACACACACAAACACACTCCCAGGAAAAAAAGGGAGCGATATATAAAACAGCTGAATTTACTGAATCCATAGCACCCCAGCTTATTATATGTCAAACTCTGCAATAGTGTGTGACAGCGCCACCATGCACGGGTACCTAAGTGAATTAATATCATCTGTCATGACTACCTACATGCTCCCCTTGGTCCCACCCACCCAAGGAAGTGTAGCATCTCCCCAGGCAAACGCGTTCCCTTCTTTCCACTCTTCAACTTCATCTGTCACAGATACTGTAAGCTTCACCCTCCTCCCCTCTGCAGTATGCCGCCACCTGATGCACACATCCACACACACACACACACGCACACAGTGGCTGTCTAAATGGCAAACTCACGGCTATTTAATCTGTCACAGTTCGAAGCACACGCACACACCTTTCCGACTATCTGATTGACAAGCATGGCAACATCGAGCCGTATTCCTCATGGCTGCCATCAAGGAGGAGGAAAAATAACTTTGGTAAACTCGCCCAACGTGGGCACAAAGAGAGAGATTCATCAGCTCAAGAAAGAGGGTTAGGAAGAGGAATGAATATCAGCAACCTTTGACAAGTTCATAAATCTGACGTACAGATGAGGAGCTACCAAGATGATTCAGATGTTTTTCTCAGGTGACGCAGGACTCATTTCGGACATCACACACTTAAGGCCCTATTTTTGTATTATGTGTCACATCCAGTGCATTATGGGAGCAAGAAGAACACATTATCATACCTTCCAGGTGGCACTTATCTGCTTTAAACACAGAGCTCTCCCTGTCCCCTGTGGAGAGCTGTCCTCAGAGGAAACTCAGTGTTGTCTTGGATGTACACAGTTTCAAATGTGAATATATAGAAATATGTGAAAGTATGTGACTCTTTTTAAGGTCTGACTGTTGCCATGTTTGTACCAGGGCTGCCCTAAGGTTTGATTTGGCCCGTCTGATTTTGCTCTTTCAATATCTCAGACCCTTAATTATTGATTATTTTTCACACTCTGACCACAAAGGGCGGAGTGACACTTTATGCAGGAAGTCAGTCAATTGGAGAAATTTATCCTTGTGCTAATTTGCATCTAAATAATACAATATCATATAATAAGTGTTTGCTTTTGGCCTAAGTTTCAAAGGAAAAAAGTTTGGGCCCCAATTTATACAATAACCAGCTTCAGATGAATATCACCATACTGCCATTAGTAAAAAACAAAATGGAATAAAAGACATAGCAAAAAGTTTTTTGCATGTTGTATTTTTTTATTTCTTAAACTGGATGTGAAATAATAACATAGAAAAAAATGTGATCCTGGTAATGATCCACAAACAAATTCAGATTTTTATCACTTTTGGAACCCCACCATTAAACATAACCCCAACAATCTCTATCTCTATCAAACCCTGTTGCTGATCACAGTCACACATCTACCTGTATTTTAATTAGAAACGCTGAGCTCCAGGCAACAATTAAAACAAGAGTATTTTCCCCAGTCACCCTGTGTTTTGGATGGAGACACCGGGGGGAGGACTGAACGGACTGTCCTCTGGGACCTATTAGCAGAGAGAGAAGTTTGAATTGATCTATGAGTTTTCATGAGACTGTGAACTGTTTTCAGTCCATCTGTCTCCCGCAGACCTGTTGATTTGCAGTGGAAACTGTGCGGAAAAATTAATTATAAGACATGTTTGATGAGCACGTAAGCACCAAGGTTTCTTTTGGTTATTTTGCAACAGTTTGGTGCCGGTTGCACAAAATGTAACTAGCGGATCTGACATGTGTAATTGTGCCTTGAACAGTGCGCAACATCACTCCAATTAGAGACTGCAGATGGAAATACCTGCTGTCCTCAGATGGTTTGAAAAGAGACTCACCAGTGTACAGTAAAGGAAAGGCCTTCGGTGTACCAGCTATCGTGGATGACAAACGCTGGGGGAATCGTCATCAATGTTTATTCAGTCTTGATGGCATTGATGATGAAATGTGTGTCACACAGACCTTCACGGATGTGGAAAGTATCATTTCAGCTTAACTCTAACAACCAAGCTTGTTTTTCAAAAGGGAAATAAGTTGAGTGATTCAAAATAAGTGTTTGCAATTCTTGTGTCGCAGCTCTTTTATGGAGCAGTTTAAACCCGACAGCAAGATTAAATAAGAGCGGACATTGCAACAAGGATAGATCTTGCAGTCTTGTCTTAAGCAAAACTAACAACTAACAAAACTTCACACAGTAGAATAAAAAGGTTGATGGCATGAGCACTACTTTCCACTAACAATCCCACAATGAAATGCGTCACATTTTAAAGAAGTGACTGTGAGACACCGAACCTGTCAGTGCAGCGACACAGTGACAAATCTCCAAAATGCCAATCAAAACTTTCTATTGTAACCTGCTTTCACGGGCTAAAATGAAAACCATGAAACATGTATCTGTCCCCCTGCTGGCTCACCTGTCAGTCAAACATGCATAATGTCCCACATCTGCAGACGCTTGGAGGCTGAAAGGACGTTCCTGTTTCTCCAAATACAGTTTTTCTTAACAATTTAAATGAAAATAATAAAGCATTCAAAAATCACTTCGACTATTGAAAAAGATAAGTTTGCTACCTGCTGTTCACCGACATCAACAGTGACGAATTAATAATTGTAGCAGGTGTTACTAATAACACTTAAACTCTTAACAGCACATCATAATTTAACTACTTTTTTGAGCTTATGATGCAAACTAATCAGATATTCACTGTGGTGTGAAAGAATAAAATCCCCCAAACATGAAAATACTCAAAGTACAGGATATGTGCTGAAGTACAACACGAGTCAAACATACTTTTTTTTTTTTTTACTTTACACCCCAGAGACCTTCACTGTTGTGAGCCGAGTGTGCAGAGAATCATGGGGGATGATGAACAGGTGGTTTGCATTGTGGAGTGTGTATCAGTATAATATAATGCCAGAGTTTTTCAGCCCTCTGCTATGTGTCACAGCGCCGGCTCTCTGGGGTGTCCCTTCCACTCATTATTGTTTGTGCATACCTCCCCAATTTTCTGTGCGAATTCAATATCTCTTGTCACAGCTGGAAAGCAGCGGCATGCATTGGCTACAGCTAATGGGCTGCGGGAAATACAGTGCAGCATGCTGGCAACATCAGCGGGGGAAAATGTCAGGCTGTATTTTCTTAAAACTTGTTTTTTTTTTACAGGAGAAATTAGGTGGAAGTGTTTGTGGTTGAAACAGTAACTTCCTGGATTATTATTTATCATTAGACAGCAGGTATGAAATCAAGAGTATTTTTGCATTAGGTTACGATTCTTAGTCATTTCAAGTGTTTGCCTCATTAACATGACATAAGTGATTTTGAAATTACGTTGATGTGATTATTCTATTTGAAGACCTGCTGCTGCTGCTGTGTTTGCAGCTGGCTGCTTTTCAATGCTCACGTCTTCAAACAGAGACATTATTTAACAAATTCAACACTGCAGAAGTTAATAGACTATGATAAATAAGAGTAGAGACTAAAAATATTTGCATATTCGTCACAAATTTGTATCAAAGTTCTTATCAAAGTTCTGCAAAGTTGAACTCGATGCGAATTTGCTAAAAAGAAAGATTAAATAGAATCATTTTTTTTCTTAAGTTCAGCAGGACACAGTTGGTTTGAGGATCTGCAGGGCTGCAAAGTGATCACAGAGTAAATGTGAAAGCCAATGATGACAAAAGAGCAAAAAGAAAACAGTGAAATTAAATTAAAGTTAAATTATCAGTATATTAAGTCTCAATATTGATTTAAATTTCACATCAGTGTTTGCCCTGACTCCGTCTCTCCTCGTCCCACTCTCTTGCACAAACTGTTCCGTCTCACACATCCAAATTATCCAGCCGCCCATCTTCTGCACCGCTTATCCTGTTCAGGGTCACACGAGGCTGGACCCTCTCCCAGCTTGCACTAGGTGAGAGGAACGGTCGGGTACATCCTGAGCAGATCGCAGCTCCACAGCTCGCGGGGCTAACACGTCCACACAGGCAAACGTTCACACCTACGATCGACTCGGAGTTTTCGCCTCACCTCACCTGCGTGTCTGTGGACTGTGGGAGGAAGCCCACACAGACATGAGGGAACATGCAAACTCCAGATGGAAATGGAAAGTTTAAAATTGAAAACTAGCAGACTTTTAAAAAGTTAAGTCTAAATTAACCCACTATGAAGTCCTGGGCCCTAAAACAGAAAAAAAAAAAAAAAAAAAACGGCCCCTAATCCTCCTGCTTCATCACTTCAACACTTAATGGTTTAGTTTTGGTAATTAGAATAAAAAACTGTTGATTTTATTGAAAGTATTATAAAATATGCATCATGTAATGAAATTATCACCTAAAAATGTCTTTCTTTAAAACTGGATTTTGATTGGGGGCCTCTCTACAAGACATAGACACAGGATGAGGTAATGATTCAGAACATTTCAGTTGATATTGTGCTAGAAAAGTTCCTGACTTCACTTGCATGGAGGCACAGATTTATTTTATTTTTTCATATTTACAGTATATGTACATGTTTTTCCACCTACTTGTGTGGACAGAATAGTTTGTTCAACTTGTCCATAGCTCTTTGTCTGTTTCTGCCTTCCTGGAAATTATTCTCAGAACTGTGTTTAACATTTTGAGCAACAAAACACTGGAGTTAAAGTCTCCTTACTTGGCTAATGGAACTGATTCTGACTCCAAAATCTGAAGAGCAAATTTGCAATTAATTAAATTACTGCAAACCAAATGACGCACAGTGAATGTGAGCAAGTGAACAAGGTGTCTGAGGCCTTGAGACAGTTGCCTACTTGGTAATTCAGCCTTGGTTTTATCACTTTAGAAAATTCTTAGATGTGATGATATTCGTCGAAAATGTATTTGCCAACAATGTTGTTGTTGGACATGAAGTCAAATTCTGTTCATTTTTTCCTACTTTTTATCACACATTATCCACATTGCAAGGCTTTTTTACTTATTTCCACATAACTAAAGCTGCGGTTCACAGAGCAGCCTGCATTATCTGAGATGTCAATTGTTATGTAAATGTCAGAAGACACAGAAAGAACATTTAAATGTGTGTTTGCATATGTAGAAAAGTCAGTGAAATTATTGGCACCATTATTACATTTGCTGTCATTTTGTCCTTCTCTCACTGCTTCCGTCTTTGCCACGTTTTATTTACAGTAAACTTTCAGTTTTAGGTTTTCTCTTCATCGGATTCCATTTAGTTTTAAGCTCCATCAACTATATCGTCGCCAGGCGTTGTTGTCATTTTGAACCCGTGGCTATGTAATCCATCAATGAGAGGGTGCGGTGTCAGCGCCGTCTGAAGATAGGATTTCTCTGTTCCTCTGAGGCAACACCTTTGACAGGCGGCAACAAGTTTGGAGATTAAGACTTGAAACATTGCGCTCGGCACGAACGTCGGAGATTGACACCCATGCTTCAGGTGAACTGTTGGGTATCGCTCAGGCGGGCGACACATCTTTATATCAACAGCTTGTGACCTTTGCGAATGCCAAAGGAAGAGGCGTTTGTTCGAATCAGAGCGACAACGGCAATGGCCTCACGTTACATAAAGCGCAGAGCGACGGAGGGCGGGCGGCCTTCATCCCTTTTTCGGCTGACTTGCGGGCGCCACTTCAGGCTGCAAGTTTAACCTCCTGGTGTTAAGTAGGTGGATTCTGTGAGGGCCAATCAAAACATTGAATATCCCATTAACCCTTTAGATGCAGCTCTGATAGCTTGTGTGCACGACTGTTTGCACGTCCACATGTGGAATAAATGGCTCTATTAAAATTCATGTGGAGCATCGTGCAGCTGAATAGCCCGTCCTAATCTCTTCGCTGCATTTCTTCCTCGGCTCCACTTTCACACTCGCCGTCGAAACACATCGCCTCTTGTTTATCGCCGCTTCCTCCTGTTTGAGTTTCTCCCTCTTTCGCTCCCCTACCAACCTCGGTATCACTCATTTTCATCCCCCCAGATCACCTCTGTCTGCCTTCCTCCCGACGCTCCCTCCTTTCTGACATCGACTCACTCCGCCGTCTCTTGCAGTTTTTTTTTCTCTCTCTCCTCTCCGTCCCACATTCCCCAGCTCGCCGACTCTTCCTCTGCATCCCCGTCCGCCCCGCCTCCCTTCCCTTGTTCTATATCCACCGCACCTCTCCCCTCTTCTTTTCATGGACCCGTCTCTGTCATCCTGTGTGTGCGTGGAGGCTCATTGCCATGCCTCGGAGCAGGTGCGAGGTCCAGGGAGAGGGGCTTGGATAGACGAAGCGCTCCCTGACAGAACAGGAACAGGATCGGTTTGAGGAGAATTAACCCAGCAGGCCTCTCCCTCTCCCCTTCTTCTCCTCTCTGTCTGTCTCGCTCTCTCTCCATCTGTTAGGACAAAGCTTCCAGACTGTGACACACACACACACAAGGTGCGAGGGAAAAGACAGTGGTGGTGGTTCACAATGAGGAATAAAACTTTACTCTTTTGTCTTTTTGTTTTACATCTTTTCTACTCTTTTTTTTTCCAGAGACATGAAACAAAACAGTCTGATGTTTCATATATGCAAAGTAAAAAAACTTTGCAGATTGATGGAACAATATACAAATCTATCTTTCATATATTCCATAGTTTCAGTCGCTGATCTGCAGTGAAGGTTAACCAGAGGTGTCTGTGTTATGTGTTATTAATTTGTCTGGCTGTCAGTGGAAACACACATACGTCTGTATTTCTTTCGGTGCCCTCTCAGGCTCCATTAGAGGGTCAGGTTATTGCGGTTTGATTGTGTTTATTCCCTCCTGGCTTTCATTTCCGCTATCTTCTCCCAGGAATATTACCTGGAAATACACTTCCCCGCCGTTGTCAAAATTTGACTGATTGATCTTTAAATAAATATATAAAAGTTTGTTTATTGCTTTCGCCCGTGATGAAATGCTGTTACTGTACGGCGGCAGGAGAGATCGGTTCTCTCGATCCTCGCGCCGTATATTACGCTCAGTGTTTTATTGACGTGCGTTGTGCAGAGGTGGGTCGTGTTGCTGTAGCTGATTTGAGTCCATGTCATTAATGCAAGACTCAATTCAACACACTCTGAGGTCTCACGTAAGTTAATGTTAGAAAACTTTAAATAGATGTTGCTGATATTACTGACTGACTTTAAGACAACTTTTGCAACCGTTGCACTACATTTTAGCATTTCACATCAAACACAATGCAACTGTTTCCTTTGTTGGATGCAATCACATGTTTCAGTTTGACTCTAATAACTCTAAAGAACTAATTATGGACTGAAACATTAGAAACAATATAAAAACAAAGTGCTTTGCTTGATGGACGCTTTTGCAGAAGCGGATCCCTGATCTGATATACTGGACTTTCAATTACAACGAGAAGAACAGTCACATTGATGTTAGCATGAAAGATGATGTGATTTCTTAGAAAGATCAGTTTCATCATGAGACATTTTTACAATTAAGTTTTTGTAGGAATAAAACAAGACAGGAAGTGTTCACTGGTTGAGCTTCAGAGGTGATGTAGGCAAATTTTGCTACTGATGGACAGTCTTTGCGCTAAGCTAAGCTAACCGGTCGTTGCTTTATATTTAACAGAAAGACATGAAGGTGATATCGGTGTCTTTCTCACAATGTCAAACTATTGATTTAAGGGAAAGGACAAAGAAGTTAAAACAGGGAAAGACTGAGGAGTGCATCGTATGTAGAAGTTAGGGAAATGTTTTGAAGATGAAAAAAGGTGAGCTGGACTTTACTGCAACTTAGTTTTAAAATACTTACTATTCTGTTTGCATGTGTATATGTGTGTAATCGGTATTTATGAGCTCAAGTCCACTATTAGGGGGTTTCTTGCTTTCCATAAGGGCTGATAATCCAAATTATAAAAATGAGAACTGCTCCAAATTTTTTCTTAATTTATATTCATATCCTCTCTTGAACTTCTCCTGAAAGTATTTCTTGCCTACCTCACTGTTATTAAGTAAGCTCGGGATCACATACAAATAAAAAAATAAAATTGCATTTTTTTAATGACCTAAAGTAATGATGCTGGCCTTATTTGACGAAGATCGAATTACATACGGGCTTTGCAAAAATTTCTGGTTTTGTTCCTAATGATTATTAGAGGCTGTATCTCTCTCACACTGGCTTCTTATAAACCTCCTGGATCTCACAAGAAAGGCACCCAGCAGACAGAGCAAGAGGCACAGTGGAGGTGGGAGAGGAGGAAGTAGGAGATGCAATTAATAACATCTCTCAATATAATCCTGTCCCCAACCGATGCCTTTGGATAGAAGCTAGATAAGAAAGGGACAGGAGCGAAATCAGCAGGGGGTGGAGGGGCGGGACTCGGGATGTGTCACGCTGTTTGGGGATAAATGTGGAAGCCTGTAAATAACAGCACAGCGCACAAGTTAAACAGGCGGCGATAAGACGAGAAAAAATGTGTTTGCGTTTTTATACTTTTCACCAGTGCGTATGGTCGAGCAGGATCCCCCCCCCCCCCGTCGCAAATGCAGAGGAAGTGACACGGTGAGATAGCAGGGGGGAATTGCTACAACATTGTTGTTTCTGATGACAACATGAAGACGCGTTGTTGTCGCCTCTTTTTCTTTTTTTTTTTTGTCATGTTAATGTCCAGGTTGCAAAGCTTTTCCTGACCTGAAGAGACGGCGAGCAGAAGAAAGCCACCGTGACAGTAATGCCTGCTGACTGGTTAAACTGACTTTGATTGACATCGTGGGCTTTAACGGCGGCATAAATCCAAAACCACAGGGAGGAATACATACTGTAAACAGCAGTAAATAAACAGTGGAAGACTCATCCGTGCACCCATAGCCTCTCTCTACACTGCTCCCTGGCAAGTAAGATTATCCCCCTGCGCTTTGGTTCGACGCAGCCACGCTGACAAACCCGAGTGTTGCCATGAGAATCCCAGGCTTGTTTTACCGACCTGGCTTTTGGCGTATAGACAAGGTTGGGAAATTGTTGACTTGATTGCACTCTCGGCAGTGGTATGCCAGGAAAGAGCACGCAATCATTTGTAATTTACTTAATTTACAGATGCCAGTTCAGAGCATGCAATTGAGAATAGCGCCATTTCGCTGAAAGGATGGGGTCATTAAATGTGGAGTGGGCTTGTGCTCGCGTGTGTGTGTGTGTGTGTGTGTGTGTCTGCGTGCGCTGGTGGAAATGGTTTTGTCAAGTTGCATGTGGCTTGGCTGCAGAGACACGGAGATGTACTTGTTCATCCCCTTGTTCTTTGTATGACGCAAATGAGCTGCCCCTCACAACTGCTTTAAAGATCCCGCACTGTGGCTGCGGGTGAAGGGAGTCAGACTTCTCAACTGCTGCGATGATGATCTGCATCTGTCTGCGCGAGTGTGTGCGCACACCTCAAATGGCTAATTTTAATTGTAATGTCAGTAATGTACAATTGATGACTTCATTCTTGAGCTGCGCAGACATAAACAGCCATAAACCACCGAGGAAACAATTACAATAAATCACAAATAAACATGTTTCTGCCCACTGGAGGCTCGTAAAAGAGGCTGCTCCCAGAGCAAAATCAAACCGACTGTGGGTCTGTGTTCATTTCTGTCATTGTTTGTTCATACGCTTGTTTCCCACAAGCCTCTGTGGTTGTCTGCATTATTGACTTACATGTGAGTTCATCAATAATTAACAGCTTTAGCAGCCTCGCCACAGGCTGGCATCACTGCCGGTAACACACTCAGAGTGGGAGTAGCACTGTGACGCCCTGTGTGCGGGGACACGGTGGCTCCCATTGTGAATCAAAGTCCTGTCCTTTACCTGTCATCCACCTTAAAGAGCACAAATTCACCTCAGAGGGGGATAAAGTCTTCAGCATGTTGCACACACACTGTAAAGGAAGCCAGTTTACAAGAAACCATCACCTCATATCAGCCTCTGCCGTTTTTGAAAAAGTGTTAGCGTTACATGAATAGTTCATGAATTTGCTCAGGTTCCTTAGATTTTCTCAATAAATCAGCAGCAGACTTACATCACGTTTACTGTTGACAGCTTTCTTTTCAACCTTTTATGGACGTTCAGTCACGGAGGGTAATAAGAGATAACAGATAAAGAGGCCGAACGCAACGAGTAGAAGCAAAAGAGAAAAGAAACCATCTGACAGACACTGCATGAGGCGGGGGGGAAAAAAATCCACATTTTTCTGCAGTTATCTCTAATTTTCCAGAGCTGGGAGAGGTATCAGAGAGATTTAATTTAATTAAACAATGGTCCAGCCATGTTCAAGGTCAGATGTGCTGGCTCAGACATTACTGCAGAGGCGGTACAGCCGAGGTGAGGACCCGGCACACGGAAGCCTTTAACAATTTCTGTGAATGATAGAAAATAAGATTTTAACCCCACATGAGGCCGGCGAGCCACTGGCACTAATCATTGGCATTACACAGGTTCAAATGGGCACATTTCATGCTCGGACAAATACGTTTCATCACATCAGAGCCCTGCGGGTTGCCAGTTGTCACACCTTCATGATGGACTTTTAAACTTTGTGTGAAATTCCATAGTGTTAAAGTTAAGGGCTAATTTGAATCACTGTAACTGGGATCTTACTCATTTTTTTTTTATCCTGGATTTAAAACAGGAAGTAGATTAAATGTGAGTTCGAAAAAATATAAATGAAAGAATAAATAAAAGGAGGCAGTGATGATAATATCACTTGACAGATTCACGACTTTGCAGATTGTTCTGGTGCTTACGTGGAGCTGCCTGTAGTCATGAAACCTAATGAGCAGAGAAAACGTACGAGCAAATGCTTTATATGAATTAATTCTCGAGTTGAACATACATAAAAGCGCTATATACTGCCTCCAATAAAATCTGCCTCCTTCTCTGAGTCCAGCAATGGCTGTTCCAACTTGGGTTAATGTGTTGGTCTCACAATGAAGTTGGTCTTAATACCACAAGTGTTGTTGGAGTTTTCTTCCGAAGACTGATTTCTTCTGTTCAACTTTTTATATACTTTGTTTTCACTTTTTGAGAGAAGCTTCATTTTAGTGCTATTCCCCCAATTTTGCATAAGTAGGTCAAAATTTCCCCTTTTTTGTTTTAACTAAATCTTTTTTTTTTTTTGTTAGTTACTTTTGTTAGGTCACATTTTCATTATGATTTTTATTTTTTAGCACATAAAAATAGAAAAATAGATAATATTAGTGTAGATGTTCTGTTGCCATAACCAAGTAGCTCGTGGAGATGGACTTTAATATTTGCATGTTTGGTAGTTTGAGGATGATGAAACTTTTAACAATTCTGGTCTCAAATTCTCAAACAGCATATTTGTACTTTTAACAAAAACTTTTATTCTAATAAGGATGATTGTAGATTGTCCGTTTCAATGACCTCTGCATCTAAGGGTTAAGGTGTGTGAAACATCAAGGTCATGGGTAAAGTTAGAAAAGATCATTAACATTGACTGTTACCAGACTATTACATGTTTGTACGCCGAACCAGCACAACTAAGTTCAACTTTTTGCAGTAGTATAACAACATTATGTTACTTCTGCCTCTGCTGAGAAATGCCATTATTTGCAGGAGTGCGAGAGCTTCCAGTGCTTGTCAGGGAAATGTTAATATAGGTTTCTATATGAACAAACAACCAACGCTGTCAGCTTTTCCGGTGAGGACAGTGTGTCTGTGCTCGTCGCTGCTGTGCTTTACCAACCAATGATGGCAGCGCTGTGACTTCAGTTTATCGTAGCCAGACTCGCTCTATAGCATCTATATGCTGTTTGAATAACTGTGACAAAACGCAGCCAACTTTTCAAAGTGTGGATAGTGTCATTTTCTCCTGTTATGTTTTCCACCTGTTACAACTTTGCTGCTGACTTCATCACTATACTGAAAACTCAAACTCGGCTCAGCAGTCGCACTGAGCGCTGGACACACTTTTTCACAATGCAAATCATTGGTAATTCATTCACATACACTATTGGAAACAGGTCTACTGGATGCTTACCTTACAGCCTACAGATGCTGCGCCTGCAGGGTTTGAAGAATCGGCTGTTAATCAGGTTTTTATAATGGTGTAAATATTTCTTAAATTAGCCTCCAGACAATTCTCATTTCTATTTCTCCCCTGCTATAAAACACACAATGTGGGTGGATGTTTGTTAATTGGCTGGAAAATAAGACACAAATTAAATGATTGCAACTAAAAATGTAAAAAAAAGACACCAAAGCTCATCTAAGTGTGCAATTAAAGTGATAATCCTGCAAAATCTTTCTCATATTTTCAGAGGATTTGTTGACACGTGTGGGAAGTCGTGTCAGCATTAGCTGCTTTTTCCCCGATACATCCCAGAATACCATTCAATCAGAAACATGTGATGCTACTTATTAGACCAGGAGGCTAATAAATGTGTTATTTAGAAAACTGTCCAAAGATATTCTGCTACTGGCTTGTTAATGGTGAATGGCAAAATAGTACGACTGCCCCTTTCAAGATGCTTGTAGAGATGGAGGCGAAATACAGGATTTACAGGGACACAAACATGGATTGACAGACTGGGTTTCAAAAGGTAAAGCACTAGTCAGAAGGTTGCTGGTTCAATCCCTGGCCCTTCAGTCTGCATTTCAAAGTGTCCTTGTGCAAGACACTGATCTCCAAATTGCTCCAGCTGTGACATCAGTGTGTGTCAATGGTTGAATGTTGACATGTGTTATAAAGCGTTTTGAGTGGTCGGTAGACTTGGAAAGCTCTATTTAAATGCAGTCCGCTTACCATTATTTATTTAAAGCTCGTACGGCTACAGGAACAAAGCTTTTGCTAAACCTCAGATCCATCAGGAGGACGGAGGGTAATGTGTTGGCAGAGTGGGTCGTGTGTGATTTTGAGTGCTTTGTGTATCAGGGATGAGGTGACACAACCGGAGAAGCTGGAGGTGAGAAAACCAAAGAGTTTACTGACTTGATGAATTACCTTTTAAAAGTTTATTCTTGTGTGTCTTTCTCTGTTGTCAACCATAAGTACATGGAACAAATCAAACCTGGGATCCCATCCAGCCCAGAAGCTTTATTGGGTTTGCACCTTAAGGTTGTCAGTAGACATCCTGACTGGTTAGGAGAGACTCATAATCCATGTGATGACGAGAATAATCCAAGTACATATTGTCCAGTTACTTACTACACAAGTAAACAATGCAAAAATTCAGGCTAATGTTTCATCTGCAATGTCATTTTACAATGAAACTGAAACACTGAAAAATTATCAGCCAACATATTTGGTGAATCAAGTTCCCGGCCGTCCGGTTTGGGTCAAGCTTCATATCAGTTACTGTGGTTGCACCTTGCTGTGATATAAAATGCAAAGATGACCAAGAGGCAAAAGAAGCCTATACCTTCACAGGAAACATCTGAGACAGTGCGAACAACTTTTAACATTATCTGCATTTGTTGGCCAATCAATTTCCTCTCCTCGCCACATAGGAAGCGGAGTCATCTGCGATCTGTCTCTGCGTGTAACCGATCCTCTGTCTTAAATGATGCAACGGCCACAAAGCCGAGCGAGCGAGCCACCCTCAACCTCAATCTCCCTCCCACTCCGTCCATCTCACCCCTTAACTTTGAACCCGATCAATAGCTCTAAGTGTAAGACAATCGATAGTTCGGGTATTGCCTTGATGCCTGCAGCGCCAAAAATAAACAAAGAGGCAGCGAGGGTCAGATCATTTTTGTGCTTCCTGGAACGGCATAATGTGACGAATCCTGAAAACGGAGTGAGTACAGTTTACAAGCCTTATTGACTCATTTGTCTCTTGGTTTTCATACTTCATTTTCCCTCTTGTTGCTCTGCTCCCTTCATTTTCTCCCTCCTCCTCTTCATCCCTCCCCCCTTTTCTTCTTCCTCCAGTCGCTCCTTGCACATTTGATTAGTGCGAGGGATCATCTAGGCTTCAGCATGGATGGATGCATGAGTCAATATCTAAAGAGGATTGGAGCTCAAATGAGGGCCGGACTACCTGAGAAAGCAGCCAAGGGAGAGAAGATGCTGAAAGCTAAGTGAAGCAAAAAGCTCAGAAACACAAGCAGCAGTTTGCAACTTGTGAATTTTGCCCGGCAGCCAAATTACAGTCATGCATTGATTCTTTTCTTTTACCTTTTCCTCCCATTTCTGTCGTGCCCTCTTGCCATCCCTTTCTCTTTATAGTCATTTCTTTTCATGTTTTCTTTTTTTCTCTTAAGCTCTACTTCATGTGCCTGACATGCGTGTGCGCGCCGGCAGTGTTTCAAAATTACATCTCGCTTCATCTTCCCACTGATCCACATAACACGAACTGTAACGCTGTCGACAACACTAAGACAATTGATGTGCCTTTTTGAGATTCAGGGGTCTATTTTGAGATTAAAAGGCAATTTAAGACCATCTGTTCCTTCCTCACCAAACTGCATTAGAACAGTGAAACATGTCATATTAAGCGTGATTGGTAACTTGCTTTAATCGATGTGCAATTACAAGTCGGAGCCACTGAAACAGGAAGTCGCTTGCTCATTTGAATGTTTATTGATGTCCGCCTCCGCATGTTAATTACATGTGAATAATTAGTACCCGGTGTCTCACGGTTTCTGAATAGGTTCATTCAATGCAGGAGAAGCAGTAATGACCTTTCTTTTAATGCTTTCACCTCTTTAAATCAAACAATGTCGTGATATGAAAGTCAAGTGTTCCAGCAGTAAAGCGGTTGTAGCTGTTGAGTTCACACAGGTCATGTCGTCCGTTTTGCTTCTGAAAATTTGTGGAAGTCACGACAAAGAATTTATGAGTGTACAATTATACTCTACACATGTTGGCTGATTCTGCTGAGTCTGCAGAGGACGGACAACTGTGGATGCGTCAACTTGTCAATATTTGTGCTCTCAAATCTATTTCTTGATTGCATTGTGGAAAGTCTGGCTCGCAAACTTATACATATAAAGACACAAACTAAGATGATGTTGTTTAAAGGCATCTTTGATGGGGCTATGCTGAGTAACACTTGTAAAGTCACAAGAAATATTACTGATATTTTTTAAGACTAAATTGCTCTTTCAACAAGTAATGAATCATGAATTGCTTCAACTAACGCTGCTAGTCAAACATTCCTCAGGGGAGTTGTGGTTGTGCTTAGATACCCGAAAACAAATCTCCACAGACTGAGATAGAGATTAAAAATATATTCCACCTCAATGTAATTATAACAGCCGAGTTTCTCCAGAACAGCTCTTTAAATAATTTCTCTCAAATTGCCCAGCAACAGGCTCCGACTCATGTTGACCCATGTTGCTTAAAGCAGGCAAATATAAATAACCAATGCAAAGAACAAATGCAGATACCACATAAATCAAGTAAAGTGCTTAATCATATAATTAATTATGCATATATCAGGGCAAAACGCTGAAATAGAATTGATTACAATGCTAAGTGTCTGTAATCAATTCATATAAGTGGACAGAGATAATTATAACCAACTCAATTAAAAGCGAGACAAACAAGTGATCTCATGTAGAAGCAATACTGTCTCATTTGAGGAATTCAAATTCAATTTAAAAAAAAAATATGCATGAGATCATTTATAGCTGCAATAATAAGTTTGTCTATGCAGCATCTTTTAGGAGAAAATGTCACAAAATGCAGACAACCAGCTAAAGAGAAGAGGCGGAATAAAGACAAGAAAGAAAGAAAGCAAATTAAACTAAAGCAAGTCTAAACAAATGGGTCTTAAGCTGCTTTTTAAACGAGTCAACCGTGTCCACAGATCAGTCTTCTTTTGTCTTGAGCCAGGAGCAAAGATGACCCATCAGAGGACGTCAGGTTCCTACTGGTGTTATCTGGCCATATGTAGACCTGACCATGCAAGGCCCTGAACGTGAATACAAGAATCTTGAACTGGATTCTGAGTTTTACGGGAAGTCTAAAGGCATCAGGATTGGTGTTACATGAGACCTTTTGGAGGACTGCATGGAAGGGAGTTGCAATAATTACAACAGAAGGAAAGAAGTGCATGTATAATCATGTCCATCTCAGTTCTGAGCATAAAGGTCTGAGTAAGCAATATTTCTCAGCTCATGTAAACAGGAGCGAACTAAACGTTTGGTATGCTGGTCGAGACTTGAAGCCTGGCTCATAGAAATGCCGCGATTACACATAACGCCGGGTAGATTGAGGATAAAGAGCCTTCACCTTTGGGACGATGCATCTTCAGAACCTTTGTTTTGTCAGCATTCAGCTGGAGACAATTATCAGCCAATCTTTTCTAGTGTCAAGACAGCTCTGTAGAGGAGACATTTTTGAAACATTTCAGGGCTTAACTGAAATATATAATCAAGTATCGTCGGCATAACAATTGTGGGAGATACCTTTGACACTTATTATCTGCCCAAGAGGAAGGAAGTACAATGCAAACTGCATGAGCATTACCAGCACTGTTATTACTCTTGTAGCTCCCGGTGTTGGAGGCGTTCACCAGAGGGATGAAGCCTGGTAAACCCAGGGGCTGCTTTATGAAAAAATACAGGGCAGGGCAGTGCTTGTTCAGACATGGCTGACATGGTTTTGATCAAATGGCCTTATGTTTCTCCTCTATACTTTACTAAGCCCGGGGTGCACTGGGAATATGCAACAGTGGCAGGTGAATCAGCGCGAGCATTTGTTTACTTCACAGAAGCAGGAAGGAGAGCTTGACGGACTGCTCAGCATGCAGACCACAGGCTGTGGAGAAACATTTATTTATTCTGTCCAGGAGGAGGCCCAATCCCAGGAGGAGGCCCGGTCCCTCCCAGAGCTGTGTGGTGCGCACATGTCGGTGATGTGTGTGCGTGTGTGTCGCCGTGGTTAAAACAGCATGCGAAATCGCTCTGTACATAGATTAACTACTTTCTCCCGCCATACAAACACGGATACCTTGATTATTTTTTTCTCTCGAGGGTGTCATTAGGAAACGCTTCACAAGGAGAGGAAATGGCCTTTTAGATCTCTCGTGCATGTGGTATCATTTGAAACTTACATCCTGCTTTTACTTTGAATGTATATTAGAACCCAAGTAACAATTTCCAGTCTCTCCATCTTCCTCATTTCTTCTGACACTCAGGGTCTAAAAATGATGAAATTGTCAAAATGTTACCAAGTAGCTGAGTGAGTTAAAATAGAATAAAATATGAAGCTGGAGGCCATCAGGTGTTTGAATGTGTTGGAATTAATATTATCATTGCTATACAGTTTAGCATCCCAGCGGGCAGCACATTCGTTTTGCAGGCACATGATGAAAGTGTTAATTGGTGCGCCGCTTTCAATCAAAGATGTCTACATTTGCAAGAAATTTGTAACACCTCAAGTTAATTTGCTATCTCGATAACGCTGCAATTCCAAAAGAAAAGAAAATCCTTTCCCCTTGGAATAGAGGACAGGCTACTTAACCATCACTTAACCCCAGGTAACTATCTTCCCATCCAAACCAAAAAGGAAAATTGGAGATGGGTGAAAATCACCAAGGGCAAAAGGGTCCTTCTAAGCAGATAAATAATGTACTCGGGCGCCGGTTTGAATTCACGGCACGCAGCTAGAGGATAAAATCGTATCACTTTTATTCTGGTTGCAGGAGGAAGTTCGTATCAGCTTCTGCAATCTCAAATACGTGTGATTAGATTCCCTTAGCGTGGCTGGGAGGGTGGAGGTCAGAGGTTGGGGGGGAGCCGGTGGGGGCAGATTGTGGCGGGGGTTTGGTTCGGAAGCTGGGAGAGTGGAGGTCGGACAAGCCGCGCTATCACAGGATTTCCCCCTCGGTAAATGACTTAACTGTTAAGGTTAAATTCGAGGGCATCTGGGGAGCGTCTCCATGAGTCAGATAGAGAAGTCTATCAGACGTGGGGGTCCTGATATACTGTAGTCATCTCGTGATTGGTGCCGAGGTCAAACCAAATGACCTTCCTCGAAATGGCATTGAAAAAGGACATCACAGCTGTCACGGTTAGAAGACGTGAGTCAGACCTAGTATGAGAAGAGGTTTTCCTAAAATTAAAGAACGTGTGCACTTAAAATATTTAACATCATCAATAACATTATTTAAAATTAAGAAGGAAGTCACATAAATAGTTATAATATTTTTTTCTTTTAAAATGGTCTCACAAATTTGCCTCCATCTCCTATTTTTTTTTTTTCCATGCTAAATGTAAAGCACTTAGTATTAATAATATACCGTGTCAATAACTGGAACCTGATCATGCTGATATACAGATCATATTGATTATTGTTTCTCCAATCAATAAGTCAATGAAATAGAAATTCAAACATCCCAAATACACGTCATATAATAAAAATATCATTTAATTTGGGAAAAAATAAGGAGTTTGCTTAAACATCAAAGTTCAATAGATTTGCTAGATTTAGTCAAGTTCAGGTCAAACACTAAACCACAATATAAAAGTGTAGATTCTATCTTCAGCGTTTTTCTCTCAGCTTTATTTGTCTCATGTTGTCGTGTCACTATGAACGAAGAGCCCCGGCCCTTGTCGTCCTCTCTGCGCCTGACATCTGACTCCACTGTACACATTATCCGTCAGCGCTGCCTGGTGATGAGGCCGTACTAAACGTGACATTTGCGATTGCAGATGAGCTTGCAAATCAAGCCTTTACTGCCATCACCAACCGGGGCAGGCACATATTCATTTATTTATACTCCTAGATTGCTACCATCAATCAGAGCATTATAAATCTCCCCCCTCATCAATAGGCAATCTGCTAATGCATGCGGCCGATCAATTCCTGACTAGCGCGGCCAACATGCAAAGCAACTCATCTCTTTCTCACACACACACACACACACCAAGCTCCCTCTAATATATACAAACAAGCGCTCATACGCTTTGTGCAAACACACATCCCATTTAGGGATCAGTAGTTTGATCAGGACCAATACGGTGTCACATTACTCGCCTACATGGGAAAAAGGGAGGCTAAAGGAAAGATGCATGAACAGGGCCCTGTTGGATCATAATGATTTGATTAGTATTTATGCCAACCAGTAAAGATACAGTGAAGATCCCCAGTGGCTAATGAAAGTACTGCCATAACAGAATAACTGCAGTTCAGGAAAACAGAGGAGCTTAATGTGTCCCAAAGTTGCTGCTGTTTTTCTTTATTCAAATCACGGAGAAAATGTGCAGCTGAGATATATATTTTGCAGCCCGTGATGCTCGACTGTGCAGGGAAACACAGCCTGCTTCTGTGCATCAGGCTTTTAAGGAATCACTGCCACAGATGCAAATAATTGGACAAAGGCAAATGTCAGAAGTGGCTTGTTTGACCGGGGACAGTCAGATTAACACGGCAAGATTTTTTGATTTTTTTCTCTCTATCGTCTGACACACAAGCTCAGTTCCTTGACAGGTTAATACACGACATATTCAGATTCAGCCCCTTGTCTTTAGACCTAATAAAACTCCCGAAGCACAGAAGCTGTCGATTGCTGTCTGTGCGGCGTTACGCTGGAAAACGCTCGTTATGATTCGGCTTCATTTAGATAAGTTCAAGCAGGTTCAACGGGGGTCAGGGCAGTGGTTTAATCAGTCAATCAGCAAACGTTAGGGAGGACGCAGCCTCGTCAGGTTATAAACTGTCTCACGCCGTTTTCTATCAAATCCTTTCCCTTCACTGTATATGATTATTCTGCTGATTTCAGACCTCATTACCATCTATTAGTCCAAAGGATGTTCACAAAATGCACCAATGTTCCTCATCACTGATGGTATGACTGTGTTAGATCGGCCTAGTTTCCTTACATTACCTAGTGGAAAACCTGCAATTAAAACTGAATTATAATTAACAACTACACCATTCTCAGGTGTGTGTGCTAAATATGAACCCATTTCTAGGTCATTTCATTGGATCCTGTTGGCGCTGTGAGGTTGTCAGGCCCGGCCTAAAGATAGTCTGGGACATAAATCTCTGTAAAACAGAAACATTTTTAGACTTTTGTCGGGAGTGAACAAACAAGGTATAATGTGATAATTAGCGAGTTACAGAGGTGGAGGTCGGAGCAGATGTGTCGCACCCGCAGGTGTTATAGGTGTTGTGACACTCGCACTTTTACATTAACATGATTTCACCCCCTCCCCTCACATGTGCATGTTTGATCTGTGACATGGAAATCAGTGATGAACCAAAACTAAAATCTGTAAGAAGATAGTTCATCATACATGGGTCAGACCAGGAAGAAGTAAAGAGTTAGAGTGTGTGCATTCAGAAAGTTTGAGTTTTTTTTCAGGAATAACAAAAACTCAGCAACAAACAAAATTATGAAAAATGTATTTAACTAGTGAGTAATGTTTTTTTTTTTTTTTTTTGGGTTGGTTGGTTTGTTTCAGTAATCTGAAAACTGCTGGGTTCTTGCAAACTTAAATTAGATCCTGAAAAAGTCCACCAACTTTTAAACTGTGGCCTCCGTTATTGCAAATTTTATAAAGTACATAAGTGATATTTTCTGACCTATTTTGTTGATTAGTTTAGCTTTAGAATACAAACTTGAAACAGTGAAAAACAGTCAGAGTTATTTGTCATTTGTTTCACCATTTTGTAAAGTGTCTGTTTTCCCCTGTGTCCAGTCTTTATGCTAAGCTAAACTGACCGGCTGCTGGTGGATGAGAAATGAAACTGTGTTTTCAAAAATGTTGTTATATTCCAACAGGAACCACTTTACAGTAAGTTTTTACATAACTTCATATTGTGTTTGCATAAGGTCAAAAATGCAACATGCGCTGCACATGCATGTGGATATATAATCACTATGAATGACCTGAACTGCAAGACACAAGAACGTGCAGCCAAGGAAAAGAACGTGTGAACAAAGTACGGCAGGCTTTTGGGAAAACACTCTGAACACGTGTCTCTTGAGAAATGCCAGAGTTGAATTATATGAGTGAAACGTGTCCTTGAGGTTTCTTCCAACATGGGATCTTCCAGGAAATGACAGCCACGGCGACTGAGGACGAGTTCGGAGGATATCAGCACAGAGCGAGGACGGAGGCCATCTCTCATAAGTCATTCACTGGGGACATATCATACAAAGTACAGCTTTACACAATGAGTCAAGCCGCTACCAGGAATTGTAGGACAACGGCCTTCAGTGTCATAGATAACTATAGCGAAGACGAGTCCGAAGCTGTGAAACAACAAAACCACACAGTTTCATTCTTTATGCATCGTTCAGTCATAATCAGCATGCAAGGAGCTACAAAAGGTGTCATTGATGATGTATCTCTCATTTTCCTATGCATGGTCTTTTCCAGTTAGAAGTCAAGCTTTAGGATTCTGATGTTTCCTGAAAGTGTGTTGTTTGTCATCCTCCATCATAAAGAGGAAAATGTAGATAAATAGATTCGATTTTAAGCACACAAAAACATTTCCACTTCAAGTAATAGTTTTTAGAGCAAAATCAATCAAACATTTAACCACTTTCTAAACTTTTAGGTTTATCAAAAGCCACTTATCAAAATCCCTGTCTTACAATGTGTTCTGGCCACCAGACAATTGATGCCCATCTAACAGCCCTGAGTCAACTGATGCACATCTGTAATAAGAAAAGCTGAAATGGTGTTTACAAGAAAAACACATTTGGTTTATCCTGCAGACAAGATAACATGGCCGAGGCAAATGTAAACACAAACAAGCGTCCTCGCACGCGGACGCGGGAACGCACCCGCAGACACACACAACTAAAACCACACAGCCCACCCCATTAACCACCCGCCTACCAAACACAGAAGCCAAACACAGCCTGTGTTTGCAGCGCTCGCGGCTTCGCCTCGCAAGGCGTGCGCTGACAGATCCGCCGTGGTCGGCTGTGGCAGTGCCCTTGACTGCCCCTGCCCCTCCCCCCGCCCCCCCCCCCACGCAACACAAAGACAATTATCACCTTGTCTCTCATCAGACGGGACCCCCGCTCGCGGCCCACCCTCGCCTTCCCAACCCAGGCCAGATTAATCGTCACATCACCGGCTCCCAGCACCTCCTGCTGGACGTGAGCTGAAGAGATGACATCACGTCGAGTTATTAATGCCGACATTAGCAGAGGCAGGAGAGGGATCAACGTGACACCTCGGGCGGAGGATAGAGCTCAGACCCTTGCTCTGCAGGTAGGGATGGGAAATGTCACTTTAGCACAGAGTATGCTAATTATGCTACTTAATTAATGGTTTTCGTTACTTAACATTTTTTGGACGCCGGCCAACGGGACGTGTAACAAGGATCCTCATGCAGGGTTTTGGAAAGCCATCCCCTGTGCTTTAATCAGTGCACAACACTCCTGGGTATGTTTTTGCGTGTGTGTGTGTTTGTGTGTGTTGATGGGCTGTAATACCTGCACAGGTGGGCATCAGTGGTTAACAGCTGACAGACTGGAGCTTTGACAGTTGCATACATTTGTGCACACGCACACAACATGGCGTCGTGTGGAGAGGGAGGGGTCCTGTACTGCAGTGGTAAAGACTTTTATTCATGTGCTTACCTGCATACTTTGTTTCTACCTGCAAGATTAAAAAGCCACTGGAGAGAGATCAGGGCTGAATCATGCTCTGCTGATACCAGAATATCTCCTTTGAAAACTTTGCACGGCATAAACATAAGTCATCATGGCAATACTCGTTCAGGTCACCGCTTTTTTACTATTGGGCTCACAGCAGAAAAAGCAGCACCGGCCAAACTCGCATTTGCTCTTCAAAACTGCCGTTGTTTGTTCAATCTGCTGCTGGCGTTGCTTCACTTTTCTGAGGATGTGATACAACCAACGCTCCAAAGGGACGCAGGTTACGAGGGGTGGCCGTCATGCACATGGAAACGTTGTTAAAGGCGAGTTTATCAGGGGTTTTACAAGAAGTTGCTGCGCAGATATGGAGCTCTGTGTGCAACAGAACAAATATCTTTCTGTCTCTCGCTTCCATCAGTTATTCTTGAATGTTCCATAGTGCAGATCATTTCATAAAATGCAGACACATGTACACAGTTATTGTTCTATACAATTTCTGCCATTGTTAATAAAGGTTCCACTGCTGGTGTGTTTCTTCAGTACCAAACAATGAGAATGCTAACGTGTTGTTTCGTAGGAATAATAATTATGATCGTTGTTTGGCTTTGACCTTTGCTAATTAAAATGAAACGCAAAGTACATCTGAGGCTAAATGTCATCAGTTTGTCAGATGTGGTGCTAAAGCAAAGAAAACATTTTTCTCTTATGATGCCTGTGATGAAAAGTTGAACAAAATGTGAACGTGTGCGGCAAATAGTAATAGTGTTTGATGCAATTCACTCAAAACCACAAATGTCAACCTCATGGTGGTGCAATCAGAAAAGTGAGGAGATCACCAAACTCTGTCAGTCTATCCTCTGGGCACCGTGAAAGCTTCTTCCCAAGTAGTTGTTGAGACATTTCAATCTGGACCAACGTGATGGACCGACAGGCCGAGCAGCAGACTGACACTGTCAATCTGCACAGCCCTGCAGCAGGTGTGGCGACTTTATTTTCAGCAAAGATACAGAGATATAGCAGCTGCACAGCAATGTCACACCGATAGCTTAATATAGGAAATGCCCACACCTGCATATGCTCCCACATAACACACACACAGGTAAAAAAAAAAAAAAAAAAAACTACATTCGTCTTTAGCAAAGTGCAATCTGAAGTTTCTAAGTTTGTAAGATGCACACAACTTTCCTACCAGGCTGGTTTCACATCAGTGGCACTCTGAGGCAAGACTCTCATCTCCACAAATCAAAAGTAATGAAATGCAAGTGTCAAGCCTGTAGTCAGTTCCATGAATCACAAATAAAGTATTAATACAAGAGTAATTAACTTCCTAATTGGAGCTTTTGCCGGCTTTGAAGTGTCCTGTGCAACATCCCCTCCCTCTGTCGAGAGTTAGCGTAGCTTCAAAAACGCGCGCTCGTTGTGGCCCCCGATGGTTCTTACTTTATTTCCGCTGCCACGACGATTGCACTTTGTTCTCTTAACTTCTCGGAAAACGTCTGATCTTTGCGAACCACATCAAATGTCGTTTATTTGAACAAGCACTTCGAATGCAAATCAGAGTTCTTCCGGTCAACCGCGAGACACGTGTCAACCTCTGCCAAGATTCTTCAAAAATAATATCACAGTACAGCGGCGGCGAAGACCTGCCACTACTGTTTGACATTTTCTGGAGGGGATGCAGTTTTCTGTGCCTCACAGACTCATGTTTGACAGAATGTAAACCAGCCGACCGAATCGGGCCACATGGGCTCCATCTGAAAGGTCAAGAACTCCTCACAGCGACCGCCCAATCGGAGCTGAGATACAGCTGTCGTGATTGGAGGAAATGGAGGTGTAGGACGGTGTAGCCGTGGGGCAACACTTCCCAGAGTGGTGCAATTACAGCACCAACACAGTGAGACTGTTTAGAGCTAATTCAGCCCCCTGGACAACACGGGGCAGAGCTGCTAACCTCTCGTGGTCGTACATAAAGAACAATCCTCGTCTGTGGCAAGTTAACTTTGGGCATTAGTCTAGACGTTCTCTATATGGTGGCATTTTATTGTGCACGTGATAGTAGCAGGAAACCAAACACCCTGCAGTTTGAAAGTTCACATGCATCCCTATACCAGATTTTTTTTTTTTTTTTTTTTTTTCCAATCAGTCAGTTTTGATTGGTTTTGTGAATAAACAGAGAAGCCCCTCCTTCACTCTGTCTGTCTCGGCTGACGGCGTGCCACCTTAACAGAACAACACAATTATGGGTCACTTCTCATTAGTCTGTGTCCAAGAGGGGACATGGAGACACACACAGTTTGGTTATTAGCGTCTGCCCAGAACAAACCTGTCCCTGTGCTGTCACTGATAATCCATGGTCATAATCAAAGCTTTGGATTCTTCGTGTCACGGTTGCTTTTCGTTCGTCTTCATGTGTCACAAGTGTCTTTGACATCACAACAATTTATACTAGACTAAAATTGATTGTAATTTGAGCTTACTGTAACACAATGACTATGAACAAGAAAAGAAATTACTTCTTCAAAGTCTTCGAAATGGTCATTATCTTCAAATTCAATAGCGAGTTTGATTTTATTCCTACACGCCACTTTTTGAGTAGAGTATTATTTTTACAAATTAGCAATTTGACAAGTTGAGAGAGAATAAAACTGCAGTGAAACATTTAACTGCTACGAATCTGCTTCATTTACATTTCATCATTTTGAATAATTCCTATACTGCTGACTTGAAACATTCATCTTTGTGGAAAGCATCATTTGGATGGACTGAAACTTAGTATGCAAATCACACAGAGCGGGTATCAAACGCTTTTCAGACACTCAAAGTAAAAGCAGTGTGAATGTTGACACTTTTTGATTTAGCTTTACTCTTGGATTTTGTCTCATTTTTGCATTTATGGTTTTTGTCTTCTCAGCATTCTGGAGCTATTGTGGATGAATTTAGTTCATACATCTGGTAGGTCAATTTCCTACAACCAACATGACTGACATGCAGATCCTCTTTGGTCGTGCAACAGGTTATAATTCAATTTTCTCGCAATGAGTTTTTATTCACTGACACAAACATGTAATTCTTTTCATCATAGTCCTCATTTTCAGTTACTTTCTTTTCTCCTTGTCTAACTTTGGTCATATAAAAGGTCGTCGATTAATACATTTTGTTATCTTTGTCAGTGAAATGCAGTGCGGCCAAACAACCACAAACCTGACACAACATTTAAAAAAAATGAATTCACGAATGCTGATGGAGTGATTGATTTCTTTGGGATTTCTTCTCATGGACACAGCATCAAAATCTAATGGAGTAAATAAACAGCTTCACTCGTGGAGCAACCTGCTGACAGGGCGTATTGCATCTATTAAGCCTAATTCATAATCCCAAATATGACACAATGATAAATTTAGCACTCTAATGTCGCTTCAGGGCCTCGACAACGATATCCACTCTGCAAAAGCTTAAGTTTCCCGGCTTCCTCTTCCTTCTCCCTGGGGCCAAATTTGCAAAAGCGGGTCATCCCAGACTTCATCTCCTCCCCTTGGTGGAGTAGTCTTATTCATCTATCATAAAGCCTCCCAGAGGATTTCCCTGGCAATGTAAATTGGGGTTCTCAAACAGTCAGAGTTTAGGAAAAAAAAAAATGCATCTCATAGCAAGCTACTCCTCTTTTGCTCTCCCTTCCCTCCCTGTTCTTTCCCCTTCTTCCTTATCTGTCTGCTGTTTTATCTGCTCGCCAAGGTCAGACAGGCTTGAGGCGATCAGTCGCGATAAAGACAGGATGTGGAGATGGAGGTGGTGGTGGTGGGAGGGGGAGAGATGATGGTGGCAGGGTTGAGACAGGGCCTGGTCAAACGGGTCGTGTCCAGCTGTTGATGGTCATATCTAAACAGCCCCACAGATAGCGAGGCGCTTTTTATATTTGAGTCACATCCAGGCTTCCTCCCTGACTGTCCCTAAAAGAGATTATCACGTCGTCTCGCCGGGGTCACAATGCTTTCAGTGTGTCAGGGATGGATATGAGTTGCTACTATGCTTTATCTAATTTCATTTCAAGTCTTTCTCTGATGCGGGCTAGAAAGAAGGAGCGAGCGAGTTGGAGGATTGATAGGAGGTCGAGCTGGAGATCTTGTAACACCTGCACATTCCCGCACGAGGCTCTGGGGAGAGATGGCTCCACCACAGAGACTCACTCATCTCTCTCGTTCTCGCTCTCAGGAAACGGATCAGGTCGGTGAAAGCCCAGGGCCCAGATCCCTTCGACATCCTCTCCGTGTTCTACATTATGATCTTGGATTGACTGATTCACCTCTGGGCACCTGTGAGAGGGGGAGAAACAAGAGATGATGTTTGATTGATTTCACATTTTTATCAAAAATATTAAAAGGTTGGTTTTCGGATGCTTTTGCGCCATAATTTTCGAGATGTTTCAAGCCCCTTTTTTTTTTTCTACTCTTCTGCAGGAAAAAAAGTGACATTTGAGTTGTTTGCTAAAACAATAGCCTCACTTGACTTAAGTTAAGCCTGCGAGAATACCAAAGCAAAGACAATAAAGAGCGAGGCATGCGAGAAAACTCCCCAATAACACAAACACACACACACGCAAACACAAACATATTTCTTTTTCTCCCTCCACTAAGGGAATGGGAGCTCTATTAAATAATTCAAATGGCTGTCCTAGGATGCCAATCAGAAATACTACAGCCATAAAAGCCATGTCTATACTTGGTGCAGAGTGGAGGCCCTGCAGCAAATGAAGGCATTATTTTTGTTATCCTCCGGAGGATGCAGCCGCGCTAGTATTTCTCCTTCTTCTGCTTGTCGTCGATTTATTTCTTTATTTATTCTCCGGGAGCGAGGAGAGATGTTTAGGTTTTGAAGCAGGACATATCTGCGGGGGGAAAGAGACTGTCAGCCTACTTTATCCCCATTTGAATAGTGTCTCTCCGCTCGCTCCAAGGTGAAACACACTCTGCTGGAAACTGGGTTAGGAGAGAAACTGCCGACGCGGCCTTGCAACAATACTGGAGGTATAAACATGCAGAGCCCCCTCCCCAACCCCACCCTCTTTATTTGGCTGTAGTAAGTTATCCGTGCTATTAAAGGATAAATTATTAATCACCGATTTGCGCTGTGTTGCAGTTTGGCTATCAGTTAGTGTTTCTGTGTGGGATTTGAAACCTTTATGGGTGAATCAGCGCCCGGCAGCTTTGTCAGCGATTGTATTGAACTTTTTTTTTTTTTAAAGGAAAAAAATAATGGTTTACAGCTTCAGTCGAACAATAGGGCTCAATTTTTTTTTTTTTTTTTTCATTTTCCAGTTCTGCCTTGCAGCTCTCGCCTAAATATGCTCAACTTTGACACATCCAGCGAGTAAGATTGCATTTACATATTCACTTCACATAAAAATGATAATGTGATGGAGGTGTTAGTATAATGATGGTGAATATGTGAAGATAGGCATAAACACACTGCACATGAGTGAGTAAAATATTAGTGGTACATTTTCCAACTTTGTGTCGTTTTTCAGAAAGTGAAGGGGCTTTTAGAAGTGATACCAACACAAGGCCAAATATTTGCTTTGCTTTCTGTCTGAATTTGATCTTAAGGTGAAGCGTCAATCACTAAATAACTAGTATAAGACCAACATGGGGAATATGACCAAATGATGTAGCTGCTCAGATTTGTGCAGGAATGTGCAAAAGTTCTCAGGATTAAGTTGAAAGTTAGTTGAAAGTTGAAATTAGCAGAAGTGTGGTTATGGTTCTTCTTCTTCTTCGCCTCCTATTCTATGTTCAACAAACTGATGAGGTACAATGTGAAGAAGATAAAATTCTTATCACAGTTTGCCATTTTCCACTATACTGGTGAATTTGCATGCACGTGATGTACAGATGAATTGAGTGGTGGTGGAATATGAAGATGACAGTGATGGAAAGTGGAGGTGGTGATGAGGGAGTTGATGGAAGAGGAACTCTTGTTATTCACTGTCATTATCTTACAGTCTCTCTCTTCTGTCACATATTATATATATATCACATATTATTATATCGTTACAAGATTTTGCTTGTAGTCCATTAGTGATGAGTGAACTTTCAACTGTGGCACAAATAAAAATGCTGCTGTTCTTGTTTCTCACTTTTTGTGAGTGCCTTAACAACTCAGCCAGATAAAATAATGTTCATGTTTTTAATTGTTCAAAACAAACACAATGTTCTTGTTGAATGTGACACATTAGTGATGTCAGAAATAGCAGCAAATTAACAGACAGCTCCGTGTTTCTCCTGACAACATCTCACATCTGTTAAGGTTGCTCATGCAGTTGCAGCGCTGGTGCTGTTAATAACAGAGAAAATGGAACAAACAGCACTGATCATGTAAAGTGTCTCCAGTGGAAGTTGTTATCACATACCATCATTTATATGCAGATTGAACATGATGGCACTGAGTGTTTTATTTATCTGTGAAACTCATTTTTGTTCTAACGCTTCTCTTAATCCACTGATTAAATATTAATTTAAAACTTACATCTCCTTCCGTTGTGACCCAACCAACCCAACCTCCCGTGACCTATTGGAGGGACAGAGCAGAAAAAAGACAAATCCAAAAGGCTTTTAGGAGAAATGTTTCCCCCCCCTCACATCAACAGATAGCAAGCAATCTGACTCTCTATGGTGAAGGAAGCTTCCCAAAGCCCAGGAGTCCATCTTCAAACTGTGCTAATGGACAATTTAACCACCACTCTCCTCAGCCTCCCAATGCAACTTCAAAATGGAACCAGCTCCCTGCCTCCGAATCCTGCACCCACTTAACCATTTGGTTACCTTGGGATGATGTCACTCTTTCTCTGGGGGAGGTTTGTTCACGGCCACGTGTCTTTGTGTATGTGCTTGTCTGAAGGAAGACAGCCAAGGTCATTACTCATTGATAAGGCCCCTGTGGTGCGCTCGTGTTATCTCCTCTGCCTGGGGAGTCCCCAGAGCAACCTCTACAATTAGCCGTCTTCGCCTTACTATTTATCCCGGTGACAACCACCGCGACCTAAGTACTGTAGCTGAGGCGGTCTGGGACTGAGCAGACAGCGGGCAGCCCCCCAGCACTGCTTAAGATGGGCGCTTATGAAATCCTTGGACATATCACAGGTCCCTGATCGCTCTTGATTCAGCCTGTGAATGTAGAAAATGTAAACAGAAAAATAAAGCATCCCACATATACAGTTAGGCACAACGGATTGCATTGTAAATTAATGATGCACAATTTTACATGTCTGAATATGTGGGTCCTGATGAAATTATTAATGCCGACTGATGAATAGATTTCTTTAGGATGGAAACAGGGGATGAATTATGTAATACACAGGAGATGTGCATTATCTTTAGCTCACTGGCTGCAGGCGGTAAGAGCAGCAGTGTCTGTGAGCGAGGAAGTTAAGAAAATAATCAGTTCAGTTGTTCTCATATTAAAGCTGCATTCAAACGTATTTAACCCTCTGGACACGATGTGCTGTTTTTTTGATAAAGAATATTACAGAGCATGTATCACTCACACGCTAAAGAGGAGAAAAGCTCTTGTGATTGGTTGAGAGGTTGAGTTGCTCCAGCTGTGTTACATCAGAGAACAGTGTGTAAGTTTTGAACAAATCATATGTATTTTGTGTCGTATGCAGTAAACATCAGCATTGAACCACTTTTCAGTAACAGTTTTCTTTGTCAGTGCAGAAAGAGACTCCACAAGTAGTTTGAATTGCGGACCTCGGCCGGTATCAGCGGCCCAGTAGGACGGAGCTCATCCCTGCCATGTGGAAATTGCAGGAATACTGTCGGGGTAATCTAGAAACATTTCCTTCCTTCTGAGGAGGTTTGAAATCTGTGTGTGAGCGCGAGGCAGGACGGCAGTGGGACTATTTCGACTCAGTCCTCGGGTATTTGCTTCCTACCTGCAGTGTAAAGTATATGCTTTAAAAGTGGAAACACTTCTGATAGAGACACTGAAAGAAGTGACCTACACTGAAGCTGTTTGCTCCATAGATTAGTCTGCAGTTTGCCGGCATATAAAGGTAAACAGCAGTAACTAGTGTCAGTAATTGGCTTTGAAAGTTTCGTCTGCAATTTAGAGGTCACGGCTGTGAAAACGATGCATATTATCAATGTAAATGGGGCCCATAAATGCAAAAATATGTTCAAGGGTAGAGTCTAGACACAGTGGAGGAGCATCATTCAGCATCGAAATGTAGTCTGGCCATAATTCAACACTTTATGATGCGAGACTCACTTTCAGTCGGCTCAAGATGTGACATTTAGAAATCATACAAATGCAAATATTGATTTAATGAGAGAATGTGCAGCTTGTACAGTCTACTTGAATTGTGTTACACTATTTTAGCCCTTCAGCAAAACACCGCAGGACAAGAAACACAATTTCAAACTTTTCTTATACTTTATCTCCTTTTTTTTTTGTGCTTCTCCTTAATCACAACTTTTTGCATTTGACGATTTGGCAGTGATGGCTTTATTTGAGTCACGGGAATAAGCTCCTGTCAGATAATTTAATAATCCTACCTGCCTCTATTGGCAGTCCACCAGATACTCTCTCCTGTGTACAGTGAATTTTAAACCTATTTACAAGGTGCACCATCATCCCCTATATCAATCAAACATGGCAACCAGATGACTAAGCAGCCGTCCCGTCCAGTTTCAAGATTATTAAGTTTAATCCCCTCAGACCGAAACACTATTTTGCATTTTTATGGCAACTTTTCTTGATTTCTTTCGGGAGCAGACAAAGCTGTAAAAAACAAATTTGATTTATTGTTATAAAAGAAGTGGCCTATTTACACATCACACACAGCAATATTAAAAATTCCAAGTCCAAAAGTCCATTACTTAATCTTCTTATAGCTCTGTTTTGTTCTCCACCAACTGCTCTGGAGAATATTTGGGTCTTTAGCTGCTAAATGCTCCACAGTGTTCACCAGCTAACGTTGTTTGTCAGCCGGGCAGGTAGCTTCCAGCAGCCAAAACAGTAAAGTTGAGGGTCACAAAACCAAAATAAACACAGTAAATTGTTTTGCATTTGAGAACATATTCCTCTCTAAAATAGCTGCTCAAGCTGAGACTAATTTTATCAGCAAGGAGATCGTTGCATAAGATCCAATCGGTAGGTTGTTTCATTATTGCTTTGTTTTCATATATCATCCCATTACAATAGTGAAATGTTATTCAGAAAAAAATACATTGATATTTACATTTTTTCTTCACTTTTCCATCCAAAAGTGAAATATGTCAGATGACGGTGAACAAAGCGTCACCTTGATACCACATGCCAGCGCTAGTTAACACTCAGGCCTGAACGCAGCGCTTCGTGTAGATGTCGGTGGTCTTGCTCTCACTCACTTGATGTGCTTCTTTAATCAGAGTAAAATGTCTCCTTTCTTTATTATTTCCAGACACGTACTGAGCCAATTAGCTAATCATTATGGCGAGGCAGGTGGTGCACTAATACAAGATAATAACACACCTTGGGCATTCGGAGCCACCGTACTGCTCGGGGCTTTTCGGCAACGTTGCACAGTTCTGTGCAAACCTAATTGGGTTGTGAAACATTGGGGGGGGAGAGAAGAAAATGATCATGCATAGGAAGAACCTGTAACATCTGTGTGTGGTTTTTACTGGGGGAGCAAGAAGGACACTGGTTTTATTAAAAAGGACAAGAAAACCTGGAGTAATACTGTATTTCTTTTGCCCATGAAATGTTAAAATCCCTCAAGGGCACAGATAGTTTAGACTGAAATGAAAACAGAGAAGGAGGGAGTGTGTTATAATGTTGGATTTACTCCCTCCTCCCTTTTTGTTCCTCCACATTAGAAACAAACAAATCAACAGCGAACGTTCCCCCGATCACACGTTATATCTTTTATTTGATCTCGAATGAATATGTATGTATCATGAAGGTTTGCTTTCAATGCGGGGCTCACATCGTTATAATGAAGCCTTTTTTCAAGGCTCGGCGTCAGAGGAGAAATTGAGGAATCACCTTGAAGTTGAAAGAGGCTGTTTTGCATTTTGTATGTATGTATGTGTGTATATATATATAAAAGCTTATGAATAAATGTCCTTTAACAGTGAAAGCGTTCATTCACATTTATGATTTTATGACAAAACTGCTGTGACCAAATCTATTTAATCATTATGAAATACAAATTATGAGCCTAAACATCCAAACATATATTATCTTACTGAGGTCTGCAGGGCTTTCCCATATAACTGTGCTGATGAACACTTCCTGAAATTGTCTGCATCCTTTTCTAGACACCACAATGTACTGGCTGCACATGTTTCCCTGTGTCCTATTTCCTGACTGTCAGTCCATAAATACATCTCATGAATGCATGATGAGGGAAGAACGAACGCTGTCTCACACTACGTGCACCTGGTAGCCAGATAAAATCCAGGTTTAGGAGGATCCAGGCTGGAGAGTCGGGGCGATGTCGGACATGTTCTTTTAGGATTTTCTAATAGAAATGTGTGCAAGAGATCGAGCGGTTGCAGCAACGCGAAACTCCAAATTTGACTCCGAATTTTTCTTGATTTTTGCAACAAATCATTCACAATTCTCGCTGTTGTTATTCTGGAAGATTTTAACTTCTCTCGACGATCAACACGGGGTGACATTCGAGGCTCGGCTATCAAAACACAGATCCCGCACGCTTATCTCAAAATAACATTTGACAAGTGAGGGATCCAGGGTCGAGCAGTCACTTGCTGTTGGGGAGTGTTCGTGTCTCAGCGAGTGTACCTTACCATGAAAGCAAACTGACAGTCAAGACTGTCAAAAGTAGTTTGCTTCCATTACTGTCTCCCCCTGCCCGAGTCACACATCTGGTATTCGTGGAAACAACATTTAACACACCCTCTCCTGGAGCCGTGGCATCTTTCTTTCATTATGTTAGCACCTCCGAAGGGCAGGATGCTGTGTTTCTGCCCCCCCCCCCCCTTGACTGACACGGCGGTTATGAGCAATGATAGCTGCCAGGGCTCCGAGGGAGCATCTAAATGAACTGACACTGGCAGTGTGAAGACACCTCGCGCCAAATCCACTGACAACATTATTATACTAAGGACTTTATATAGGATGATGAGGCCTGGAGAATCAATATGATTGATGCGCGGCACCCAGCACATAATTCCTCACGTTTTATTTAAGACGCCCGCTCAGAGGAGCTTGTTGCGACTGCTGCCGCTTGCTGTTGCTGAACTGTGCTACAGGAAATTAGAGCTGCACAGGAAGTAAAACACGCTCCAGCATCCTGTCCGCCACCTGTTTGTAGTCATTCAGGGAAAGTTGTAGCAGCCTCGGCCAGGAGCACCGGCAACATGGCAGGTGGACGGCTGGACTGTGCCAGGGCTGTAACGCTCCGATCCAGTCTTGGTCTCAGGGAGTTTCTTTTATGATCATGGACTTCAAGGGGTGTTTTGTCTGACTTGTCTCGTTCCTTGACTCTTGAACGAGTCCAGTTTTCTTTCTCTCTCTGTGATTCTGTCTCCTGTTGTGTTAACTTTCCTATCAAATATGCCGTCAGGAGACATATTGCAACTCATTTATCAAGAACACTTGATAAATAATTGCAGCATAAGCAACTAGCTAATGCAGACATATTGCTGAATTTATTCACTTCATTGGGTTAAGGGAACTGTCATGTCACCTTCAGTTTCATGGTTTCAATAATAACCACGTGGTCATAGTTTGAAAAAAAAAATAGCTTTGACCTTCTGCTTGAAACAGGGAATAAATTAGTGATCTGCTGTGTTAAAGTCCGACATTTGGTTGACCCATCCATCCCAATATCCTCCCTACATAGACTCTGTTCTTCTATAATACTGTCACCTGATTTCCGTTTTAGGGCTCTTGATTCTGTCATTTGTCTTTGGAGATCAGGTTTTCTGAGCTAACATACTTTTGTTCCGTATCAATTATAAGACGTGAATAAAATGTCTCAGAGACGCTCGGATTTGGATTTGCCTCGATCACAACTTTAGTGTTCTTGTTTCTGGTTGGTTGCTCAAACAGATTTTCACCAGCACAATGTTTGGTGACAGTAGTTTCAATTAAGGATTCATCAATACTTCAGAGTTTCGCCATGTGTGTCCGTGTTATTGATAGCTTGTATCAGGAACAAGCCGTTTCATACGATCCAATAACTTGATGAAGCAGCCAACCAAAGGAAACACACACTAACTCGATCCAACCTTTCCTGAGGAAAACAGGAAGCATTTGCATTGTGCTTAAGTACAAACCCCACATTTGAATGATGAAATAATAATTAGACAATATTTCATGTTAATGTCAATCTAAGAGGTTAAAATTTTTAATTAATACTAAATTCCTTCTCTGTAATGTTTTCCCTGCTCTCGTCAAACATCTGTGTACAATGAAGCAGTGCTACACAACAGTGCCCACGTTTCGGCTGCCATATGTCCTGCCCAACTGTTGCTCTGCGTAAAATCCACAGTCAGAGGTAATGAAACATGCAGTGTTTGGAAAAGGAAGAGAAAAGCAAAGATACCAGCAGTAAACCCTTTTCTCTTTTTTTTCATAATTATTTTATCAGTGTTATCCATCTTGTCATTCAGTTGCTTTGCATAAACAAAACATTCATCTTGTTATTCAGGCAGAAAGTGATGAATTAAAGAAGCAATTATATTGACATTAAATACAGTTGTATAGCAAGCAAAAGATATAATGCATCTTTATCTATATTGGCAATATATGCTGTATATATTCAGATTTTTGAGGTAGGAGGGAAGCAGATGGGGAGGGATAAAATATATTCTTTAAGGTTTATTAGGCTAGTGTGCAATCGCAGGCTGCTTGCTCAGGGAAATCGGTGCCCCCGGGCTATATCCCATCCCCATGGCTGCTCGCAGGGAGATATTGGAATAAAGAAAAGGAGGATGTCTGCATGTAAGCAGGGTGGGAGGGTTGGGGATTTGAGAGGAGGAGGGTCGGTGTAGGGAGAGTGAAAAGGAGGAAGAATGAAGCAGCTAATACTTGAGATGAGTCTCCCCCATAATGGAAAATCTTGTACATGTGCAGTAATGAGTTTACTTATTAGCAAATCACGGCCGCGCTCTCCTCGACGCGCGAAGCCGTGCCACGAAATCCATCAGCCCACTCAGTAATTTAGACGGAGAATCAAGAAATGCTCGAGTCATTCAGGTGTGTCAATTAAGCGTGTGCCAAGAATAGTTTCATGATGCATGCTTTAACAAGGAGCTTTATTTATCTGTTTCTCGACTTGTCCTGAAATAACGCACGTGCACACAGTTATTAAAATATGCACAGGACATATTTTATTTGCTCTCAGATTTCTTCTAATTAAAGACATAACTTATAAGTCTTGTTTCTGTCTCGATCTGCAGGTGAACACTATTACAGTATTTCTCTCTGCCCCCTTTTCCTATAGAGACCCTCACCTCCTCCTCCAGGCAGGCTGACCACCTGTTCCCCCCAACCCGTTTCAATTTACTCCACCATATGCTTAGCTGCAGCAATCGGACATAAGTCTCCCGTTTCCACCTCAAACACTTTATTTATTTATTTGTTGTGCTTGCATGTCTAATAGGAGACATTGGTCGTGGTGATCAAATAGGAAAACAGGTTTGACTTCATTCACTTGATGATGCTTTTTGTGGGATGAATCAGGTTCTGCACACAAGTCCCTGCAGTGTGTGTAAAATGGCCACCTCAATATTATCACTCTCAAATTAGCAAAATGTAATGATTGCTCTCAATTTGCACAACACAGTCTGACATATACACGTTTTAGGATGATGAAGCCCACTGTTTCGATCAGGTCTTCCTTTATAAAATATTAGCTACACACCCTGGACCGATCGGCGATGGTGAACCTCTCCCTTCATATGTTAATTTGCCACTTTGCCCAAAGCTCAGCATCAGCTGGAAAGGAGTGTAAGCTCATGGAGGAGAACTGGGCTGATGAAGAGCAAAGAGGCACTGAGCTAAACTTGAAAGAGCTGGCCTTTAGCCAGCTTGGCTAAAAACACTACATACAAAAATGAACTGTCTATTATTAATATGTACAAAGCTGACTGGGGAACTAACTTTAGAATGACAAAGCACTGTGATCATGCAATGGTGATATTAGTGCAGAGTTGACAGGAAGCAAACAGATGAATGTCACATCACATTGTCGAAGCAGAGAAATCTGGTTAATTCTGCATTGCAGGAGTACAAAAAATGATGCAAGATTGATTTGCATGATAGACAAGAGAAACCTGACTTTACGTGTTTTCACTGCAGACTCCCTCTTCAGCCCACAGCAGATAGATGAATCTGACAGGTTGCAAGATAATTAACAGGAAAGGAAGGCAGGGAAAAACATTTATGCTACACAAAGTTATGCAAGACTTCCATCTAATGCTTGTTATTTACTTGCAAATCAATGAATAATTCAGATTATTTAGGACATTTTTCAAAATGTTTCTAATAAAACAAAGAAAAATCATCTTTACATTTTAAGGGGTCACAAGTTAAAAACTGCTTGATAACTGGAGTCTCTGGCAGCTCGTAGGTGGACTTAGATTATTCTTACATAATATGTATTATTATTGCTTTTCAGATACCAATAATTGTAAAGACAGGAAAAAATAAGGCCAGTCCTGCACAAACATTTTGATCGATCCATACAATGAATGATGAGACGAAACCTTTATGGCTGAGCAAGAAGTTAGACTGTTAAGAAGCCATGTCGGTGCCGACGAGTTCATTTTCCCTCGTACACCACACAGACAGACGGGAGGATATATTAAGGCACAAACAAAGCTCGGGGTGCTTAAGAGGGAGCGCAGAGTAAACCAAATCCTCCCACCTTTATGAGGAGGCTGAGATTGTTTTGATGAGATACCTTCAGCTAAGTACGTCAAGAGAAACCAGACAAATGACTGAAAACTGCGCCGAACAAGTCGACATTGTGACCTGTCGCGTCCCCAAATGAATCTGGACATAAAATAGGTGTCGGAGAGTGGAAGAAAGTTGCCCTGTGGCGAACGCCCTTCTTTGTATACAATTCATATACAGGCTAATATTACTCTGTCCTTGCAGTTATTGCTTTGTGGTGCCCAGGGTGGGTTTGCTTCTGCGCCCTGCAAAAATGGTCTTGAAAGTGAGGGGGTTCATTTTTGCCAAGTTACGGACCTTTGGGTCTGTTCCTCTACAGGGAAAATCATTCGGGAGTTCTCCTGACGGTCCAAGTCACAAAGTGTTCGATAAACATTTTTTTATACTTGGATTAATTCACTTCTGAAGACGCTGCTGAAATGTGCTTGCACAACTGCAAAACGCTTCAGAAGTCAACACATTAGCATTTTGTTCTGATGATTTGAAGACAGCTGGATTTGTCACACTTTTGAGTAAAAGTGTTGCTGAATGTCTCACACACACAAAAAAAGATGACAACGTGTGGAAAAAGGGACCGAAAGATAAAGCTAAATTAAATGCATCTTTTTTTTTTTTTTTTTTTTTAAGATGCCGCATGTCTCACAAAGCATTACATGCTATATCTAACTCAACCTTGGTTCAAACAGAACACAGGCAAAGTTATTTCAGTCAGCCTCTCATTTGAATATGCATATGAGCCGTACAACAATAAGCTGACCTTGTATCCAGTAAACAACTGTTCGACATTTTGGAAAAATATGTTTATTTGCTTTTATTGCCAAATGTTAAATGAAACACCACTTTCATATCTGTCTGTTAAATATGAACTTGCAGCCAAGAGACAGCTCTTAGCATAAGAAAACAATGGTGAACAGTTTGATTCCTTCTGTTGAGTTTTTCCTACAATAACTTACAGATACTTATCACGTTGCATAATTATGAGTTATAAAAGCAAAGAATAGGTACATTATATCACCTAGAGGCAACGTAAATGATGTCCTTGTGCATGTATGTGCAAAACTATGATCTCGAATATTCTTATTTTACTAATCTGAGTAGCACTAAAATACACATGCAACCATTTAATGTTGCTTTACAGGATTTTGCACGTACTGTTTGCAGTATCTTCAAAATATTTCTCCATGTGTCGAGGAATAAAGAGGCCTCCTCTGTCAAGCCAATCTGTCCTCCGTGTAGAGACCATCATGACTGTGACTTGCCGTAAAAGCAAAATATGAATCGCTTACCAGTGCAACTATAGACAGAATAAAAAGGGCTTGACAGCATCAGCACTTTCTTGCACCGAGCTCCTATCTCATATCACGCACTCGTCTGATCATTCTGATATTGTAGATTTCTTTATGAAATAAACATGGTGTGGAAAAAGGAGAGATGGCCCGAGCCAGGGCTCCGGGAGCTGGCGCAGATTTGATCACACGCTCAAGGAAAAACAAAAAAAGGCAAACCAGATTGGAAGGCCAGGACAAAATAATTGGACTTGTGTTGGTAACCTGAGTGGACACAGACCCATTTATCTCCCTGTCTGAGGCAAGGTAGCGAAATCTCGAGCCCAGAAAGGTCACAGTAAAGAACCCTGATTGTGGAACCATGCAACCCATTACTGATGTGAGAACAAACTCCAGTCAGGACTTTCCATTATAAGATTTTCCCCTTGTTCATGCTGCTGCTTACTGTACGTGGCATTTTTAAAGCAAGATAGCGAAACTTTATTTATAAAGCACTTTTCAGAAGAGCTTTGTGGGGAAAAAGAGTGGAAAGAAAAAAGATAAAAGAGACAGAAAAGAAAAGGCAACATCATTATGGTGACATGCACACACAATCCCAACACTGACATGCTGATGTTAAGCACATAGTTTGGCATGTTAGTGTGTTCATATTTGCTGCTGAGGCTGATGGGAATGGCATTCATTTTGCAGGCATTTGATCATAAACCAAAGTAGTGCACCACCAAACAAATCATCCTGGAAGGAACATTCATGTATGTAAAGTATTTTATGGCAATTCATCCACTAGTTGTTAAGACATTGTAAATAAATAAATTCAACATCCAAGGCACTAGAGGAAGTCAAATTCAATCCATCCAGTGGTTGTGCAGACTTTTTTTTTCTTCCCCCAAATCTCATCATTTGGATAATCATACACACATGTTGTAGATCTGCATGAAGACTTGCTCCAGAAGATGCAATGTTTGCTATATAAACAGTTTTTGGGGCTACAGGAAAAGTCAGTGGATCTGTAAGCTTCATCCTCTGGGGAGCAGGAATGTCTCTACACATTTATATGGTGATTCATCCAGTATTTGTTGAGATATTTCAGTCTGGATGAAAGCAGCCTTTTTGCTTTATGGCTAAAAACAAGCAGCACATGACCCACATTAAGCATGAAAACCATAAAATAGAGGCTATAAAATCAAACGAAAACCAAAAACAAGTTGAAGATGATTTTTGCACCATGTTGGCCGAGGACTTACTTTTAAAAGACTTACAAAAGTAAGTGTATTACAAATACAATTGTGCTGAGTGGCATGATCAATGCGAGCCAAAATGAAACACAAAGCACATTGTCCTTCTGGGTTCAAGTGGATCTAACTATCCTCCTGTTTGGCCACAAGAGGCAGCACTGAAGCAGAAGCATCCTTGGAACTTCTGTCTTGATGTGGCTCGTTTTTTTTTCCGTCAGTTGTTTCAGAGACCTTGGTGAAATGTTGATTGAGCTTTCGAGGAGCAGATAGCCTTGGAGAAGGGGGAAAAAAAGAAAATTGAAAGCGCTGTCTGCTAAATAATGTGATCTACACTGGTCCACACACACACACTATGTCCTGTTGAACAAGATTAGCCAAAGTTACAAGGCGCCACAGCAGAAGAGGGACGGCTTGAAGGGAAGAGGAAGATGGAGACAAGGGAAGAGAGGAGGGACGGAGATGAGAGAGAGTCAGGGGGAACTGCATGCCGAGCTTTGTGAAGCACCAGGGATGAAACATCGCTTTCCTCATAAGATGATTATGTTGTTAAATGAGATATGGCAATACTCTTGTAAGCGCTTAATCCAAGGATCTCCAGCTGCCATGCAAATGCAGCAGATGTCAGCAGGATGACACAAAGCCGAGGAATGAGCAACCAAAATTCTTCCTCATCCTCCCCCCTCCTCCGCTGCCTCTGTATTATTTAACAGGGAGCTCCGTGGTCGCTCATTGTGCTAATTCTGCTCACATATTCAGCGGCTGGACGCGGTTGGTCCGAAATACAGAACTGTTTTTGTTTTCTTTAAGAGGGCAGGGGGAAAAAAATCTGTGAGCCAAACTTTAAGGCTTTTCAGAAGTTGCCTAAACATGGTGATGCTTGGGTGTACGAACTTCTGAGAAGCAGCTTCTTTCTGAAGTTTCTCTAAAGCTTTGCAGGGCTTTCATGCAGCTCTCCGGGCGTTCCCAGGTGGGATTTTAGGGGTGGGCGGACCGAATCGGAGTGGATTTCCTTGGGGGACATTAAAGTAAAATGTTTGACTGGCCCCCTTGGGATTCACGTCCATGACATCACGACTATGGACGTGCAGGCGTGCGCCACTCCAGGCCCATTAAATCAGATAGCATGATCATTTAGTCTAATTTGCCATCCGTCCCACTAATTGCATCTGACTGCCGACTCAGGAGAGTATTGTAATTCCCTTGAACTGGTTAAAGTGACTGTGATGGGCTACGCTTGAACTTGTTTAATGGCAGGTGATATATGATTTGTTTTGCTCATTCTTTATCATTAGCTTTCCTTTTAATCGCGATGCTATAGAGTTGAAGAAGAATTGTAATTCATAATTGTGCTCCCCGGGGTTTAATTGGTTCTACGTGTCTCCTCGTTAGTCAGAGCCGTCTCCCAATGTATCACTTAAACACCATCAGTTCGCTCCAAACACAAAACAAACGTGAGATCTGAAAAAAATTATGTGACCGTACTGTACATTGAGATCCAGCTTGTCAAATCACAGCCGTCGAAAACATTTACCGTCGAGCCTACCGGGAGGTGCTTTTTTTCCGTGCAAAAATGATGTCTCTAACTGCCCCTTTCTCTTTTCCTTCCCCTTTTCTTTTATCATCCCTTTTTTTCCCTGCTCCCTTCTGCGGCTCACAGAGCTTTGTGCTCATGTTTGAGTTCTCACTGGCTGACAGGTTGTCACAGATAATAAGTTTTAATTCCCCGTGTGGGACCAAAACTCACTTGCCTTGTAATTTCCTCATAATTTTATTCCCTTTTGAAGCCCTTGAATGTAGATTGGTGAGATGTCAGTTATAAGTGCGCTAAGCCGGGATAGTAATGTATTCGGCTGCACTAAGACTGGACTCTTTGTCAAATTAAAGGGAATAAAGTGCATCCTTTCATGTTTTAATTTGAATCTAACATAATCATGTCGCAGGTGCATGATCAATGATAGTCTTGATTTTATTCCTTCTTAAGTTTGGGGCAGGTTTTTATCCTTTTCTGTCATTAATATTTTATTTATTATTTCAGATTGCTTGTGCGAGACAGACAGAAAAAACAATCACAAGCGAGTCCACCGGGCGTCACTTCTACCTCAGTGTAACAGCGGTGCCATCTGTGCAGTAAAACAGGGTGGTACTATCTCTTGTGAGTCATATGATCTTGCTCCAACCCCTGATCTCCATTTGTCCCAGCGGTGATGTGTCTAAACGCACCACAGCAGCTCTGATGGACACTTCGCCTTGAGCCCCTGTTCACCCCTTCCACCCCTCAATGCCACTTTTTCCCCAATCCAGAATAATGAGCCTTTCAGAAATTCAACTCAGGGATCCCGGCCCAGTGGTGTGCTCGGCAGCCCAGATTTCTTGCCTCTTCCCCTTGCTAAAGCCTCCGCTAGCCCCGCAGCTTCCAGGCCGTGGAAAAATCACAGCTCGGTCGGCCAAGTGTGGCCGCTGTTTCAGCAGGATAAGTTGGCCAAGGGAATATTGTCTAAGTCCCCTTGAATGTAAACGAAGCACCCTTTGCTGTCACCCCGGATGCCTGGCCTGTCTTCGGTCTTGGATGGCTGGTTCGGCATTCTCTACCTCATAAAGGATGCAGCTGTGCTGTATGAAAAAAAACAAAGGCGGCTCTTCTGAATTTATGCCCGGTCCTTCCCCATTCCAGCACAGCATTGTCACAGTGAGGTTCAGACTTTCAGACCCCGCGGTTGGAAAATCTGCCTTGTTTTACCGCCAGCCAGAGCCAGGAACCAGCAGAGGAACACGAACTCATGACATCTTCCACCTATACCCAGAATAATCTATCGAGGACGTTTTTGTCAGACAGGTGGATTATTTCACTGAGGACTGATGTGCATGTATTCAGCATTAGTGCCATTTTCAGTGGGCTCTTATGTGTCATGGGTGTTCGCTGGTGATTCCCTATGGATCCCATGTGATGGATGCTCTTAATGAAGGGTGTTAATTTAAAGTCACCTGCAGGCTATAGTCATTCCATCCAGAAGGCTGCATCATCGCCTATCCAATGTTCTCTCTACACTGACAGAGGAAGGCCCAGGGAGAAGTGAGGAGATGGAATTGGATTTGAAGCTCTGAGGCAGGTAATAAAAAGCAACACTCCCACACACCAAGGAATGTGATTTCCCCAAGTACCCCTGGCAGACATGTTGAATTTCTTGCTGTAATGTATAGGCGACCAAGCTATTCATAACACGGAAGGCCCTGGCGAGTTCACTGGCTGAAGCTTGTTTTCTCATTAAAAGAGCCTTTCCTGGTCAAAAATGCACTGTGTGAACTTTTATCAAGCCGTGCGTAATGTGCTTTCATACTTTCATTGCATACAGGAGCCCCACCTTCAAACCTCATTGGCTTCCAAGGTACAGCTTAACGCTCTGAGCAGCCATTTCATTTGATAAGGGACATGGAAGTCTGCTCTGCAGGCACATGACTAAATGATATGATTTATATATAATCCAAACACATCCGTACGTTTATCCGTGTGCATGCAGAAGAGTAGAAGTACATAATAAAGCACAACATGGTACAGGAGGATACATGGGTTTATAAGTACCGCAGGGATGCTTTCACTATTATAAATTTGCATTCCAATAAAAAATTTGTCCAAGTTGGAATCACTTGTTTGCAGTTGGGTTTGAAAATGTGCCCACTCCTGTTGAATAAGCTAATTTTAGATTGGGTTTGCATCAAGTAACACAGGGAGGAAGCAGTTTATAATGTTATGGGGAAGGATTTTATGACAAATCTTTTGATAGTCAAAGTAAACACAAGAGACGCAGTGTTCATTTTACAAAGTCCTCTGAAAGTAATGTGCACTTTTATTTGATTTCCTGACAAATAGGTGTATTTTGTTGTGGTAGAAGTTAAGCCAGGTTCAACATTACCTGGATACCCTGCCATGAATTGAAATACACTGGAGATCCCTTAACCTTTGCCCCCGTGGCATCAACAGCTCAGAGTTTTAGCTGGTGCAATGCTTTAGTTTCTCACCAAGCACATGCAAAACTAACTTGGACACATTTCTCAACCTTCTAGATGCTATTTTACCCGTATTAACACTTCTTGTGTTCAGTTGTACATCCTCCTTTGCTCCATTGCATCAGAAAAAAAGCCAGGCTGCAGAAATGAAACGGTGTGTCAGCTGCACAAAAGTATTAAGGAGTCGATTGTGGACTTGTGTTTTCTCTGTGTTGAGTTCTGTTCATTGTCATTTGCATCATCCCTGGCTTATCTTCTCTGAGTTCCTTTAAAAGACTGTTCCCTGGAGGTTTGCAGATGTAATGAGCTAAAGTCAATCAGCTCCTGCAGAAAAATAGATACCAATCGATGCTCTCATTCACATGCTTTTCACCCCATAGGAGCCTCTTTCCAGAGCTGCAGTTCCCAACATAAAGTGAAATGTGATAAAGCCATGCTCTCCACACAATGGAGGAGTGAGACGGGGCTCACAAAGCCTCTGGATGCCATGTTGAACATGGCCAGCAGCAGGTGTCAGTGCTGCCTAAGCCTGACCTTGCGGAAAGGCAGCATATTTCAATTTCTCCTTCAGTGGTTCCCGAGTGGTGTCCGGAGAGAGTTGGGGAGACGGCTGTCCGTGCAAAAGGGTCCTCAGTAGCTTCCTATGCAGGCCACTAGAGCAGCAGGGACGGCCCTAGGCTGGAACTAAGCCTCATGCCCGCCTCGCTGACACTGATCCGCCTCCCTTGCATCGCTACACAGCCTAAATAAAGCAACGGCGGTCAACACGGGGAAACAGAGGTTGAAGAAAGTGGAGGTTTTCACTTTGTGTCATCTTGATGATTTCGTCTCGCTCCTGAGGCATAAAGCCAAAAACCATTTCCCCGCCGGCGTTTTGCATGTTACACAACTGTGTTACATTTGTGACACAGAGAGGAATTTCTTTTGTACCACTTTTTAGGTGAAAGTGCAGTAAGTACAGAGCAGCCGCTTTCTGGGCTAATACTCCATTAGACATTTTGGTGAAGAAACATCATTAGTTTATTTTAATGTGCCACGATGGAGGCTGAGTGACACTAATGGGGGGCTGCGTAAAAAATGGTGTCAATCTTGGCACTGTGACAGTTCACTGAACAGCACATTAGTGCTAAAAGAATTTCAGGTCTCTGAGTACGCCTTCCTCTCTTGAGCCTATACAAGAGGGGGAAAGGGGCGAAAATGCGTTTAGTATTCGTAATAGGGGAAAACTGAGAGCCCACATTGTGAAGCAGACAACCTGGAGCACAGGCAGGAAATGTCTCAATCCTTCTGTCGAGCCTCAACTCTGAAGATGCATTAGCAGGAGTGCTGAATGGATCCTCTTCTTTCTGTCCGAATATCTACCGTCAGCAAGGAGGATTTGAAAACGTGACCATCCCTCACTCCATCAAAGGAAGCACTTATGGGATGCCGACGCGGCAGAATGCAGTCGTACTGCGAGACGACAGATGTTGCAGAGGAGATTAATGAGCAATTTACAGTGCGATTATTAACAAGTCAGGTCATTACAGCAAAGAGATGTGATTAGGTAAATAGCACTGGACAAAACCATTGTAGCTCTCCTGCTGGTGGATGTGATGGCAGCAGCAGTAAACCACCTCAGGGGGTTTTCATGTGTGAAGTGTTTTTGTCCCTTCTCGGCAAAAACCAACCGTCTGCCATTAAGAGGTGCCGACCAAAGATAGAGTGAGAAAATAAGAGATGGACTTCACTGCCATCACTTTCAAAACATGTAATAACTGGGAGGTGAGGGGGGTCAAGTGCCGTCACTCTGTCCTCGGCCGAGACAATTTGATACCAAAGACAGATAGACGGTGAGTCATTTTACCACTTGACATTATTGCAAAATAAGTGGTCTCGCCTGTGACAAGTCATGCATCAGAGGTCAGGCTTCCCCAGGGTTACAGCCCTTGAAAAATACTGAGCTGACAGGTGAGAATTTCCAAGTTATTATGTAATCGTCAGATGAGGGGTCTGTTGCAAAACCACCATGCATTTTTAAAGAAACTCTGGCTGAAGGTCAGTCGGGTTTAAATATTTCTCATTCAGTCAGTAGAAACATTTCTCTGCTAAATTAAAGACTTAAAGCTGCACTAACCAGTATTTTTATATTAACAATGGATCAATTTACTATGTGCAATTTGCATTTTCATTCAACTGCAGTTCAGCTCTTTTGAGCATTTTAGCATCTTTCAGCTCATTGTTTTGATTTTACAACTTGCAGCTTTAAACTGTGATTCACCCACACTGCCCTAATATTTTAATATTTTTTGTTTCCAGCAGCAGCTTTTTTCTTTCCAAAAATATTCTCATAAACTCACGGGACACCACCTGCCCGCCACCAAATGGCAGACAGAAAAAATTAGCTACTGGCTAACTAGCAACCAGCCACATATTTTCCACAGACGTAAGAGAAAAGTGGTCATAAAGTGGCCAGAAACACTTGAAATGAATGCTCATGTTTTTTGAACAGTAAAATCTTGGAGTAGTAGTTTTAACATTTTTTAAAAGTGAATGTCATTGTGGAAATATCCTTCAAATGTGCCCAAATTCGTTTTTTTTTTTATTTAAAGTATGAATCAAATCTAAAGTATGTGACAGTTGCCAAAGATTTTGAATTTCAAGCAAGGTGAAACGCAGATATTGAATTAAAAGATTTTGCCCAAAAGAACGAGAGATCCCGCATATAATTTGATAAAAGTGACAAGCCGTACAAATCGAATGCAGAGGGAGAATTAATAATTCAAACCCACAGAATCCTTCCTGAGACAGAGGGGGAGAAAACAGAGGAATAAGAAATATGATCCCTGGTGTCTGCTCAGTTCCTTTTTCTTTCCCTTTCCTTTTCTTCCCTCCCTTACAGGTTTCATGAAATCTGGGACACTGAGATATATGTATATGTTTAGAATTCCTGCATGTGTACTTTTGCAAAATATCCTTTCCTCCGCGTGAAGTCCACATGAAACTTGAAATTCATCTTCGCCATTCAGACAGAAACCTTCAATGTGGCCGCTATCGGCTGAAATTTCTACATGAAATAAATGGAGTTCAAGTCGGGGGGTCAAGTGGAAATTGCTCTTCGCGCGTCCAGTGTGTATTCAGCAAAACACAACACGCTGTTTGGAATTTGCATTGCTTTGATGATCCCATTGAAGTGGTGCTTGTCAGTGTGTCCACAGGGGTTAATAACCCAATCTCCTGCAATAGACCTCTCCTAAGTGATTGAGCAAAGGTGGAGTGACCTTAGCTATCTCCTTGTGGAGTAGAACTGAGTTGACTTGTTTATTGTTTTTCTCCTCCTTCCTCTCTGCCCTCTATCTATGCTTGTTTTTGATTTGCTTGGCCTCTGGTATGCTTTACAGAGATGCCCTTTCCATGCATCACCATGGGTGCTGGTGCTGGTCTGGGACTTTTTGCGGCGCCCCCGTCTGGGGTCAGAAAACCCCGCGGCTGTGTTTGTCCTCTACCTTGTGATGCCAGAGCAACCGGAGGATTAGTTTGTCTTTTCCTCTCACCCTCCCTCCGCCTCTCTTCTTCATTCACACACGACTGTATATTGTTGGCGTGCCAAAGCTCGCGCACACATGTCGTATCCATAAACCCTGAGGACGTGCTGTTGGGGAGGCCCGCGTTCACACTCAGCCGCATGAACACATACGCGCGCACGACTGTTTTCCCGCCAAGCAGGATTTGTAGTATTTTCCCCCATGAATCTTGTGGCATTCGCCCGATAAGCTTCATCCTGCCAGTTTCGAGCTGCCTGGCCCTAAAATGTGTGTGAAGCCTCTGAGACCTCCTCTATCATTATTCATGAACATCATTATTTCGCAACTGTCTGCGTTCTTTCAATGAATTTTTCCCGGCGCCAAACTGTAGGCGGCCTCCAGTATCAGCATGTAACACTCTGATTCTTTTGGTTTTCACTCCAAAAAAAAAAAAAAAAGAAAAAAAAAATTAAGTATGTGTGAACCAGCCTAAAACGTGCCGCTGACAAGCATTTGGCTAAATCTTTCTAACACTTCATCACACCCCCTTCCTCCCCCCCAACACACTCTCTAATTGGTTTAATGTACAGTGAAATAGGGTCGGCTGTTTTCTTTTAAACTTAAACTGTGGACAGATCCTGCCTCTCTCGCCGAACGGCTGTCAGGTTCAGTTAGAAGCTTAGGTAGATTGAATAAAAAGGATCCGTTAAGCTGAAAATCCAATCTGAAGTGAGCTGGTTGCAAAGTATTCTTTAATAACTAAATGATGCATGAACTCCAACCGTGCTATAAGTCAATGGCAGAGGTTAAAGCAAGGACAATGTACTTCTCTTACAGTGTTAGTCTCACACATAACGTTCAATTTACAGCGAGAATCTTCCTCAGGCGAAACAAAACCACACGTGTCGTATTGAGCTTGCGTTCTGGAAAAAGCACAGGGTTCATATTCTTGGGGGATAAAGTTGACCTTGCACCTCCTCGCAGTTAGAGAATCTAACTAATGAAGCAAGGTCTGCATCAGAGAGGAGCACCGACAGCGTGTCGACATCAGTGTGTCTCCCATTATGCAGCAATGTTGTACACAACATATCAAGGCTACCAGTGCGATTATCACCTGGAAATTCCAAATAACGAGAATTCAGAGAGATGAAATATTAAAGATTTTAAGTGTTGCGTTTAAACCACATGAATTTTAATAGTCCATTCATTTTAATTGTTTTTATAGCAAGGATTTTGACAGAAGTATCTTTTTTTTTTTTTTTTTTAATGCTTCACACAGCCAGCGAGCTGCTTCACCACTTTGATCCTGACTGACTCTGGATGAAGTGCCATGAAATTTGATGCACACATTTATGTCTCTCTCAGAATTCGTTGTAATAACTTTGATGATCCTCTGACTTTTCATCCAGCGCCATCATTAGATGAAAATTTCAATTCGTCCAATGCTTCTGTTTGTGATTTGATACCTACAAAGTGAATGACGTTCCCATCAACCTCACATGTACTTTCTATAATATGAATGTGGTAAACATCATACAAACAGCTGTATGTCAGTGCTGTCAAAAGCACGGCTGTAGACTCACGACGCATGTTGCACCTGTCTAGTTGCCAGTGCCATTTAATTTAATCATTTCCATAAGTAATGCATTTGTGTTGATGTTTAAGAAACTGGATGGTTGATGGTTAAAAGAATCTGTCATTGCAAAATTATATTTAAGAGTAGTCTACCAATTTAGCATTGCACTCCCATATTGCACTTTTTTTCATTCCTCTTCCTTGTCAAAACCTGGTGTCTATATTACCCACAATGCAACCACAGATGGTTCAGGTGTATTATGCCAGTGGCAGCCTAAAGCAGAAATAAAGAGCAGACTACAGAGGTCTGGTATTCTGGTAATTCACTTCTTTCAAACCACATAACTCAAATTTGTTTTATTTCAAACTTTCAAACCCCTGATACTGACTCGAGTGACATCACTTGAGGCATAGCTCCTTCTGCAACCACAAAAGGCTTTATAAAACTTTTTTTCACATATGCATTAATCAATGTAAAGTCATTTCTCCTTTAAGGCCTGTTATGTATTCTGTATGTTTACTGTATGTGTTTCTATTTCAAGCTCCAAACATATTACTATGTTGATGCACACATTCAAGCATGTGTGAGATGATAAGAAAAACACCAATTACTGTTAATGTGAAGTCTCTGAGGGCTGAGGAGGATCATGACCTTTGTTTTTCATTAAAGAACAATTCCACGTCTTGGGGGCAAATTCTGACCACACCACATTCTGGGTAACGTACAAGTCGAGCGTCCACTTCGGTCGCAGAGCACATTATGCTCGGTCCGTTCTTCAGTCATCAGCAGAGGCCGAGGCAGACGTGAAGCCCTCTGCAAAGAGGAGCCCCGGGCTATACGCTTCATCCAGACAGACTCTGCACACAGCTGAGGGCCAGAATCATCCCTGCCCCGTCCCTCCTGATCGGGGAGGGCGAGGGGGACCCAGAGATGCACTGGCCTACATAACCATAATGAGCTGGGCCGTTCACGTAGACAGCAAGCTAACACGGCCAGACATGTGGCTAAGTTAAGAGGGGAGGCAGCGTAACCCAGCCGCAAACCCGCGGATGTGGGAGTGGCGTGCGATCGGGTATTGATGGGCCTTTTTGCTAATCTCCTTTGAGAGGTCTGACAGTGAATGAATGGGAAGAGATTTAGTGCCCCCGAGGCACATCCGAGGGTAATAATGAGGCTCCACGTGATGTCGTGATTACCTCACGACTCTCCTGCCCGTCATGGTATGAACATGTAGAACACTGTCATAAGAACACACAAGTTAACAGTGATAGATTGAATCAAGTTCAATCCAGCAGTCATAGATGTTTTTTGCATACGTCAGTTAAATTTGTCATTGATGAATTTGTTTGGTGCAGCGCTTCAGTACAATTGCAGATATTCTCATAAAGATGAGAATGTGAGTTTCCATCAAGTTATGTATGTTCATAGATTAGATGTGTATGCATGCATGATGTTTTTAGGTCATGTGATTTCTATTATGCTGTATTCACTGCTTAGTGTGTGTGCAAGGCTGTTTTGTCTGCAGCAATAGATCATGATTTGAAATAAAATTAAATTGAATTCACTCCACTAGTACACACACTCATAGCACACTGCCTCAGGAATGCACGAGTTAACAAGAATAACAAATTAAATAAAGTTAAATCTAGTCAAAAATGTTGTTTTTGTGTGTTATCAGTTAATTTGTTGCATTCGGAAACCGGAGAAATTAGTTTACTGGTGCAGAACTTGAGGGAAATTTAAGAAATTCTCATTAAAATGAAACAAAAAGCCGAGTGCACAACGAGTCGTGTGTGTTCACGGGCTGCACGCGTGCACATTTTTTTTTTTTTTTTGTCTTAGTGAATATGATTTCCATTGTGCTGTGTGCGATGTGCCGTTTATGTGCTGGCTGTTTTATCTTTTACTGCTCTGGACCTTCATCTGCAGTCGAATTGAATTGAACCGAATGGCTGTGCTGGTACGTGCCCTCGCACACATACGCACACAAGCAGCGAGCGGTGCCAGTGTTATCTGAGCAAATGCATGGCCCATTAGCTGTTTTGCGGCAGTAATAAAATTCCTGTGCATAATTCATGGCTCTGTGCTTTCAGCGACTGTCATGGTGTAGAGCAGCTTGAAGTTAACTGCATATCAAATTTAAAATAAGCTATTAAAACAGTCTTACAGTAAAGATTGATTCGTCTTGTCTTTTGAACTTCTTTATGTTGTATTATTGCAAGCGAACTGAGCTGCATCAAAGGTGAAAATTAGTTATTGATACATAATTTCTCTGAGGAAAAAAAAGGCCTTTTCTGTGATTAAACATTTTTTTTTTGCTGTATCCAATTAACACCATCGCACCTCTGTAAAGATGTTTCCTATTTCTGTCCTCCTAATTGTTTTGTCGTACAGTCTATTTATGTTCACTGTATGACTCTGTCTGTCTTTCTTCCTCTCTCCCCATCTGCGCCTCTTGTTATGTGAGGGGTTGTACAGTTTTATGTAAATGGCGCAACGATAAAAAGACAGAATCTCTCCCTCTGAAATGACAAAACTGCCACGATTCCACCCTTTTGTCTGTGGATTTGCTTTATTCTCATAGATGCTCTGCAATCCTCTGAAGGTGCCATAACGTCGTGTGTTAACCAAATTGAACCTGACAACTGTCTCATTCATTTGCAGCCAATGTTTGTTCCAGAAGTTAGAAACAACAGCCTCTTGCATTCCTGCATCTCCGGCGAAAACTGTAAATGCTTGCGAAAAAATAAAGTAGCGCGTCACCCCGAGGCTTCTCTCTCTCTCTCTCTCTCTCTCTCTCTTTCTGATGTACACCACAGACAACACCATACATAAAGAACCCTTCTTATCTTATTTGAGCAGTTGCTTTAGGTATTTCTGCAAACTCCAAGGGGCTAGAATTATAAATCACTGTGAAACAAGATGGCAATCAGCGAGTATTGTTGCAAAGAAGACTAATGAAACCACCCACCCTGGTAAATGACCTGGAGATCTGCTGCGATACTGACTCCCCACAGTCACCGAGATGCGATACACTGGATCTCTCACACGCAGTCTCCCACGATGCGCCTTGAGCTGGCCCAGGCCAGATAAGGCCACAAAGGCAAACCAATGGGGCTCTTTGTCTGTTTGTTCCATTACGGGAACACAAGCTTATTTCAGATTTGGCCGGGTTCTGAGTAACCGCCACAGAGGACATTATAATTTTATCTGAGAGAGGGATAGAATTGTGTGTTCGCGCGAGCTGGAATTCCCCGTGGTAATTCACATTTAATTGTAAATACATGCTACAACCTTTCTTTGGAATAAATTAACATGTTTACTATTGTTGCTGTGTACTTCCAAGGACCTCGAAATGATCAAAGGAGCGAGTTTGTTTGAAGAACGGAGCATTCAGCATATTTTAAGTTAACAAGAGCTGAGTTCCCCTCTACAGCAGTCGGCTAGTGTCATCTCCCCGACAGCCCTCCCCTCATCACATGCGAGACATCATCTATTTTTATCCGTTTTATTACTATGTTCACATCTCACCATACATGGATATGAAAGCGATGGCTCCCAAACGACATCATTATTATCTCTGACTGCCATGCTAAATCACCTCATTTATCTCTCATTGGCGTGCCAAGTCTGAGCGAAACCCCTGGAAATAAGAAACAAACATAAAAGAGTTGTGGGAGGACAAAAAGAGAAGATGCGTTCCTCTAAACTGCAGAATCACACTTGTAGCATCCATATCATGAATCTGCATTTGCTGCACCTACACAAACATATGGCTCCATTTCCTGCACAGCTCAGAAGATGGGATTTTAGATGTGCTAATAGGTCATGCTAGCAGTATCCCCCTGCTTTCAGTCTTTATGCTAAGCTAGGCTAATAACCTCCTGTCTCCACATTCAAGGCCCAGACATGAGTGTATCAATCTTCTTCTCCGTCTCCGCAATAAGGAGAATGAGCATAGGCTATTTTCTAAAACCTCACATTATTTCCTTGTTATTTCCCTCCTCCTCAAGTTTCCTGAGGTGATATGTTCCACATTGTGTATCATCCTATCACATCCTGTCTGCACACAGCTGAAACTGTGGTTTGTGAAACAGTAAATTATCTGCTCTCATTATGCTTCAGTGATTAATACAGTAGTGAAACTGGATGCCCTTCTAATAACCGTCTGCCTGCATCGCATCCCACTTGGTCTTTGCTCAGCTTCCAGTCTGAACTCCCACCTTCAAGTCCAAGAGACAATTAACAGGATCATGCTTCCAGCAAATGCCTTTTGTGATTTCCTGTGTGCATGCATGTGGCTTTGTGTGCGTGCATGTGTGTGTTTGTGTCCTCAGAAAGGATTAAGATAGAGTCTGAGTTATGGCAGCTGCCTTAAGAGGGAAATGGAGAGGGCGGGATAGAAAAAGAGAGACAGTGATGGAGAGAGCAAGAGAGAGAGAGAGAGTGTGAGAGAGGGAGACAGACCTGGCGCCCTGCACTCAGCACTTTCACTGACTGAGCACAACAGTGTGGATGTCACCGACTCTTAAATCACTCCCAACCTTCTTCGAGCTCCATTTACATTTCAGGGAAATCCTCCTGCCTTGAGCCAAAGAGGTTGTTTTACTTAACTGTCTCAGGATACAAATATCAATTACTGTAATGTAGCTGCTGCTGAAGTGTGTGCGGCTGCTCGGTGATAGAGGGGCTTTGCTATTCTGCAGCAAGGAATGCATATTAAGTGGGATTTTTGGAATGTGGACAAAACTTCACCGGAAAAAAAAAAAATCTGATTTCTTAAAGAGCTAATGTTCCGACGGATTAAAAAGTTGTTTTTAATCTGCACAGTTTGTGGCAAATGGGGTCCTCTGGTGGTGAGGACAGCTCAGATTATGGGACCATGAATGAGAGGTGAAGTCAAAATTTAGGTGAGAATGCAAAAGTTGTTAGCATGTTAGCATCTGCTTTTATTAAAACTGGCACATTTAAATCTTTTGGACAATGGCTGAAAAAAGTTTATTTTAAAAAGAAGACCGCGACTGTGGATCTTTGACAGCAGCCATGAGGTAAAGCAGACTGTGCTCAAACTGGAAGACAGTCGACCGAATTTCCTGCGTGCCGGAAATCCGATCAATCATGCAAGAGCCAGATCATTGATCAATCAGGCAGTGAATCAGACGCCGTGACCCCATTCAAACCGCACGTCAAATAACGACTGATCGGGCAGAAATTAGGCCTGATTCTAAAATAAGTCTGAGGCGACAAATTCCAATCTAAAATCTGCCTGACCTGAATTTTCAGCACTTTTTAATCATCAATATTTAACAGAAAAATGCTCATTTGATTTCAAATTAATGGCAGTTTAATGGTTATAAATACTGTGTTAAACGGTAAACAAAGAGAGGAACCAACAGTCCTCCGGTGGACTGTCAATGGAGCATCTCTGATTGGAACCAGATACTGCCCTTCTCTATGATTGATGGCCTGTGCACATTACAAATCACTCAGGAGTATTAGATTGCTCATTAGCATGATGATGGGGAGAGGATGGATCTTAGGTTAATTACTGATGAAGAGTCTAATAAGGGTGCCTCCTCAGTGCCTCGGCAGGGCGTTCGTAAGTGTGCTTGGGAGTCGACTGACGACAACTTGCAGGATATTAACTCCAGGTCTGCAAGAATCCACACCCGGAGCATCGTATCAAAAAAGGCCATGATGCATGACAAGATTTCTTATATGTAAAAGTACTTTTTCATCTCACTTTCTCTGTCTTAATCCTCTGAGCTGGACCTAAAACGCTCATGGATACTGAGTGAGTCCTTCAGTGGGTCCAGAACTGCAGGGCTCTTTCTTGCTAGATTTATGTCTCTGTCTCCTTCCTCTGAACTCGAGTGACTTTTAAACCAAATAATTCATGTCGATGTAATATTAAAACAAATTAGCATGAGCTCGTGAGTTGGCTCAGGTGGACAGCTCGACTTGCCGCTAATGTACACTCGCACACGACATCCTCGGCTTGACGCTTCACACAAAGGAGGCCTATTTAAGCTTCCAGCGCCCCTCCCAGTCGTCTGCCGATCGCAAACTCGACAGTAAATAAATGTAAGACAGCTGCAAACTCTTGCTGCTTTGTGTGCTTAGGCAATATCAAAAAGCCATGAGGCTGCTGAGGATGCTGGCTGTTTTATTGCTCCGCATGTGGGCAACATCATGACATTCGCTGGATGCTAATTTCTGCCGTTACGCCGCCGTCATCCATCTTTGTGCAGCGTTTGTATCGGTATTAATTGTGAATTTCCTGCTTTTTCCGGCGCCGCAGAACATTTCACAAGAACGGTCGGCTCCAAGTCATGAATCTTTGAGAGCGTAATGTGTTCGAGTTAGTAAATAAATAAAGCTGAATGGCTGATGTCTGCTGCTGCACGTCAGGTGGACTGCAGGGTTTGGAGTTATCCATTCACTTCAATGGATGGGATATAGACTGCATTGGCAGAGATGCTTTGTCGGGAAAGGGTGGTAGATTCTCGAATAGCTGGCATCTAATGCGTTTTTGAAGAGGCCTTACTGTCATCGCTCCCATCTCCTTTGTGTGAAACTTGGATGCTTATGTGAAGTGACAAACTCATATCACATAAATTCTATATGTGTGCTCACATAGAAACACTTTCCATGTGCGTTGGCTGATTGTATGAAATGTTTTCCCTATAGGCCTGAGACAAACTTCAACATCATATATAATATGTTTTTCATACCTATAGTATAACTGTATGTTCAGTTCTCCACATTCTTCTCCTCTCAGCTTGTCTTCATTTGAAACACAATGCTTAATTCCCCAGTCGGTCTTGTACATAAATAACCACTCTCCACCTCTCATTTACCAGAGATGGATCGCCCCCATTAATGTGGTTTGCGCTGCTAAATTATTTAACATGGAAGATGAGTGAAATGTGTCAGGTTATGACTACAAGCAAAAGGAAGCCCAGACGAAACCTAAGATAATGGTTCTCATCTGAGGTAAAGTCTACTGTAGAGAGTCTATGAGGAACTCCCCTCGGAGAAAGAAGCATTTTACAGCTTTTTTCTTCATGTTAACGAAGCTATGTTTAGAAAACTGTGCTGTACGCTCGATATATGCATGAATCCATCACTGGCGCTTCGCTCAAAAGTGACACTACCGAATTGCGACATCTCAGCTTGCTCCTGTGAACAATGAAAGAGCGTCTGAGTTTTTGAAACTGAACTCTTGATAACCTTCAGGAATATAGAAAAAAAAAGTAGAGTGTTGATAGTTTTGGGGGGAACTTTAGTCCAAATTCATCTGGGCCACATTTTCATTATACAGATTTTAATTTGAAATACTGAAAAGCAGTGTTAAATATGCCAAGGAAGTGTTAACAATTTTTGGAAATGATATTTTCACACCATCAAAGCTCATTTACGCTCAGCGGTTTCTGTCTCCCTCTCTTTCCTCAGAGCCGTATGTAACGCTACCTGTGATCGCCGTCCTCCGGTTGACATCACTCGGAGGACGAATTCAAACATTGTTTAGATTTTTAAAATATGTGCCTGAGTTTAATGAATGGGCTTCAGTGTTTTGGTGAAGAGGCCCCTTTGATAACTAAAGTAAAACCAAGGTGCCCCGGTTGGATTCATGTTGAGGCTCAATGAAACCTTTTGATTAAGTGAAAAAAGGTTATTGCTGTTGTCATATGCAACTTAAGCTTAGGTGATTTTAATTTGACTTTACTTTAAGGATTCTATTGTATTTTGTGATTTTAATTAAAGCTTTTGCAAGCATTTTAATTTAATTAATTAATTTCCTTTCAATAGTCAAGATATTTCAGAGCCAAACTGTAACGCCCGGTTTTGTTTTTTCAAAGCTGTCCCTCAGCTCAGCAGGAATGTTCACACACATGCACAGGAGGGAGGACTGCACAATTTCTGTTAAACACAAGATGGTGAAACGTACAAAGTGTGACTGTTGCATTCTGGGTAAGAGACGGCTATGTTGGCTCGGCTGAGGCTCGTGAGTTTGCCAATACAGGATTCCATCACACAGATGGTGAATGTTTGCAGGAGCCAGCCCCAGTGAAGGTTGTTATACTTTTATGTTTCCTTTGATACATATTGGCGGGTTCCATGTTTCATGCATCACATCCGCACATGAAATGAGCGGTCCATTTTTTTTCTGATCCATTTCTGTTCCAAAGGAAGCGTCTTTTAAGTGCTAAAATGCACAAATGAGCCCGACAATAGACACTGTTTAATGTTTTGAGTCATCCATGTTCAATTTGAAGTGGAGCATGGTCCAACAGTTTGGAGACAGATGTGTTGAAAAACGGATAGATTCATCGTTTTTGAAGCCAAATCTGAATAAAAATGTTTCCTCAATTACAGAAGCTCTGGTTGTGAGAAACTGACCACCGTGCTTGTCAGTCATCAGTGCTGGAGGATGTTGGACATGGAGCAGTTGTTGGGCTCTCAGAAACCAGGATACATTTTTATCTTTATTCGGTTTTATTTAACTGGTGGCTCTTGGCGAGATCTGTGACAGATGCAGGAAGCAAAATAAAGTCAAACAGACCTCATAGGAAGCAGTAATTTTTTTACTAATATGTAAATAGGTTTGGCTGACTGTAATGTGATCAACCATTTAAAAACAAAAAAAAATGGATTCATCCTGGTTTTATTCTGTGTTTAAGCCCAGTGAGACACTGCAGTTTAGCAGTTAGTGAAACAACATATTAAAAGAGTCTGTTTTGAAAAGCTAATTAATGACAGACACTATTATTTTTGCAGCTTATGTGCTTCCAATTAACCAACATAGTGTCAACATAAAGCCTAAGGTTACTTTAAACTGACTTGCATGACATGTTGTGAGGTTACTTCAAGGAAGAAAATGGATCATCTGTGGCAAAAATATAAAATAATAGTATTTAAAGCAAAGCAGCGTAAAACAGCGGCCCCGGTGGCAATAAGTGGTAATTACACTCTTTGTACATTGTAAAACATTTTCTTGACTCATTTGCTTTAATGATACCATGTTTAGTTAATATGTCTGATGTTCCTAAATATAACAAAACAGTAAAAAATCATAGTCACAATTTAAAGTATTTCCAAGCAAGAGTATTTTTCTATCACACATCTCTACTGGTTATAATATATCATATGTTGCTATGCTTCATCCATAACTGTCAGTGTGATTCTAAGCAGACAAACACGTCCATATTAAATTTGGTTCAGACGAGATACTGTGTCAGTGGCTTTGGGATAGATAACATCAGATCCGTTACACTGTTTTAAAAAAAAAAGCAGCATTTAGGAAACGTTTCATTAGGGAATCTAATTTTAACAAACTTAATGACTTTTTGATATCGGTGATCTGTCTCAAAGCTGGGTCAATTACCCAAGCTTGTAGGACAGCTGACAAGCAGCATTTTACATCGCCCACAACAGCGCCGCTCTGGTTTTATCACAGTAGTTTCCCATGAGCGTGCACTGACCCCACCTTCTAAAGCGCAGCTCATCTTAATTGCCTGGAAAATTATCATCTGTGCTGGGAAAAGCGAGGCTCAAAGTTTGTCTTAATTTATTCTGTCCTGGCTCAGTGATGACTCTGTCCAAGGCGTAAAGTGCCAAGCTGGAAGAAATGTGTGTTAATTGGTGTAGTCTGAGCTCTTGTCTTCATCTTCTCTGTCCTCTGGTTATTTAAAACACTTGGCAAAATCATATTACATTGCAACTTTTTTTTTTGTTTGTTTTTGACAAATCTGATATAGCAGCTTTTTGAATAATGTGAGGTGTGAAGGCTCTGCAGATTTGACACTTTTAAAACAATGAGAGAAGTTTTTCACTGAAACTTCAGATCTGTTTTTTAGATATATATATATTTTTTATATTTGCTAACCTTTTGTGTCAAACCCTGCCTGAATGAACTGGACAGTAATAACATCCCATTGTTTATTGTATCAATTTATTCCCTGAAACAATATCTTCAATTTCATTTAATAAGTTTAAGGATCATGAGCTCTAATTCCAAAAACATTGGGACGTTGTTTCAATAAAACACAATATAATAATTTGCTAATCCTATTTGACATATGCTCAAAACAGTACCAACACATTATATTTAAAGTTTTACCTCATCAACTTGCATTTTCATCAACAACCATCGTTTTTTGGAATCAGGGTTGTATAAGATACAGCGGCAGTAAATAATCTGTAATGCAACCATATTGACAAAAATGAAGTTGGACAAGGGGAAATCACACACAAACAGAATAATGTAGCCTACATACTGTCAGACGGCCTTGGCAAACACTAATCTTTCATTGTTCCTCCTATGGTTAATAATGAAATCATTTGCCAAGAACCACTGTTACTATTATGTCCATGACAAATTGACAGTGACTACATCAATAATAGCATCACTCCTGTGACCAGATGTGAAATTAATCATAAAATGAAGACATCAAATATTGGTCACGGATCTCACATGGTTGTATTTTATTAGAGAAGGAAAATATCCTTCTGACAGGATGATTATAACAGCATGGACTTTATATCTGGCAGCTTTTGCTATTATGTTCATATGTGGCTACAGCATCAACATTGGAATAGATTTTGGAAAGATCTCGTGCTCAACAGTGAGACTGCCATCAGGATCTGAGAGGTTTACAGAAAATCACTATTGGAAATACCTTGTCATTTGAAACAAATGCTCCACGATGAAGGACAGAAACAAAACAGGCTTCTCGTTCTTAACCGACAACCTTTTATTTTCTGAAATGGATCGAGTTAATGATTCATGTAGAGGACAAGGAAAGCTCGGATCATCTCATCTCCTTGGTCTTGGAAGTAATGCTGGGTGGGGTTGTTACTGCTGGTAGTATGCTAGTAAGTCAGTTTGCAGCTTACGTTACAGCACAAATCAAGTCCTTACATTTTGCTCTTGCATTTTTGGTTTTGCAAAATCTAAAAAACAGGAGACCACCCTCCAAACTCTTTATGAGCAGAGTATCACTTCTTCATACAGTCCAATATTGATGGAGAAATTCAAAGCTTGACAGCCTTCATTTACATTTGCAATATATATACTGCTTGTATGTATATACTGTAAATCGGAAAATCTCCGTTCACTTAATTGGGCGAATATTCGTCTGCAACAAGGCCCAAGTAATGAAGTGAGAGCTTAAATCCAAACAACCCATCTTCAGCACTTCTTTACCCACAATCCTTCAAACACAAATAGAGCAGTCGTCCAGATTTCCACTAATCCGCTATTTGTTACTTGGATAGTTGTCTCGTGTAGCTGAGCTCTCACTGTGTGGTTTCCAGTCCAGCAACAGAAACGTCCCATTTCACATTTTGTTTGATTTAATATGTGGTGGGTAGGTGTGATATGAAGGCAGGACAGATTCCAGGTCATGTTTGTTTGATCTCTTCTGTATGGGGAAATAAACAATGAGTGGAGACGCGTGTGTTGAGGCGGCCAACAGTAGGAGTCGATGTTGGATTGGAGATCTCGTGTCAACCCACACAAGATGGACTGAATTCCCTTTGGATTGAGATGCTGTCCTGGGACCAAGACAGGAACCGAGCCCAAGGGGTGGATGGGAGGATTTATTTTATACTGTAGCTATGTTATCATCTGACATGTGCTGCAGCTTTAAAGCCTGGAGTCATAATGTAATGCATGATTATTTATTGAAAATAAAGTCAGCGATTCATTAATACATGGCCTTTGACACTTTGTGCCTCATGTCATTCGACTCTTATTCATAAATATCGCTGTCTGTCCTGGTCAGGAAACCAAGTGGTTTACCCAGTAAGTTTTAGTGTGTGTGTAATGTCAGTGTGATAATTATTATGTACTCAAACCGTGAAAAGAAGTGTAAATTGTGCTATACAATAGGCGTGAATGTTGTGCTGCTTGTTTACTTCATTTTCTGGCAACTGTGAATACGATGGTGTTCAGGCCTGAATCTCAAGCGTTGGATGTCGAGACCTTGCACGAACCTTTAATGCGACCACAGTCGTGAAAATTGAGGTTTGATTTTCAGATGCAGATCAGACTCCCTTTCCTTGATCCTGCTGGAATGGACTAAGGTTTTCTTGAGTCGCCAGGTTTGACCAAGTGAAGCTGAGCAAAGCATGAACGCCACTTAACTCATAAATATCTGTCTTTTCATTGTTTATGGCCCTTTGTGCTCATACCTGATGTGCACATTAATAAACGCCGCTCTGTGGTGTTTACACACGCTGTATGTGCTCTAATCTACATCCTCACTTCACTTTCATTTGCCTTTTGTGAAGCCCAGCTCAATAAAGTCTGAAATTTCCCAGCCGCATACTGTCAGAGGTCTCCCCCCAACCACTCAATGACAATAACAGTCCACCAGGGGAGCGATGTTGGGGGACCGATTGCAGGTCTGCTCAATAGGTCTGCCAGCAAATTGCTTTTTAATGTTTCGCACAATAGCCCAAAACAAAGTGGATTGTTGTCCGTAAGCCGTACGAGGCCATTTAAGTGAGTGTGATACATGGCTCACAAAGGACTCCAGGTGTCAACGCCACTGTGGGAAGAAAGAGACGGCTGTGGTGATGGGGGGAAGGTGAGCGTGAATTAAGTGTATGTGTCTCAGGATCTTCATGTTCAGTCGGCTGAGTGTGAGATAAACACTGAGGGGGGGAGATGCTCTTGAATAAAGGTTTGCTGAGACCTGTGCAAAAAACTTTAGAGTCGTATTCAGGGCTGGTTCCAACCATTGTGATGCTCAAGGCCCAAAATGCCCCCCCCCCCTCAATCGACAATAAAAATATGGACAGCAAACTTCACCACAACAGTTTCAAGACAAAAATTTATTTTTTATCTTTATATATTTAAGATAAATTCTCAAACAAACAAATCACATATCAATGAGTGAATAATTTGATAAACTATTACCAATGACCTTTGACCTTTAGTAACATCCCTGCAGGCACAATCTAGACACTAAACATTTTAATGTTAACATAAGACGACATGCTTCTATATCCTCTCCATTTTTTATTTCTATATTTTATCATTATTTCTTTTTCAAGTTTTGACATTTTGATCTATAAATCCTAACTACAAAGTGTTTTCAGTCATCCTCGGGGTTTCAGTCTGTGGATGGCAATGTCGGTCGGTTGGTCCACCACTTTGTTCTAGACTAAAGTGTATCTTATCTTATCTTACACTATCTCAACTATTAGATGGATTGCCGTGAAATTCTGTACAGACGTTCGTGGTCCCCAGAGAGTGAATCCCGCTGGCTTTGGTGATTTTTATCCTCCAGTGCCACGAAGAGGTTGACATGCTTTTACTGAAATATCTCAACAGCTACTTGATGGATTACCATGAAATTTAGTTCAGACATTCATGTCCCCTTCAGAGTAATCTGTGATCTGACCTGACTTTTCCTCCAGCGCCACCAGCAGGTCAAAACTGTAATGTGCCCAATAGTTTTGACTTCTACAGAACTAAAGATGGAGGTGTTGCAATTGATGAGAGAACAACTCTACATGACATTTTTCAGCGTACTCTAGATATTTCAGTCAGATATTTTCAGAGTGACGCCACAAGGGAATGTTTTTTTTTTTTCTTTCTTTTTTCATCTGTTTCCACTGAGGGTTACAGCTCCAACCATGGACCCCTGTTGTACGCGTCAACCCATTGCCTTAAGCTCCCAGCGCCACATCTGCTGCATTTGTACAACAGACAGGCAGCGCGCTGTAGGACGCATCTAAACCGAGGACCTCGCCTGAATAATATTAATTAAACCTCCCTAACTAATTGTGTGTTACTTTTTGCTGTCAACCAATTATGTTTTACACTCTTGGGGAGAAGCAAGATCCCCTGCTCACTGTGAAATTCCAGCTGTCATTGAATTTCAATAAGCATGTATTTAATTAACATACTAGGCCACTGGAGCGTATCAATATTTATTCCTCTTACAGACAGACAGCAGAGCGTTTGTTCTGCCCACAGTCAGCTGAAGACGCCTGGCGAGTTGACACAACATGCAGGCGAAAACATTTGATTGAGGACCTATAATAATGTTTACCTTGCGAGCGCGGCTGTGAGCGGCGTGCTTAATGTATCGCCTGGTTTGAAAAGCGTCTGACGCCGGCGTTGCGAGAGGGAGGCCTCGTGATGCCACATGCAGACGCCGATTCAAAATGCTCCGGTGGTGCGAATTTGGCAAGAGCAGATATTGATGTGAGTTTTGCTTTCCCTCCGCCGTCCGTTTGTCTTCCACGTCTGTCCCGTGTTGTTCTTTTATCAAGCGCTGGTTTTGACAGCACAACAGAAATCATCCATCATCTAGATTTACCCCCACAACCCTAATATCTAGCAGACAGTCCAATGCCATAACACCACAGGCGACAAATGCATTTGAGAGGAAGGGGATGGTGTAGTGGAGTGTGTGTATGCACAAATACTGTGTGAGTGTGCTTGCAGTAGCAAGAAGCATAGGGATGGGGAGGTATAATAGTGACAGAGTGAGGTAAACTCAAACTCCAGCTGCCATGCCATAGGCAACTGGCCGAATACCCCCCCCCTCGTCGCTGGGTCAGCAGAAAAAGTGCACAAAACAGCATCAATTGATTCATCCATGATATCAGGAGGAGGAGAAGGCCTATCTCTGTACAGCAAGCCTCCTCCCTCCCTTCCTTTCATTCCAGCCTCTACCTGCTTCCTCACAGCGCTGTCACACATAATGAGGCCCGAGTCGGAGACGGCGCGAACCGAGAAGCCAAGACAGCCACCGCGGCACAAACAACAGTCGCCGAGGCCCAGCGGACCGCGCTGGAAATGGTACATATTTTAGCATAATGCTCTGCCGCTCCCCCTCGCCGTCCCCTGTGCTTCACACAGCAAAAGAGCTGTGTATTATTCAATGATGTGTCTACCGATCCAGTGGTCCCGTAAGGCTCGCGAGGTCACAGATTCAAATGATGTCACATGTGTCCCACCTAATGATTCCCCACAGGGACAGGTTTTAGAAACTGTTGGGGAGTTGTTTTCCAGCGCAGGGTGCAGCAGGTCGGGCTGAAAATTCAAGGGTTTTTTCATATGAAGACAGGTGCACAGAATATTCTCTGCCACCAGTTCAAGTCATGGATTTCCTCCAGAGTAGCTGCATCAAGGTTTTTAATCCTTAGCTGGGAAAACAATTAATTCCCTCTAAATTTTAATTGGACATTCATAATGTACGTTTTGTTCAGCTCGCCCCCCCTGGTTCGTTCTCCCTCTTCAAACGCCCTTCATCACCCTGCCCGCTAAACATATAGATACTCTCCCTGAAATCTGTGAACACACATAAATGCTTGAATCAATTCTGCAGCCTGAGATGGGATGAAAATGAATCGCTCTCCAGGCCCTGCGTCCAGGAACCGTGTTTGGCTTCAGCCGGCTGTTTAATAATTTCCCTTTTTAATTTCACATATAACCAGCTCAGTTGGTAGAAGTTCAGGAAGGCAGGGCTATCAAGCAAAGCCACCTAAAAGGTGTGCAAACAGATAAGTACAGACTTGCCAGTGTCAAGACTCTGTTAGTCCACGTAAATACACCACACACCTCTCAATTTTATGCACCGGAGACGATAAAATGAGAAGATTTTTTTTTTTCCACATTAGGGCGCCTCAGGGCTTGAAAGTAGAGGATCGAGGCAGCTTTTTACATCCCCTCCTTCTTCCATTTCATCCAGCGAGCTCACACATTTGAAGAGGTTCTTTTTTTTTTTTTGAAGCGCTATCGTGTCAAGCTAAGATTAGCGGAGAGATCGTAAAAAGTGAAGTAATTACCAGAAGCACGTGATTGGGATGTCATTTGTCTGACAAGGGCTAATTAGAGACGTCCCTTCTCGTCATCTCTGCTCCGATGATGGTCCATAACGGTGGGGGACCAAAGCCTGGTTGTGAACTTTCCCTACATCGGCAAGATAATTTGTGTCACTTAGGTCATATTAAGTTTTTTAACCAACCTTATATAACGTCTTTCTCTTGACCTCCACTCCTTTTGTCACATTTGCCTCGACGTACAGTGAATCTGCAGCTCAGAGTCTGCCCAAGGGCGCCGCAACTTTTGTTCCTGTGACGTCTCGAGTTCAGACACAAGCGCACCATGCAGCGACGAGCTATGATGTGCAATACGAGAGGGGAGAGAAGAGAAGGCTTCTGTGAAAAAAAAAAAAATCTCACATCTGAAAATGTAATTCTGCCACACTCTCTGATAACAGTGTTTTTAGAAGGTAATAGTTGCCTTTTCTAATCAGCCTTTTTTTTTTTATTCACAACTTAATCTTTGTTTTGTGCGCTGAATTCTTTTGATACGACTTTTTGAAGACGTGATACTGAATAACTGTGATTCCATCTTTTCATGTCTTCCCACTGAGCTATCTTCAGCTGTCTTTTCCACGGTTTCAAAGGCTGTTTGTTGGGCTTATTGCATTGTTTGTTTGCTGTTTCATCACCTCTGAATCATAGCGCTTATCGTGCCAGTTTTATTCCTTTATTTATATTTCTTGGTCCATATGGTTCATATTTTTGTTGTCGATGCAATATCACAGCAGCCATGTGTTGTCCGACTAATATAGTACAAAGTAGTAGAGTATAAATCCAAAGCATTGTGTTGAATAAAAGCAGTTTAATAACAACTTTGTATTGAGAATAATATAGAATCCATATGCAATTTCTCAACTGCTGTTATTCAAATCAAAGAGCTTGTGATTACCTCCTACTCTGAGTTCTTTATTGAACAGGACTGTGATCTATAAGAAGCCTGAACGAGGCGCAGCATTCAACTAAAATCCAACAGAGGCGATTCAGCCTCTGACGTCCAACAATCATCATTTCCTCTGTTTCCTGTTAATCATTAGTCTAATTTTATGTTACATTTCGGGACCTCAGATTTGCCGTCACTGTACTTTCTCTTCTCTTTGCCCTTGACCAAGTCGCTGGCTGAGAACCGGAGTCGGTCCCCAGGCGCTGCACAGTGGCTGCCCACTGCTCCCAATATTCAGGATGGGTTAAATGCAGAGAACAAATTTCCCCACGGGGATCAATGAAGGGTAACTTCACTTTAAATTCTTACTTTAAGGCTCCCTAAGTCTTTCAGTGGTGTAATATTTCATATCAGTCACAGGAATTCTCCTTGTGTCCTGACTTCAACTTGTGTCACGTCATCGTAGTAAAAGCACATGAACAAGGAAAGAAAAATATTTCTTGACACAAAAATAAAAAGTATTTATAATTTATAAAGATCAGGAGCAAAAGATAATATGATTTTTCAGAACAATCCCAACACTGATTGTAGGACAGATGCAACAGCAGCAGGAAGGCGTAGGTCTTGGGTCTCGGCCTCCTTCAGCTCCGTACAGAAGAAGAAGAATGGTTGCAGGGCACGTTCACCAGCAGGAGGAAGTGTGTTTCAGCAGCATCAGTCTATAAACTGACAAAGTATTCAGATGAAGAGACTCAACTAAAGGGAGCTGTGGAGGATGAAGGGCGATGGAATTAGATTTATTACTGCTGCAAATTGTCTCCCAAACACTGCAGTCAAGGTGGAGACCCCGTCGGCTTTAGGCGTCGCTGTAGCAAACAACTTATATATTAACTCTTGTTAACATGTGTGTTTGATGGTGCATTCCTCTGATTTTACACATGAAGTTCAGTTCAGTCATCACTGGAAGTCCGATTCAGCCTTTTGCAATTTGAAGAATGCTATTTAAGTGCATTATGGGAAATGAAGGATCCAGTATTTCTGGGCCTAAACAGATATTTTTCCCTCTGCTGCTTTGATTCTGATGCTTTGATTTTGACCATTTGTTTTTTGATGTGCATTACTAAATCACTGGATTGCTCATGTAAGAGCTTAGGTAAATTATCAATGTTTTTTCCAAGAATCTGAATTTGATGGCAGCAACATGTTTCAAACAAGTTGGGACAGGAGCAACAAAAGACTGTGAAAGTTGTGGGCTGATTGAAAACACCTGTTTGGATCAGTCCACAGGTAAACAGGTTGATTGGTAACAGGTGATAGGATCATGATTGGGTATGAAAGGTTCATCCTGGAAAGACTCAGTCGATCACAAGAGAGGATGGAGAGAGGTTCAGAACTGACCTCCATTAAACTTATAGTGTCCAATCATCCAGTTGTGCAAAGTGCCTGAATAAACCTTGAGCATTTTTCATTTTTTAAGATCTATAATGAGGCTTTTTATGCTTTTTTAGAAAAATTTACAAAACATATAAATATTACATTTCTCAACCAAACCTTAATATGATGAATATGCTAATCTTTACAGTCTGTGAAAGGACTGAACTGCTGTTCTGTAATTCCCATTGTTTTTCTAGCAGGTGAGATTAATCTTAAGGCAAGGTAAATTTATTTGTATCGCACTTTACCACAACAAGGCAATTTAAAGTGCTTTACATCAGACAGAAAGGCAATAAGGAAAGATATAAAAGAAAAACAAGGCAATACAAAAAGACACACGAATTGGATTTTTTAAGAGTAAAGCCAGATAAAATATAAAAGTAAGTTAAGATACAATAAGAAAAACAAACGCTGGAATGAAAATTGCAGCGCAGGATATGAATAAATAGTCACAGATCTGAGTTAATAAAACGCTGTGGCAAACAAGAGAGAAGAGAAAAGTCTCACACCCTGATTTAAGAATTACTCAGTTGGAGCAGACTTCAAATTTTATGGGAGCTTGTTCCAGGTATGTGGTTATAAGAGAAACAAGCATATGTCAGTTTAAGATCATATTTCACTGCATTATAGTTTGATATATGAAGGCCAATATTCCAAGAGATGCCAAACACTGAAAACACGAAACTACTATATTATGCACTAACAGCCCTGTCAAGATGAAGTGAATGTGTTAATATCTGCTGCGTATGAATTCCAGGGATTCTTTGTTTCGGAGTCATGTAGGTGGACATTTTAGGTGACAGCAGCATCTGTTAGCAGTTCCTGCCTGGCACCACCTATCACGCAACAGTAACGAGCCTGTAGTCGCACAAAGGAGTCAGTGAACTATTGTACAGCGAACAGCAGAACAATTAATTACAGCCAGTGTGGTATGATGTGTAAATGAAATAAATTTCCCATCGAATTATCTTGGGAGATATCAGGCAAGTGAACTGCAGAGAGGAGTGCCGAGCATCAGTAGGCAGGGGGAGGAAGTTGATGCTTTGAATAATTGCATCTACGTTGTCGGCATTCAAAAGTGAATATAAGTTTAAAAAAAAAAAAAAAAAAAAGGAGGAGAGGGGAACTTTGAAAGCCACATTTTGCACAACTTCTTTTTTTCTTTGCAGTTCCTCTGAGCTCTGTGGAGCTTTAAGGCGTCTTTCTGCTTCTGTTTTAAGACCCTTGACTTAAGTGTTTTGGTTCAGTTCAGTTCATATCACTGCACCATTGTACGCTGCCTGGCCAGCACCAAGCAGAAGACGGGACAAAGTTAGCAACTAGATGGTGACGGTAAATATAATGTAGTCTTTAGCAGCTAAAGAAATAGTGATGTTGTAGTTTAGTAGTATTGCTGGAGACTAAAAATGGAGCTAAAATGAGAGTTAACTGGGCATCAGACACAAAAGGTGGCCAAAAACGTGATTTCAAATGAATGCTCGTGTTTATCTCTTTGTCTCTTCTCCACTTAAAAAGTGATAAAATGTCAGTGCTGTGTTCACAACGAATCATTTTAATGTAAATATGATTGCATGTGCAAACTTAATAACAGGCCATGATCATGAAATAGACTAAATCTTGGTTTTATGTGCACTTTGGAAGTTGCTTTAAAATTTGATACCATCAAAAACCTGAATATCAAACATCATCTGGGAGCTGATTGAGAGGTAAACTCCTATACTGCTTAAAAAGATTTAAATTTGGTCTTGAAAATATAAGAACATCAGATCCAGCTTGTCATTTTTCTTCCCACTCGATTGCAGCCAAGCACGAAGAGAAGCGGGTGTTTCCTCCTGCAGACAGGGGCCCCTCGGAGGCTCACGTCCCACAGGGCCTATCTAAGTAGCGTTTTGAGACGAGATGCACAAGGATGTATCCCGAGGGAGAAGGTAGCTGGCAGCCCGGTGGACCAACCGTATAGCGCTCTCCCCGGAGCTGTGCAGCAAAATGCAAGAGCTGTGCAAGAGATGTAAATTGGTTTACTCCCAGCATCCACGGGGTGTATTTACAACACGCTGCAACAAAAGCAAAGACAGGTTGTCATGTATCATGCACACGTGGCACAATTTATGGGAGCTTACATTTTTATCTGGGTCTTACCATGTACTTTAATGTAGAAGATGTTTCACAAGTGTCACTGCACAGCCTGTTTATTTGAACGTATGTATATTTATTTAACGTGCCAAGGCCCAGTTTTGCTATCAATGTCATGGCAGAATAATATTTCTTGTCATGATAGAATCAATCAAACGCACTCCGCTGTTCCTCAAAGTCGCCACGAGTGGCCTAGATGCAGTCAGGCAACCCATGAGATTCAATTTACTGCAAGTGCAAATAAGAAAATAGGGGTCACTATTTGTAACCTGAAGCAAATAAAGACACACTATTACTATGCGTCTTATTGTGTAGTATGAACTGAGAAGACAGAAGAGCATTAATGCGGAGTAGCTGGACAGATATTAATATTTTTTTCCTTCCTTGGCTCTGCATGAAATGAAAAAGGGTCATATTAAAGTTTTGATTAAATTCACAAAAGAGCTCAATTGAAACTTCTCTCAAGCACAAGAAAAGGCTAAAGCGGAAAGTGTGTTATTACGTTTGTCCGCCACGTATCTGGTCTGTCTTTTTTCACGCTATCACTGATTTTTCAAAAGCCCTTTCATTTGCAACCAGAAAGAGAAAAAGCGCCGATTGATTTGGTGACTCGCATTTACCACCGAGTCCTCGCCGCTAACTTTCCGAGCTAATATTCACTTTGCAACTCACACTTATCATCCTTTTCAACCCTTTTAGAAAGTTTGGGCTTTCAAGCTTCAGGGTAAACACTAATTGAAAATAGTTTATTATCATATTAAAGGACAGGAATTGCTTTCATGTTGAGGTTTCACAATCTTTGACCTTATCAGCGGCAACAATAAAGTAAAAGCTCTATGACAAGTTGCTTTTCATCTTCGTCGCCACCTTTTTCAGTCGAGATCAAGGGCAATAATATTGCTAAGTAAGCCAAGCAACAACTTCCCTCCAGTGTATTGTGGTGCAAGAGCTTACAATAAACTCTTTATGGGATGAAGTGTCCATCCTCTAATTCACCTCCAAATGTGTCATTGTCTTTTTGTATTTCAGCCTTTTTCTGCCACCTTCATTTCTCCATTTCGTTAATGCACGACTGTGGATCCAGGTGAACTTTCCCGATGGTCCGCAGGTACCGATCAGCTGCTCCTTCTCCCAGCTAGAAAAACACAGCGCCCGCAGCAATTCGGTATGCAAACAAACAATTGACATGGCGGCTCGACAAGGCGCCACTGGGGATTCCCCTTCAGCTGGTGCAGCAGGAGCAGGTGTAATGTCAGCCTCGCCTTTAAAAATACACCCAGGCGGATAGACGCAACCATCTCCATCCTAAAAAATGACTTCCCCGCAGGCCTGACGGGAGGGCAACAACATGAAATTAAAAAAAAAAAAAAAAAAAAGCAGGCCAAAAAAAAATAAACGAAGAAATTGAGAGACCTGTTGTTTGTTTCGCCTTCACAGAGATACAGAGCGGAGGAGAACATAATGCCGACTGATGCCTGCCTGACATGCCGTTGTCTGTCTGTCATTGATAAAAGTTGGGACCGCAGATATTTAAATGTGCAGCCGGGCTGTTTTTCTCCTATCAGGATAACTGTCTGATCGGGATTTGCTGCTTGGAATCACATGAAAACAAATCTGAGGGCTTGAGGTGCTCATGAATTACAGCAGCACATTTTTTTTTTGCTTTGCCTTTTTTTTTTTTCTTTCCGAGACGCTGCAGATCATAGCCCTAATCCCTCTGTGCTGTCTATGCAAATCACATGTCGCTGGGTTGATATCCATTCTCCTGCTCGGCTCTGGCTGGACATGAAGCTCTCTTGTTGTTTACATCAACTCTGACTCAGAGGACTATCGGGTTTATGCAGCGATGCTGTGTGGGAGTGACGGAGATACAGTAACAAAGCCGTTGGAGTAAACTGGTCTGAATCAAACATACTGTATCTGCGGCCTTCGTTGCCCATCCTGACATTTCCATTACCCAATGCTCTATGTATGCACCCTGCTGAACTCCAGGCGTAATCAAAGCCAGGAAATTACTTGAGTAATCATCTGGTGAAGACGTGAATGCCAGCGCTCAACAAGTTGCATTGTAGCGTGCATTCACAGACTATGAAAGGTCTTTATATTTGGAAACCCTCACCATGTTGTCAATTCAGATAACCCAGTCTGATGCGTGAGCTGTGAAGGTTTAAAGGATGAAAATGAAGGAACACATCAACAAATCATATTTGACAAGTTTTGTTCTTCCTCCAGAGGGAAATGGAAAGGGCCTTTAAAGAGAAATGAAACGGATAAAAATACAGATATTTATTTCCTCTGAGGAATTAAGGCTCCGAATTTTCCCTCTTTCAAGTCAAACGCAATCTATTTCCACTTTCATATAATTCACTCCAGTTGAGGAAATTCAGAATGTAAACTGACCCGCGTGTCAGGACTATTTTGTCATCCCAGCCCGCGTCTCGCTGAATATAAAAAGCCGTGAAAGAGACTTATCACATTGTAAAACGTATCTGTGTGTTTCACTATGGTGTACTTTAGTTGGCTCGCGTGCAGCCGAGGAGCAGACGTCCTGCTCTATGGGAGTCTTTCACTGCGAGAGACAAACATGATCTCGCTGCCACAGCAGACGTTTCATCTACAGTTACTGTAAATATGGCACGCTTTCTCCGGGATGCAGTAATAAATATTATCAGTGTTATTTGCTTGCTGTAATGTGACCTCTTGCAAAGCGATAAACAGAATTTGTTTGTCTCTTTCTTGTTGCCAGGTTTCAGCTTTGTAATACCTCTGTCACAAACAATCCCTGTGATAGTAAATATTGGCTGGTATTGGCTTATAATTAGATCTGTGTATATGCAGAAGTGCAAATAGAAACTTACACAAATGGTTATTAAAGAAGTTTTTGTACATTTATGAGCTTTACGTTCTAAATGTATCTCAAGATTGTGTCTTTATTTGAAGTAATGATTTCTGAATTATTTTCTTCAACATCCAGCCTTCTTCGTCTTTTTGACAACCATCTTTATAATAATTATTCTTGACTAACCAGCAACAATTTCTGACTACATCCAGAAATACAACACATATGAATATTTCTACTCGAGAGACCACAATACTTTTCAGCTTCATGTTAAATTTTCATCACCAAATTTACAGAATCATTGCCAGAAACGTTAAATGGAACATCAGCCTAAAACTCATCATCAGATTTAATAATAATTCTGATTTATGCCCATGTTTGACCTTCCAGTTTCCCCTTACACAAGACCAAGGTCTGTAACTGTGTATACACACTTATGTTTGTATATCTATGGCAAACTAATATGTTACCAAGGTCTCAAAGATATTGTCATGTATCCACTTCAAAAGATGAACAAACACTTCCACCGATTCCGTTCCAACTAAAATGGAAGGACTCTCTGTATGTACATATGTCCTTCGATACTGTGAGCAACCATTCAGCTGATCGACTTTCCACCTGAGGGATGTATTGCTGAGGACCCAGTGTCAAGTAGTAGTTAGTAGTACATTACTGCTATTACTCCTGTGTCGTGTATAGTGAGAGACACTTTACAGATTAACTGTTACGACGCTGAACGGCATGCTGGGTACAACTCGCTCTCCGTCGCTCGCTACAGTACATTCAAGAACAGATGAAGACGGAGAGACCGGAGATGTTACATTGCAAAGTCTTGTATGTTTGCCATTTTGTTTCACTAAACTCAGACATTTCAAATTTCAGAATGAACGCTTTGCTACAAGAAATAGCCTGGTCCCAAATAGCTAAATAGCCTGGTTGATTACTTCAAGTTTGCTATTAAGCTGAATTCTATTTTTGCTTGAAATGCCCATCTCTAATTGTTTCCTGGTCACAACTATTCAGCAAGTTTGCTTTCACTAAACTCCCAACATTTCAAGCATCAGTGATGTAACTTTTGCACTATTGAGCTTTGTAAAACCTGGGGCTTATCCATAGACGGTGAATGGTGCCTTGCCTTCAGCGATGCCATAAAATGTTGGTGTGAGCTTCTGGATCCCAGTGCTGTGTGTGCTCAAGAATGGCTGCTGATGCAACTACGTCATGGCAGGTGTAGAGAAAGCCCAGCTTTGAGTGTGAAGCTGTTTGGGCGAGCGATTCTTGAGAAAGCTGCAAGCAGCAAGGATGTTTTGAATCGGCCCTGCACGAGTATTTTTTTTTAAGTCTTGGTCCAAAATTCAGTTCAAACATCAGTTAAAACTTTTCTCATTTGCCATCCAAAAGAGTTTGATGGTGCAGTCGAGGTTAGCAGATGGCGAAACATTCCTCGCTACCTGTATGATTGCATAATCCTATTTTACAGTATGGTGTCGAGGCTCTACCCAAGCATAAACAAAGCTGTGTGAGAGGAGGTTTCTCAGAGCCACATGGTTGCCTCTGATACTGGGCAGACACCGAGCTGCTTCACTGAGCAATAGCTCTGATTCAGATTGCTGCAAGACAAACAACCCAAAAAGTCAGTGGGATCACATGAAAGAAAAAAAGAGGGAAATGCAGGGATAAATAAAATAAGGAATAAGAAAAAGCAGTGACCGACTTTTGAAGCTTGTATCTCTTCTTGTTACAGTTAAATGCTTTTTGAGTTTTGGGGAAAGTTCACTCCATGAACACCAACCCCAAAGAAATAGTTAAGAGGGAAGGATAAGGAAAAACAATTTGTATTTTGCTGAGAGCTCGATGATGAGATCAATATCACTCTCATATCTTATATATAGTTACAGCCAGCAGCCTGTTAGCTTAGCTTAGCATAAAGACTGGAAAACAGCCATTTGAACAAAGATAACAAAAATCTTATACCAGCACATCTAAAGTTCAGCCACTTGTGAGTTATATCTTGTTTGTTTTATCTACACAAAAACCAAAATGTAGGTGGGCAGCAAAAATAATCAGCCACAAAACCACTGCTTTGATACTTTTAATACAAATAAACTATGTGTGCATAAGTGAGCTTTAGAGGCAGCTGATTTTTGTTTCCTGATGGATCCATGCTGACTTGTTATATATTGTTCACAGACACAAGAGTGGTATCAATTTTGTCATTATACTGTGTGCAAGCTAGCAAATAAGCTTATTTCCCAATATATCAGTCTCTTCCTTTGAAGGAACAGAATGTACTTCCCCGGCAGACGCAAGAGTGATATCGATCTTCATGTTGAATCTCTATACCAAAGAATAAACATATTTCTCAAAATGTCAAACTATTGTTTCCGAGGTGTTTATGAAGTTGCGATACAAAACTATTGACATGTCAATAAATTCTGAACAAGATTCCAAGATTTTGGAATTAATCACTCACATTTCTTGTCACTGTATTTTCTAGTGCCACGTTTTAGCCTTATCTGTTTGAGTATAGACGCAGTGTAGATACATGTCCCCGGGGCATCGGTTCAGGTATTTACATGTTGCTGCTAAAAGCCCTCAGGTGTAGAAAACAATAATAATGTGTACCCTCAGTAGGAGAGTGCTGGTCCTGCTTGAATATGAATAAATATTACAACCCCAGAGGCCTCCATTATTGTCACAATGTGAAGCTGTCAAGTCTACATCACTCATGCAAGCGCAACCTGTTATTAATTTTTAATGTATAACATCCTATACAGGAGTCATATGTGCCCCATCTGAACCATTATATTTTCACAATCCCTCTATTTTAACCAAACAAACGGAGAAAGAACAATCAAATTGCCTCCCACATTTTATAACTGTGATCCACTTTAACACATTTGCCTCCATCAAAGCAGAGATAGTGATTTTATGACTTGATTGCTCTGTGCGATGTAGGAGTTGTCAGGCATTTCATAAAAATGAACATGTTTTTCTATTCGGTGCATCTCTGATTTGCTGTAAATGCAACTGATGTTTATTTCTTTGGAAATTAGTTATTGGCATATTCTCAAATCCGAGCTTTTCCAATCCCCCTTCCGCGGCTCCGCTCGACAGCTCAGCGATCAATCACTGGCAGCTCTCCTCCTTCCACTCCTGCTCTATCCCCTATAGTGTGTGTGAGTCAGCCACAGATTTTCAAGAATTAGAAACTCATATTATCTGCTGTCGACACAGGGAAATGTTTACTTTGCCTTCGCTGCTTATTTTAAATAAAAGCTTGAGAAAGTGGTCAACTTGATACAGAAAAACATTCCAGAAAAAGCTGCGTTTGCGGTTGGAAATTTGTCTTTTGAATCATAATAAGTCACGAGGAGAGATCGACATGCTGATAGTTTCATTTACATTTGGATTGTTTCTTATTTCATATGCATGGCTGGGAAAAAAAAATGATATTGGATGCCTGCTCTTAGCGATGGAAAGTGATGAAAAATGATGCAAGGATTGAGATTATTTTCCTTGATTCCACAGACCATCGGGGGATTTCTCTCAGCAGGCTGGTGAAAAGCTCGGCTTAAATCTAATAGAAAAGTCCCCTGTTTAATACCCGTTTGGTCCGAAACTGCTGAATAGGAGTGAAAATCATTTTGTAAGACTGTCTCCCTCACCCGCTTCCCACTTTTATGACTTCAAAATGGTCAGCATTTTACTTCAAGTGTGTCAAATTTGAATGAGGACATTATTCCTCTTTCTGAGCCCTACTTTCTCTCCGAGGCGGCCGCGGCGGCTTAAATGCCTCGTTAGGCATCGGGGAAATTTCTCAAAGGATAACAATCGTATCCGCCAGTCGAGATTGGCCGACAGCTCAGATGAGATTTATAACTGCCCACACATGTCCAAGCACCGGTAATGAGGTCACCGATGATGCCCGTGAAACAGGAAAGGGTGTCTCGTGATCAAGGAAACAGGAATAAAACATTCCAGCAAGAGCAGACCATTCTTCTAGATATGAGACAGGACAAAATAACTTGTTACTGTTGTTACGACGCTGAAAGACAGACATAAATAATCTGGGTGGTGTTTCCTCTGTAAGAACTTTGACTTAAAATAATACATTTTATATACAGGGAACATCTTAGTATCACAGTATTTCTGATGCATAATTCGCATTTCGGCTCAGTAGCCTTTTACAAAACTCACTAAAATGCGTAAAATGTAAAATGCAATTAAAAAAAACAGCACATATATATGTACATGAAGTTCTTGATAGAACTTTGCATGAAATCCTACCTACTATCTCAACGCCATAAACATGTTAGAAAATTACTACGGCCTCTTTAACAGTGAAAAATATAGACTATAGCAATAATTACAAGTAGTGATGTGGTGATGTTTCCTCATTCAGAACAACACAATTGAAGAAAATACATCCATTTCCTTCAGGTTCGGCGGTGGACAGAGAAGCAATCGCTCAACTTATATTATATATGTATCTTAAATAAGAAATAAACAATAGTATTTTAACACCTTTTAACACAATGAATCTCAAATGCTTTCAAAAGTTGTCATTGACTTTATGAGTAGTTCATCATGGCAGTGTGGTTTCTTTAACCCAAGTATAGAACATGAAGTTAAACCTTTAACAGACTGTGATTAGCTTGTCATTTCACCAGGAAGTGGTTACTGTGTATGAAGAGAAATTGCAAATACATTCATGTCTGTTTATTTCCATTCTCCTCGTCTCCTCTGTATTATCTCAAACGCTTAAAGGTCAATATGATTTACCTCCGTTTTGTTTCTAATAAATAACCTCTCGCTGTTTATAAGTGTACCATCTGTCCTTATTGGACAGTGGCCTTTAATAATGGCTTGTAGTTTATTGTAAAGGCCACAAGTTCATCAAACCTATTTACTGCTCCTCATAAAATAAAAAAACAAATATATAATGGCCTTGGTTTTGCAGTGTTCCACTTTTTATTAATAAACTGGGCAAAATTAGTTGGTATAATTCTTTGATTGTGCTGATTGCTGACATTTAGTCACCTCAGTGCAATTTTGGGCAAATTCAACATTTAGCCGACCATCAAGAAAACAAAACCACATTCCAAGTCGAAATAAATTAGGAGATGTGGTGAGGGGCTTGGGAGAGAAGGGTTTTTTTTAAAGAGGAATCCTGAGTGAAGATCTGCCAGTGCGCCTTTGGAGGGCATAGCAAGGACGGAGAGGCGGGCGCCAGCGGTGAGGGCGATCCTCAAACAAACGCCTTCACCGGTGAGGGGATTAAGCCTTGGGCTTTGAAAGTGAGAGTGGGATTGAACTGTGCAGCCCTGTTGAAAATACAGCACCTTTTTTTTTTTTCTGAACGTTCCAGATGCCTCAGATTGGACCTGGTGTATGTTGGGGAAAAAAAAATCCAGTCGCTTTTCATTGAAGTTGTTTGTGAGCAACATTTCCTGCTTGTATTGAGGTGCAAATATTTGTATCAAGCTGGAGAATCTCCCTGACAGCACTGTATGGAAGACTTGAGGGCCCCCGTTGATCACAGCGGTTCCAGCCGAGCACCGGAAAGTACAAGAATCCCATAACCAAACCCGGAGAAATCGTCAGATATGAGACTGAAAAGCGAACAGTGGGGAAAACATTCCATACATTTTGCTGGATATTGGATCGCCTTGTTTCCAAGATATACCTCTCAACACAGAGACCAGATTAACACAAGCTGTGCTTCGCCGCTATCTCCTCTTTCTCCCTTTTTTTTCGCTCCACGCTGAAGGACCTTGCTACGATGCAATGTTGTGGGGAAAATTGAATGAACAACCTTCCCTGGGAGACTAATAATATCATGGATCCTGAGTGCTTGCTCTCTGTGATGAGGCCTAACAGAAGGCTTGACAGGAGAAAATGATGTGTTGTTCTCTGCTGGGATAACAGTCCAGGTCCCCCTCAGACGATTGCAGCTGAGATATGAAGTGCACATAAACCACAGGTTTTTTGGATCCTCGAGGGTCCGCGAGGGAAGAGAAAACTCGCAGAGCAAGGGAAATGAGTGACACCGAGGAGCGAATGGTGCTGCTGAGAGACCCTCAAGTACCATGTGTGCATGTGTGCGCTCTGTCACTCTCTCAACACATACAAATAGAAGAAGCACTCACTTCAAAGCATCTAGAAATTCAAGACACACTTGAAATGAAGTATAGAAAATTACTTCATAAGTCGAATCCTTAGCATTTCTATGAATATTTCATCACTGAGCAAATTTTGCTCTTGCAGGAAAGACTGGGGTTGGGCAACACTCATGGCAGCAACAGTCACAACCACTTACTTACAACTCATACATTTTTTTCATGTTAGAAATGTACGTAATACTCAAAGCCCAGCTTTTCAGGAAGTCTGTATTTTCACAGTTTCTACATGTGCGAGGAGTAACTTCAAAATAATTGACTTTGGAGAGTGAAGCACTCCAACAAGCAGTACAGTATGTTTAATTCAATTAATTCTGAGTGTGGTAATGTGTCAGATTCATGCTTTTTATTATATTGGCAACACTTTTAGTGTTTAGCATCGCATTAAAAATCCATCAACAGCCTCTTTAATTCTGGGCTAATGTCACTGGATTGACAGCAGCTCCCGAACTCTCAAACAAAACAAGCATGGACTGTCCTACTGAGACGACTGGAAGGACTGTAACCACGAATAACCTGTAACTACAGATGTACAGCTGCTGAATACAGCAAAGATTTTAAGAATAAATTCCATGAATATTAAGTTCATAAGAACACATTAAAATTTTTAGTCTCTGAAATCACGATGCCAAACTAAATAGAGAGGTTACCACATTAATCAAACGAGCTGCAAAATGCTAACCTGACGTTTTGCGATGTACGACGTGTTAAGCCCTCTAGTGGCTGTAGGAATTATGACGGGAGCAAAGGAGGAAGACGTGATGTTACGACGAAGTCCATGCAGGGAGGAGGTCGAGGTGGAAGGTTGAGACTGTCCGTTTCTCATCTCCAACCAACAGTCAGTGTTTTATTTTCTTTTAAGCATCGCCACGATCTTTCGGGAACCTTACCACATGGTTGTTATTTGGTACCGCACAAATAATTTTGTTGTCTAATTTGTAAGATCGTTGGACATTCATTGGGTTTCGAGTTCAGGAAGAAAGAGGAGCACCTACATCTTTCTTCACTTCTCATCTTGGATCATCTTTTATCTCTTAAAAGCAGTGCCCTCCTTTTTTAACACACACATCCTTCTCTGAGGGATTAATCTATTTCATCTTCTTCCCTGGGAATTACTGCTGATGACGTATGAGTGCTGTAGATGGTGCTCTTGTCTCTGTTTAGTCTCTGCTATAGTTGTTACCTGGCCGGTTCATCTCACCGACAGGTTTTTAGGCATTTGTAGTTAACCTGGTCAGAAAATCCAAAGTGGGTTGGAGGCCCGGTTCAAGCAGAACAGGAAGAAGCAAGAAATCCCTTGCAGCTAATTGTGGTAGACTTCTGTCAGTCAAGCAAACCCAAGAGCTCCTTTCAGAAAGACCTTACCATAAAATATGTAACCGTGCTGCTGATCCCAATGAGAATCAACACTTTTGTCTACAGCTCTCTGCAGCTGTGAGTTAATCGAGTTCATTGGGGTCACAGTGGCTCTCACAGACCTCCATATAACACTGAAACAGAGTTACAGTCAAGGCTACCTCAATGCTACCTGATGAATGAATAAAGTATGTTGCTGGTGAACACTATCAAACATTTATCAAGTCAAAGATCCAGACTTTTCTCAGGAGTTGGCACCAAACAAGGGATGCAGCCAGCAACTATTGAGCTGACAGTTGGTCAAAAAAGTCCAGTGTAATGTCTGTGTTGTTCTGTTTCTGCTAAATGTGTAAGTAGGCAGTTGTCTGGTAACATATGAGCCATAAACTTGATGAATGATATATCGAGGTCTGCTGCCGTGAGTTTGTTTTGGACTATTTCTGCTCCCTAGTGGTCAAAAGTCACCTACAGCAGCTTCAATATATTTTTAATGAAGTCGTATTTTAAAAAATCACCACCGGAAGACCTTGTTATCAATTATTTAAACCACCGTAGGTGTTAAAGTGACACACGATCCTGCAACTGCACGGCCTATCTTTCACCCCCGATTTCTTCATTATGCGAGTTTGACGGATGGTTTTAAAAGCAGCAACTTGATGTTTTTTTTTACCAGTTTGAAAATCAAAAGCAAAGACGAATGACAGCCCAGCGAGCGGTGTTTGTTTAGTCAGGCGTGGGGAAGGCTCATGCTGATGTCTGAGAAATAGATTTTCTCTCACGTACATTACAGACTGCAGTTAAAGCGCTCATTTTTACGAGGGTCAAGCGAACACTGCTGAGTGTATTGTGGGCAAACATGATGTGGCTGTGGCCTCTGCGGGAAAAAACTGTGCAGCTCCTATAATTCTCATTACCTCTCTCAACATTTCTTACCTTTCAAATTCTGCTTGTGCTTTATAACTGTGCATGATCAGCTTTGACAGTGAACAGTAGTAGGTGAGTCCCATTCCTACATCACTGACCTATTTTCTTTTGCTCTCAATAATCACGGTGGAATTCAGAGTGAAAAGGAAAAACGTGTTGGTGCCAAATACATGCAAATTACACAGTTAACGTCTCCGGAGATGTTTGCTTGAATCCGTTTGCTACATGCATTAATTCTGTCAAGGAAGAACATGTGACTTCAGATGTACCGATTGTGCACAGTTGTCAATCTAAGATTTCATATTTTACAGTAAATAGAGCAAACATGCCAATACATATGTCAATAATACATCCAAGACAGATCCGCTGGCATTTGCCCGACATGAAAACATACATTCCACTGCTTTATTTCCCTTTAATGTTCTATTAAAGAACATTTTACGATGAGCAAGAAAATCTAAAGTTGGAGCTCAGGCTTATCGGCGTATACAAATCCCCCAACTTGTAAATTGGGTGACATGGGAAAACCCTTGGCAATACATTAGAAGAGCGTTCAAAGCCAAAGCATCCCATCGATTTGACCTGTGTGGGCCCTGCAAGCACGAGCTATTAGTATATTCTCAGATGCTGTTTTCAGATTTGTTTGTGTAAACGAGGTCCCGCGGTGATTGTGTGGTAAACAGATCCAGGATTTTACAGCTATCAATCCACCGGATAGCAGGGACACCATAACCCGTCCTTGGGCATTCGTGCTGGGTTTTTTTTTTTTTTCCTCTTACATGCTGCAATAACCCTCATTTTCCCACAGTTATTTTCAGAGCGAAATCCAAACATTCGCTGTGCATTTCTTCTACAATTAGATGTTGAACAGACTTGTTCTTCGGAGCGTTTCAAAGGGCCTTTTGTTGCTGCCTTGCCAACGCCTACCATTATGTTAGAAGAGAGCTACATATTTAGTTTACAATAGGCCAGTGGTGAGTGCAAGGCAGCATCTCTTCCTTCAGGGACTCATGTTGTGTTTGATGTGCAGATATGCTGGGTTGAATATTGGCTTTCATGTATTACTGGAGAAGGAGCTGAGCATAAGTATTCATACAACTTGTACAATATTCAAAGATTATCTTTTTTAGATCTCCTCTTGACAAATAAATCACATACAGTGTAAAACACTATTTACAGTGAGTCTCACAATGATGTTTAAGAGGCACGTTAAAGTGAAGTCTGAGTGAGTCACGCAGCTTTGAGGTCATTTTTATTTTTACTTTGATTGATTACGATGTCCTGCAAATGTACTTATTGTGTAAATCACAGCGTCTCCAAATGAATTCGCATATTTCAATATATCTATAAAAGTGAATAAAAAAGAGACGTGATGTGTCCTTGCCAGAATATATGGCCTGATATATTTTAATACTTATGCATGCTGGATGGTGATATTAGTTTCCTGTCAGGAGAAGCTCCAAACTGTTCCAAACTTTTAGTCAAGCATGGCGGTGAACACTGGTCAAATAGTACACATCTGAGGTACTTGTACTTCAATCGAGTGCTTCATGTTTTACACTACTTTATACTTTTATTTTGATGCAATTTCAGGATGAAATGTGAATATTTTTACATATTTATTTGAAAGCTTTAGTTCTTTTCTTTACAGATTAAGAGTTCACACACAAAAACAATGATGAGTTCATAGAATATGATGCATTTTTGTCAAATAAACTACGCCAAAGTATATAAATGAGTTCAACTTAGCTCCACCTCAACCAACCTTAATACATTAGCATAATCCAATAATGTAATATATAATTGTATAACACTATCAGGGGCATTTTTTCTTTATAAATATGAAGACTTGTACTTTTGATGCTCAAAACACGTCCATGCTTTTACCTCAGTGACACTTTCAATGCAGAATTTTTGCTTGTCAAGATATTTAAAAGTACATAAAGTATTTTTTTAATTTCTTCTCACAAAGTAAGAAGTGACAAAGTGACACCGGCCTGATGGTTTGAAAGCAGCCTATTACCTCTGTAAACTGTATTTTGGTTGCATATTGTGCATAACACACACTGATTTCACGGAGGTGCAGGTGGGTGTCAATTTTTCACACGGTAAAAATAATCTGCCAGGGCGGTTGGATAATGGACAGGTCCAGCTGGGCGCAGATCAGAACCTGTTGTTGTGAGCTTTTCAAAAACACAGAAATCTTCTTGTGAACAAGGACCCTGTTAAATGTAGATGAGTCATCCAAACATACAGGGGGAAAAAAAAAAAACACCATGTTACATACGAAGAGATGATGGAGCCCATGAGGAACAAACACATTTAGATTATATTGATGCAGATTCTGACCAGAATACTTAAATGTCACCTTAATAAAGCAAATAGATTATATGGTGTATAGTGTATTTTTACATGCTGTTATAGTGTGTTAAAAATAATACAATAATCATAAGGACGTGAAAAGTATAGACAAACAAGGATTAAAAGAGGAAAATGAAAATAAAAGTAATGTCAGTAATAAGGCAGAACATTTATTACAGTGGTGTGATTGTACATTTCAGTCATTTCCATAAGCTAGTTCAGACCTGTAATATGTTTCAGTTACACTAATGAAGCCACTTCTTGCATCTTTTTAATGTAATTGCATGATCCAAGTTTTTAAAATTCTGTGTACAAGGACATTTCTCTGTCACAACAATTGAGACGTAAGCTTCGAGGCACAAATTTGTACTTCTTTTAATTAATATTAAGTGTAATCATAATTAGGTTGGGAAGGCATTTAACCAGTAATACAAATTCAAAAAGTGCAAGGTCTCATTTATTAAGTCTAAATATCCCAAAATGTTTGATTTGGACCAAAACCAAAATATGTGACAAATGAGATTTGACTTTAAAGCTGAAAAACTCTCAGTCCCTCAACACGTGGTCAAAATATCCAACTGAAACATTCTGTAACACAAAAACACATTCTGTGAAATCAAAAATGTTGGCATTATTCAGTCCCGAGTGTTTTGTCACTTGCGTGCAAGGTCAGAAGGGTGCAAGGCAGGGCTCTAAAGTAGATTGAGAAGTTCACAATAAAGGCAGCATTCATCACAAGGACAACAGAAATTTCAATTTGCATCTATTTACTGCAGCTTCATTCAGAAAAAATGTGTGTCTCAAGTGTTGACAAAGACACACTTTGCATCTTTGGGAGTGTCTATTGACCCCGATAGACTGAGCTGGAGAGCTGCTCCAAGGAAGCGAGACAGAGGAAGTTTCCACTGTAAAGCAATTTTTGTCTGAGTCACGATGGAAAATTGGAGGAAACGTAGCCTGGGAGGTCACAGCTGCACCAAAGGCTGCTGACCACTGCCGACTGTAAGGGATCAATTAGAATATCAAACAGGAACCCAAGCTGATTAATAGAAACCTGCTGGTTTGTGCATCCGCTGCTATAGTTGGATTTTGAAGATGCTGTTTTAATAGGGTTGTATGAGAATGCAGGAGAACACCCTGTGAGACCGTATATAATGTCTGCAAGAGTGAATTTATTGGATTTTATATAGGAAACCTGCAGGCAGTGTGTGTGTCTCTCTCTCCACACTCTGCTAGTTCCTGAGTCTGGATAACAAGGTAAAACAGTACAAAGTGGATAGCAGCCGTGCAACAACAAAACCTGCATGAATACAAGTTGAGGGATTAAATTTTAATATCTATTTCGTTCTCATTATACTTAGATGCTGCATCTTTGATATACAAACACCCCTGTTACAGACACCGCTTCAGATGTTTGTCTTAGCCATTTCCTCGCCAATTTCCAAAGCAGTTGGCATCCATCAACATTCTAACAATGTGACTTGGCACCGAAAAGCCATTTGCAACTATTTCAGAGCAGAAAAAAAAAAAAAAAAAACAAGCGTCTGCTGTTTTTAGTTTCATTCTGTTCTCAGACTGAGCATCTGGAGTTTCTTTTTGAGAAGATTCAAAAACAAATAGACTGTAAGGGCTCCAGAGTTTCAGCAGGTCTCTCAGAGAGCAGCCGTCTCTCTCCTTCGTCGCTCTATCCCCACCATACCACGCTGTTTATGAAGATTACACAGCATACAATGGATCTTATAATTAGCATTTGCCTGCTTGCTTTATGTGTTTTCAATATAGGTGTTGCCATATGCATCATACAGAAAGTAATATATGCAAAAGTCTCTCACCCATGGTAGAAATAGAAACAGAAGATGCCTCCGTCTACCTGCTCTTTGCCTTTGAATCATTAAGACACAGAGGCCTTGCAACATCCCTTTAAACCATCACTTATTAGCAATGCTAATGTGACCCCGAGTGATGTCGAAGTGAAAAGGAATGGCTTGAATAATGCACCTGTGCTCACATCCTCCCACCCAGCCTCGCCAGATTTCCACAAAAAGAGCAGTTACGCATAAATGTGCCCCCGTGGGAGTGGTTCCTAACACAGAGACGCCCCTCTGAAAGCCGCTCGTCTTGATCTTCCAGCGGGATAATCAGCCAGGCGATTGCCATGAAAAGCGAGAAAACTTCAGTGCAGAGGAGTCAACCTCTGCTTCAACAAAGTTCCACAAGAAGAAATCTTTGCACTGAAAATATTTGGAAAGATTAATAAAAAAAAAAAAAAAAAGTTCCTGGAAGACAAAGCGAGAAGCTGATTGCCATGCCACACCTTGTCACCTCGCAATAATGCTCACCTAACATTTCAAAATCGACTTCTGCTTCCCATTTTACTCCCCGGTGAGATAACAAAAAAGCAGTTCTCTCTAATTCTCAACATTACGATTGCTTGTTTTTTTCATTCTGACTCCCTGCTTATCACCTAAAACCAATCACAGGGTGGCCTGATAAAAGGATATAATTAGAAAGTGGAAAAATAACGCTCCTGCTCGGAGTGTAAAATGACTGCTGAGGGGACTTTTTTGGGGGGGGACGAGGGCAGCGTGTCGTCTGTTTCTGTCTCGTGTCTCCCTAACCAAAGTGGGCCAGAAAAACACACCTTCGAGCCACAGTGGTGCCATGTGGAGCCAGATGGGTCCTGTTTTGTGCCATTTTTAATTGAAATATGTGTCTGGTTTTAGTGCTTTTAATAGGAAATGCACTCAGATGATTTATCTGTACTTTAGTAAACAAAAAATTGAGGTCTGTGTACTTTTTTTTTGCCAAATTCCATTGTATGATATTTTATACTTTCTCCACATTTCAGAAGCAAATACTTTCAGATTTCACATGTCGCTACATATGATGATGATGATGATGATGTTATGTCTTAAATCAGTGGATCCCGGTCTTTGTGGCTCATAAAGAAGGAGAGTGTTGGGGCCCCTCAAGTCATTTCGCTTATCTATGAGTTGTTACCACCAAAGAGACATTTGAGACTCAAAGAGGTCAAATAATTCAGTATTTCAGAAAAAGGAAGCAAAAAACTGGGAGGTAAAACTAGTTCCACCTCAGACACAACAGTCAAGTGCTTTTTTTCTCATTGCCCCATCAGTGTTAACAACTGATAATAATATATCAGTCACAGGGGCCATTTTTCTGCAGGAGCACTTTTCATTTCAGGGCTTTAAATCCATTTTGCTGATGCATCTTAAGAAGGATTTTTAATGCAAATGACTTTTAATGGAGTATTTTCACATTGCTTTATTGGTACTTTCGCTGAAGTAAAGGATCTGAGGAGCCCACTTCTTTCCCCCTCTATGCTGATATGAATGCAGCAAAGAGCTTCCCCCCCACCGTCAGCTTAAAAATCCTGTGTATCCCTGTGAGCTTCTGACCATTTCTCCCAGCGCCTCGGCCTCATGAATAAGTCACATCCATAGATTTGAGTATGGAAATAGTTGAGCGGAGGGTGACGCTGGCCCGCCGCCAAGTGAAATAGGCTGTACAGTGCTTAAGCGTGATGGATTGGTGGCACTAGCCTGGCATAATAGGCCTGTAGTGGACCAGACCCCTGTTCAAAGAACAAGCTTATACATCATGATACTGCAGACATCCAGCTAATACTCAGCCCCCACATGCTACAAAGGTACCGGTTTCTACATCCACAAACTTGATGGATTAAGACAAGCAGGTTATTTATGGACCCAGCAAAGCTTTGGGAGCTTGTTTGTGCCTTGCCCACACATCTGTTTGCTGAAGGGGAAAGAGGCTGGACAGTGAGGACCTCTGAATCTAACATTACCCGGCAAGCGGCTGGCATGAAACGAATCCAAATCAAACACCAAACTGAAGTTATGTAAAGCAAGTTGATATGGAACAATAGCTTTTTGTCCTTTTTTAAAAAATCTTCAAAAGATCTTCCTCTTGGTAGCGAGTGTGTGGGCTAGATGAGAGCAGTTGTTTCAGCTTGAAAAGCTAAAGGGGAGAGTAATATTTTTACTTTCCCTTTGCACAAAATGCCCATAACTTTAATAATACTGTGTACTGTACACTGTGATCACTGTGCCGCCCGGCTGGTAGAAAGACTGTGTTTGCACCCTGTTGTCCTTTCTGACTTACTGCAGTTCTGTGTTCGCTTTTCCTTCAGTCCCCAAGTTCTTCTACAACTGGCAACAAATACAAGCACATAAATGAGATTTTCGATGCTATTTTAACATCATACATATCACTAGTGACTAATGTTAGTCACTAATCAGTCGCTGACACATACAACAAAGCAATTCAATTCAGTTTTATTTGTATAGCGCCAAATCGTCAAAAGGCACTTTGCACACAGAGCAGGTCGAGACCTACTCTTTATAATATTATTTACCCAACAGTTCCCGTCATGAGCAGCACTTGGCGACGGCGGCGAGGAAAAACTTCCTTTTAACAGGCAGAAACCTCGGAACAGAACGTATCATGAGAAATAGTTGCTATATTTAATCTATAGGTTTTGTCTATGTGGGCACAAATGACAGTCAGTCGTGCTGCACTATGTTTCTGGGTCCTGAAATTTATCAGTAATAATATCTATAATATAATAAATCTATAAGAAATAATCCTCTTGACACTCAAATGGAAAATTTATGTTCATGCAGTGATACTGGTTTGAGACATAGTATTGTCTCGTGTTTTTTGACTCTGGTTGTGTTTGAAGTTTTCTATCGTACTCCTTATTTTATATTGCAGTGTCACAGTACTTTTGTCAGAGACTTTCTTCCTGTTTGTTATCTGTCAGGCTGGAAGCCACACGGCGCGCCAGCAAGGGCAGAATAACACTGTGAGGGATTCAGTGACTACTTCATAAGGCGCCTGTTGGTATTTCTAATGTATGAAGAGCTTCAGAAAGGTAAATAGTATTTAATCCAGCAATTTAAAGTTAGGATGGAGTCTCGAGCTGAGAGAGGAGAAGTAGCTAACCATACAACATTTTGAAGATGATAATGGTAATTCCTTAGCCTACTAATAATTAATGAGGACCCAGATTCATAATTCAAAATTAAATGAATATGATAGACAGACTTCGGTTGGGTTGTTGTTCATTTAAATGCAGCATATATTATTCCGTGACCTCTATTGCTGCTTCTTTTTTTCCACTGCAGCAATCCTGTCAATCTTTTGCAGGAGGATCCATGTTGTGATGTTGTTTATGTCAAGTTGTTCCTCTATATGATTCAGTCATCCATTTGTGGTAATCATGCTCCTTAAAGCTTCATATTTTTCATGACGTGTTCCATCACTTTTCCTCTAGTGGCACCTTGAGGCTGACGTTTTTGGTTCTTAGTAGAATGCATTACGATTGAATGGATGGCTGTAAGATTTTGTACAGATGTGCATGGTACCCAGTGGATGACCCCTCATGACTTTGATGGTGGACTGGCACCACCAGCACGTCAGCAATTTTAATTACATAGTGAAATATCTCAACATCTAGTTGATGGATTTGCACATTTGTTTCAGTCACTCACACCAAACTTAATGCCAATCCGTTCAGTGGTTGACATTTCACATAAAACCACAGATATTCATGTCCTGCTGAGGATAAATTGTAATGAGTTCATCCATCACTTCAGTAAAAAAAAGTTTGATATTTTAGATTTTTAATTAAATGTCTCAACAACTATTAAATCGATTGCCATGAAATGTGGTGCAGACGTTTATGTTCTCCTGAAGATGAACTTTAATAACTCCCTTTGCTTTTCCTCTAGTACCATCATCAGGTCAAAATCTTACATTGCACATGATAAACACTATACCTGCTATATATGAGCATGTTTGCATTGACATTTGGTGACATTAGCATTTAGCTCAAAGCTCCTCCGCAGCCTCACAGTGCCGTCCTCATGACTGAAGCTGCCGGGATGAGTTTTATTTTTGGCACCGTCCTCGTTCCACTCCGAGTGTTTTGCAGGGAGCAACAATCCCAGGACACAGGTTTGAGATGCTGCTCGGTTTATCACACGTTCCGCCGCTCATGCTTCCCACTCATGCATTATTTACATCGAGCTCTTCAGACATGTAACAATCTGAATACATGTATCTCTTTGAGGGAACAAGCTGTTTACACAAACAGAGATGTACTTTATCAAGTGCAGGTACATCTCCCAAACTCGCCCCTTGACTGATTTGTTAAGCTAATGAGAGGAGTATTAATATGTCAGCGGAAGCCTGATTAATAAAATTGATGGGTCACGCTTCAAATTCCTCATCATGGCAGCTGCGTGAGTTGTATGAGACTTACGACGGTGCATTCAGCGGGTGTAATCTTTGATCACAGATCCCGGATCATTTGTGTCATATTTGGAGCACATCACATTCTTGTGCGTCACTTGGAAATTGGGGTTGCCTCGCTAAGCGTCCTCGACACCTCACCATGATATTCTCATTATTGATTGTTTTTGTCAAATTATCCAAGGCTGGAAATCGCATATAACCGTGGCACTAAAATGTGAAGCTCACAGGGGGGAGACTCATCACCAGGTATTTTCGGAGGTGCCTTCCTTTTTCCCCGAGTCCCACATTTGATTAAAAGTGAGACTGCATTACTAATTTGCAGCAACACACATTTCAATGGCATTACGTTTGAAGTGAGGAGGAAAATCTCCAGTTCAGTTTAAATCTCTCCGCTTGGTAAACCTTTTGTTTTCTAATAATTTCCACACCAGAGAAGGTGGGTTGAATACTCTAATCTCATAAGCGGCTTAATTCAGATACTGTGACTTCATTACATTCTCTGCTGTTTGTAAACTGTTCTCCTGAAAACTGCGACTCGCTGAGCTCGACTGGAAGACAGAGCGCATAAAAACTGGAGGGGAAGCCTTTGTTTCTCAGACAAAGCCAGGTGTGCGGGAACACCGTACTCCAGAGGCCCCAGGTATATTAAAAGTTTGACCAGAGCCCGTAATAAAAAAACCTTTGGCTCCCACTGTGCAATTAAGCGGTGGCTGAAACTATTGATTTGATCTTTTGTTTTGTCCATCCACCCACCTGTTACATTGCTCACAGGGGAATCATCTGCAACCACAAACACAGACGCCCAGAGAGAAAAATGGTGGTCGGTGCACTGTGAAAAGATCTGTTTCTTATCTCTTCTTTCACACATGTCATATAATCTGCACTCAGCTGCCAGCTTATTTAGTATCCTAATACTTTGTCCACATCATTTTTTTTTTTTGTGAGGATGGACTAAATTTTAGAGGCGCATCTCAGTATATTGCAACATCCTCCAAAATGACCGTTAAGTTGAATCGACATCAGAATATTTTAAACCTAAACATTATAACCTTCATGAATGTATGATGGAAAGCATGGCTTGGATTGCATTAGTTTCAGTGCGATGAACCTAGTAAACCTGCAACTCAGTTTTTATATGCATATGCGAAATATGCAAATGTGTATTTTACACACATCAGCAATCCACATTTGATTCCTTTAGATTTGGATTCTTGTATGTTTAAAACGTTTCCGTTCACACACGCAGACATTGAATAACTGGGAAATCATGAAATTATTTCTTCGGTAATTTGAGCCTGAGCTATTTTAATGATTGAGCTTTTGATTAAATAACTAGATGGATTTGTTTTCATCGCAGACTTTCCTTTGTAAAGCTTTTGTCATTATGAGTAAAAAAATGTGTTATAGCTGTTTCGCCAACAATTCACAGTAGATTTCAATAACTGCCAGAGTGCAGTATTTCCTTAATTATTCATTTGTACAGTTGCCAGGATTTTTTTTTTATGAGCGTGTTTTCATGTCTGCAATTATAACAAAATTGATACTGTAGATACAGAATTAAATACATGTCAAACTGTCAAGCTCCTTGTTATACCTGCTTGAATTTTTGTCATTAGCTTTAATAGCAGAGATGTTATGTTTAAAGTGAAAATCCGATAATAGATTTAAAGCTGTCAGTCTTTGTTATTGCAAAATTAATAATTGACTTGCTGGTGGCGCTAAATGAAAAGTAAGGAATCGCCAGAGTCATTGGAATTCATCCTCTGGGGATCATGAATATCAGAGCCAAATTTAATCCGAGATCAAGATATTTCAGTCTGAACCAAAATGGTTCATCGCTCAATTGAGAATCTGGCCGACATTTCCAACCCACAACTCTCCAGCTTCCTATCAGGAAATGTATCTTAATTTCAGATGTAACACTATTTATTTAGAAGATGTGTTTCATTTCATCTCAACAGATTTTGACTTCGCCTGCACGGTCGTCGTGCTTGAGCAGCGTCGAACAAGAATCTGAAATCTTCCTTCTTACAAGAAGTGTAATAATCTTAACTTTCACCTGCTGAGACGTGAATGTTTTGTTTGTCAAAGCCTGCCAGCGCATCACCCAAGGCTTTTTATCCTCCAAGAATTATATCCGCTAAAGAGACTGCTGTATAACAAATTGCGTACTCCAATATAAAATATGAAAGTGGCACGAGTGTCTGCAAAAGCAACCCAACAATCAGAAGGCAGTCTCAGAGCAGCTGTGGCTGATGAGGACAGATGTCTGCGTCAGGTTGTAAATGGCTTCTTTACTGTTTACAGCATGAGCCTGCTGCCTCCTTGCCTGCCCCAGTCGTGCATTTTGATTAAGCTGGAATGCGAATTGAGTCCTGCTAGGATCACTGTGACAACCCCGGCGAAGACCTCGTGAAAGAGCAAATTGACAGTGCCGCACCAATCACTCCACTTTAATTTGTCGCAGTGGCAAAGGTCATCGCTCAGACAAATATAGCTCACGCCGCTGAGGCTCATCTCCGGCTGGGCCTCCCACGCACTCCGGTCCCACAGAGCTCGCGAAGCTACTAAAACATGATATAAGGAGATTCCAAGATGCATAATTGAACAGTTTGCACCCAGCTTGATAGCTGGAAATCTACTTCATTAATCAACTCCCACAGAGTTATGAAAGCATGAGGAGGAGAGGTTTGTGCTGGCACGGAGCAAACATAATGGGATGGCACTGGATGCTGGAGCCCACAGACTCCATCCAGACCTCAGTGGCAGCAGTTGGACGATATGTTGAAAGCTATAAATAACATCTGTGCTATGCAACAAATATAACGCGCATGAGCAAATATCTTTTCTATTTCTTTAAAAGCGTTTTAAAATATTAATATCATTAATCAATGAAGAGAATTTGGAAGTTCTCAAAACATCTATTTGCTTGTTAATTGGGTTGCAGGTTGGCATTCAAATACACATTTTGATATGGAGTCGTTCCTGTGGTCCTACTCAGTGTAATTAAATGTGTTTCCAGCTCCCTTGGATCAAAAAATTAAACATTAAATCACTCATGTCTAAGTGTGTACAAAATCTGCGCTGCTGTCCAATGAAGCCAATTAAGCTAGGTCATCTGGTCCATTACCGCCTGTCTGCCAGGAAAGTCCACTTTTATGAGAAGAGGAGAAAAAAAAAAATGTCTCACTCTGTAAGGATGTTTGATACGACTCCTATGTTTGCATCTCTCTCGCTTCTTGGCACTTTATTGATACGGAGTCAGCGAAATGTTTGACCCCGGCTGCCGGAGCCAGAGCATACATTTCAGCTGGCTTGCTCGTCGTAGCCAGCCGCCGCCTCAGACGGGCGTTATGAATAGCGAAGGTGTTCCCCCTGCCAAGTGTTAATAGAGGTCAGGAAGGAAACAAACAAGCATAAACAGATTTTTAAACAAGAGCAGTGACACGATGAGAGGAAAAATAAAACAAGCGGCGACGGTAGCCAAGGCGCTCCACACATGGTGGAAGCCAGGAGAAACAGGTTTTAAATAGGACTCATTATCTTCTTGTAAAGGCTGGAAAGGAAGTAACAACTTTAAAAGTTTGTGCACTCACAAGTACGATGCATGAAAATTCATTTTTGCAATGCGCTTGCGTACTTTCTCAGAAGGAATGCAAATTTTTAATATATTGTTTTGCAGTGATAGCGCCGCCTGCAGTCTCAAATGGGCGTGAATTTCTGGCTCCGGTCGGAGTGTATTATCAGTGTGGGCAAGCACTAAAATTACTTCACTTCCAACAGCCACATGGGAGATGAACCAACTGGGGGGGGCGACACTTTTAGGCATTGCTTCGTACCATCTGTGACGATCCCGACGTGACTCCGTGCATTAATGCGCGCCGTGATTCGAATGACGAGGTGACGCTCGGGGGGGCTGAGGTTGCAGAAATACCTGGTGCTGTGAGTTGAGCCCAAACCCGGACCCAGCTCGACAGCACCACCCCCCTTCCAAATGCCGAATGTTATAAAGTGAGCAGACGGCTTAAATAGTTGATCGCCAGGAGAAATAGTAAGCTCAACAAGAGACCTGGAGTTCAGACGCTGTTTCACAAGCATGTCAAAAAAAACCAGTTATCCTTTTTTGAGAAATATAAAAATATGCGCAACAGCTGCTGCAGCAGGTTTTCTTCCCTCACGAAAATGAGAATTCAAGTTCCAGTTCAACCTTAAATAAAAGATGTATTCATATTATTTGGACAAGAATAGGGAAGCGTCTTTCACAGTACAATAATTTCATGTAGTGAGTAAAACACAAGTGCGGACATCATGTTATGACTGTGGCAACGTGTTTCCTTGTCTGGTGCAGCGCCGAGGTTAACAAGGCCGAGCTTTGGTGCATGCCGGTCTCTGCCTGTTTCCATGGAAGCCAATCTGCGCCTGTGGAGAAATGTTCCCCGAAATTTGACCATTACGAGCAGCCAATAATAGGTAGACTGAGCAGTGCGGTGGGGAAGCGTGCATTTTTCCAAGAATAAAAAAGTGGGTCAGTGTTCACCGTGAAATCTACTGTTATGTAGATGGGAAACATCATGTGGTGGAGTGAAAGTGTGGCAGAATAAGACGCTTGGCTTCATTGATGAATGTATAATGTGGCCATATTGCTGTGCTATTATATGTTGAGCCACATGTGTCAGTCAGTTGCCACTTGTTCCAACAGTGGGTGTCTTTTCAGATCACCTATTGCCAGTGGAGGTCGCTGCCTTTTACAGCTGAGGTCACCACAGAAAAATTTGCCATTTGCAATAGTAGAAGAGAAAAAGCTGAGTATTTACTTTAAATCTACGTGAGGGAAAATTGTAGTGCTGTTTGGTAGTTAAAGGTAAAGTTAAAGTAATTTTTGCCTTTAAACAATAAGATAGTTTGATGATGTCATGTAGTAGCGTGGAATTATGGGAGTTGTTGTCTTCATTGTTAAACAACCACTGTGACTCAGACAGAAATCTTCACAGGTGATTTATTCACATTGTTCTTTGTCACATTTATTCCACTCAAGTCATTTTTATTGCAATGAAATAGCCACAAATAATATTAGCTAACGAGTAGTTAACAAACTGCTACAGAAAGTGAATGACATTATGTCATTTGTCTGTATTTGGACACTGTTGCAAACTGAGATAATCTAAGTGCACAACAAAACAAAATATACAACACAGGTTGAGTCACAGCGCAGAAATGTTTCATATACCTTTAAACAATCAGCTGTGTCTCTCCCCCTCTCGCATCCACAACCACACGCTGCTCCCTCTTCTTTACATAAAAGCCGTCCTCCTGTGGGAACTTTTATCTTTCACCCTCCAGTTGAGATTTATAATTTGGATCACAGAACGGGAGATGTCGAGAAGAGAAGAGTAGAGAGAAATAGAGGAAGGAGTGTGGGTGTTTAAAGACAGATAATCCATTTCAAGGCTTCCCCACAGGGAGGTTCTGTTGTGTTGTGCTGCTTATTTGTTTTCGAGAAAGAAGTTGCTCTGCACCTCTCGCGGTTCCTGCTATGGGCTTGTAGTGAAAATGACACTGACGCAGACGCCTTTTGATTTGGGAGAGAATGGAGGATATAAATTGTACAGGAGAACATGGAGGGGGGTGTTTCCTAAGTGAATGTCCCCGTGTTCAAATGGCCTCGCTGGCCCCTGCAGAGTAGGCTATCTATCATTTGGGTCACACTCATTGACAGCTGTTCTCTTCGGCTCCTATCAGGGAGAAAATGACCACTACAAGGCTTTTTGCACTGCTGCTCGCACACACGCAGGAGTGTATTCAAATGCGAGTGTGCTTGAAGACTTGGGAACAATGGTCAAAAATTGAGTGTAATTCTTAGCATATCTAATTAGATCCGAGACGAGTGCGGCTTAGAGTGACTTAATTGCTGTGGATTTGTGTAATTTCATCTCACGCTGAGGTTTCAGATTGATCTCTCACCGCATAAAAACCTCTTAATCTTATATATATCATCCTTGCTTCCAACTGAAAATGTGCACATTTGCATAACTGTGTGAGAGAGTCTCGCCCGTAACCCGTAACATCTGAGCAAATGCATAATAACCAGGAGGAGACGAGGAAGGATTCACATACAGAACTCTTACAAATGATCTGAGATCAGTCAGCGGAGCTCTGTGGGGTCTGTTCATGCTCGTGCCATGCTGCTTGACCAGTCAAATTATATTACAGATCATATTATAGATACAAATTTTATCCGGTGTTAAGTGACTTTCCAGCTCTGAAGCACGCACTTTCATCTGCAGTATTAAATTCGGATGGTTTTAGTTGGATATTATAAGTAGAAAAAAAGGAGTGGACATGTGGTATAGGATGAAAAAAGTGGAATGAAGCTGCATGAAGCTTAGTCTGTCATTGCCATGCTGGATTCAAATGGCAGTTGCCGAATGTGCAAGCTGTAATTTGTGTGCCTTTATAAAGAATATCTTGAATGTTCATCAATCAACTAGAGGAAATAAAACAGTGTGGTCGAAGCTTCCTGAACACTTGACTTATGTGGGCGTAGATCAGATTTGATTGACAGCGGCTTGGCAACCCCCAGACTACCATAAAAAATGCAACTACAGAAATCTGCCATGTAAAATAACCAAAACTGGGCAGAATATTTGTAGTGTTCATGTCCGACCACATCACTCATGGAAAAAAAACTGATGAAGAAAATAGGTTGTAAGAGTTAGTGTTAAAGCACCATTTACTACTGGCGTTTCTACCTTGACAACTCAAACACTGTCCAAACTACACATGTACAAATGCATGTGTATTAAAGTAGATCAGCCTTTGTTGTCTCCCTGTGGAGAAATTTGTGTTGGGCTTTTGAGAGAAACACAGTTGACGTAACAGCACAAATCAAGCTCTAGTAAACATGCAGTATTACACCCGGATCTATTACCAAGAATAATGCACAACACCAAAGTATTGCACAGACGTCAAACATCCGAATGTTGCATACGTGTACGATCGCTCCTCCTGTGTAAAACCTCTCTTTCCTCGGGGTCTGCATTGTGTTGTCTTTATCCATTTCCAATATCACAAGAGAGCGTTTTGACAGTCCAATTACAGCCATTCGATAATCACTGAAAGCGTGCCGAGGTGGCCGTGAGCCTCTCCGAGTCGCCAATCAATTTATAGAGTGCAACAATTACACAACCATATATTTGTTTGCTCTTTGATATTTTTCATTTTCATGTGCCACCGCAGGCCTCTGAGCGGCCGAGTCATGAGCGGCATGATTGCAGGCCTGTCACTTGATTTGGATTCGTAAATTGTCTGCTCGCACCTGTCATTTCAGGTTCACTTGCTTGTTAAAAAAAAAAAAAAAACCCAATCAACAGTTTTGCTATACCGTAATTTGTCAACAGGCTTGAGTACAGGCTTGCTTTGACACCGAGGCCATTGTGATTGTTCGGCTTGACCAAAACCGGCAATTTCGTAAACCAATACTTACATAAGTATAAGCTTCTCAGCGTGATGCTTTTATTTTGTGAATGCTACCTACTGTTTATGTTGTCTGTGTTTTCAGGAAAATGTATAATGCTTTTAAATTTACAATGCAATTAAAGAACTAATGGGCAGAAAGGTTATGATGGTGAGATTCAGAATAAACGAGCCGGCTGACATACCTTCAGCGAAAAGAACCGTGCGACCCTTCAGGGTGTTAAATTCACAATAGCCTCAGAAAGTTCCAACAAATCTCAGGGGAAGATTGACACTCAGACAGATGCAGGGGCTCTGCCTGAGTGCCGCCCACATGGCACATTTGCAGGACAACAAATCAAGTGGCACTTGCAAGGACAAGCGCTGTGAAAATGAAAGGGACACATAAAGCCCCGTCCTGTCAGAATCCACCAGCAGAGGTTCTCTTCTTCATAAGCCTCCCTGAGATAAAGTTATTACTTCTTGGAAAGGAATTACAGTAACACACAAAACACACAGAGCCCTCGGGCAGTAAGGAGTTGTTTGTCTCATCTGTGCATTTGTCTAAATTCCTTCCATTGGTTTCATCTAAATGTGGCCCTGAAGCGAGAGCATGTGGTGACAGGTGCCCTGCGGACAGGTTCAGATAAAAAGACCGAGGAGGAGGAGTGAGAGGGGAAGCGGCGCAGGGGTGATTGACTCGGGATTACCGAGTCGACCAAGGTGAGTTCTGTGTCACATGAAAGCAGATAAGCTAATAGGCCGGGGATTGAATAAATCTTTAGGCAATTAAACACATTTCTCAAACAAAGAATTCAATAGAATCGGTGTGTCAGATATGATCGTTCCAGTTTAATTGCACAGTACTTCCTGGTCCACCAGATCACGTACACGTGTCTCAGTCGTTTTCTGTTCTGAAATGAAAATCAGAAAAAAAGCCAAATAAGAGCTTCTTTTAAAAAAAATGTGGTGTGTTGAATCATTTTGCTTAAAAAATCATTTATGCTTGTAACCCTGATGGTTTCAGTCCTGATGGATTTGGCAACACCTGCTTCACCAGTTCAGTGCTTTTAATGTGAAGCATCAGTGGCAGGAAACAGCGAAGTTGACTGAGATCAGCATTTGAATCCGGCATGAGAATGGCGGACTCCGCCACTGACAAAACTGCTACACAAAAAGCTAATTACTTAAAGTAAATACATTGAATGGCCATTGCTGATTAATTATGTTCTGTTGATCAACTGAATCAATTCATCGATCATTTGAGCTCCACTGAAAACCAAAATCTAAAGAAGGAAAAAAATACCTGCCTGAGTGAGTTGTCATGTGCCCAGGTATTTTTTTTTTTTGCTTCCCATCACCTGCAAAGAATTGATGGATGAGTTTGCTCCTGATGATTGAGGGTTGATGCAAAAATACTCAACAATACAAACAAACTCAGATAAGCCTTTTTGATTTTGTCCGTAAGTTGCTTTTGATTTGAATAATGATCTGCTGATGTACATCACAAGCTCAGAGTGGCTATGACAAAACAGATGTCAGTAACGATGTCCCCCTCCAAGAGAAACAAGGTGTTTAAACCGTAAACTCTATCTGAGCGTCCAGGCAGGACGATAACATTTGCAGAAGGATGTCAAGCCATATCAGCAGCACTAATGCGGGAAAAGAAACTTAAAGTGAGACGAATGCCCTCTTATGATATTCAGTTTTTCTCCTGTGGCACTTCCACCCTTGTTCAAACTGAAAAGTGGTCGAAAACTTTTCTCCATCCCTTTTCTTCCCGGGAGAGATTTACGCTCCGACAGTGAGGAAGCCTGTCCTGGCCCTGAGGCGCACGCTACCTGGTAACTAATGAAAATGAAACATTTGTTCTTTAGGGCACCTCACAGGCACACAGCCGAGCCTGCTGTTAGGCTCGCTCTAAAGACTGCACAGCCTTTGATAGATTGGCGGGAGGGGGGGCGAGAGCTAACTTTAGCCCTTAATGGTTTGAAATATGCTTGCGCTACAGTTTTTCACTGTGAGGCCAAATGATATCCCCTCTCTTGATGATTTATCAAGCCCATTCAGAGCCTTCTCGTCAGGGATAAATTGGCTCCTGCCTTGTGTAATGCCCTTGATGGATAATCGTCTCATTTTTCTTGATTATCCTATCTATATGGCTGTTGCTTAAAATCAAAATGTATATCACAAACATAATGCCTCGGCCATTCTCGCCTCATATGTTTCCATAATAATGGCCAGTGATTATGACACTCCAGAAACCGAATTAAGTGACAGCTTATAGAGGTTTTGGAGCAATTTGACCTTTGACCTCACGTTCTTTGCTGTGATCAAATTTAGCTGCTAGATTTATACTGACAGCCACAAATGTGACCATGGCTCCGATTTCCATCTTTGCGTGCCCAGTTTCAGACTCAGCTGAGGTATCACTGCAACCTTATGTCTTCTCTCCAAACAACAACTTTAAACAGAACTGACAAATGTCAAATTAAAAACTTTTACTCAAAACAAAATGTGCATTTCAGAGGATATTTTAATGTATTTTTGTTTTGTGACACCCCACTCAAAACCGCATCCACAAATCCAGCAATTTAAGCATGCAGGCGTATTAAAGTATATTTCATTTGATCATTTTGTGAACTACTTATTCAAAACAGTTCAAATTGTATTGCATTATAGAACATAATAGTACACAGTGTTCACGTTATTAAATAAACCTGTAGAGTCAAATGCAATCCAGTCTACTTTTATGACACCTGTAATATTCACCTTCATGCACAGTTTGTAAATTGGAAGCAGAAAAATTAGAAGCCCTTTTCAATATAATCCGCAACATCACCTTCAACAATGACCTCAATAATAAGAATAATTGAATGTACACATTTTCGACTGTCACCATAGATTGAAGATTATGAGCTTTGTAAAGATGCTCAGGCAGAGCTGTTGCATTAGGTTGCACTGAGTATATAAAGTGTGAAGTTTTGATACAGTCTCTAAAAAGCAGACAAACCAAAGCTCTCTATGAAATTATATGCAAATGCTGTGACCTTTAGAAAGGTTTTTTTTTTTAATGTGTTTACAACAGTAAACATAATTACCTTATGAGCACTTGATACCACAAGACTAACGTGGTCTTTGTTGCAAATAATAGTCATGTTCATCTTGCTTTTTCAAAAGGCCAACCTTCTGTTGACCTCTATGAAAACACAAAGGTGACCTCTCTCAATGAGAAACATCATTACGTTCCGCGACGGGAGACATCCAGGGACGGAATATCAAAACTAATAATAACATTTATATTAAAAAAGTGATGAAAGTGACATGAGTTTACTTTATTTGCAAAGTCATAACGCAATGTCTTTCAATTTAGAACACATTAATATCTTATTTCATGCTTTCTCTGTCTGTTCCACTGGGCTGATTTGTCCTTTCATATATTTGTGTTTTCGTCCCAGGCATATTCTTATTCAAAATAGGCAATTTTATTTTGACAGCTATTTGTATGTAAAGTGTGAGAAGGGGGGCGCCTTGTCATTGCTCCTGTACTTTGCTATTTGCTGAAGCAGCCTTTTTTGTCCCAGAATAGTCCAAGACATCCTCTCAGTGGATTAGCCGTTCTCTTCCTGGCAATGCATTCTCAGCAAGGTAAAGTTGAGAAATAGAAAAAGAGAAGGGAAAGCATTTTCTGGCAGCTGACTCACTTTCAGACTACTATTTTTTTTTTTTTCCTCTTGGGTTATGTCATTTATATTTTTTAGGCTTTGTATTCGATGCATGTACTCGTGACCACGGGCGAACTCACCGTTTGCTCGCTCTTGCATGGAATCATTTTCATGTGTTCTATTTTTGATGTATATTTCATTTTCAATTCTGCAGCTTCATTTGTGCTTCCAATGTAAACTACAACAAACATAACCAAGTGTTTTATATCATGATATATGATATATATATTGGAAATTTCCCCACTGTGGGGAGAATAAAGGTGTATCTTATCTTATCTTCTGATGGGTGTAATGGGAGTATACATTTCAACTAATCAAAATGTACACATAGACTTTACTTGGGATTAATTGAAATAACCTAAAGATGTCACTGAACTCCAACAGAGCTGCTTATTGGACGGAACAAACAAGTGGAACACTGTAATTATATAGAAGACACTGACAGCAGGGGGATGGGATTGGTTCTAGCCCCCAGTCCTGCTCAGAAGGAACCATGGAAAATGAATGGATGTATATTTTATGCAAAGATTGGATATAGTGTTTTGTTTGAGATACTAACCCAAACCTGACTCCTGCTTCTTCTGGTTTGACTTGACATGTACATATTTTTAGATTTGAGACTTGAAACCAATGACAGTGACCACACATTTACTTTTAAACGAGTATTAATTGAGCTTTTTTTTCAGTTGTTTGAAAGTAAGGTCACCCTTTGCTAAATGCTCAATTACATTCATAGTTGTGAGCTTCTGTCTGCTGTTTGTGCAGGAAGGTAAAGCATTGCGTATTCGTATTACTGTAAAGTCATAGTAATGTTTTGATTAGTGAAGCTTTGGCGCTAGATAATGACGTTGTAATGATGTAATCGGTTTTTATTATTGATTGATTGACTGGTTGATCAATAACAAACCACCACAGTCAAAAGCCCAAAAAATAAAAATCTGCTAACATGGTTGAAATAAGTATGGCCACAATGCTTGAAAGAGGTGAAGAGTGAAATATTCTCTCATTATATTCTCTAATAATGTAATCCATCATTTTATCCTGTCAGCTACGTTGGTAAGCAGGAGGATGTCCTCGGTGGTTACCGAACAGATGGCAGCCATCTTAAGGTGCAAACAACCTGCCACCGAGGAGAGACAAATCCGTGAGAGCGGCAGAACAAAAAGAAAGTGGTGGCCAATATAAAGAGGATTATACAATCTCTGGAATACTGTTTGCTTGTGACCGTGATTTCACCACAGCAATTACATTTTCATTAATATTGCAAAGGAACAAACAGAAAAGCTGTCAGAGCAGATCAAGGGCAAACTGAACTTCGCCAGCACTGATGCTGCAAAAGGTTTCCTCAGTGTCAATCAATTATTCCTTCTGAGAATTTAAATGTGCCAAATGGATTTGGGCTTTTTAGTTTGAGGATTATTTTTACTTTACTTTTTAAAATTTTAAGTGTGAGCTGTTATCGATTGTTCAAATTGAAGTTGTGGGCAATTACAAACTTGAAGGAATAATTCATAAAAAGCATTTTATCGTAAATGTAATTCAGGGAAACAGGCTTATTTTCTTTTCTTGTCAAGAGTTAGATGAGTAGATTGATACAACTCTCTGCTCATTTAATCTGTACAAAACTGAAAGTGCTGAACCTACAAGTTGTGGGAGCCACCAACCAGCAGACAGTATATAAAGTCACTGCTCCCACCAAAGAAATAGTCCGACGTTTAACAACCCATTAAACGGGTTAAATGGCCAAGACATTATGTGGTAATTTGTGAGATTTAAAAGTGCTCAGAGGTCAATTTTGTTACCTTTGGACAAAATGTTGTCTCTTTTAGGAGCAACTTAAATTGTAGTGCTATGGAAAGCTAGCGATGGATTGTGTGTGATAGTCAATCCCTACAATTTCCAAATAATTTAAGGGTTTTTCAATTCATCCCATCAGAACAATTCAGAAACATTCAGAAGCAAATCCTGACTTTCAAATACATTCTCTTTGTATTGCTTGCGAAATAAGCGAATTTCTCTGAAACCTTCACAACAGTCTTTTTCCCCACACCAGCTTTCACATCACTGTTCAAATTATCTTCCAGCATTTGTATTTCACCAGACAATTGACTCGTTGCTGACTGTCTTACATCTGCACTTCATCACTATTACAGCGTTTGACTCTTGAACAAATCCCTCCAGCGGAAACCCTTCGGTCGAATTCGGCTCACGTGCAACAATGTGGTCTTCACCCGAGACAAAAAAAAAAAACATCTTCTGAACCTTACAAAAGCCATTCAGCCAGGCGAGGCTAAATAATATCCATCCATTAAATTTTCATAGGTCTTTTCTGGGCCCCCATTTTGTTCATTTTCTTGTTTATTTTTGAGGCAGTAAAAGAAGGTGCCCAGACGCAGCCGTATTGATATTTTTTTTCTCCCTCCCATGTCATGCCATTCAGTGTGTGGTTTCAATTATGCATGTGGTTCTTATCTATGAATGTATGATGTTTGACTGTGCAGAAAGCACTCAGCGAGGGTTTTTCTGTGAGGAACATGGTTCGCAGTCTGAGGGCACGCCGCTGCTGACAGAGCAGCGTATTAGGTGTTTAGGAATGCTCACGTTTTAGTCCATGAGTTCGGAAGTGCAGCAGCCTTTTTTTTTCCAGCAGCTGCAGTTCAGTGTATCCTTTGTACCTCAAACATCTATTAATGATATTATCTGGAAGAAAACCAATACATGTTTGAGGGGATTATTCAGACATTAAAGTGACTAATGCTGCAGAATTATCTCTGTTTTCCATCTTTGTCTTTGTTGGCGTTTGTGTAAATGCACAGTGACTCCAGTGCATGTGCTGGGTGTCTTGTAAGGCTTGTGCGCACTCTGGGGAGATTACAAGCCGGTGTTTCAGTATGAGCACGAATATTTTCAGCGCGAATATGGGCGAGCGCAGGGTGGGATGGGGCTGGCGAGAGAGTGCCGAAGGGTGAAGAACCAGCTCGTGTGTCTGTGTCGGTGTGTGTTTGCGGTGTCAAAGCGGAGACACAGTGTCCACAGTGCATTCATGGAAAGTGTGATGCAGGCAGGGAGGCAGCAGCCCCCTTTTCTCCTGAAGCACTTCCATGTTTTATTTATCAGGGGTGGCAAAGCAAGCGGTGTGTTTAACTCAACAACAACCGCAACAGCAGCAGAAATCTCAGCATGCTTTTTCCTCGGCCCCCGACGAGCGGGGAACTTTTGTTTTAGAAATAATGTGCTGGAAAATGTCTGTCCTGTGATTCATTTCCCTCAATAAGCTGCAAATAGCTCGGTGGCAGCTGCTCCAACGTAACCTCCACCGCAGAGCAAACAAAGGCGAGGGAAGAAAAGGGGGGGGGAAATACATCCCTGGTGACATTCAAGGTAATAAATGATTGATTTAGGTTTTAGTTTGCAAACAATTTGATATAATTGTTATCAAGATTGCAGAAGATGTTGAACAAAGCAATTATATGCTCATGAAGTAATTGCATTTCTTTATGCGTATTTGGATCTAATGAGAATTACGGCGCTGATTGTGATTATTAACCCTATCATCCAGTTTATTAACTTCTTCTTTGATAGCCACCAGATAACCCAACTTGCACGGCGGAGAGAAGTCATTTACTTTATAATTAAAGGCAATTAGCGAATCAATTACAGCTCGATCAAACCTGATGGAAAAGAAAACAAAATGGCACGAGCCGCGACAGGCTGCATTTGCAGATAGGCACCATTATGGCCCCATCAAACATAAACCCCGATAATTGAACCCGGGGTTAAAGAAAAATCAATTTCTAATCATGGATTGTCATATCCCCAGTGTCCGCGCTCGCACACAACCTATTTTTCAAAATTTTCCTGTCACGGAGGGCATGATGCCGCCTTAAATTAAACTTATAAATATTTGTCACTTTCAGGCCTTCGAATGTCATGTGACAGTGCGGCCAGGAGAGATATATGACACCCTATAGATATGAGATCGTTTTTTTTCAAAATCCATTACAAACAGGCCCAATCACTGAAAAAAAAAAACAGCCCCTGAGTTTTGGTCTGCTGATATGTGACCTTTAGTTCAAAGTTATTTTTTCTTCCTCTCCTCTCTATCTATTCAATCAGAGTAATTTTCTGATTAAATGAATTAGATCCCACTTTCACCCTTGTGGAATATGACATTTTAATGAAGAAGTTTTTTTTTTTTTTCGCTTTCACAACCCTTGTTTATTCCCATCCTAAAAAAAAATTCTCCCTCTTGATATTAGTGTAATTAAGACTAAGAGTAAATAGAGTCGCTAATCAGTGCAATTTTCCTTCATGCCATTTGGTACAAAGGCTTCCTATTTTGGTTTCTCCGAGAGGCTGGAGGGGTGGATTAATGGAGGATGCAACCCCTTCGAAGCCAAACTCCAAAAATATAGGTTGTGTGTGGCTGACCAGTAAAGCCTTTTGTTGGACACAAGATCAAACTTAAGCTTCGGCACAAAGTGACAAATATTGATATTTTTCAGCAAATGCAACAAATGGTGGAAGAAGCACTATCAAAAGCACCAGTACAACAATGTAAAAACACTCAAATACTTTAATTACATTTAAGTGCATATGGTGAATTTGTTCGCAAATACTTGCTTATTTACACATCCAGCATATTCACTCTCTTTTAGCTCTGTTTTTGGTCTCTAGCAACTCTGAAGAGAAATGCATAGAAATAATAGGAATTGCTAAGAATAAATAAAACATCTCTTATGACCAGTAGCTTATGGAGGCTAATGTAACTGTAACTGAGTCAATTTGCTCTTATGACTTTTTCTACTTGTGAAACTGGTTCAATCTTTAACTTTTTAACGATAAATATCATCTGAAAAGAATCTACAACTTTAAAAACGACAGTATTTCCATTTGAAATATAGTGGAGTCGAAGGATCAGTACCTCAAAAGTACTTGACTTAGTGTACTTATTTTCACTGTTATACACAATATGTATGATAGCTGGATGAAATTTAATAGAATATTTTACCTTTTGAAAAATGAGATTTTATCATTTGTTTGCAGAGCGTTTTGTAGTGTTTTAGTCAGATGTGACTTTATTCACAGTATTAAAATGGAGACATCAAGCGTTACATCAAGGGATAAAATAATCCGTTTTTCTGAAGGTGCTTGTGAAGTACATGGGCTCGCACCATCGACAGACGGTCTCATGCTAGGCAACAAGCTGCTCAGACTTGCCTGGGTAGGAGATAATGACTATTTGCTTTTCCAACAGCTTTTGCTGACACGCCAAAAGCTCTTCATAGAGAATTTCAAGTAACAGATACAAAAGAAAAAGGGCGGCAGCCGGCCGCCGTATGCTGCAGCGGTGAGGATGGTCGTTCAGTTCACCTGCAAGTTTTGTGTTTCGGCCTCTTCCCTCGGCCTGTGATGATTCATGTTCTTGCACACACATATTAAAAAAAAAAGACTGGAAAGCTTTTCAAGAGCTTCCCTCTAATTTCTGTCGTTTGCAGCGCAGGGTCACGGATAATGAACACCCCTTCCACTTAGCGCCCGTCTGTTCCAGCAGGACTAATGTATGGGATGATTTGGATTGAGGGAATACCAGCAGAGCAGTAAGGTCAGAGAAGAGCCGGGGAGCTCTTCTTTGGGTTTGCTCATTATCATTTATTCACCTTGTTAGGCTTAACACATGGCCGAAGCTCTGTTAGCGAAAAACCCCACCACGCCGTGATCGGTGCCCGTGGAGAGTCGGGGGAAGAAGCCGAGCGTGGGAGTCAAACACCAAGTTTCGGGGGAAGTTAGCACTTTTGGGGCATTTTCCCCATCATGCAGTGCGAAATAATTGGCTCAGGACGCTGCGATTGTTCCGCTGTTTCAGCTCCTCATCAACATCAACCCTCCTTGTTCGATCACTCGCACTAGTCGGGGGGAGGACAAAACACCTAGACTGTGAAACACAATGTTCTGTTTTCATCTTGTTGTTGGATAAGTCATCAGCATCGCACAAGTGAGATTTACATTTGTGTTCACACATAAATCAGGCTTCCAACTGGTTCCTATATTCTGTTGTTATAGTGGCTGTTTTTATAAAATCAATTTTTTTTTTTTTTAATAGAACATTTTCATTTCAGGAGCCCTCACGAAAAAATGCTGCACTTGTATCTCATTCACAATTAAAACAGGACGAACTGAAAAGACTTGATGAGTAAGATTCACAAGTATTTATATATTTTGGTCGTTTTGAAATAGTGGCATTCAAGATATTCATTCTTAATTGAGATTGGAAGACTGAGGGACATTTTTTATCACACAGTAGTTATTTTTTGTGAATTTCTACCACTTAATGAGGAAAAAAGCTCAGTGGCACACAAAAGAATTATAGGTCACTAATATAATGGGACATTTAACTCGTTGACTCTGGCAGTTTCTGAATGTGTTTAGCAAATGTGCACCATTACGCTCGCATGCATTATGTAACTTCGACTTTTCTAATTTTCAAATTACTTCATTCATTTCACATTTTTGCTTTAAAAGCTGTCTCATGATCTTGCTTGAATTTTTCCATATCATCAAGGAGCATATGGTTTTGGGGGAAATATTTTAATGTAACTTGATGGATCGGAGGCAGCTCACGTGAAAGATGCGACTGACAGCACGCAGGTCAGAAGAGTTTATAAGACAGGTCGTACCTGCAAACGCTACCTGCATGTGTGATGAACGCACCACAGCACGTCCTCGTCTGCAAACCGTGCCACCATTAAAAAGCATGTTTTAACATGAGTGTAATAAAGATGCAGATCTTTCTGAAGTGAGAAAATCGATGAAATGAGACGATCCCAGTGTAAAATCATTCAGGAAGATTGCATGTAGCAAAAGATGTGTGTTTACTGATTGATTGTCTGATTGATTTTTTTTACTTCACTTGCTTTTGGCAGAAATGAGCTACAGGTTATTGTGTATTCAGAGAGATGAGTCAGTGTCAGATGTTTCTTTGAGTCATGTAGCACGATGCATGTTCATACATCCAGATTTATGAGGTTAAGCAACTTATTTTAGACATTAAGCCGCTAACAATCACAGTTTCTCTTTGCCGCGTCATCACCGAAGACAATGTGGCTGAAGTTATGTTGCTGCTTCAGCCGTTCTCTTGCTTTTTTTTGACTAAAATAAATGGTGTGGATTTAACGAAAGATTTACAGAGACAATGCAAAGGTAGAAGCATGTGGCTGTCGGAAAAACAGCTTTGTTCTGGTTAAGATGCTCGTCTCCCATTGCAGGTGATGCAAAGACAACCAGTACACTAGACTTTCACTTCATGTCTACCTGCAGCGTGCAGACACCCCAGATGATTTTTCATTTAAATCTAAATGTTTGCTCACTTTTTGCACATGCTGGTCTTTAATGATTAATGATAAGGCCTCAGCAGAGACGAGCTGAATAGTTGCCAACCTGCCTAATCCACTTTTGACAAAATTGGTGCTTCTTTAAATGTGAGGATGTAGTCGAGTAACTCAGCCTGCAGTGATGCCTCGAGCGCTGGAGTTTCTCTTTTTAACATCCAGCCCGGCCAACCAAGCATTGTTAACAAAATGGTTCTTAAATAATAATGAAACATGTATGCGTATGTTCCTGCTTATGCAAACATCACCTCGTTCAGTATTAGAACTTTCCTCTCTGCTGGAATAACCTGTGACGTCCTCCTCACTGTTGCTCCCTCTTCTACTAACTTGTATGCAGAGCTTGTCTTTGAGGTGTTTGAGGGAAAACCGTCCCTCGAGAAACAACAGACACGCTCTGAACTACAAGCCCGACTGTGTGTTGAAGGTGCTGATGGAGCAGCCTTGAGGGAAGAAAGAGCAGAATGAACATTTCAGATGACCACCGCAACTGTCAATTTCCCCTGTGGCCAACAGATGGCTCTTACTGCAATGGAAATATTCCCCGACGGCCCCTGCGAGACCAGCCATAGTTGGCACGGTGAAGAAACGCACAATGATGAAAAACGCATGAAAAGATGCTCAAACGCGAGCGAAGCAAGGACGCTCACTTTTATTCCCAAACTGAGACTGATATCGGAATTAATGAGGTTTGCTCGCAAGCCACGAGCACGGCTGAAGAGCTGGCTGGTGTCAGGAAATCATTTATGGGAGGTGTCTACTTCATGGATTAGTCTCTAACATTGCCGTAATGGTTACTGACTGGGCGGCCAGCGCGGCTCATAAAACACATCAAACCCACCCAGCACTTCTTCTCCCCTGGTGCTCATGAGAAGACGCCATAAATCTGTGGGGGTAAAGGGCACGCTTCATCAGACGACCCCCCAACACCTTTACCCCTCCTTTGCTGCATCTCATCAACTTCACCTCTCTATGATCACGACCACAATCACGCACCAAACCTCGACTTTTTCTATTTCGCTCACTGTGTTTTAGGATCACGACGACTTCTGCTCCTCTCTTGTGAATCAGGGCCTGGAGTGGGGAGGGAGCAGTAAGTGATTTGTGCCCACTCGTGCAGCTCCTCCTCCTCGACGTCCTTCGCTTAGCCGCCTCGCTTGTTAACTTCTGCTAAGCTTGCATTCTCATAAAGACACCACTTACGGCTCTAATAACGCAACTTTCACTTTAAACGGATTGCCCTTCTTTTTTTTTTTTTTTCTTACCAGTAATTGGTATTTTACAGTAAATTGGATTGTGTTAGGGAGAAGCCACTTGATCTAAACGCAGGATGGGGAATTGAACTTGAGTTTTTGGTTTGTTTCAGCGCGATTGGAGAAATAGGAGGGAGGAGAACGGGGACAAATGAGAGCAGCAGCGTCAGCCACCAGGTGGCTATCCTAATGGTTACACTCTGCCACCTTCCCTTCACTTCTCCTGTTGTTCTTTTTTTCTCTCCAACTCAATTTGAAAAAGAGGCTGCCGGGCACGCATTTGATGTGTTAAAGGTAGATGGTTGGAGAGTGCTGACTTTGCATAGTGCTCTAAAGATAGAGGAGGATATATGGAGGGACGGCGGGGGAGGGAGGGGAGGCGGTGAGGAGACGGAGCTGATGAACTCTCTCTCCCTCTCTCCTCCTGGATGCGGGCCAAGCTCGGGCCTTCGGCAGGGCCTGTTAATGATGCAGTGTTGCCAAGTGGCAGACTTTTAAAGGCTACCTGCCATATATCTCCCTCTCTATCCGAGGGTTCGGCCGGGAGGAGCTGCACCTCAGTCCCGCATGTCAGCACAGGCACTGACAGGTGCCATGTGGTGACGAGCGCCATCGTCAGTACCCATCTCCCTCAAATTGGCCCCCCTCGCCGAGTGTAACACAGTCCAGCGGCGGAGTATATATAACACTGAGATGCTGTGAGAGTCCTGGAACAGTGTGCTGCATTTGTCAGTTTTCTAATGCTGGACAGTTTTGAAGTGTCTCAATTCTGGCAGCAGTTTCTTCATTTGCTGTCACTGATGAGATTGGAAACCAGCATGCACATTAGTTTTTACAGGTGCACAAGGAGTCTGTCTGCGCTCTTGTTTGCATGTGTGTTGGAAAAGAGCCGGAGGTATGACCAGGCTGGCTCTTGCCACCCGTGGGAAGAGCCATCAAGCTTGGAATACAGTGAAACTCTGAGCAGTCAACTCAGTCAATATTTTACTGCTGCTGAGAGTGACTCACACAGGTTTGGGTTTTGGAACATTATATTTTAAGCTGGTAGAAAAGCTGTTGTACCTCTTGCCACAAGACACTGGATCGTATACCTGGGTTTTTTTAACCAACACAATCTTGCCAGCACAGTAGCAGCTGCTCATTTTGAAGGAAAAGGATTGATTATGTGGCTCTTTGTTTCGTAGTCTTAGACAAGTAACTTGGCCATTTTGAGCTTATTATTGTGGATATTCTGTCAATGTTCAAACCAAGACTATATAACTTTTAAAAGAACTGATAACAGCCTGACACTTACAAATCAAAAGCTGAATTCATAAGCAATAAAACGCATCATTGCTCAATTGAACACGCTCAGGTGTTTTGCTGATTCAGTCTTACATCGTCTGGTGAAACTGATCAGTCAGTTCAGTTTCTGACTCTTCTGTATTTGTGCTACTGTTACACAATATTTTGAGACTGGCTGTTTTCCTGTAATTGTCATAGTGGCAGCTGTTTTCACCAGTCTCTCCCAAATTGCATGGACTAAATAATAATAATAATCCCATGCATTGAAATCACTGGCTGCTGTTTATAGTAACTTGGGTCCTTTTTGTAGGTAGCTTGTTTCTGCTAATAGATAGTGAAGGAAAGATGAAAAACAAAACAGGTGTGTGATTGTGCTGCATCATTCATAATGCCTCTGGTCATTAAAATCAAATAAAACTAAAAAATGAATGATGAAGTTGCAGAATGTTTGCACAACAAAAGCTGCATCTTTGCATTATTAAACCATTTTGCTATTATAAGTTATTTGTATTTAGATGTTGATTTAGATATAGACAAGATCCAACTCTGTGTGCCACTAATGCTCAGAGCAAAAAGTAGACACATAACATTTGTCAGGATCGTCCATATAAGCTCTGCTCATGAAATTCTATTTGTAACTACCTCATATCTATGTATATATATTTGGGTAAATGTGGATATGGCTCAGCTGCTAAGACGTATTTGTTTGCTGTGCTGTGCTGCTCTGCTCGTTCTAATTCTCATATCTTTGTGAGGCAGTTCTGGGGTTTGCACGTGCACTTCTTCCAGGTTGCATGCATCCTTCATACACACTATAGGACATGCAGAATCTGTTAGAAGGCATTTATCATGCAATTTACTGCAGCGCGCTCAGTAAGTGCATACACACATCACAAGTGTTTGTGTGGGTTTACTGATAGAGAAGCAGCTGAGAAATGGATCGCTCCTTTCTCCCCCTTCTCTCTCTCTCTCTCCCTCTCAGTCTTCTCTTCAATCTCAGTAATGCAGAGAGCCCTGAGCTCTTTTACGTGCAGACACAAGCAAAAAGCTGCATTAAGGGGACAGAGAGGAGATTTCATTGGAGAAGTAAGCTGATGAGGGAAAGCAGGAAAAATAGGCGAGAATTTCTCTGCTTCACCTTAAGAAAGTGAGCCGTGTGAATGATGTCTGCTCACCTCATATTACACTCTTTTACACAGGAAATAGTAGCGAGGCGTAATGGAGTGCTCAGGTGTTTAATATTCGCAGACATTACCCTACAGCAGTAAACGCTAACAGTGATTATCTTGCTATGATTCTTACTAGATGTGGAGGACAGTTCGGCTGTGCAGGCACAATGCACAGGGCTGCATGTTGAAAACGGCTGGGAGGACGGTGGCGGAGTGTGGGAGCGCATCTGTACAAGTAGGCATATAGGTGAATCAGTTTCTGAGTCACTGGCCCTCTCTTGCATTATTGGGGGACGCGTGGGAGTGATTCACCATTGTGCCTCCATATCTCCGTAGCCAGCTTGGCTGTCCCTTCACTGCTGATCTGTGAGATTTAGAATTGCTCCCGGAGTGCCTTTATAATCTTTTCTCTGTCTCTTTTCTGGGGAAATGTAACCCGCAGACAAAAATATTTCCCTTTGGTACCTTTAGATACATTTAATGCCTGCTTTATTCTTATTCTTTTAATATAGTTTAAGGGTAATAAATGGAGATACCGGTCCAGAACCTACTGCACAGTGGATGGTATCATCATCTTTCTCTTGTCATGAGCTCCTCCTGTAATAAACTTTATTTAAGAAATGCAGTCCACAGCTGTGTCAGATGTCAGATTGTTTTAATAAGACTCTTTAACAAAGGATTGTTAATTTCATTAAAATGGAGCTTGGGGGGTTTCTGGGAAGAGGTGCTTGACATCTCGCGAGCATCACAACCCTGGGCCTCGGCGTGCTCGGCGAGGGGTCTGCCAGCTCATAAAAAATACATTGGACAATGGACAGCGCGCTGACGAGAGACGCTTTCTTCTCTCTCTGTTTGCCTCTCAAAGCTGACGTCCAATTAGCTTTGAGAAACACGCTAACCCGTAGCTGCCATTTAGCCCGAACCACCAGCAGCGCCTCCAAGATATCAGGACATGACATAATGAATGCAATCAACAATAATTAGGGGGAATGATGGGCTCTCACTTTGAGGCGTCATTAAGAAGGAAAGGCTGGCGCTGCACTGCCAGTGACCTCTCCCTCTTTAAACACTCCCCGCCATCAGGAAAACGGACCTCCCGCTGCATCACAGTCTTTCATGTAAGACATTTCGCAGAGCCAAGAGAATCTTAAAAGGACTTAACGGGGGGAGAAAAAAAAAAGAATGATCCACTTGTTATGCTATAGTTGTGTGGGCTTCCTTGAAGAGCACGTTTCTTTTTTGGTTTTGGATTTTAAAAATGTAAGAAACACAAAGAGGCATTAACCTGTCAACTTAAAGTAAGTCGGAAAATCACAGGCGGCTTCTCTGTAAACACGAAGCGAAGAACGAGTAACAATATCTTTTGACTTGAGTTGCTTATAAGAGAAAGGACTGATGTCTGTTTAAAGTTAAAGATAAATGTGTCGGAAACACAGTCTGATCATTTAATTTTGTGCAGGTCATGAAGTGTCTGGGCTGAATGTGGTTGGAAAGCAAAAGTTTTTTTAATGCTAAACTGACTTTATTTCTGCTGATCCTGATTCAATCCATAATCAAAACTTGTGGACATTTGCCAATATTGAGTAACAATCTCTCTTTTTCCTGAATTTAGAATATGTTGAACTCATTGGGATCATTTTTATGTCATGCATTATGAGGTGGCGCCGCAATAAAAACTTGGTGTTATGTATTTGAAATATCTCTCATCATACAGCATACAAGTGTTAGTTTTCAAGTTCAGCTCAGATTTCGAGATGTTATTTAACCTGCGAATAACCAAATCACGTCTTCTTGGATATAGAAAGCTTCCGAGACACTTTTCATACTCAAGCGCTGACGATGACTGACAACTTAAAGAGTAACTTAATACCAGGCTGAGAAACTGTTTCCCTGCTCTCTCTGTCTGAAAGTTTAGAGTCTAGAGTTTAGCAAAAATATGGTTTTCATCTGCTGTTAAGTACGTTTTAGTGCAGACGGATGATGAATTTACAACATAAAGTGTCTCAGCTCCTTTACATAGTCCTTACATAGACAATATTCCCTCCTTTGGTGTTTTGATGAAGAGCACAGTTGGACACGTTGCTTCAAAAGCTCCCTTAAGTGTTCGCTGGTGACGGGTGACTGTGAGTGATTCACATAAATTTCAAAACATTTTGTGATCCCTCGCGTCCTCTATTTCATTTCTTACCTTCCTTTAATTTGTCACTCATTTGTTTATTGCCGAGCAGTTTTCCCATCAAGTCCTGAGACGTGTTAAAAACTGCTCATAATTGTCCTCCAGGTGCTTTCTGCACCAATTAAAACTTTATTTAGATCACCCATTAGTCATCCAGAGGAGATTTATTTTATCTGCTTTTTTTTTAGCACTTTGGTTGTAAGATAAAGTAGCAATGATTTTTTCCCCTCTTAATTCATTTGGGCCAAATGAGCAGTGAGAAAGTGGGTTTGAATCACACAGACTGGCCACTTCCTCGCCCTGACCTTAATAGACAGGGGTAGTTTGGAGGAGCAGAACAAAAGGGGGAGCCGGGTGAGGAAGGCCAGGCCACAGCCACACTCCAATAGAATATCAAATAGACGGGCTAACCTGTGGGTGAAAAGGAGAGAGCATGTCCGTGCTTGATGCTCCTCTATAAGGGGCTCGAGGTTGATGGAGATCAAGGAAGAAAGGGGAAGAAAGGACCGGCGGCCGGGCTGCTCCTCCTATAGCTGCTCAATTATTAATACGTGCTGTCTTAAGGCGGTCAATCTGCCATGATGTTTATAGCTTAAGAATATTGATACGGATCAGAATTTAATTTTCACGGATAATCTTTCAGACGGGAAATGTGGATGATCCTTAACGCGACCTCAACCTGTACGGAGACGAGTGACATTTGGAAAAACAGAGCGGCGTGAGCAGGAAGACGTGGGGAACGAGCTCTGATTAGAAGGCCGTGGGCGTATTCTCATGAGCCCTGAATATGAAAGATGTGCGAGGCTGCAACTGTTGTGAAAGTGGGAAAAGTCATTACTTGCTGTCTGAAGTAATTTGTATTAAAAGCAGTTTGCATCTGAATATCTGGGTATGCGAATGCAATTAATGCTAGCGGGTGTGCTGTGAAATATGAACTGCGTGGCAGAAAACATTCCCACTGAGATTCAGCTCCCTGAGATTCTGTCTAATTTATGCCGAGGCTAAGTTTCCAAGTCATGTGGCTGTTAAAGTGACACATACTCAAAGGTGACGGACGGGATTAGTAAATGCAAAGCAGATGATTTCTTGTTAACTTGAAAATGATTAATACTAATTACATCAAATCGGTAAACGCTTCAGATTGATGCTGAGGTTTTTTCTCATTCAACCTCGCAAGACATAATAGATATATCGTGTGCGTGTGCATATATATGTGCAAAAGCAGGGTGACACGTTATAAAGAATTATTAACCTTTATCATAAAAAATTAACTGCCATGATTTGTGTTTTTTTAATCAACAACCTATGCAGCTGAAGATTTGAACATACGAAACCTAACGCAATTACGACGGGCAAATTAAATGTTCCTCCCAGGCACCTGCTTTAACACAGATTAAAAAATTATTGCAAGTATAATGGCAGAGCCGTTTCTTTGCGTTGGGGCAACATATTTTTTAATTTAATTCAAACCGTGTTTAATATTAACACGTCGGAGGGGGAGGTGCTTTTTTGCGGCGCCAGACTTTTAATCAGTTTAATTTTCCTCTCGTACAGTAACTATTCTTCTATGTGCACATGCAGCTTTTTGGGACACGTGATTGTTTGATGGTAGAATTGTTCTTCCGTACATTCATCAGCCTCTTGATTGAAATCATGACAACATATTTTAAATAGAATAATGCGATATACTATAAAACTCAAATTGTAATCAGCATGTGAACTAATGAATTGATGCATTGTGACAGTAATTTGTCAAATTGTCAGTATTGTTTGCTTTTAATTTCATTTACAATTAATTGTAAACTGGCAATAATGACATGGAAGCAGCTTCAGACTTAAGTATTTCCATTTCCATTTCAGTTCATATGTTGAACATCTGGATTTGTGTTTCTGGCCGTCGTCAACATTCGCTCTCCTTTCAGCTCTGTTTCTGGTCTCTACCAGCTCCTGAAGGAAATGTCTAGCTGCTAAATGCTCCGCTGCAGTTTCTAACTTTGCCTGTCAGGAAGCATACAGGGATTTTTAGAGCTTCCTGCTGTGGCTGGATACAACAACAGTGGTGAGACGGAACCAGGAAGTGTGAAGCCGCGGGGCCTGCAATGAAAACAATGAGCCGAAAGACATGAAGCTCTACAAAGCTGAGAGGAACCACAGAGTCAGAGGATAATTCTCTGTGGGTTTGTCACTGGGATCGACCCCTTCGACACAGAAGCTGCTTTATTATTAATTATACCTGCTTTAAATGAAGAACAAAATCCTCATGTTTCTTCATTTTGGCTGGAACTTAAGCCACAAACCAGTGTGACCCCTTCCATGTTATGCGACGCAGATTTTGATTTAAGCTAAAAATCCATTTCTCCACATGCTTTGTTAGCCATCCAAAAACATGCAGCATGTCTCTCCCTGCCATCTGTTTGCTGAGGTAAAACAAGAAATCTGCATATTATTGAACACCAAAGACATCAATAAGAGATGAAATGATGAATCGCAAAAACTTCAAGGAGATTAATTAGGCAGTGCAAAGCTGTTGATTGGTCTATAAAAAATTGGAATGGTATTTAAGGGAATGTGCAGACTCTCCAGCAATCAAAACATGTCCTGCCATTTATGTGCTCAAGTTTTAAGGGATAATCAAAGGAGCTGGCGCTGGGTAGGGTGCACGTGGTGTGCCAAGAAATCATTTCAATGTGCTGAGCTTAACATACGCCCGGTGCATTCAGGCATTTCTGCATCGATCAGGGTCTTGATCACTGAGCCGTCGCATCTTTTGAACGCTCGCGGAGCCGGATCACATGACCGGCGTCCCTCGCCAAGTTCAGTCTCATGAGCTGTCGCCGCGCTTGTGAATGGGCCGGACAATAACATGCAAAAAAAAATGGCTAATCAAGGACAGATCACCTGGTGTTGCCAGGTCTGAATAGAGCATAACAAACACTCATGTGTCAGGCTGTAGAAAACACACTTGACTGAGTCTTTTCTTTATAAAGATATAGATTATATTTACTTTCTGTGCTTCAGCGTGGTCACATTGCACCATTCGTTCTATCAGGAAGGTTTATATCGTTTAAACAGAATCAGTATGAAAGTCGTCTCCTTCCTTAGTATCTTGATAATCAAACTGAGTTGCCATTTATTGTCATTCATCATTGTTCTGTTTCTGTCTTTGTGACTGTCTTCTAAAAAAAAAAGTCATCAGTTACCAAGACACCAGACAAAAATCAGGACATTGCGGATTAATCAGAGGTGTGGGCGGTGATTCACAGATCTGGAGCCGCACTACTTCTTTGGATCCACTGTGATCGAGTTATGAGTTTATAGGAAGCAGGATGTTTACTCAGTTTATTCAGTATCAACACATCACTTACCAAGGCTGGATTGCCGGCCGGGAGAAGTGTCAGGGTCCTCAGGGTCCACATAAGCTCCAGGCTTATTGTGTGTCGACTGGTTGGGACTAATTAATTTGCAAATTTGTTTGGAAATGCACCTTAAGCTCAATATCAACTGATGTGCAAAGGCTGTTAAAGTGAATCCTGCTTTATTACCTCATCTCATCGGCTCATCATCTCGAGGCCGAGTCCTGAAGAGACTTTTATTAGTTTAGATTTGTGGCATATTCCAACTTTGTGAAACACATGATTTAATAACAGATATTACTACATGGGTTCAGGAACGCTTCATAAAACTGTTGCAAATGATTGTGTTTTGTTTTTATTTACACTTTACTCAGCATCCCAACTTTTTGGGAATCAGAGTTGTAGGAAAACGATCACAGTAAATCTGGGCCACAGTTGTATTCTAGCATTAAAAAAAACTGTACATGTAGCACAGAGAGAGGAAGGAGCAGAGGTTAATGGGGGCCAAGCAGCTCATTTTTGCCCCAGGACCCCCTTGCAGGCCAAGCCAGCCGTGTAAATTACACACTGCTGGTGTGGTGAGGTCTAAATCCAACGATTAAGATGTCCAAATGTCCAGAGGCGAAATGAGTGCTTCGCCATTTGGGATTAGGCCTTACAGCTTTTTTATGTAAGATTCTTTTTGGACGCTATTCAAGTCTACTGCAGGATGAAACACACACTGACGTGATTAGACAGCGATGTCAAAAAGCCACACAAGTATGAAGTAACACCAGAACATGAGTTTTTTTTTTTTCACCTTCCCTGCTTGTGTCTGAGGTGAATGATGGAGTAATTTATGTTACGTCAACCATGACAAATTCTGATTAGATCCTTCATTTATAAATCACATGTAGGTCTCATATCTGGGGATCTGATCTTCTACTATTTACACTCAGCCGAGTCCTGAATTACATCTTTATCCTCAGTGGAAGGGGAAAAATGTCAGGCTCTAACACTTTTTGCACACTTTCATCAGCAGCCGTTACTTACTCAGGCCTCTCCCGGCCGCCGGATCTTGGCCCCATCGCTCGCCACAGACGTAGATCCAAATCTGCACGTGGCTGTTGGTGTGTGCTGGTGGTTGCAGGCTTTTAGCCGGATGAGCCTGCATCCCTTTCCCACAGAAATCAATTAGACCTGTCAATGGCCATCGATCTGCAAGGCTCGGATCGACCCGGCTGGTGAAGGATTAGAGATGTCGTGGGGGGGAGGCTACTGTCTCAGCGTCGGCGTCTCGGTGAACCTTGACATAACTGCACATCATCTCCTCCCTGCTTCCTAGAAGAGGGCCTTGTTAGCCTTCGCGGTCTCCAGGAAGCAAGCTGCGCCGTAATTGAATAACAGTAAGGCGGCTACATCAGCAAGGCTCGAGAGATGTGTTCCCTCCTCTGTCAATCCACTTAGATGATAAATGGTTCACACAAAAAGGGGTTTCAGGGCGTAGAGCTGAAAGGTGCTGCACGGTGTGACCGATGAGAACAAATACTCAGCTTGTAAGATGAGGATTAGTGTGAAATGACAAAGACAGAAGATGACAGGAAGCAATAAGTTAAGTACATATATATTATCTATCCCTGCGAGCGAAAGCTGGATTTCTAATTGCATATTACTTCCTGTATCGACCATAAAGCAAGAAAAGTAATGAATTAATAGTCTATTATATGTGTCGGGTAACAGTGGAGTAGATGAGCAAAGCTGCGCCGAAAGAAAATGTAGTTTTAAGTCTGATTAACCCAAAACTGAAAAACTTTAAAAAAAATATATCAAATTCAAAAGTGGTGGGTGCTGTAATTGCAAGCGGTCAGTCGTTGTGAGAAAGTATCACTATGACTGAATTAATGACCATGCGCTCATGCGTATCCAAGTATAATGCTTTAGGTTCACTGACTGATGAGATCTATTACTCTTAAAATTAGGTTTAATGTTCCTTTGGGCTGCAGGTGATTTTGACCGTCAGGGTATCCGCCTGACTGGCTCTGCAACAGAGCATTATCACCGAAATGGTAGACGTGAGCGTGCGTGTGTGTGTGTATATATTTGTGCACAGGTGTGTGTGTGTGTGTGTGTGTGTGTGTGTGCAAGCATGAGCGCTAACGCATCTTGATTGTCAGGGTGTGAGTAGTGTTTATGAGAAATAATAACGCAGAAGTGAAATCCCAGAAGCGTTTAGCTGGGGCATTAATGGAGACAGAGACATTGAACCAAAATGTATTATTCAGCACTTAAAAGCACAGAGCATCTGCTCAAAGCAGTTTAAAGCCCCTGTCCAATTCCATTGCTGCTTAATATTTCACACACTCGCTGATGGGGAGGAACGTCGCTTTCGGAGCTAATAGAAGCCGCAGATATTGTGCACACGCTGATGACCTTGAACAACAGAGAGCTCAGAGGTCAAAGGGAGCTAAAGCTGTTGTGTTACGTTGTGTGATGCTGGTGTGAAAAGGGTTTTTGTTGCAGCCGGATACCTTTGTGCCGAAAATATTCTTTCTAGTGTCAAAATATACTTCTCTCTGTCAGTGCTGTGTTGTCTCATCTCTGCCAGTAGAAGACAACAGAGTGTCATGTATATTTTTCTATTTTCCTTCTGTTTTGCACACACACACTCACACACACACACACACACACACACACACACACACATGCTCTCGGTGTCCCTTTGTCTCCGATTCCAATCTCCGAGCCCACACAAGCCGCCGTCGCTTTCATTCGAGCCGACCTACAGTATTTCCATTGCGTGACACAGCGGCACCGGCGAGCAGACAGAGCCGATATCTCCAGGAAATCTCACATTTGTGGTTTTTGTTTTCTCCATTTTACGTGGAACCTGTTCATCTTTCAGCGTCCTTGCATCACCCCTGACGCCTGTCAAAAAAAAAAAAAAAGTTTGAGGTCTTGACAGAGCTCGTGTAGATTTTAAGAAACGCTGGTCAGAAAAAAAGGACCTCAATCCTTCTATTTTTTTTTTTTTTTGTGGCGCTGACCAACTCTCTGCCCTCAGGGAGACTGCAGGAGAAACGTGCATTTCCACTTCTACTTGACTTGCACATCGCCCGAGGCAGACACCTATGTGTGCCTCCGCTCTCGGCATCGTCAGCCCTGCAAACTGCCAAATAACAACGAGAAGTTGGTGTACAGCTGGAGCAGGTGTGAAGTGTTTTTCTGGAACAAGATGTCTGTGCTTCATGTGATTCATAACCAGGCGGGACACCAGAAATGATGGAGATGATTAGTAGAACCCAGCAACATATTACATGATATAAAACTCATGTACAGAGTGGAGAGTTTAATTTATTTCATGTGTCTTTAGATTGGACTCTGCTGCAGATTAGTGACTCATGCCCAATGAGTCTCTATGAAAGATGCATTGATGAAAAAGAGTGAGGTGTTTATTGTCAGGCAGGTCATGACTAGGACTTGTCTAAATGTCACTGTGATGCAAAGAAAAAAACAAACATCAGCGTGGGATCAGTTGCTTTGCTGCAACCCCGGACCGTTACAAAAAGGATTCAGGCTCATGATGTCAAACTTTTTCAAATTTGTTCCTGCACGATTATAATACAATGTGCTTGTTAGTGTCAGTTTGTGTGTCAAGTGTCGCTGCTCTCACACAGACTCATGGATCACTGAAGAAAGTAAAAGGGTTGAAAGAAAAGAGTCACGTGAAACACATCACATTGCGTCTACAGGTTCATCTTTCTTTTAGATCTTACGTAAAAACATTATGCAATATTATGTTTTTATATTGTTGAAACATTAAAACAATAAGATTTGTTATGATTTCTTGTATTATTGGACATGATACACAAATCTAATTCAGAGCTGTTCTCGCTCTCTCAGTCTTTTGAAAAAGTGCGAGTCATTTTCCTTCGTGCTTGACCTCTGACTTTCTGTCTTGTTTTTTTTGTTTTTATGAAATTGAGGTGAATTAAACTCTGGCTACATCAAAAAAAAAAAAAATCAAATGCTAATGAATGTTGCCAAATGTCTAACGAATGCATCAAACCTCCCTAGTTTCACTCTTGCTGTGGTAGAGATTTAACAATATTCTGCAGGAGTTAAATATAACAAGAGAACTTTTATGGCCTGAACAGGTCTCATGAGCTCCTCAACAGTCGTTCTGTTTTAGCTCGAGGTTATTTGAGCGGCACCATTTTTGAAATTGTTTTTTTTGCAAGTGAGCATTTATTTGTGAAACACTTCTTCGAGACGATAATGATACTGATGCTTTTGCTAATGGTGATGATGATAATTAGATCTTATATACTGTTTATATGTTCAACCCCTAAAGCCCAAATTTCCCCTGATGTTATTTTGTGAAGGTTCCATTCTGGTGCTTTGACTGAATTACCACCCATGAAAATCGTATTCGGTTTAGAGCAAACACCCTGAAGCCCCCCCACTCAATCAGGCCTGCAACATTAACAGACCTAAAGATATTCTGGAAGTCACATTTTCCAGTAATCAAAAATTCCTTTAAGCTGCACTGTTTGTGAATGAAGGCCCAAGTCCTTGTGTCACCATCGATTGTAGAGTAGCTCAGGTTTGATTTTTGGGGCAGCATAACTCATGAATGATGCCAATACTTATAAACAGTGATATTAGTGGGTTTTGTCACACTCACACTGAGGTAATTTCAATAGTTTTCATGTGCAATCCAAATATTTAGGTCTTTGAAATGAGTGTTAATATTTCTTGAGCTGGTATGAGATTGCTACAGAAGTAGTTATTGAGAAATATCGACTTTACTGTGAAGAGAATGTAGAAAAACTTCCAATTTGAGGGTACAATATCCTGATGAATGGGGCCATTATGTGTGGCAAACTGGGTGGAAATGAAAAAGACAAAAGCCGTAAAAGCCTTTAGCCTTCGAAACCTCTCACATTATTTCCTGAAGAACAGACCAAACACAGGCAGACGTACAGATAGACAGGTCTTGTAGATATTGGTATTAATGCCATGTAGATATTAAAGTGCAAGAATGTCCTCATCAACAGTTTTTAGAGATTTCACCATCAAGTGCGATCAAATATTAAGAGCAGCATGAGGACTGAGAGCTGGAAGAAACCTCACCTCTGCCCTCGGAGCTCTTCGTCCACTTCCACTTCTTTCACTCAGAGGTGGGACAAAGTTTCGCAACTCACAAGTCACGTTTTGGCACAGAAGTCCCAAGTAAAGTGTTGAGTCCGAAACTTTGAGTTTTGAGTCACAACCAGTCATAATCCTCTTTTTACCCAAGTAGAATTTTAAGTATTGGATTCTTGATTCAGAAACACCGACCTGTTAATCGGTGCCTTGAAGGAAAGACCCTTTCACATGTCACGTTGTTTTCACATTCACAATATACTGTTATTGCAAAAATGTTGATCATTGCCCCTTGGAAGGTGGAAAGAAGCCCATTATCCAGGCTGCTAACTGGAAAATAGTTCACACAGTTATTTAAAAGACTTATTTTTACCATGAACTTCTGAAAAACTGTGAGCAAAACATTCCTCTACTGTGAAGCAGTTAATCCTCAAACAGAAACTGGTTAAATAAAAGTGCATGGTTCACAGTAATCGGCTACAAAAGCCCTCCCTCATTTTGGTTTCTCCTTTCTTTCGTAGGTCAGCACTGTCAAAAAGGATTGCTGTTAATAAAAGTTAATAAAAAATTTTGCAGGTCAAAATTCACCAAAGAGAAAGCGAAAAGATTTACTTTGCCCATCAAATGAATCTCCTAATTGCCATGAATTGATTTCCACACAGAATTTGATGCTGTGACCTTTAGGCCTTTAGTCAGGTTCAATTTTGACTCAAATTCCACTATGGTGAATATTTAAAACCAAGTATATTCTGTTAACCAGAAGTACTTTTCAACAGTGGCATATTTCTTCTTTTCCAGAGTTCATCTCAGTCAAGACTTACATCATGTAAAAATCCTCCGCAATCAAGAGAAAAGTTTTTTTGTTTCCGTCAATGTCAGCCTGCAGATCATTCAGATATTTGTCCTCTGCTCCACTTTGATCAGAATATTCCCTTCGACTCTCAGTTGGAACGCAGTGCCAGTTGTCACCTTCACCGTGCATTTCATTCCCTCTAATCAACCACACCTGGCGATACACCTGGCACTCTTGTCATTAGCTGAACTCCCTGATTGCGCCGAGCCTACCGGCCTCTCTGTGTCTGATTCCCGTCTTTTGTTCAGCCCGGCGCACACAGGACCAGACATTGTTCCAGATTAACTCACAACTGGAATCCGAGCTGGCCGAGTTTTCTTTCTTTACCTGAAACGGTCAAAGTTACCTTCCACATTTTATTTTTATCAAATATAAATGTGCGTGTGTTTTGTGGGCGCAGTTAGGGGCAAATTAACCTCAAAACTAACACACTCAGGGATCTCATTAAGACAGCTGCATGGCGACAAGGAGCTGTTGAGAAGATCCTCTGTCTGTTTTCTTCTCTCTCGGATGAGACTCCTTCGTCTCCGTCAGACCCGGGGAACAAGGTGACTCTACTCGAGAAAAGGTAGGATGGAAGTTACCCGCTAAAGAGGCCTTCGGGAGGAGGAGGGAGAGAATAATAATGGCGAGATGCTGCTGCGTCTTAAGAGGGCTTCCCACTGAGAGGGGAGAATAAGAGAGAGACGCTCCCTCTTCCTCACACCCCTTGACATCCAGGAGAGAAGGAAGTAGGAGAGTGAGACGAGGGGAAGGAGGGCAAAAGGAGGGCGAAGGAAGGAGGGAGCCGGAGTGTAAGTGTGAGTGTTTTGGGAGGAGGATTTGTGCCCTGTGCCCTCATCAACAGGTCTCCTTATCCGCTGGGGTCGACGCCTCCTCTGACACAATGAATAATTCCCCATGTCCTCTGGCCCTGGCGGTGACCTGGCAAAGAAGCTATAATTAATGCATAGGCCCGGCTTGCTCTCGCAGTCACAGATGAGAGGAAGTCGATGCAGATTTGGATTATTAGATAATATTGTAAGTGGGACAAAAACTTTCTTCCACAGCTGCTTCTTTGTCTCAGTTGTAGTGCGTGCAGGACTTCGACACAAAGCCATTGTTTGGTATGCACACCGGTAAGTGCTTGCATATGCAGACTGCGGCAGTTAGTTTAACGTGCCCAATGTCATACAGATATCCAGCAATGTCAAGATTTGTATTTCTCTGTGTTTCCAATTTCATGAGACAGTGATGCGTGACAGCGGTGACAAGAACTCCAAGGTGCCGCGCTGCCCAGGTATTCACAGAGCAGTGCTGACATGGCTGTTGAATTTCGCTTTTGTCCCTCCTATTTCACTTTTCGCAAAGCTCTCGCAAATGAGATTCTACCTGTCAACGGAGTGTTGGGATGGGAAGGCGAGGGGGGGGGGGGTATAATATGAAAGAGTCATCTTCTGTTTCCTGATTCCCAAAAGTTAGGACGCTGGATAAAACATACGTAAAAACAGAATATGATCATTTACTTCTTCCTTTATCCAATCATGTGTTCACAAAGTGTTGAACCTCTCTCCATCCTCGCTTGTGAACGACTGAGTCTGGAGGATTAGAAAATGAAATGTTTTATTTATTTTTCACACAGCGTCCCAACTTTTTTTAGAATCAGGGTTGTAATAATGCAGAATGATTTCAGATCTGACCGACCAATTTCACATATCCTGACTCTACTTCTATCAAACATTTACAGGCATTAGTCAGCATTCATTAGTGAAATAAAAAGATGTAAGTACTAGTTATTTATTCAGTGTAGAACTGCGTGACCCTTGACCTTCCATAGTTTAACTACAAGGCTAATTCTGTTTCTTTCCGTCGTCTTGACTCCGATCACCCCGTTTCTCCAACCAGCAGGTGAAAACAATCCTCCTTCTCTTCTCGCTCCATTTCATTCGTTATTATGTTAATTAGATTTTCCCTCCAAAGTCAACTTTGAATTGGGTACGTCTGCCAGTGATTAGCTTCACTCTCGTCCTCAGCTGTGAGTTGAATACAGTATCGGGCCGCGAACGGTCGATACAAGGAACGTCTGCACTCCCACCAACTTCCTCCCCCCATTGGCTTGCCCTTGCACATGTCCTGAAATAAGAAAATCTTATTGATGTCTGAAATATAGCTGACCCATATCTGCGAAGAGAGATCGGGGTTGTATTTTCCTTCAATATGTTTTCCACCTCATGCATGCAAATGACGGCCCATTTGAAACATGCTGGGAAGGAGGGGGAAAAAAAAAAAAGAAAGAGCACTCGCTTATCTGTTCATTTAACTGCTGAACTTTGAGAGAGCAGCCGGTTTGCCCGAGAGAGTCTGGACGATGTGATGATGTTTTGAAATGTGTTCGCTCAAATTAAAATGCCGGGCTAGTTGTGAAAGTTTGGAGGTATTTAAAGGAGCAAAAGATTGTTTTGTTCGGTGCGTCTGTCCAAACCACCTGTTCTCACATTTAAACAGGAGGGTGGTTCAAACACACAGAAGCAAGTGACTCTTTGAACAATGATTAATGATAACAAAAGCTCCATCAATTTTACACATAAAGGTTAGTTTACTCATCGTGGTAAGTGCTACTCAGTGTGTGGAAAGTTTTAAAATGTCTTGTGGCTCAGGAGGGAAAATTTGAAGTCTGTAGAAATGACAGAAGGGTTTAACAAAAATAAATTATAGGTTGTATTATGGGAAATTTAAGTTCCAGCATTCTTGATCAAAATTAGGGACCAAATGTCACTAAATCAACTTTTTTGAGTTTGCTTTTAGTTTGAGTCATTTTGTTACACTTGATACACTTGACTGATCCATTTCTACAACATAATGTATTACAGCAGCTTTTGCTTTTTCAAGAGAAAGTCCAGTATTTGTCCTCTAAGCTCCACAAAATCAGTCAATACTGTCACGGCTTTCAAATCTGGGTTTGAATGCATTATTGTTGGATGAGGTTTGTTCAGGCTGCTGTAAAACTGGATGTTAAGTTGCTCATCTGTCTCTTGACCTGCTGGAGTCAGAGGGGAAAAAACCCTCCTCAATTTGCTAAAATCTCAGTAATTTCCTGACATAGAGGGACATCTAGTGACAAGCTCTCACCCTTAGTTTGTCCTCTTTAAGCTGCCGAGTAAAGACAGACAGGTGTACGGCCACGGACGTCGCGTGATTGCTCCACCACTCGCAGGCAGCCCAGATGCTAGAAAGCTGTCGAAACTGGCTTGATCCTGGTTTGGGGTTAATTAAACTTGCAAACCCTGCGGCGGGGACGGGCTTCCAAGGCCAGGACTGAAGAGGACACAAGCTTGAGGTCAGCAGGACCTTGTTAGGTGGAGCACGGGCTTGACATAACAGCGATGGGAAATGGCTCGTAAGGTTCAGAGAAGGGGCAGAACGAGTCGGCCGCAGCTGCACTCTGGGAAGGTGAAAAATGAAACCGCTTCAGCGAAGGCGTGGGAGTGCGGTTGATCCAGCCGACGAGCGGGTAGCGACGCGAGACAGATGACTGCCAGCGACCCCCTCCTTTTCGAGCCGAATGTCGGCGAGAGAAGCATGTTGGATGAGCAGCTGTACAGGAGCTTTCTGCTTCCTGCCAGCTTGTTCAGCAAGGTGACCTTAAACTAGTTTGGCGGTGGTCCCAAGGCCCAAGCTGTGAATCTCGCAGGAGGGTTTAGTGGCAACAGAAATCACTCTGCCACTCTTGCCAACAATTATGAGAGGCACGTCTGTGAACTCGCCGCACTTTTTACTGTCCGCGGCCTCTCGGCGACAATGAAACAATACAACTGAATGACAGTGAGAAATTACACCTTGGGTTTAATCTTGGTTTTTGGCTGGCAGAGGATATCGCCAGCATCTACAGTATGTTTTACGACATCACAGGCGGGTGAAATAAATCATCTTTGAACGAGTGACAGGTGTCTGCAATTTCAAGCGTCGTATGGTTCGTTTTAACAAGTTCTTCAAACTTTTTAAACGTCTTTGTTTGATTCACAGCCTCCGTGCATTGAATTAACACCCGTGATAGCGTCGCAACTGTATGATTTTCTCACCTGAAAATCAAGAGGCGCTTCTCTCCGAGTCGTCTCATTAGCAACCGGCGCAGGAATACGAGCATGAAGTGACATACTGTACAGAGGAAGCCATTATCATAAGCTAATAGGTCTCTTCTGACATTTCCAAGTAACTTCAGGCATGGAGCTATAACTACTGCAAGAATAAGGACTTAAAAGTGAGCCTTTGGGACCCGGAGCCGATCAGTGCATCTCTATGCATCAAGGACCTCTGTCTCAAGGGGGCTCTATTTTTTGCCAACAGAAAGGTCTTTGTGTTCCAAGTCTCACTTAACACACTGCATATCTTACATTTTCCGGGAAGACTCTCTACAGTAACTGCAGTTAGTTAAAGTTGGATATTCTGAGGTTATATCGTTATCACTTTGGGCTGTATAGTCTGTCTGTGGGTGTGCAATTGTACGCTTTTGTAAGTATGAAATGTTCCAGTATGAATCTAACAATGAAGTGAATCGGCTGTTAAAAATGTTTAGGTTGTCTGACCGTGAGAGACATTAAATAACAGACGTCTACAGAATGTGAAGGATGATACAACACAGGATGAGACACACACATAGATGCTGCAGCTGTGCGTCATATAGGTTATCAATATCATGTCCACTTGCTTCTCATTATCATATGAGCAATAGGAAAAATGGAAACGTGGTGAGGAAAAGGAAAAGCTGCGTACGGAAAATGCATGAATGATTAAATGTGTCACGATAAAGAAATATTAAAATGAGGTTGGAAAGCAAAATGAGGAGTGAAATGAATCAAGTTTTTGTTATTTATTCAACTGATAATAATAATATTTTTTACAAGTATCTGAGATAGACAGCGAAAAAACAAGTTGTGAAAGCAGCACTGATATATTATCACCTTTTAAGTTTTAGCTTGTGAATGATGAACTTGTTAGAAAGCAGTTGCATATTTATATGAGTTTTGGCCACCTGGTTGACCTTAGTCTAATTTTTCACTCAGTTTTAGGTCTGTTTTTGGTCTCTATCAACTCCTGAGGGAAAGATCTAGCTCTTTAGCTTCTAAATGTTCCACTATGTTCATCACTTCGTCTCTTACCGTGTCTGTCTGCTGTTTGATGATGAGCAGGAAGTGAACAGTCGGTTTTTAGAGCTAAAGTAAAGATGGCTGAAAGTGACACTATGAGATGAACCAAAACAGTAAATTTAAGAACCGGTTTTCATATTATTGCTTGTCTATTATTACATTGTTGGAGTAAAATATCAGTTATAGCCTCTTTAACTACCATTATTTGTTTGATTTGTGGGTGTCTGATAACCTTTTACCACATTTCATCAGTTCCCATGAATGTGTAGGTGCGAGGTCGAGCATGTGTGCGTCACGTGATCGCACGGCTTCCACGTGGATCCATGCGCCACGAGAGGAAGTGTGAATTGCCAGAGAGGGATTATCCTCTCCCTCTCTGTTTGGCTTGCCATCCTAATGTGACCTTTAGGAGAATTCCCCATTAACCAGAGGGAGGCACTGAGCACATGTTGTGCAAAGGCCACTGTGAAGAAAGTGTAAAGCCTGAAGGGAGCAAAGGTGCCACAAAAACCTCACTGCAGATGCCTTCAACAATCAGACTGCTGCTTATTGATTGAGTGCGTTCATAGTTTTTACACCCTGTTTTTGGGTTGAATGCAAAGAGACACAAGCTTTGCAACATTACGTATTTCACAGTAATTTAAGATACTTCAAAGCTGCATGTTACAAGAAATATGTAATACTGCAGTTATGATTTACTCTGTAATTATTCTATTATCGCTGCTGCCAAAAAGATGTTATTATTTTCCCTTTTATTTATATATTTTCACTCATAATCTTGTAAAGGCAATAGAGTGGAAGGTCATTTTGCTTTAACACATCGTCACCTCAGTCGAAAAAGTCCTCAGCCGAAGTGGAGATAAGCAAAACAGGCCCGTTCTCATAATTCAAGGTAATAGCTTTTTCAGCTCATTTACATCAGAAAACAATAGGCTTTTTGCAGAAAATGTGTGTGTGTGTGTGTGTGCGCGCGCGTGTCGGCGTTTGTAGGTGGACGTTGGTGAGCATGTGTGTCGGTCTGAGAGAAAACGGCTGCAGAGTAAACAGAGAGGAGGAGGAAATAATTCAAACTTGAGGGAAATTTAGCTTTTATCTCAGTTTTTCTTTTCTTTCTTTCCTTTCTGGTTGATGTCGTTGGCGCTTGAAAGCAGAAACGAACGAGCGTCGAGCGAGTGTGATTTGGGCTTTTTTGATGTTTTCCCACAAATGAAGAAGCAAACAGCGAGAGATAGATGATTGAGAGCGCGTTGGTAGTTCGGGAAAGTCTTTCTTGTCATAATAATTATTAGCTGATGACTCATCTACTTTCTGTAAACAGTGTAAATTCTGTTTGATCCACCTGAGGAGCCATGAATTCAATTATTCATGTCGAGCTTTATTATGGTGAAAGAGGTGAAACGCTCACAGCTTTGAGCGAATTTTGAAAGTTGTTTTACATACTGAAACATTAATTACTTTTTTTTTTAGCTGTGTTAGGGATAGCAATGCCCACCACTTTAGTCAAGACTGACTATTAGATTGACACAAAGCGTTTCATGGTTTCCAGAGGATGAATCCTAATAACTTTAGTGACTTTTCCTCAAGTGCCAACATGAGGTTAACATTTGCGGTTTTTAATGAAATGCCTTAACAACTATTTGATAGACTGTCATAAAATTTGGATGAATCCTAGAAATGTTGGTGACTTTTCTTACAGTGCCACCAGCAGGTCAAAGCTTTCTCTTGTCTTGTGAATTCCTCAGCATCTCCTCAAAGGACTGGCACAAAATCTTTCCCAGATATTCATGGTTCCCGGATGATGAATCCCCTGACTTCTCCTCTAGCGTTACCGTGAGGTTCATGTTTAGTTTTGAGTGAAATGTCTCAACAATATTTGATGGATTACCATGAAACATAGTGCAGACATTCATGTTCCCCTCAGGCTGAAATGTAATAACTACAGTGATCGTTTAAGTTTTTCTTTAACGCCATCATCAGGTCAGAATAGTTACTGAATTACTAAATACTTGGAAAACAAAAGACATTCGTATCATCATGACCTGTATTATGATTCTAGTGCTAATTAGTAAATGTTTGCATGCTAACACATTAATATAATATAGTAAATGTGGAAAAAATGATTCCTGCCAATCAAATCTTGCAAAACTATAGTACATTGTTATTATTATGAACTTATGAATATGAATTTTAATTTACACACAAACAGTGACCAAGCGAGTGTCAGACTGTTAGTGAGCAGCCACAATATGTGAGCATGAACTTTACTGTATGAGCTACATCCTCATCCTTTCTTTTCCCTCCACCTTAAACTTGAGCCTTCCATTGTGGCTGAATCACCTTAATCAAGGACTATTGTCAGATGCACAACGGCAGTCGCAGGCATTCGCACATAAACACATCCTCACACCTGCTCATTATCACGGAGACTTCATCTAAAACGGGAGCACTTTAGCGATATGAGGACACAGCGCCAACGTGCACCCTCCCTCGCTTTTAAGAGCTACCTGCCTGGAGCGGTGGCTGGAAATAGGAGTGTGATTGGACAACTTGTTCCAGACGGGGAAAGAAGGGAAAACAAGGGAAGTTGTGCTGGATGGGGAGATCGAATCAGAAGACGCTTTTAATAAGAAAAGCTGAGATGATTCCATGATGAGAGAGAATTTTAAAGTCAGGGGTGCAAACCTGATTTCATACAAGCAATGAGTTTAGAAATGGGAACAATAAATAAATGTTTCATGTTGGGATTAGTGGTTAATAATAAACTGCTTCTTTATTGGCTCTTTCCACTATTTTTTATAGTCAGTATGTTGAATGTCGGACTCTTAGGTCAACAAATGAATAAATAATTCAACCAGAATTGTCTTTAGTCCAGTGAAAACCATCTCCAGTGTTTCACTTTTAGTTAAACGCAGAAAAGGGCAACAAATTTTTCACATGAAGTTCAGTGTATTTGTCACGAGGAATGCCACTCTGACTTTCAAAGTTAGAGAAAATAACACTAATGATGGAAGGGTCAGATGTTGTCGACTCGCATTTGAAATGTAGGATCCAGTGTTTTTGGAGCTCAACACAAACTAAGGGCAAAAAAGATTCTTGGCCTTTTGCTGCTTTGTGGATTCAGTGTTCCTTCATGGGTTTAGAAGGAGGCTAAGGAACATACAAGTGAATTATCTGAAAATTTCATTGTCACAAACTCGAAAGCAGTTTTTTCTCAGCTCATGGAAAAGTTGACGTTATGAGGATATATGATTTTCACATTGTAGAACAGAGACCTTCGTGCTGGCGAATAAAATTGACTGACATATAACTGAACTGTTAATTCAGTTATTTCCGGACTCACTTCTGGTGTCTGGTTAAATTATTCTGGAAGGAGGACTTCTGTCATGAACTCTTCTAAATTCAGCCCCGATAATAATCTGTGCATATTTACTTTTGAGTATAGTCATAGCTGCGGTATAAAAATGCATGACCTCGTCTTCCATATGAATAAAACAATATTGAAGAATTTATTAAATCTGCCGGTATTTATCCCTGATAGAAAGTTCATCATTGACACATGTAAAATATCAAGAACTGAGGCTGTAAACACTATTTTTCAAACAACATTCTCTACAAATTAATTTATTCTGTAGCTTTAACTTATTTCATCCACCTATAAGATCAGACCTCTCTCACAGGATCGTATTCGCATTGATTCAGTCTCGGATGTTATGTTGCACATCCCAAGTGCAACAGAAGCCTTTTGCAGCGCTCTTATCTGGAGCAAGATTACATACAGTGACTGAAGGTGTGAGACATGCCCTTAATCTATGTTAATATTAAAAGCCTGATAAATGTGAGAAGGGCCTCAAATGGGAGTTGGGATGATTAATACTGTTTTATTTATGGCAGTCATATTCTGTGGTGTCTGAAATATTGTCCCGCATAGATCACAGCAGCGCGAGAAGAAAAGCAGGGCAGCCGATGCACCAACTTCTGTGTGTTTGTATTTATGTTTTGTTTTTTTCAATTTTTCCACGTGCATTTATCCTTTTTACATGAACCACTTTAGCCGGAGAAGAGAGGCCATCAACAACATTTGTGCAAAACAAACGCGCATGGCTTCGGGGCTGAGGTTGACCCCTTTGTGTCTGCGGCGATCACGGGAACTTAGCGAGAGAGCGGCGCAGAGAGTCTCATCATCTGCACAGCGCTTCTGTGAAAACATCTGTGCGAGCAAAGATCCCTCGCTCCGCTGTCATCCATCTTTCTTCCGTCTGCTTCCCTGTCTCTTTCCATCTTTCCTTCAGCGTAGCCTCCACCTTCGCCTCGTTCTCCTTCATCGCAGTGGCTCATTAGGCCGAGTCACGATCGCGGCTGGAGTCTGAGGCCGCGTCCACACTGTTAAATCAACTTTTTAGTCAATCTGGTCTTCCATCCACGCTGACAAAGAACATTAAGCTTTAAAAAAAACAATCTCAAGACAGGGTCAATCTGATGAAGACAGTTTTGTGTTGTTGGAGAAATGGATAGAGCTTTGTTTGGCTGGCAGCAAAATAAGGAGTAACACATATTCCAGTGCGAACTTTCAGACAACAGTCAAACAATAGCTTGTTTAAATTTACCTGCTTTAATGTGGACCTGAAAAAAGTTTGTGGACTGAAGCTTGAGATTTGAGAAGATAATTCCTAAAACACATACAGTAATAAGACATGGACATATATAAATATTGTCCTGGATGTCCAACTGCATTATTATACAAATGGTTTAAAACATCATTATACATGATACAGAAGGAAAGGACACTTGGATTTACAATAATACAACCACGATTCCAATAAAAGTTGGGACACTGTGTAAAATGTAATACTACACATAGTCAGTCATGTGTTCACAAAGTGTTGAACCTCTCTCCATCCTCTCTTGTGAACGACTGAGTCTTTCCAGGTTGAACCTTTCATACCCAATCATGATACTATCACCTGTTACCAATGAACCTGTTTACCTGTGGAATGATCCAAACAGGTGTTTTTGGATCAGTCCACAACTTTCACAGTCTTTTGTTGCTCCTGTCCTCAACTGGTTTGAAACATGTTGCTGCCATCAAATTCAGAATAAGCAGATATTTACAAAAATCTATGAAGTTGATGAGGTCAAACATTAATTGTCAATTGAGGATATGTAAAAAAGGATTAGCAAGTTAGCATCCAACTTTTTTGATTGTAATATTTCCATAAAGCAATTACTAATTAATAATAAACAAAAGTTGTAGTAGTATGTTCGAATGTAAAATCAGAAAAGGAGACAACTAAAATAAAATATAGAATTAAAAACAAGACTCAAACATCGTATGTGTGATCTCTTTCTGATGAGACATGAAAACAGGGGTCATGTGGGTGTTCATTTAAAACGCTGATTGGTCTGATCATGGCACAGTAACTAACAATGTTGGACTGTGAATGTCTAATCTCCTGCGCTCCAGTGATTGCTGCCGCTGCTGCTACTGTACAATCATTACACTGATTGGTCTAATGAGGCCACTGCGTGTAAAAGCCAACATTTCCATTTTAATGCGATGTCTCAAACACCATTGGCGTAATTGTCATAAACCTGGATGACTCATTTGGTGTTTTGATGACATTTTCTCTCTCTCATTACTAACTGGTGAGGGAGGTTCCTGCCTTTATCATTTACTTTATTCTGTTTTTTTTTTTCCCTTTGTTGATCTCTTTCTTATGAGTTTACCTTCTTTCACTTCTTCCTTTGTCTATTTGACTAAGGTCCAAATTTAGAAAAGGCGTAGCGAGCGTGAACCAGCTGCACACTTTCCATCCGTCTGCTTCTGTCTGTCAAGCTGAGACGGGAATTAAAATGCTCTTACAGTTGTTTTATATTCACTCAGCCACAATTTAAGATCACATGTACCGGAGAGAAGATACGAACTGCAGAGGTTGTCGTTCTATATTCACGTGTATTGTTGAATCTTCCTTCAGTTATTTTTTTCACGCTCATTAACATGCACTCGACTTCTTCTTTTAGATAATAGCTTTTATTGTCGAGTGTCACATTCTGTTTAGAGTTTAAATCAACACAGATGTAAAGTGAAATGCGATGCACATTGTTATTTATATTTCACTTTCATGTTGGTGTTGACTGTGTCATTATTAACTGAGATACATGTTAAAAGGAGAATTATTCAGCTTTTTGTCTGCAAAGTGAGAACAAAGCTATGATTGATATGATTTTTTATTTTGGCGTGGACATGTTTTTAAAAAGTAACACTTTGCAGTTATTAAAGCTAAATTGTTGTCATTTAACATGTTTCCATTTAATTCTGAAACATTAATGCATACATAAAATGAAATACATACAACAGTGTGAATTGTAGAGGAGCTCACTTTATTTGTTTGTTTGATTAGTTTTCATTTTGGGCATGTTATATATAGGAGTATAGGGTCATTGCACGTTGCCGCTTCCCATATTTTTCCTTCATTCGTGCTTCACGCCTCATTAAAATCAGTGTGTTTGGATCATTTCTTGTATATTGCCTCGAGTAACATCACCACAGAGTTAGAAAACACAGGCTAAAATCACGTCAATTAGGGACCGAAATCAGATTCAGCCGATTAAGTAAACATGCTGACCCCATGAATGATGCAAAAATATCGGTGGGTAACAAGCAGAGGATGTTACCTCATATTTGAAAACGGTACCAGCCAGCATATTTTATCCAAATTTCACAAAAACACAAACATCAATTTATGGCATAAACCAACCAGTGAATTGCTTAACCTTTGTCCTCCAAGTGTAATTTGTAAAATAATAGCACATATCATCGTTACACAGATAGTTACACTCAAGTTGGAGTCTGAGACGCTGTGCGTGACAAAAACCAGGTGAGCTGGGGCGGAAAACTTTTTACCATCTTTACATACAAACACCTGTGTTTTTTTTGTTTTTTTGTCTTCAGCACCTCATCCTGCCAAACCTTCTTCCTCCTACGCTTTGTTCGACTACGTCAATCAGCGGAGCATGTACAGTAATATCACAGAGATATTTCACACTAATTTACACCTGAATAGATTTAGGGAGTCGTGGCAGCTCCGGTGATTATGTCGCACCTTAATGTGTGTGTGATGAATTTCCACAATAATTTAAATGTTGCCGGTGTTGTTTATTTTAGGGACCCTCCCTCTCGTCCTGCCTTCAGCGGCTGCACTTTGTGGGAAATGCTAATGTATGTTATTGATTTGTCTCATTTTTCCACTTTAAGTCATGAATTTTGCAGTGGTCTTCAGCTACTCTTGAAGCACACCGGAGCATTTAAATGAGATTGGTAAAGGAGCGGATATTTACCTTGGAAGGCTTGCCTGTTGTTTCCTATAGCAGCTGCGGGGGCTTATTACACAGAATACGTTCAAAGTCTGCTCGAACCGCTGGACAAATTCGGATGACTCCGCGCTTTGAAGTGGCAGTTTTAGGAGGGATAAATCTCGGGGATTGGAAGCTGTCAAAGTCGAGTCTGAACGTGATAATGAGACGATTTGGCAGCGAGCGCCGCTTCCTCTCCTCCCAACAAGTGATCAACGACTGTGTCGCACTTGCACATGCACGAACACACCGTCGAAAAAGGTAAAAAGGGCAACGGGGATAACTGAGAAGGCTGTTTTAACAGAGCTGCAAACACAAAGTGCAATTTACCACACGAACTCCTTTAGCTCGACAAGGCACATTTTTCTGTCGGTGAATGGCCTCCCTCTATCACGATGTCTAGAACCACACCAGAAATATGGAGATATTATCACCTCCTTGTTGATTATTTTAATCGAATCCCCCCTCTCTGGGATTTCACAGAGGCTTATCAGGACTCAGGCTGGCTGGGAATCCGTCTTGCTCGGCGAGGTGCAGAGTCTCGGGGACACAACACCTTTCTGAAGCGCCACACAAAAGCCCCCGAGCGCTGCTGAGAGTGGCAGATATCGGTGCACCCCGCAGCTCCACAATCACAAATACATACATTTAGTCAAAAATACAAGGGACTTTGCTGTTGGGCAGATAATGACACTGCCAATCCTGTGAGGAATGCATGACTGAAGGGGAGTAAAAACCAAGGTTACGGAAATGGAAAATACTGTCAACAGAAAATATACAAATATAGCTTTTCTTCCTGGTGCACGAATGATCTTCAAATACGCCACGTGATTTGTAATAGAGGACGGTGCGACTGGCCGTGCTATTTATCTGCAGTGGATTGACACAGCTCAGCAAGGACACTTACATCAAGCAACATGAGTAACAAACATGGCTTTAGTGGGACAGAAAGAGTTTCTCTGCAGATTGAGAAATGGCCCAAGAGGCATAATGCATACAGACAGGCAGCTCCTGTATCTGTCTATGGATGCTTAAAGTGGGGAGGTGAATTTCGCTGAGATGGTAAAGCAGAGAATGGGACACGGTGAGTAATTGAAAACATCCCAGACAGGATGTGGTTACAAGGGAGATAGATTACACTTTGTTGAAAAGGATGTGAGGGAAACTAATGAGTCAGTATTTCAGTAATTGTCCTCAGCTAAGAATAAGCATCGACTGAGACAGGTCTGAGACAGTGGGCCTCTCTTTAGGCGGCGTTCGGATCACCGTGTCACCGAACCCTAATTGCAAGGTGACCATTCTATTCGAGAAACGAGACAATGAGGCCGCATTCGAATGATGGGTAACTGCAGCTTTTAATGAGCTGCACTGCTCTAAACACACTTTTCAGTGGTAATTATCATAAAAGGAAGAACCTCAAGGCACATGTTCATCCATTTTCTGATATTGTTTGTTGTTACTCTGTGACGGTCAAATCAAATAAACTGTGAAAGAGCCCGAAGAATAGTGTAATTACTCTAACTTTAGCTTAGTGCTTTGAACACAACATAATCAAATGAAAGTATTTGTTTCTCTGAAGTGCAACACAGGCTGATTTTGCAATTGACACTCACAGGTAAGACCAGGTGCATCATACAGAGACTCACTAGGAAAGATTTGGGGAGCGAATGCGACAAAATTGCTGCTTTCTGGAAAGTTGATGTGCGTCAGTCCACCATGACACATGGCGGCCTTATGTACAAATTAAAGCTGTGAGTGTTTTGATGCATGTAGTACAATGCTACCGAGTCTGTATATAAACCTGCACGTATCATTACTTTTATCAGAACATTGGCTAAAATGATTAAAGGTGTCTCTAATTGTGAGATATTGTTGGAAGAGGTTTGCAAATTGTTTCTGAGTCAGGGGTGAAGGTATCAATAAAATTTTGATAACGTTAAATGGAATAACAGACCGTGACATACACATATACATATAAGTATATACAGAGTTGGACTCGCCCTTTGTGTTATTAAGCAACCTCACAACCTTTCTGACAAATGTTTGATAATCGTATCATCTGCAGGACGTATTGTAACAGAGTTTAGCCTCTTCCAGCAGCCTGTTCAACGGAAATCATAAGAAACCGTGATAAAAAAAGAAGCCCAGCACTTTGCAGGCCAAATCAATTGATTTTTATGGTACCGGAGAGATAGATGAAGGGATGTGTGCGCCGAATGTGGATACTGATGAATTGCTGGCCCAAGTGGATTTTCACAACAGCTGACAAGACCACGACTCAAGATTCACCACTTTCGATCTCCTGCCGGAGAAATTGGTGAGGCGAGAGGAGGGGGGGGAGAAAAATCCAATGGTCAAAATGAAGAGATAAATCAGAGAGTGAAACAGTTCTAATAATGGAAGCTGGTTAAACGTCACCGGCTGAGAGCAGTCGCCATTAAACTTATGATATCCGTACATGACAGATGAAATAGTGTGAAATACAGCCACCGCCTCCTGTCATACCCTTGTTAACACATTCTGTCACGAGTTAGTCTCACACAAACAACCGCTTTGAGAAGCTGTTGACCCCTGTAAAGTCCTCAGGATTTTTTCATCTCTTTTCTCTCAAACCACAGGTATTATGACGCTTGTCAAAGACGAATGACGCGCCGTTGCTTCAGGAGGGTCAAGGACAGCTTTGAGATGCAATCATCAGTGCCATATAGACGAAATTACAGCCATGAAAGAGGGCAGGCTGTGATGACGAGCTCACCGTATTGTACACTGTAATCCACTTTTTCTTGTTACGTGCATCTTCTGTGTGAACTTCAGTAACCCCCGAAAACAGAACTCATCAAAGTCGCCACGTTCACTGAGGTGAAGCGTGTGGGCAACGTTGAAGCATCAGCAAATTAGCCATTCAAGACATATGCAAAGGTCAACATTGGTCGAGAAGGGGGCGGTCAGCGTATAGCATGATTCATGGCCGTCATTTGTGTTTGAAAAATTAATAGAGGGTGCCTGATAAATCATCACGCGGGCCGTCCTTTGACAAAATCACTGAACTGCCATAATCTGCCGTGCCCTTTGAGCGGAGACACCTGCTGACTGCAAGGTCAGGATGAATGAGAGAAACTTAAGCACTTCTCAGTGAGAAGAGGACGCAGACAAGGCGGATTTGTGAATCGCTCAGTAATGACATTTAATATGGACGACTTGTTGCCAATCTGAACAGGTCTCTCCTGAGCTGGACCTTGAAGAAAAGTACAAATGTGTACTCTTGCACGTACTTGACCCAAAAAAAAAAAAATAACATCGCAAATGAACCTTGAACTAGATGTAAAATATATGTAAGCTACACAACAAGTGGCAAGGAAACGGCAACTTCAGTGCATCTGTAAATGTATGATTTTGCTGCCGGAGTAGAGTTAATAAGTTTGGTTCAAACTTGTATCACAGTTTAATAGTTTTAGATTTATGATAATTGTATTGGTGTTGTATGAGGTGACCGTGAAAGATGCTCCTTGTTTCAGGATATAAAAGTAATGGAATTCACATCCACAGTTTTGAAAGTAGGATTTTTAGCTTTTATTTTTAAATAAGTGCATATTTAAAAAAAAAAAAAAAAACTTGTGTGCTCTAATTGTGCTCAGACTGTATGAAACCATCATCCTCTGAAGAAATTTGAAGAAAAGAGCAGGTGACTGTGTGTTTTAGGGTCTTTCAGCTCATTGTTGTGATTACATATAGTAATTAGTAATCAACCTTTTGTTTTTTGGTGATACCCTGAGATCTTGAAGCAGTAATGATCTGTTTTTGTGCTGTTCTGTCTTCAGCAATTGCTTCTAATGCAAAGTCCTACATTTAGCCCAAACAGAAAATTTAAACGTTTTACGCTGATGAACTGGAAACAGGCTGAATTGCACTGTGTCGGTGATGATGTTACAGTGTGGTGCAAACAGCAATGACTGTTGATGGTGTCTAGTATATTTTCGTTCTCACACACATCCCACAGTTTGAATGTGCGCAGACTTTAAAGATTTGTAACAGACAGCTGTTATATATTCGCTGACACAGCAAAAAAAAAAATTGGAAATGCAAACACATTTTTAAATGACAAAGATGTGCTAAAGGCTGTCAGTGCCCAATGCTGCAAATCAGGTAGTGAGGCAACGTTTCCTTTGTGACAAAAGCCAAGTTATGTTCCATGCAATCGCAGCCAGAGGCCAATGTCCAGCACCGAGGCTCAATATCTGCTGTTTAACATGCGATTCTACTATCTCGCAAAGAAGAAACCTCCACACAGAGGCTCTGCCTTCACAGCAGATTACATTTCAGTAGTGTTGATGCTAAGCCTGGACTCAGTGCAATCTTCTCAATGCCAAAAGACATTTGATTATGGTTTAAAATACTGAAACAGCTTGAGGATTGCTTGGGTTATCTTGCTCAGCACCCGCAAAGTTGGAAACATCACTGGCAAGAAAAGATGAATAAAGTGCCCCATGTGCTTTCTTCAACTATTTAAATGTAGTGAATTGATGCTTTATTCATTTTTTTTTTTACAATATGCATTTTAGCTACTGCCAAATAATCATTAATGAGTGCGAATACACACACACACTCACTGGCTAACGTGCACCTGCAGCCTCTCCACACCATATGCACACGAAAATGTTCATATTTATCTCTGTCTCTTTCTCTCTCACTCTTCTTCTGTTTCTAAAATAGGAATATCAGTGATGAGCAGTGCAGCTGGAGACAATAAACTGGTAGAAGAACCAATTACCAGCAGGTGACAAGCTGGTGGTTCAGGGCTTTCAACATGTCATTATCTGCACATCGACATTTCCAAGAGCCCTGACAGGCCATTTCTGAGGCTGCCATGGCAAGCCACCATGATAAACCCGGGGAAGGAGAAAGGAGGGAAGAAAAAGCCAAAGTCACACACTCTTTCAGTCACAGTGTGGAGGCATGCAGGTGCACATGCACAGACAAAACTTCCTCAACATATACACGTATAGATATACATATACATGGCTCTCATCTCATTCCACCTCCCCAGAGTTGCAGAGCTGCTCAAAGATTATTCCCTTTATATGTGAAATGGTAATTGTATTTCTCTAATCTAATCCCATTAGAACCCCGAACCTCCTCTGCAAACTGCCCCGAGGCAATTACACAAAATGTCAATGAATTAAGTAATAGCTTGGTGCCAAGCCAGGGGTGCTCACCGTTGATCACGGCTGTCAGCAGAAAAACGCATCTGTCAACAGCGGCGCGCACGCCCGTATGGATACAGACCACGCACGCACGCACACACACACACACACACACACACACACACACACACAGTGGTGTTGTTCCACGAACCATTTAACCTCGCTGTAGGACACACACTCACACATTGTTGGCACTCTACAACCCATTTAACTCCTGTCCAGAACACACACACACAAAGGGGAAGAAAATGCAGCTGGTAAAGCCCAGCGCGTTGCTCTTTGTGTGTGGAATATGTCCCAGAGTTGTGCCGCCGTCGTCCGTGTCACAGATAAGACACCAAAAAGGGCAAAATATGCTCCGGACTTGTTTAGCTTACAATATGAATGCAGGTAATCTTTTTGCAACCGCTGTGTACAATGAGGCACGGCAGCTATTGAGGCTACTTTACACAAGCATTTGCACATAGATCACACTTTGCTCAGCGCTCGGCTGGATCGAGGAGGCTTTGTGTAAATGATAGAAGTGATTGTGGGGGATTGAATAGAGTCTGATTGAAAGTGTGTGTGAACCGGTGAACAACAGAATTATTAGTTCATGTTGGATGGGCGAACCCGTCTGAGGCTTTGGAAGCAGAACCTAAATTAAAATACCTGTGTATAAGTCATGTGGGTGGAGTGTGGTTTATATGATATTTAAAGATGCTATTACATGATTTTTGACCACTAGAGGGCAGAAGGCAAATTTATCTAACTGAGATCTCTGTCTCTTAGGCTTTTTAAATGTTTGAATTTCAGCCTCTTTGTTCAATTCAATTAAATAACTTTATTGATGTCTAGCAGGGCAATTGAAAAAATACACACACACACACACACTTTAGTAAAACTTTCACACAATAAATAGATCAAACACATTCACCAACCACTCAGCTCTCCACCATTATGATAGATATGGATATAGAGACTGGGCCTCAGTGTTTCAGGACCACGGAGAGAGACAGAGAGAAGGACCACTGTCAACAGCAATAAGACTGTAGTTATTGTACTTACTGATGATATTAATATGATAATATTATTATCAGAGGTCACACATGGTCACACCACAGTACTTCCAAGCAGATACTCAGAAACAACAGTAGCCACCTACAGCTGCCCAGAGACTCCACAGTAAAGCACAGCGGCATCCTTCTCTACAAATCCCCAGTCAAGACATTGTCCAAGGAAAGTCGATACAGTTTTCTTTTGTCAAATGTGAATTAAACATATTGCTTGACATTAATAAATAAGCAAAGAGCATAACAACTAAATAAGCATCAATTGGTGCAACAGGATTCCTGAGGTCTTGTTCTTTGGCAAAGGTAGCCTTCAGTCATTAGGGGATGAATATGAATTGATGCAAATATGTGAATTTGTGGTGGATATCTGAAACTGAAAACAGCCAAATAGATCCAAAGAAAAGCAACACATACCATTAAAAATGCTTCCTCTGTCAAGTTATAATGCGTAATCATGCATGCAAATGGAGCTTCTCTTGTCGCTGCAAGGAATGATTTACTCACATTTTAGCACGACTGTTGTTATTGTAGAAAGTTTTTTTTTTTTTTTTAGGCCAAATCATCTTTAGTCTTCTAAATTTAGAATATGCACATTTCAGAAACTCACAGCAGAGCAGAAGGTTTGAGATTTAAATTATGTATTTCTGTCATTCTCCCCTTTGTACGGTGGCCCTGAGAGCTCAACGCACCGCAGCTTAAGAAAGCACATGCAAATAGACGAAGCACAAGCAAATACGTGTTTTGTTTCGTTGCACGTGTGTTGAGCTGTCAGGGCCACCGTACCTTTGAGAGCACATACTCTTATTGTGTTCACATACAATCCAACTTTACTTTCCCTTCCATACACTAACTTCCTTCAGATCCTGCCCTGCACTAACCCCACATTACCCCATCACCTGACCTTCCCCGCCCACCTGCTCACCTGATTCCACTTTCCCCTTTAGTCCTTTACTATATGTACTGGCCCACTTCCATTCATCCTCCGCCAGATTGTCTATTGCGCATCCGCCTTCGCTTTCCAGCCATCTGTTCTGCCTGCATGACCCTCAGCCAGCCCATCGGACTTTTGCCCCGAAGCTTGACCCCTTTTTGGATAAGTTTGCTCGTCTGGTTTTAACTTTTGCCTTTTTTAAACTAAGAGAAAAGGTGAACTTTGACTCCACTCCGAGTCGCACATCTGGGTTCAAACCTGCCTTCAACTGAGCCGTTTACAATTATACCATAATCTCCAGTACAGAGGCTCAGATGAAATGTGCTCAGGTGTTAATCTGGAGGCATCCATTCAACTCTGCAGGTGCAGCGAATGTCTATAAATCTAAGAGTTTCTGCTTCTGGGTTCCAGGTATGAAATTGAGTTAGTGGCTCTGTAGTTGTGAAGCACTGAGGTGGGGGAAAAATAGCCGTTCTGTGCCAGCAGGACGCCTCTACTTGAGCACAGAGGCTGTCACTATTCATGAAAGTCCGATTTGGGCAAAGAGAAACAGAGGGAAAAAGAAAACAGCAAGCAGTGCAGATTCAAATGACAAACCCAGAAATTACTTTTTTGTCTTCGGGAGGTGAGAGAGGAGAAGCCAGTTGTTTATGTATGAAATGGTGCCATGCATTGAAGGTCTCTTTTTGTTTTCCACCTTTTACTCCTTATGTAATTCTTTGTTTAACTTTGCATCTCATTTCCAGGGAGGAAGCAGTTTGCATATTTGTTTGCATGAAAAGGTGATAGTAGTCTCACAGGTGGGATTTGGAGCAGCATGGTTTTGTGAAGTCTAAAACATTTCATTTTGGTGTAAGTTTATATATGTCAGCTTGTGCAGTTATATCTCAAGCATTATGTTTAAGGCAAAAGATGTATATTATTACTGAACGCATAAAGAGCTGAGTGAATATGAAGTGAATGGAGGTCACAGCCACAGCAGCAATGGAGGAAAGCAGTGAGTAATACATACATAGAGAAGCTGGACATGTAGCAGACAGCACCCAATCTCTCCTCCCCAGACTGTCTGCCTATAGATGTCAGTTACTTCCGTCCGTCCTGCTGCAGATGCTGTTTTAAAACAGAAGACTCATCAGGATGAGTGACAGCTGTTTGGGCAGAACTTTGGCCAACTAAAGCAGCGTAAGGCGGATACTTGCCTCCAGGCCAAAAGTTGCATCCTGTAGCTATAAATAGATGATGCGAAATAGGATCAATCAAATCCCAGCCTTGCAGCAGCTTCTAATTGTTTTGCGGGGATGATATCAAAGTCAAGGTTATTTACCAGGTAGCTGTCATTTCATTTACAATCTGCAGGCCGGGAAACGCGTTCAAATAATGATGGATGCACAATAAACGATGAACAAAAAAGTTTTGCCTCTCAGCTGGACGGCTCGTGTCCAGGACGAGAGTTGCATTTCGCCTCTCTGGCTCATTTGTTCCGTTTCCCGGCCGTCAGCTAATTTCTGGCACCGGCCTCAGCAGAGGATTTGCTGTTTAACGCACATTGTTTATCATGTCTGCATATGCATCTTTGCCTCGTTTTTTTAATCACAGCAAAAGCGCAGCGGAGCACAGATGACACCATTTCCTGCCCAGTGGCACCATCTGGCTGTCGAGGATTCTCTTAATTCTCGTTCTTATCCTCCCCGCTCACCTCCTGCTCATTTCTCTGCGAGAGCTTCCTCCCTGGTCATTTCTCTGGCTCCATAAACACCCTCAGACAGCACTCACAGTGTGGTTCTTCGTCCATCTCTTCTCTCCCCCACTTTCTTCTCCATACTTTCCCTGCATGACTCTCCCTCAGCGTTGCTCTCCCTCCCTCGCTCCTCTCTTTTTCACCCCGTCTCTGTGTTCGTCGCTGACAGCTCCGCTCCTCAGGAGCACTGAGGGGAGCAGAGAAAACAAAGATTTGGTTCAGTGACTCTGATCTTGATTTTCTGCAGATTGGATGGAAGATTAGGAGGAGCTTTTATTCATACACCACACAATCACTTCCCCCTGCAACTGCAAACCATGACTGCAGACCACAGGGGTTGCAGCCATCAGCATAAATGTGCCATCTGTGACAAGGCGTCTCTATGTTTTCTACCTTAAACCATGACTATTCAGGGAACACAATGTACTGAACATAGGTCCCAGAGAAACTGATGTGAAATGCAGGATGGGAAAGAGTGTGAAGCAAAGGCACAATGCAATGCTCATAAACCTGAAGAAAAGAGCAAAGAAGAAATGAATCAATTCTGGTGAATCATCTTTGTCTTTGCTGATTTAGATGCTTTAACAGACGCAGCTGTTTATTTAGATTTTGCAATTTGTAATACAAAGAAGTTTTCTCCGAGATAGACTGCAGCCAAGGCCTTCACAGGCAAATAAACGGTTAAGGTTTGCAGGGACTTACAAGCCCTCACTCTCCTACAGAGAGCTGCACACTGAGAAGATGAACTGGAGGAATAAAGGGGAGCTCAGAGAACTCAGCAGTAATCTGGAGGTTTAAGGGGGGAAAGGCGAGAGGACATTGTCGTGACAAACAAGGATGGCACGGCCGGGTGTGATGCACGTGGATATTTAGGTATGAAAATTTGTTTTGCTTGAGATTCTAGCGCTGCTCGTCCATGCTGCTCTCAGGTGGGCGAAGGCCTGAGCGGGCACGGCGAGCAGGAAGGCGGCGAACCCCGGCAGGTTTCCCGTGAGCCTCGTTTCAATTAGGCGCTCTGTGACGCCTGCCATCTCCGCTGCCATTGATCATGTCTCTGCGTGAGCCACATTTACTGGAAAGACGTCGGGAAGTTTTACTTTTTTGCTTTCATAGGTGGCAAGAAAATCACATCATGACAATTTTTTTTTCTCTTTTCGGGGAAAAACAGTGAGAGTGAGAGGGAAGAAAAGACAAGGGAAGAAACCCGGTGCGCACTCATCAGACGGGGCTCTCAGCCTCCCCTCTTTCATCTCTCTGACTTTATTTCAGCTTTTATTTTAGATTTTTGCACACCTTCTCACATTCTCCAGAGCTGGAGTTTACATAGCCTTGGTGGGCAAGATTACAGCAGTAAAACTGTGTCTGGTAGTACCGGCAATATAACTATTTGCTCGCCTAAAAGAGTAAAAAAAAAAAAGGAAGCGAGGAGACCAACTGTTAATTTGCAGCTTTTGCAACGACAGATTGACGTTTTAGATTTTCAGGTAAATGTCTCAACAACTGTTAAGTCGATGAATTTTGGTGCAGACATTCATGTTCCCCGGAGGATGTCAGCACTGCCATCGCACTACTGTTGGTGCAGTATTACTACATTCATTTATTTTCATCTTTATACTCATATTCATATTCATCATCTCAGTTTTTTTTCTCTGTGAACTGATATTTTGCACATCCATGTTTTTGATATTGCACATTCACGTTATTTTAAATATCCTGTACATATCTCTATTGTTTGTCATTTCTATTTTTAACTCACAACGGTGCTCACAGAGGAAGGCAAAGGAAGAATCTCATTCCACAGGGAGACTTGTGACAATGACAATAAACGCGTTGACCTTTGACCTTGACCTTGATTGCATGGCATGCTGACATCAGTCCCACAGAGCTGCTATCATGGCTGTAAACCCTTGTTTGTCTTTCTCTCTCCAACGTTGTTCATCACGTGTGCTGCCAACACGCGCCTCCTCTGTTACACATTGAACACTTGTTCCACTTCCAACAGGTTCCTCTAACCATCACCTTCAAACCTGTTGTAATCGTGACACGGGCAGCTTAATATTGGCATAAGTAATAAAGTAGAAAAAGGGACTGGATGCTCCAGCCTTGTCAAGCCAGCAGCTGCCTGCTGTGTTTTTGGGGAGCGCCCAGCGTGGCGCTTTCCTGAAAAGCCAAAATCCGTCTCTAAAGCACTTGAAAAGTCGAACCCCTCCGATTGTGAGGCGAGGCACACGCTGCACGGTAATCTCAGTGTTGTAACAAAGAAAATGGACAGACAGTTTCTGATCCAGACAGAAAACGCTGGAGGCATTTACAGATAGATGAAAAATAAATGGAATGAAGTCAAAGCAACAGTGCAGGAAAGGCGTGCCAACTGCCTTCCTACTGTAGCGCCATGCGAGGAGGGAAAAATGATAATGCTCAGATTTGGTTTTATTTCTTTTTCAAGGACTTGGCAGGGGCTACCCCCGAATCTCCGGCTTTCATCATTTCTAAATAACAGCATAGGCGTCTCACTTTTAATTTAATCGACTGTGTTCAGGCTTGCTGACTTCAACACTTGCACATTAAAATGCACCCAACTCCTAATCTCCCCTGGGTCCCGCAGCGGTGACGTGACCTTAACAACACAATATATTTGACTTTGAAAATCAAATCACACGCGACTTTCACATAAATATACATTCAGATCAGTGGCAGTTTGGGGGGAAAGAAATGGGTCGTTTTACATTCTCAATATTGATTTCCCCAAAAGTGCCCTGGCAGCAAATCAACTTCCACTGCTCTTAGTCTTTCTGCTCTGTGTCGCCACTTACAGAGAAAAAGAACCGGACTGTTTTTCACTCTCGCTCTTATTTCATTACGAATTCAGCATTTTTATCCAGTTGGGAAAAAGAAATTTCAATAGTTCACAAGTCATTCTGGGAAGTCAGTCATCTCCCACTCCTCCCTCCTTCCTGGCAGTAACTGTGTCCAGGGCTAATAGGTGCTTACATTAGCACGTTAATACATTATTCATGCAACTTTTTTTCTTATGAGCGCGACATAACATATGCCTCTAAATCATACCTGTGTTTGATTAACAGATGGCCAGGGCCAGGTATGGCTAAAGACGTGTGCTCGGCGTCGTGAAATAAATCAACCAATTATATAGAAAATACATTTGTGCACAGATATGATCAACAAAGAATCATCCTGCCAGACCGACTTGACAGTCCGTGCGCCAAGCCTTTGTCTTTGTGTGTATTTACATTAGCACATACGTCCTCACACACTCGTTTGTGCAGCCTCCCAGTCCAGGCCTGTTCATTTGGTAAGACACGTCTGACCTTGGTGTCCTCTCCGCTTGGCACCGAGATGAGAACCCTGTCTAATCACACTGAGCCATGCCTCAGCTCCTGCAGGATTTGGCTCGCCACCACCCCGACAATTTTTGACTCCACATGGCCCTTCTGTGGCCCGACAGCTAAATACCAACACATGCTGCTATCAATAGCGTTAAATGCCAATTACATGCTCTCCCCCAGACTTTACTGGCAATTAATGGCATCGGAGCAAAGCTGTCCTGTTACGACTTTAATTGATGTATGCACTGTCCTGTTGTTGTTGTTGTTGTTGTTTGTAACCTTGTGGCAGTCAAGTAGAAGTTGACTAATACAGTAAGGGACTGTATGAAAATTATATGTGTGGAGACGGGGCCTTTGGACACTCCACTTGACTGATGAAATTAAATGTGTTGGTAACAATTTGGTGAAAGCAGCTATAATCACTAGTTTTACGATATCAATGCAAAAACAATGACAATGTGAAAGATGCAGAGAAAAATCACCTGAATCTGCAGCTTCCCTCAACTTCACAGTTTCAGCTCATTGTTTAGCTGTCGAGCCCACAACTTTACTTTTTGGTTCAGAGAGACCAAAACAGAGCTAAAAGAGAGAAACACAATCACAAACAAATTATAATGCAGCTCTTTAACTGCTGGAAATTAAAATAAGCAACTGCTTCCTAACAGGTTTGCTAATATCAGCTTTAAACTTATGTCAGTGTTGTGTTCATAACGTGTTTCTACTGCCCCCGAGTGGCCAAAAAATTAGTTACAGCAGGTTTAACTGTGGAAGAACAGATAAGCTACTGAACAATTTGATCTTTTCATTTATTGATTACAAATAAACAAATAAGCTGGAATAATGGAAAACATGAGGAAAGTGAAGACTCTCTTTCCAGCAAAAAGAAAAAATGCAGAACCCTCCTCCCCCTTTTTCTGACCCCCCCAACCCACTCTAATAATTTTTGCACAGTCCCTAAATGAGTCGAGTTTTGATTTTTAAAACTGACAATTAGACCATTCCAGTGCCAAATTTATTCAGGTATCACCATTACTCCAAACTAATAGCGTTGTTGGTATTTAAATGGGATATTAAAAAAAAAAGCATTTTCCTGCTGCAGCAGAACCGACCCCTCTACTGCACCCAAGAGGGACAAAATGGAAAGAGATGCTTGTGTTTCTCTCCAAAACAAAGCAATCATTCAGAGATTGATCTAATGCTGGAATAACTGCTGGCACTGCAAATGTATGACGGCTTATTTCCCCACTTCATCACTCCGCGGTCAGTAAAGATTGCGTCCGACCAACAGCGTCCTCCTAAGGACACGTCGGTGTAATTGGCTGATTGGTGGCCTCGATTGAATTCTGCTGCGGACGCTTCCATTGGTTAAGATCAGACCCCAGCTGACACAGCTCGAGCAGCTAAGCTAATACAGCGGTAAGAAAGAGGCGAGGAAAATTAAGCCCCGCCGGATGAAGAATACAGTAGGTGAACCAGTGCGTTTTACTCATGCTTCACTGGTCAATAGACTCGAGCATGATGGTAAATTGAACAAAGCTGAGAAGCACTGACCAATTTGCCTGGAAATGTTTTCTCAGCACTCACAGTTTCATAAATTTATTACAAAATACCTTTCATCCGTGCATGATTTAACAGCGCATTGATTCATCTGCACCTTCCTTTCAACTGTGCAATCTGGGAAACTAACCAAAGCTAAGCCGAAGCCTTGATGCAACCCGTGCAGTCTGTCATTCTGTCAGAACTGGCTTGATCCAGACAGTCACATAACAATGCCTAACACGGTGTGGTGGTGGAAGAAAAGAGAGCTCGAGACAGCTTGGAGAGAGCTGATGAAAAATATGGGCAGTAATAAGAAACAATAACAAATGCTGGAAGGTGATGCAGACTACACCGTCAGCCAACCTCCACTATTTGCTCTGGGGCCTGGCTGGTCTTCATGCCAATTTATTTTCTGTCTGTGTTTGGGAGAGAATATCCCGTCAAACTTTCTGCCAGAATTTGATGATTTAACGTGTCCTCAGTTAGCAGCAAATATGGTTTCCTTGCAAAACAATGAGTGTTGTTTGACTTTCTGTTCCGTGCAACAAAAGGATAAATGAGCATGTGTTGGTGCTGAGTGATGGACGATTTTATTTTATCTTCATTGCATGGATGAAAATTTCTCCTCGTGCAAACTCTCATAGTTTAGGGCGCCTCCACACAGTCGGACTGTAATGTGGACTCAACAGAGCCATTGAAGAACTGGAAGTAACTTTTCCTTTTTCTGACACTATGTTATTGTCCTCCAGACAAAGTGTTAGTAATAGCTGGAACAATGTGGAGCTCAGCATTTACAGGAAGTATTGTATTTTTCGGAGCGGCGCCGTCTGCAGGAGGTTGTTTGTGAATGTGTGGAATCGCTGCTCCGTTTTCATCACACGAGTCCTCCTCCGAAACAGCAGTGTCACCTGTCTTATTAGCACGAGTCTGAGACGGGTCTGGATTCAGAGGAGGATCCACTCAGCGAGAAAATAATAGGGATGGCGGGCTGTCCTCTTGGAGACGTTAAACAGGGGTTGCAAATATGGAAATGTACAGTTACAGTGTCGTTCCTAAAAAGCCACAAAAAAGGAAAGACAAAAAAAAAAAGCTGCATACTATTAGAGCACATCCCTAATACATGAATTTGACCCACAATGCAAATTTGCCAACTTCAAAACTAACCCATTTGCGGCTCGAGGCTCGCAGACATAACTCATATTTGTTCTTAGGACAACAATGACGTGAGGGGAACAAGATAAGGAGAGGGAGTTAAAAGGCGAATCCGGATTGTGCTTTTCCACTTGGTGAGGGTAAATTATGGAAAATCAGCTTACAGTAATCCCGGCACTCGTTGAAGGGGGGATCATCCCAGGCGACTTGACACCATTGTGCACTTTTGAAAATGATGTGCTTGTTAGTGAGGAGGCATGAAACACACTGAGGTTCATATTTGCAGCTTCATAACCATTAGTGGAGCCTGTTTCTTGCCCTTTCTGCATCACTTGTGTTTATTTTGAACTCTGTATTCATGTGCCGCAGCTTTGTCATCTGAATGCATTTAGCACACACGGCGGATAAAAACAAATGACTATTAACAGCAGCGATATTTTGTGTTCGTCACCATCCTGCCCGAAACCAGCAAACATCTGAATTCATTAGCTTTTGTTGTGCGATGAATGGACAACCTGTGCGAAGATGGCTGCCTCCTGAGCCTCCCCACAGCGCCACCAGTGTTTCCCAGCCCCCCTGAAATCTTCCGCCAGATGTTGGTGCTTGCTTTGCAACGGAAGGCGAAGTCACGGTGTCAGTTCCGAGGGCCACCATATGTCTGCACCTAGGGCACAGTCTCACTGAGCGTGCTTTTTCAAACTGGAACATTCACTGGAACAACTTACTGTTTGCTTCATTTAGAGAGGTGAGAACAGCGCTTTCAAACTGGGATTTGAAGAAAATAACCCTGCTGAGATGCCAGAAAATTGGAAAATCCGCTTCCAACCAAAAGGCAATGCAGTTTATTTGGGATGAGAAGATCATTTTACCAACGGCAAGCCGGATTCTGAAAAAGTTGGGATGCTGCGTGAAACAGAAATAAAACAAAATGTGATCATTTGAATCAATTGAAAACAGTACAAAGACAATATATTTAATGTTTGACTTCACTGATTTTTGTAAATACATGCTTATTCTAAATTTGAATGCAGCAGCACATTTCAAACAAGAGAGAAACAGTAGGAAATGTTCAGTTTGCATTAGCAGTAACCTAAAACACCTCTGATATAGTGTAATTTGGATCTCCTGCAAGGAATGGCGGACTCCGCTACTGTCAATATGAAGTACTGAGGGTAATTAAGAAATTTAAATACATCAAATAAATAGTTTCAAAAATATGTTTTGAATTGTTTGATGAAGATTTTTATGGATTATAACAGTTTAATTAACTTTTCAGTGACTGATCATTACTGTTTGAATTAAGAGAAGAACATTTCCCAATAAAGTTCAGGTCAACAAAAACAAACCATAATTACTCAAATGCAGAAAAAAAAAATACAGTATATTGACTTAGTCTAAGTGTTTTTTGTGGATATATATCACATTTTAAGATGTCATGTACAGTGACTTGTTCCAAGCTTTACTTTCATTTTAATCAAGAAAAGTAATGTTGTGTCTAAAGAGGACAGACTGTGAGAACAAACAAGTAAACTTGGCACATTAAAATGCAGTTCATATGGCATTTACTGATGTAAATACTACAACTGTGTAATGCTACAGCTTGATACAGATCACGTTCAGATGTTCCTGCCGCTCCACTTTCAGTATTTTCAAAGCTGTAATGGGTGATTAGGTAAAACTATATTTACGCTGCACTAATTCATGTGCTACAATGTGCAAAGATCCTAAACTATAATCTGTCTGTAAATCAGCAGTTGTCCATCCCTTGATCATTTAAGTGCATGCTTGATTTCTCCTGCACCTGCCTAATGCGTGCTCATACTGCATATTTCTGCAAGCTCGGGTCTTATTTTCCTCATGCGATAAAAGCCGTACAGCATCAGCATTAACACACAGGAAGCCTTTCCCCCTGGGCTGTTTAATCTACCTGCAGAGTTTGGAGATAACGGAAGCCATTTCTAACCACTACATCCATGTCGGGCAATGCTCTTTAACAACTGCTCCTGTTGTTGGACTTTGTCACTGCGAGCTGTATGTCTATAATTTTCCACATCTGCTCTCTTATAAAGACACAGATTACTCATTTTTATCAGACACACAGCCCACTTTGATTTAAAAAATGGAACAGAGATTAGCATTGATTTCAGAAGAAAAGTGAGCTCTTGAACGCTGCTCGTTTTTTAAAAGTGAACTAAGCTGTTGGCAATTTTATTTTTCCCCTCTTTCCCCTCCAAGACGGAGTTTTAATCAAGAAAATGTCTCCGAGTAATTACGCCAAAAAAAACAAGCGAAGCAAACCGAGGGGACTTTATGAGTAGGTTAATAAGCCACTCTCTGCTGAAAGGTGCGAAGTGTCAGCTGTAATTTCAAGACAAGAATGGCTCGGTAGCATCACTTGACACATGCATGCACTCGGAGAGAGAAACCAGCAAAGTAAAGCGAACTACTCGGAGATCAGCACATCTTGATTTCTTATCAACTGGATGGTATAAATCTCCATAAATACATTAATGATGACATGTCAATCTTCTACATCATGAATCGCGAACTGATGCTACTATTTTTTTTTTTTTTTTTACTTCAAAAATGTTTTGTTTGCTTTGTGGATAAATTTTTGATGAGCTGTTGCAATTAGTGCTAATCATGGTGACAAATACATTTCCTGCTTCACAATAATAACCACAGCTTGTTTCGCCAGTTTAATGCTTTTAATGTGAAGCTGCATCGGTAGAAAATGTGCAGGAATGGCGGACTCCGCCACTAACAAAGAAAAATAATACATAAGGAGGTAATTGCAGAATGTAAATAATTTTAATGGCTATAGCTGAAAAAATGCCATCCATAAATAGATTTAATGAAAACCTTAAGGATTACAACTATAAACCACCAGTGCTGTGTCTCCTGCACAAGTTTCTAATTATTCATGTTTGCTTCACTCTTATCAATATATTTCAAAGGGAGCTTCTGTCGGTCTGTCTGGGCTGTTTGCTGTCATTTACTGAAAACTACAACCCCACATTGGAAAAAAAAAAAAAATCCAATTTCTCTCCTAAGCTAATTAAAAAGAACAGATTCCTGGAATGCTTCTTGGGGATAGGGGAGCAGCGAGCGTGGGCTTTGGCTGGTTGGGAATAGGAGCGGGGATTTCCAGCGGGTATGCAGTCTGTTCTTATGAATCCCCAGGATGCACCACTGACATTGGAGTTTTGACCTTGGTCGGGGCGTTGTGGAGGCAGCGTGGGTGAACGGGCCCGATGGTTCAGGCTCCTGGAAATCACGGTGACGCAGGTGGTGATGAAGATGAAAGATGACAACAGTTGTGATGGTAGTGATGATGAGATTGTGATGGAGGGAATCATACTTATTCTTATATATTATATTATATTATATGCAATATTATATTAATCTAATGTATTGATATTAATACAGGTGGACACAACTAGTGTTCTAAGATACAACTAAAGTTCAAAGATACTAAAAACATGACTTGCTGGGAGAGGTGACTTCCTGGGGAACCAGCAGACTTCAGGAAGTCATCAAGAAGTAATAAATCACAACTTATTGGGTTTTTTTTTACATTTTGTTTGTGCACATATTAAACAAACAATATAAAACCTGTAAAGCCTTAGAGGTATTAATCAGCTTACATTTGGAATTTGGACAAAGCCATGCTAGCTGTTCCCCCCTACTTCCAGTCTTTATGCTAAGCTAAGCTAATTGACTCACAGCTCCATAGTTAGCAAGAGAGTGAATGTGAGTATTTCCAAGTTTATAAAATGTATTGATTACTGAGCTTTGAATTCACTATTACCTTTTTTTTAGATGACAAGGAAATTTGGAAGTGACCTCTGACCTCTGGCCAGCTGATTAGAAGAAACTTGTAGACATTGTCCAGCGTTTCAATTTTCATGCAATAACTTGTTGCTGTGTTAAACATTAAGTACAGTGACAGGAGCAAATTTAGATTTTAATTTTAAACTTAGTGGCTCAAGTCTGTAATTAATCATTAGTCAGTCACCACATGGGAGTAATGTCTCAACTAGCATTTGCCTAATGGCCATGAAGGCAGCGGAGAATTTGACGTTTGGATGCTATTGAGTCATATATAAAGAACAGTATCTGGTGTCAGTGTTTTCCCTCCGTGCGATCGGCTCAGTCAGGTAGATTTAACAGTCGCCCGTCGGGACAAACAACAAGCAGGCAAACTGAGGCAGTCAAATGTTAATACCTCCAAAAGTTACAGGTATCTCTGACAGGTGACTTTGATGCATCTTATCCACCAGAGACAAATTTTATCGGCATTCGGCACCTGACGGCTGTAATGTCAGCCCGGCTTGTCGGTGGCAGATGGGTGGGCTTCCCGCCTGTCAGATGACCACGTTCTCTGCCTCTGTATGGCTCAGTGAGGCGTTATGTGTTATCCCCGTCCCCCCTACCATCCTTCCCACTGATAATACTTTCCTTCCTCCTCCTCTCTGCCCTGTTTCCTCTCTCTGATCTCCTCTGTCCTCTTTATCCTCCTCCTCCTGTATTTTTTTTTTTTTCCCCCAGATTTCCAGGCCCAGATCTGTGTGTGCCTGGGTCAAGCCAGTCAGTATGGAAAGCAGGATCTGACAAATAGCTTGTGTGCAGTTGGGGAGGATTAGCTCCTGTATGCCTGTCAAGCAGCCTGGTTTTGGTTCAGAGAGACAATCGTGCAGTGTCCATCACTTCCACTGGGGGCTGCCGCAGCAGGTGTCTGGATGGAGCGTTTGAATCCACTTAGCCACTCAGCGTTTACTCAGGATTCAAACAAAGAAGTCTCTTTCTTTCTCCATAACCGCATCACTATATCCATGAATGTTATTTTCACATCACACAACAGTGAGCGTTGCAGTTTCTCGGCTCGCCAACACATTACCTGAAAGTGTAAAACGCTTCTGTGTTTACAGCATCTGTTCGCCACAATATTATAGCACCTTCCCTTCTGTTTTAGAAATGAAGGAGGTGTGGGAGGAAGGGAAGCCACGAGCAATCAAGTTGCGCGCGAAAGAGACGAGATTCCTTTTAATTCCTTTACATTTGTCTGAACTTCTCTCCAGCGCGCGCCCGACGCCGCTCGATATTCCACTTTCAAAAACGTTGATCTCTGTTCATTTCCACAAGAAAGTCACATAAAGGCATCTGATCCACACGCTTTGCTTCCTCAGATGGGCCCTCTTACACCTCATGAATTGCTGATGCATGGCAGGTTTAACAGACCAGCTCCAGTTCTTCCAGTTATAATACCTTTCAAATGCTGATCCGGGATGCCCTTGCCACAACAGAATGGGCAAAGCCGAGAAAGCCTCAGGACAGAGTGGGCTGCATAAGACACTAACAGAGAGCAGAGAGGAGAGCAAAGCTCTATTGGATAACTGCCTGGCTTTTTCCACAGCACTTGACCCTGGCACATACACCTCCCCCCTCCATCCCTCCCTCCTCCACCTTCTTCTCCTCCTCAGCACCGGCAAATGAAGTGTCCCCGCTCTCAGCTCTGATCCTGAGAACCTATGACAGCCAAAGCCTTCCTGCTCTCTGAAGTAAGCCCTGGCAGCGATAGGCTAGTTTACTATTCCCCACTCCAGCCCGAGCTGCGAGGCATGAACGCGGCCGAGACGAAGCCTGTGTGACTGCGCCGAATAGAAAGACTGAGGGAAATAAGAGGAAGGGAAAAAGGGGTGCTTGACCTTACCTGTCAGAGAGTAACTTTGAGTTTAGTTTAGGTGAGAAACTCTGCAGTCTAATGCTGGGATTTAAGGAGACAAGGCCGACGAAAAGTGGCCTTCAGTTAATTGTTGTCAGGAAGTTAAACTTCCCCTTCAGTTATACTTGATGAACGGTGTTTAACAGGTTACTTCTGTTTATTCATGATATTAAATCACTTATTAATGTTTTATGGATCAGTAATAAACCGTTAATAAGCACTAAAGCTGCCATATTGTGAAAAATCTCTGCTCCTATAACCTTTAGATTCATCTTGATGACTTACAAGAACATGAGAGACCTTTAATTGACGAAACAGTTAATGAAAGTGTCAATTAAATGTTTATTAAAATGAGGGTTCGCTCACAACCTGGCAACCAAAAGATTCTCAGTAATGAATAAACACTGATCTACAACTTGTAACTGCTTCTATTATTAATGTTAATAAATCATTTGCATATACTTTATAGATCGGTAACAACAACAACAACAACATTTGGGTTGCCATGTTGTGAAAAATCCTGCTATAATTCTTCTTGATGGTTTAACAGAAAGAGAACTGGATAGATAGATAGATAGATAGATAGATAGATAGATAGATAGATAGATAGATGCAAACAATCCAGTCAAATTTTTAATGTCAACTCTGCGTTAATGTTAATAAATATGAAACAAAACTTTTAACTTTTCTGGCAACCTATAACTTATTATTGTAATGCCATTGCTCCATAAAACATTATGAATGAATGCTTTATTTTACCATTAATGATACCATTAGCAACTCTACCGTAGGCTACCATTACCTCACAAGCCCCTCATGTGGTACACCTGATTATACAATGCTCCTGAATTTTTAAATTTATTTTTAAATGTGCTACATCAGTGATCCATCCAGTGGCCGGAGCCCAGAGCCTGCACGCATTACAGCCCTTGTAGCCTTTACAAGGCCCCTTACAAACAGATTATCATCAATCCACAGCGGTAAGGCAATCATGTCTCTCTAAGACAGATTGCTCTGTTAAGGTGCTCCATAATTTAATATCCTTCACGTTCTTCATCTCCCCTCTTTCTCCCCCTCCTCCCCTCCCTCCATCAGCCTGGCAAAGTCATGCTGAGTTCCTTAAAATGTATTAAATTATGATGTGTCATGAAACTAATTCTCTCCCCGGCGTATGAATCACATGACGGATCCCTCTCCGGCCTTACCTTTGACACACTGTATGCACATAGCAGGGTAATAGATTAAAATTAGCCTCAAGATCCTTAAATTATTGACCCTGGCCCCGTTTTTTGCCTCCTGTCAGCCATCAGTTTACAGGGAGGTGTGAGTGCTAATGCTAAATGGAGGGATGGAGGGAGGGAGGGGTGGGGGCGCTTTACTTCACCTCGCTGTCAAACCGGCCCGTTAGTCTTTCCTAAAGACTTTTGTTGAGCGTTGGGGAAATGAATGGATGAACGGTAGGTGGGACTTAAGTTTCAGCGTTACAACAGTACATCAATGAAATGACTTGTTGGTGCACTCTTAATAATGTACCTTTAAAAATTCATGGATGGAATTTGAATTAATTCAATTTTTAATACCCGCCATTTATTATTAAGCATTTTCCAATGAATATTTCACATTCTAATCTTATTAACAGGATGGAGTGTTAAGACTTTCTTTGCCACACAACAGATTCTCCTTAACTTGTGTTTACCCACAATAAACTTATTCTGCGGGAATGAATGACGTTTGTGCAACGTTGGAATTTCAAGTCAGCGTCCGTGTGCGGCGGCGAGAAATCACATCTCTGACCTTCGGTGAGGCAGATATCTGTAAACCAGATGATGCATTTGTAGCTTGAGAGTCATGAAACTTGCGAGTGACTCGAATCTACTGGGATCTAAATATACTTCATTTTAGTGCTTGTTGAATACAGCGACGTCTCTGTCCACCAGGCTCGATTTATGTGCCGACGCTTTTTATTAATTCCCAACAACCCGCAGCAGAAACAGAAAAGCATTGTTTTCTCTTCAATTTTCCCCCCGCTTGCTTCTCTGTACAGACCCTACGTCTCCCACAGGCAGTTTTTATGGATCTCTGAGTGTTTTTGCTCATTTTTTCTCCTCCTCTCCAGCGACACGGTATCATTGTTTACGTGGCGATATCCTCCTAGAGGGTCAGATCACCTGCGTTTGTGTACACAGGTCAGATCCGTGGGGAGTTGTCAGCGGCTCTCAGTGTCTCTAATGAACTCCAGCCGTTTGACTGACAGACGGGTTATAGGCCGGGAGTAAACTGCGGCGCGACCTGCCGAGCTGCTGTGTGTGTGACTGATTGGATACATGCTTAATGAAGCAACGCACACACACACACACAAGATACACAGTGTCACAGATCTGTTTGGGGGCATGTGTTGAGAGTGCGAACATTTCTGAGTGTCACGTTTTGTTTGTGTAGCGCGAGAGAGGAAACGACTTTAAGCAAGTCTGTCTAGTGTGAACTGTTTGTGTTGGTGATTCACAACCAAATCATACCTGAGGTACTTCTGCAGCTGTCGGTGGGGGGGGACGTGGAGCGACTGCAGAGAAGCTCGGCAAATTTGAAAAACAGAAATGACTATTATTTTAAAAAACACTGTATATCCACATATTGAGTCGGGTGTAACACTAGAGTATGAGAGTGTGTGAAAACAACCACAACCATTAGATGATAATATATATGTAATGGAATAAAGAGTTAATAGATGAATGAATGAATACAGAGTTGAAATAGCTTTAAGTAATGGATAAATAGTTGTAATAGCTGAGCATAATAAAAGGTCGAAACAGGTAACTAAAGAAAGAACAGTTTCAATAAATAGCTAAAGATAAGAGACAGTTGAAATAGCTGAATACATCAGTGAAATTGATAAAAGTAATGGATGAATAGTTTGAATGAAGCTTGACCAAAGTGACCTAAACACAATGGCTCAAATGTATGAAAACATTGTCGGAGCAAAATCCACTTTTATATCATCAAAAGTGTTAAATAAGACTAGTTTAAACTCAATTCAGATGACGACACTTCCTGGTTCATCTCAAATCAAATCAACACATAGACGACTCTTCTCTGTATTTACGACCTGTTTTTATGCTGTTGCCAGTTTCAGTTTACATTAGAATCAAAGCTATATGGTCAAAAGCACGCTCTTATATAACAACTGCTGACCTCAGACTGCGGCCTTATATCTTCGCACTCCTGTATGTATGTTTTACAGTATGAACCTCAGTTTAAACGCAGCCTGGACGGACGCAGAGCGCTGCCCTTGAAAAAGCATCACTCATGTTCTTCATCAAAACAACTCTTTTGGCAGCCGACTCAAGGGAATCCAGGGCAATATAACAGAAAACAGTCAACATCTCATACCGTCGCTGTCCTTCCGCAATGCTTTTTTTTTTTGTGTGTGTGTGTGTTTGTTTTTCATTTTTCTTCTTTAATGACGAATACTCGAACCTCAGGTGTGTAGTACCTCGATCTGCGCGGCTTTGTTGTCTCGTCAGTGTCACGACTTTGAAGTCATGTTTTACGTTGCACAATGCTCATTTCCTTTCTTTGTATATTTATTTATTTATTTGCCCGTGGCAGTCCGATATCATTATTTTTTTCCTTCCCCCGAATGAAAAAGAGTGAAAAGACGGTGATAAAAGAAGAAAGAGAGAAATCCTGCCTGTGCCAACTTTTGCACCCGTTCTTGACTCGTCTTGAAAACTCAGTTACTCTTTCAATTATTCTAAACTAGAAAGATCTCTGCGAAGAGGTGACAACGCTGACAAAGCCAGTGTAACATCTATCAGCTTGGAAATAATTTGATGTCAGTCACTTTTTATTTGTTGCATATCGAGGACAGTGGCAGACTTGATTCACGGTGACACATTTTTTAGGAGAGGAAATGAGAAAAGGGTTGTGATTTACCATGCAGGAATCCCTTTATTCTGTCCCTCAACTTAATTGGAGTAGCCCAGCTAGTGTCTTACATGGCCCATCAGATTGTTAGCGGCGACAACAGGGACTTTCTGTGTTTCATTAAGAAATCTGAACGTGTTTATGCGTCGCCCCTCGAATCAATATCTTTGCTCGAATTCAACAAAATGGCAGCTGGTGTGAGCGGGAACTCGGGTCCGACTGACAGGAATCCAGTGCGGCCTTGCAGCAGATTTGTTCACAGCCAGTTCCAAATTTTATTCGATGTAATCCTGTCCCAGTTCATTGTGGGGATCTGAAGCCAGAGCGGCGACGGAGAGCTTATCTTTGTGTCTGTGTGCTGCGAGCTCAGCTGGCACTAGAATATGCGGCGTGATATTCAGCCGCCGAGTCGCGCCGCGCTCCAGATCACTCCCGCCACCCTCCGCAAAAAAAACCGCAGGCGTAGGCGCACATGCTAACACGGCAGGGGCCAGGTGTGACCTTACGTGTTCACACACACACCTGCAGCACATGCACACACACACACACACACACACTGTTTCTCGTCACCGTGCAGTGTGTGCCTCGCTCTAATGACTCTGTTTCACTCTCTCTTCATGGCTGTCCGACTCCGACTGCCGCTAATGCTGCCACTGCTGTGTTAACAGCAGATAAATGGCACCGCTCATACTCTAGATTACATTACGTCTCCAATCAAGGGGTAATGGGTGTTGTCATGGCAACCGCATCCAACAGGCAGGAGAGGAGGAGGAGGAGGAGGAGGAGGAACGAGGAGACTCGAAATGTACCTGAAACATGTTAAGCAGCTTATCAATATCACCTGCCTGCCCATGTAACACAGAGCTGTACATAACAAACATGGACACATGCTCAGATAACCAGTGCCCCCCCCTTCTATCATTGCGTCTGTAGAGTCACTGTTTTGTTTTTGCACCATTAAAAATGAATGAAACACGTTAAGCACAAATGCATCATGCACTACATTTGTGTCTCTACGCTCCAATATAAATTTAGCAGAATTTGATGTTAAGCATTAGCCTTTCTTTAAACACCTTTCATTAGATGCAAGTACAATTTAAAATTCCTGTTTATCTTTTCGCTGGATAAAACTACACAAACAAGACCTGAGTTTCAATAATTCTTTCAGTATCTTGAACTGGCATCTGTTTTTTTGGTTTTTTTGCTCCAAAACCTGAAGCCTTGTCTGTGTAATCTCCTCAGGTGTGATATAAAATAATAAGCAGTCAAAGAGATCGCAGTTGGTGTTTACATGCAGACTCGCTGGGCATGTACAGGCCACGCAGACGCGCTCACACGCACACACATTCCCGTATCTGGGACAAGCTGTTTAGCATGAAGTGTTGAGTCTCATTTCTTTTCATACTTTTTAATTCTTCTGACAAACTTCCGCCCCTCTGGATATACTTCACCGACAAACAAAACACATCTGAATACCTTCTTTCACGAGGAGCTCCTTTTATTTCTGCACTTGCACTAACCCTCGCAGATTGACTCCAGGACAAAGATCCGGCCCACGTTGAACTGACAGCATGAAAGGCTTGACGATTTTTTGCCCCCAGAAGAAACTGATAAATTTTATTGGATTGCTTTGTCTCACATGACCTGATGTAATGTGACAGGAGAGTGTGGTATTTGTGTCGAAACAAGAAATGCGTTTGTAATACAAATGAGGTGTCTCTCTGTCTCTTTTCGGATGTCTGGTGCGATTTGAAAGAGCCGGCAGAAAATAAAGTCAACGGGAAACATCTGCTGTCTGATGATCTGCACACTGTATTAGAGTAAATGGTCTCCTCACATATATTCACACCAGCTATTAATGTATAACTTAATGCACAATTCAATTCAAAAAAACTTTATTTATGTGGTCTTTTTCTCTCTTTCTCTTTGCTGATCTTTTCTCCTCCATGAACTTCAATCTTGGCGATGAAGGTTTTTTTCATCTCATCAACTTTGTCTCATCACGATCAGAAACATACATAAACAGACATAAACACAGTTTGCTGAAAGGTGTCGCGTCAGATTAAAGTTGACAGAGCGGGCGGGTGTGTTCCTCATTCTCATTTCCTCTCATGTTTGTTATGGTCAAAACAGCAAACGCTCCCTCGCCGAAGTGAGTCAGACGGCGTCATCCATGTTTTTGTGTAGGTGAAAGATGTTTCTCTATTTAAGCAATCTACAAAAACAGCTTCATTTACAATGCTGCAGCCGCACTATTTCTTTGATGCACACCATTTTCAGACCGTCAGACACCTTGACATTTACTTTGCTGTTTTCAACTAACCGTGCTGGCTCTTTAAAAAATGGAAGCGGCTGCTTATGTCTTTGTAAAACACACGAGCTGAGATTTGCAGCGCTGCCACTGACATCTGACTTGTCAAACTAAACTCCATTTGCACTAAAATTTCACAACAGCAATGCACTTACATCTCCTGCAGCAGCTCTCTTGTTGTCTCCTTCCATCGCAGTTGTGAGGAAAAATATCACCTCAGGTCTCACCTTTCAAATGTTGAGAAAATGCTCACAACCTTGACAGAAGCTCTAAACATTTTGCCCCCCTGTAAATATAAGGCTTTGTGCGAGAGAGAAATCTTGGAGGCAGCCATCGCAGAGCCGGAGGCTAAACATGCAAACCTTGATTAACTTGTGTAGCGCCTGTTTTTTTTTTTCCCTGGGAAAGCTCTGCTGGCTCATACTGTAAATATCTATACATAGCATCTTGTGTGCTTTGCTTTATTTGTTTTTGTATTTTAAGAATTGCCGTTCCTGAAATGTGAGAGAAGAGGGAGGAAGAGTTTGCAAAATGAAAAAGGGGAAAGTGAGAATAAATATGGCAGCATTATTGAATATAACCATGATTGAAATCTTATCTGGTCCAATGTCATGAGGAAGTTTGCAGTGTTCCTAATATACTGTCAGATAGATAATGGAATATGATTTCAAAAGGGTTTCAAATTCACTCCGGTGTGCCGCAGTCATTCACAGCCGCTGTGACAGAATGTTATTGAGGAGAATATACTGTATCCAATATGTTCACTCAGGCAACAGAGAGCATAAAATAAACCTCTATTCATTGAACAGTGAACACAATGTCCACAGAGCTGCTAAGCTGTCCAGATAAAGAGGCATTATGTGTGTGCGCGTCTGCCAACGTGAGCTCTCGTGCATGTGTTTGCATATGCGCACATGTCTGTGTATGCATGTTATATTCTTATAAAATTTAGCAGATGGAGCACGAACTGAATTTTTGTGAGCACAGATGAAAAGAGAATTACATTCCCGCAGTCTGGACGTTTAGGTCGACTCTAGTGTTTTCTATAAACTATCATATAAAACATTAGGCTTTTTAGAAAACACAGCAGCACTCGCAGCCAATTTAAAGCAGCAGTTTACACTTAATTCAAGCAATTTGAGTTGAGGTTGAAAACTGAAGCTTCGCCTCACGGAATACAAATTCTTCACAAGTTGGAAATGAAGCTGGGTTTCCAGACCTGAAGGGATATTTACAGTATCTGTCCACCAAGCTCAGCTCCTCTGCACCACACTATGTCCCATGTTCCTGGCTGTGTCATGTACATGTTAAGATACTCATTTCAATATTTTGTGGGAGACATGTTCAGGTTCTTGTGTGCTTGCAATGTAGAACTGCATTTACTGTTAAGTTGTTTGAAATATGAGTTGATTGAGTTGGTTGAAAAGATATCCTGACTTTCAGTTGTTAATATGAGTCTCGCTCCAAAAACAATGAATCCTAAAATTCCCATAATGCAGCTTGATGGTGTCTTTCATTGGCCCCCATTTGCCTGGTAAATATCTTTTTCAAAACACAGGCTTTCTTTAGATCCTTTACTCAAACAAAAGTACTAATACCACACTGTGAAAACACTCCACTACAAGTAAATTCCCTGCATACTTTCTTTGGTAAATGTTTCCTGTCAACGTTTTACTGTTAAATCTGATTAACATTCCTTCTGCATTAATGTGTATGTTGCATTTTCCTGCTGTCGACATTGAAGTTCGAGCTCATTTTAACAACTTTATATACTGTTGTGTCATTTCATCTCCAGCAAAGCATCATATTCTATAAGATCATCACATGTTTGTAGCCTCTCTGTCCTGTGAGAACCACGTATCTCTAAAAAGTCGTCTTTCCATGAGTTCAGAAAAATTGTACAAATGTAGTGTAAAAAGTTTAATATGTTTCTCTTGCCTCAGCTTCACGTGCACATTTGTCCCCTTCAAGAGAAAGCGAAGACACAGTTCTGTGAATAGAAACTGACTTCTACTAAATGATTCACTGTCTTTTACAAACATGTACATTTGAAAACACACACTACATTTCAATACACGTATTAAGACGTGTGCTGATTAGATTCGTTATCGTCTGTCACTGTAATATAGAATCCAACAAATAAAAATGTTTTCACGGCCGTGTTCTGTTACAGCGATAGAATCGACTCATCCCACGTTTCTAATCAGCGCTGTCAGATCGCAACTGAATGTCACATTCGGGCAACAAATGAGAAATACGACCCTGTAGTCATATATAGTAGCTGTGTGTGTGTTTTATTTCACATATGCTAATTTGAAGGCTATTGCTGTTTTCTGATTAAAATCGAAGAAGCGGAATGTGACAGTTTGCATGTAATTTAAAGGGTGTGAATTAAACAGGCTGATATTTTGACATATACACATTTCTGCCACCCACCTACTGTACACGCTCACACATTAGGCAGAAGCACAGCACTTAGCATGTTATTCTGTTAATTAGCTCTTCTTGCATGTCCTATATGTACACGATCTCACTATGGCTGCAGTGTCTTAAGGAAAACACTTTTCTTTATCCCAAAATAACATAACAGGAGACACTTGTGTGACAGATTGTTGTGCCCGGTTTAACCCCCAATGCCCTCGTCTGCCGACCTCTCTGCCCCGGCTGCGAGCTGGTTAGGACTTTCATTTTCCTCCAGCGTCCCTTGAAGCACACACACACTGCGAACCCACAGGTATGCAGGTGCATCTATAACCGCACACGCTTCCTCTCTCTTGCCACCCAGCTCATCAATTGTGGCATTAACAGAGACTTCATAGGCGGTTTTCAAATACCTGCCCAACTCTTTCTTTGGAAATATGGTTTCATTATGGAAGCTCGGGCCTCTTTGTCCCTGTGGAAGAGAATAATACCTGTCTTCATTAATTATGACTTAATGAAATACAAAATTGCCCCAGGTGCTGTTTGACTGGCAGGTAGTCTTACAACACAGCAAAGTCCCCTTAAATGTATATAGGCCTCGCAGTACAATGTTAGCCTCTAATTGGCAATTTACCACCTGCTCAATAGTCAGGATTGCTTTCTCAGTGTCTGTGGACGTATTAGCAACAGTGTTTTTCAACACCCAGATTAATTTCTTAAGAGCCCGCCTTTAAAAAAGTGTCAGGCTTGCAAATAAAAGGATGTGATTTAAGGGGGGGGGGAAGTGCTTGTCTTGGAAGTATTGTGAAAGGGCGCCAAGGAAGCGAGAGAGAGAGGTTGACAGAGAGAGAGAGAGAGAGAGAGGGCCAGGAGCATTAAAGTTGAGTGAAATAAATTTGCTTAGCAGGTACTTCTGTTGGAGTCGCCTCCACTGAAAGAGGAGATCAGTCTTGCCGCTTCTGCATTTGCCATTTCATCTAAATCCCTCTCTCCATTTTTTTTTCATGAGCTTTGGAATCTGTCATTCACAGGCCATTCATTTTTTACGCACTCGCCATTAATAGACACTATAAATACCCTAATGCGGACGGTTTATACATCCAGCCAATTCGGGCTCCTCCGCTGCCAATATTTAATGGGAATGGAATAATTATTCGATTAATCAGTTTGACAATCAAATCAGAAAATCTATCACTAACAATTCTGATAGTGGATAAATGTTTCAAGTCATATTTTTTATTCTTTGGTTGTAGCCCACTCTGGTTTTCTTTGTTGATGTGATTTTAGACTGGTCGGACAAAACCACATTTGATATATGTCACCTTGGGTTCTGAGAGACCTTTTATAGGTGAAATAATCAATCAGTTAAATGATAAAATGATCCAAAGATTATCAATAATTGTGGTTTCAGCTCTTGGTAAATTCCAATTTTTCCAATTCAAGAGTTGTGTCCATCCTTCCTGTCAGTGTTAATATCATTGTACTCGCCCAGCATCAGGTTAGCAAACCTATTTGGGAGAAATCAGTGTTCTCCTTTAATATTGATTGAAAAAATGACTACATCTATATGATATGTTAGCCGTGTATCAAGCTTGTTCGCCTGCTGAACAAGCAAAAATAACTTTAATCATAGCTGATTTTATTTTAGAAAGTGTCTCATAATAAGAGCTTGACGAAATCCTTGATTGTGTCAAATGAATCAAACATCACTCTGAGTGTTGTCATTTGTTACTATACCACATTTCAGTGTCGGCTTTTATTCAGCTCGCGCACGTTTGCAGCACATGAAACGCCCTGAGCTGTCAGTGCTAATGAGTTATTGTCAGTGACTCAGAGGAGGGCATCAAGCCTGTGGCCATGTTACTATATCTGGCAATGGATGCAATTATTTACTGGAATGATTTTAAAAATAATACTGCACCAATTGAATGAAATGATCCTGATTATGCTTCAGAGGTTTGAGGTGTCAGCATATGTAGGTTTGGCTTCTTCTGATTATTGATGGCGAAATCAGTGCCTTTAAAATACAAAGACATACGTGCCCTTCGCTTGTGTGTGTGCTGCAAAAACACACACTTTGCAAAAAAAAAGAAAAAGTGAAATCTGGTCCAGCAAACGACTTCCCATCCTTCGCTGGTTGTTTGTTAGCAGCTGAGAAACTTTTTAACGTGTTCGGTAATTAAAAGGGGGGGGGGGTGTCAAAGTGGAAGTACACTGCAAATATCCCCACTAAATTCTCCGTAATGGCGAGGTGAGTCAGTTGCCTTAATTAGTATAGTCTTTCTTCCTCCTCTCTCTCTCGGAGTCATTAATGTCGACATGAACATTTTTCTCTCATTTGAATCGGTAAATAATGAAAGCGGAGTGACAGTTGGGGGGTGAGCCAGTCACAACTTTTTAAATCAGCAGGAAGGCAGCAATTAACAAGATCTGACAACCCAGAGGGACGCGCCAGCACACACACACAACACACACGCAGATACAGTCAGTACATGCTAACATACAAACACACCGTTTGCAAACTTCAGACCTGCATATTCCTCCAATACCCGAGGAGATTAACATGCACCGTGTCGCTCCTGATTCACCTTTGTCTGACGCGTATTAAATAATAGAAAATTCACCCGCACAAAATCCATCCCGAGCTCATTCTGATGCTCCTCAACGCGCCGCCGAGATCTTAGTCTGGACTTTTAGTCAAGGTGACAAACCTCGGGCATCAAAACAGCGTCCGTGCCATCGGAGAGATAGATGGACCATTGTTCAATTAGCAAATGAAAGCTGTAATTGTTTGGATGCTGCTCTCCTCCGTAAATTTAGCAGTGATAATTAATTGTAGCGGGTAAAAACACTCATCAGGGAGATGAACCATTAGAGAGTTAGGTAAACAAACCCTTATCTATTACGGGTGAGTGGCTGATAAGGATTGATGAGAAAAGTTTGATTTTCAGGAAAAGGAGAAAAAATGTAATTGGTAAAACTTTTCTCGCGCTCGAAAGAGAGGCGTCTGCCCGAGGGTCGAAATCTGAACGAGTCATCATAATCAAGACTTAATTACATTAATAAAATTGTTATTTTTTTTTGTCTTTCTTTGCCTGATGACTGAATGATTGTGAAGACAATGTTAAAGTGAAATCAGTCATCAGTGAAAAATTACCTGGCTGCTGTTTATTGTCTGTGTATTGATTTGTCCACTGGGTTGATCTGACATGCACAATGATAAACTTCAAAGAAACAGAAGTGCACTTTTCTGACACAAAGTAAAGTTGCAGTTCTTAACATATTAAAGGCATCAAACCTTTTTTAAATGCTGTTTCAGGTTTGCATTATTTCAGCTATAGCCTCTCATCGAGGTTATAGTCTCTAATTACTTGTACAGTAGTTTTCATTGTTCGTGGCGGGGTCCGCCATCCCCACGCTGGACCCAATTCACCTTCACAGGAAGCAATGCATGCATATAATCCAGTGTTATGTTTTGTAATTTTATCTCATTAATATCAGCCTCACTGTACTTTTAATACTTTGTCCATTAAAAGCATTCAACTGGCAAAACACTAAGTGCTTTTTATTGTAAAGCAGTGATGGAAAACACAGAAGATCTGTGATCTGTGACAGTGATTGTAGCATTTCTTTGTCAGCGAACAGTTTAAATATTGCAGGAAGTCGTGGAACAGGAAGGAGGAGCCACAGTGAGCTGTCAGCTGAAGAGCTGCTCACCTCCAACCTCTCAGCAAGAGAAGTTTACAACTGGAGCCACGTGAAAATCCAAATGTTCCAAAAGTCTGAAATCTCATCTCATCTCATCTCAGTTTGGGATGAGATTTAGGATTTTTGGTGCAACAGAAACTTGTTTCCTAACTGCTTGACCTATCTTAAATATCAAATCCTCCTGTTACAGAAGCAATTCCTAAACTCATGGTTGTGTCCTAACCTGTCTCAGACCTCGTATCTTATCTCAAGAAACACTACCTTTTTGTGATTGGTGGTTTGAGTAGCCTTTCAATTACAATATTTCAGTGTCTTTGTTGTTTCCCATCTTCATTGCCATTGCAATACAGGCTTAACAACACTTGAATTTCGGATGGTGTCTATGTCACCTGAACATAAGATTCCTAATTTAGGACATTGTTTAGTTAGGATGGTGCTTTAAGAGCAAAAATCCTGTCCTATCCTTATAAGATAAAATAGGCTTATTTCCTAAATGCAGTTTGATGAGGCCCGGCCATGACGAGCAATTATCCCATGCAGTGCCTTTTTTCTTCCTTTTGTCTTACATGCATTCAAAAACAAGTATTAAAGTGTACCAACACTTAACTTGTGCTGTGATGTACAGCCAGAACCTCCTTCTAACAACAAAGCAATCCTCTCTTCAACAACGTGACTTGTCATTCTCCTCCCACTCCCTCAAGTCAATTTTACAGTATGTCAGGGTCTTAAATTAATTCACGCTCTTTAGTCTCGCCGTAATATATGTTGCTGAAAATTAAATATTCAAGCGTCGGGCTCGAAGTGACGCACCTCAGCAAAGTGTGTCACCGGGAAAGAAAGAGGGCAAAAAGAAAGTTGAGTGAGTGAGCGATGGGTGGCAGAGCCAGAGGGAGGACAAACCGGAGCAGCGAGGGAGGAAAAATGGAGGAGTAGATGGAGACTGCCTGATTGGAAAATGGATCGGTGACAAAACGCCACAGCTTGGAGCTAAGATTAGGATTCCATCTGTCTTGAATGAAATATTCAAATATACGCTGGCAAGAGGAGGCATATTACTAAAAGGATGGATGTGGAGAATATGTGAAACAATGACAGCCTCTTTACATCCAGACGGGTCAGCGCTCACCCAGACTGTTATTTAGCTTGGAGTAGGAGAGCTCATATGCTCCTGAGGCGTGTGTGCTGTTGCATTTGTGAAGAGACTGATAGGAGCAAATTAATGTGTTGAAAGCAGCGTTTTTATAAACGGAATAACAGGGCGAACGGTTGATTGTACAGGGATCAATCAGGATCGGTCGTCGTATCTGGCAATTACAGCCCATGTGTGGAAAAAACACAAGTTGTCTCAGGTTCTGGTGAAACAGTTAAATAAAATCCACTGTGGCCTGTTTGTGTGATGGAGCCATGATTTCTAAAGTCTTATGAGACGTCGGTGAGGAGGGCTCGTTTTATCCTCTGTCAGGTAAAGAGCAGAAATACAACATTCATGTAACAACTCATTTGTGACAGATCATAAACTGACTTTTTTTTTTTATTGCTTTTTCATTGTGCGAACATCAGTGTCATTATTCAATATATTACACTGTAAGTTTTTACTTTAACAAACAGCCTCTCACATCCACACACTCCCACTTATTCTCTCGCTTAACACTTCATAACCTTATCAATCATCCACTGGTGCGTCGAGCAAAGTAAAGATAATATATAATTATATGTCTTTCTGCAACCTGATGCTAATATCAACATGAATGTGGCAAATGTAGTTAAAGTCAGGGGAGGTTGGAAAATAGTTGGGGGGCGCAATATGCTTCATCAGAACTGCTTGTCAGATGGTCAAATAGTTTCAGAAACCAACTCCATCCACAACCTTCTGCACCATAATTGGATAAAACTTTCTGAAACCGACAATCTGACGTTCACGCCGAGTGCATGCAGCGACGGGAACTGCAGTTTCCTGGATGCAAACTCGCTAGAGGTCCATCCGCCACTCCACCTCTGACCTCCACACCTTTACTTCATGCCTCGCAACATGAAGGGCAACTGCTTCCTGCATTGGTAGGGAATGTGCTTTGGATGTAAAAGTCCAGAAGAGTTGGGACACTGTGCAAAGCATAAATAAAACCGAATGTGAAAAGGTTCACAACTTTGAAGTAACATCAAGTTTACTCATACAATTACTGATGGAATTCATGATTTAGGAGTTTACCCCCTTGTCTGTGTTTCTTGCAGCAGCTTGCATGTCGTCAGTGTTTAACTCAAATTGACTGACTTTCCGATTTGAGTTTTCTCTAAATGCTGAGTAGCTCGATGAGCCTCCTGAATTTGCAGCCAAAAATCTATTAAAGCCCTCATTAATAATTTCCACTGCAGCCTCCATAATTCTTGACATGAAGGAGGAGGAGGAGGAGGGGGAGAGTGCAGGAAAAGCCAAGCAGACTCTACTTAAGTGCTGATTCACACAAGTGCGATCGCGTCATACAACCTCTGTTTGGCAAAATACGGCGAGTCACTCGTGGTGGAAATTTAACTGCAGGATTAAGAACGCAGACGACCTTTTGCAGCTCTTGCAAATCACAGGAGGAAGCAGAGTAATAAAAGGCCTGTGTGAATAGGACTTTTTGACTGGCAAATTGAAGGCCACCCCTTACAAGAAAATTCTCAGTCTCAGAATTAGTGTCATTGAGGTGTCATTGTACAAGACATCACTGCCAGCACCTGGGAGACTGTTCGCCGGCTCACCTCTGACATCCCTGTGGAGTGTGACAGTCAATTTTCCTATGGGGGGGGGACAAGAGAAGAAAGGTGGGGTTAGTAAGGTGAGGATGTGAGAGACTGCCAGTTAATTGCTGCTCAATAGAAAAACGCACAAAAACCCTGTACTGTTTCATATTCACCCCAGTTGTGTTTGTACATGCTCGGCTGCTCCCTCCGCTCTGTCATCAAGCATTAAAGGTGGACATAGTGATTTGCATGCTTTAAAGTAATTTAGGAGTGACCTTCAAAGAGAAGGCAAAGAGTGCCAAACAAATAAGACAATCAAAATGTCAGGACTGTTACGGGAGACGGGACGTCATTAGGAAATGCACCATAGCTGATCCACCTTAATTCCAAAGAATGGGAATCTATCAGATAAACAGTGAGCTTCATTACAAAGCAATCAGATGAGATGCGGCCGCACATTTCCAAAAAGATGACACTGTATGAGGAAATGCTGTGGTGATATTTTAAATGTCATAAAGTTATTATTTCTTAGATAAGGGTTTTGCAGGGGGGTTGCGATCGAGGGCTATATCTCCCCCTGGTGGCAAGAGCTGGTCCTTAGAATTGACATGTGATCTTTGTAGTATTTGCATTGCGCAATCTGACTTTATTTTATTTTTAGAAAGTGAATGTCTATTGTGGTTTATTGCATACATTTTCTGATAAAGAACTGACTTTTCAAGGCATGTTAATAGGAGCCTGCATCTGAATTATGAAAATGTCAAACAGGAGTTCAAGCTTCTTCTTCTGAAGGATCAAAGCGCTAAAGCCCTCAACATCAAAATACACAGGGTGAGCCGAATCATATGTGAGGTATTTACTTTGAGGTTTTTAAGATCAGAGAAAGATATAAGAGACATCTGATTTTCTGAAATGTCTTAACTATTTGGGTAAAGAACGGGTAAAGCTGTACACATATTGAGAAGTGAGAAACAGCTGCTCAGTCAGTAGAAACCAGAGCAGATCTCTTTCCAGCAAAGCTCAGCTGATGAGACACCAGCTTCTATATTCCTGTGGTCACTGAAGAGATGTGGAGTTTCTACATTTTTGTTGCCCCATAGCAGCGGCGGTTCTGAACAAGTAAGTCAGTGCCATTTGAGTTCCTTGCAAACATCCCCAAAAGTTAAAAAAACAGACAAAAATCCAAACAGAACAACTCCTGCAATAACAATAAAAACAGCTCTTGCTATAAAATGGATTCAAGCTTCTTTTTTTTTTTTTTTTTTTCTGAGGCTGGAGTAAAATGTATTTTTCAAATGTAATTAAAAATGAACATGTTTACCAGGCAGAGGGATACATTTTCATAATGTACCAACCATTTGTCAGTGGGAGTTGTTTTGTATGAGGGGAAATAAAATTAGGCTTATGAAAATGGTAAAAAAAAAAAAAAAATGGCTGATAAGTACTTATAAATACATGTGTCTTCTACTGTTTAACATCGCTTCTTTGTCTGGCACTCGCTCGCAAATATGAACTATTACCACTACTACAATTACATGGACCTAACCAGTACTTATTTTAAAAAAAAAGCTCTCCTAACACTACTGCTTCTGGCCACCACATAGTAATCACATCCACCTAACAATTACTGCCAACCTCGAGCAATCACAAAGAAGCGAGTGCAACAATCCCCTGAACAGCTTCGGCTTGTGAACGGACGCGAGGCTGCGGCCGAGCGAGCGCTTAATGAGGAGGACTGCAGCTTTTTTGAAAGACTTATGAGCGATGAGGAGACTGATGCTGATGACAGGCCGAGCTGGAGGGTCGGCCAGACTCAAGGAAATTTTAGTGCCAGCAGAAACTCGAGGAACAGCAGAGCAACTCGTGCAGGATGCTGTGTTGAGGTGTGGCCAGCAGGAGGCAGCCTGCCAGGGGAGTTTTATTTGAAAGACAATTAAAGCTCTAAATTGTTATTTTGCTGAGAGCTGGGTTAGAAAGTAGTTAATGTTAATGGTTCGCCAGCTACAACTTGGATATTGTCACAGCTGCTGGTCTGCAATTAAGGACAGAAGAGCAAGAGAAAACACACAAACACACACCAGGAGAGGAAACAAGATTTAATTTAATTTATTTTGTGTTTTGGCAGGAATAAGCTGTTCTGATTGGCTGGAAGATGCCCAGCTGGGATCCTTATAAAAACCACATTTATCTAAACGAACACACAAACAGAAAAATAATAGGAATCTTTAAAATCTTGATTTGCAGATACTGACGAAGATTAAACGTTAACCTTTTGTTTTAGCCACAGCAGCACGACAGTCCCACTTCTTCACTCGATGTGTTTGGCTTCTATGGGCTCGAAAGTTCAGACGACACAAAGAAAAGTGTCTTTTGCACAATATGGAAATAGAGTAAAAAAGTTGTGCATGTGCTATAAGCTGCATACTCAGTCTGGGGGCAGGTTATATTTTGGATATAAAGCAATGCAATGGGGGCTGGGTTAGTTTTGCATGTAGAAACTCATAATGACATTTGATGAAAGGTCAGGAGGTCAACAAAGTTAGAAATAGAAATCCATCACAGTAGTTTTCAAGCTCTTTCGCTCAAAACAACAAATGTCAACCTCATGTCAGGGGAAATGAAATGAAAGCCCAAATAATGTTTCACACTTTGAAATAAAAACTAATTTCATTGGAATAAAACTTCTGAACTCCTGCATGCTACATTCAACTCTCAACTCGTGTCCGTGCCTTTGTTTTCCTTTAATAAACGGTTCCAACCAGGAGATAGTTGCGCCAATGCTTGTGTAACTCTCAGCACAGTTTATAGGAGCAATGTGTTAATGTGCAACCTGCAAGTTAATTTAAATTGGTGTATTTTGGTCAAGTTGTATGAAAAGCTCCAACTCCTTTTTGTCTCTTGTTTGTTTCCCCGTCCTCCCTTGGTAAAAGCAATTAGACCCGTCTGCAGCAATGGATCACACATAGTTTAATTATGTCAAGGTGAACAATTATCATTTTGAGATGAACAAATTAGAGGAATGTAATTAACAGCCCGTATTGAGTAGACGCCAGCCCAAACTGTGGTATTTCAGAGGTGGAGATTTAATCAGAGCTCGGGCGCTTTGAGAGACCATCACTTTCATTGGTGGTGACAAATGTCGGCGGGGAGGAGCTTGTGGCGACGACGGAGGCCGTTGAGTCTTGGCGTCGACCCGCTGGCTCCTGAAATAACCCAGACAGCAATCGCTCACGTTTGTCCCGAGCAAGGTGAGATATCTCTGGGGAGAGCGTTCGACAGGAAGGGGGACTTCCATTACAACTTGTATCACCTGTGAGATAGAGGACTCAGATAAGAGAGCTACATTTTCTTTCTTAATTGTTTTGCTTTGCTCGTGCTTTCATGTTGGCATTTGAAAATAGCTTTTTTTTTTTTTTTTTTGCCCACGCGTTTCGTCTTTTCTTCACAGCTCGCTCTGGATGTTTGCACCTATAATGCCTGTGAACCAAATCGAGCAAAGTCTTCTTTAAGGACAACGAGAAGAGAGACGACGAGTAAACAAACTCAGCTCTCGTCATTAATCTCCCTTTAAAGTGGATCTCTTCTATCTCTGATGGGATGCCTTTGTTCACGCTCCCAACATTCTTCAGAACACGACTCTTTCATGTGAAAAGAAGCTGATTTAAGTGTCACAAAAACATGAAACAAACTTTTTATGGGCTGAATCTGTCTAATTAAGGTAGCTTTTCAACACTTTTCAGTTCAAAAGGAAGAATGTGCGTCTTTATTCGGCGGCTTTGAAGTTATTTATCCTCGGAGGGTGCTAAATTTAGCAAATCGAGATTTTAATACAATACCTAAAATGAGGGATATTGTTCCATCAAATGTCACTTGATTGCCTTTATTACTTCATACGTTCAGAAGCAAACTGAGCAAGTGCTCGACGCTAACAATGCTTTAAATGAAGCAAGCCAGACTCTTTTCACCGAGGTTATTTGAATATTTCACAAATGCACAGAAACTGCTGACTGGATGCTCTAATATCGCCTGAATGAATGAAGTTGGCCAAGTGTGAGACGTACATTTAACCAGGAATGTAGATTTATTTATTGGCTTGCAGCACATGAATAAGGACTGAGGAGAAAGTTAAAGGCTTGAGAAAGAGTTATGTTTGGAGGGGCACTTTGTCCTTGGAGAAAATGCAGTGTACAATACAGAGAATGTGGAAACAAGACAAGAAATGAGAAAAAGGGCCTAAAAGTATCAACAGTCCCTCCAGGCCCGACGGGGCTCTCGCCACTGCCCGTGATCATAAATCCAGATCTGGGCCCTGCAGTATATGGTAGCTCTGTGCCTACAGCTTCCAGATGATTCCTCTCTGTCTCCCCTTCCTCTCTTTCCATTTTCTGCACACTGTACCTGTTGGAGGAAGCAAAATACGTCCTACATATCAGCGAGGGAGAAGGGAGGGGAGGCGCTAGGAGGCCAAGTCACCGCCAACTCAAAGGATGTTGATCACTTGTGTCTTATCGCAGGCAGAGCCAGGCCACCCCTTGTGAATTAAAGGAGAAATAGTATCTCGCTCCCTCATTTTTCACCACCCAGAGATGTTCGCTTGCTCCCTTTCTTCCGGCTCCTGTGCCAGAGAGATAATCCGGGCCCATTCGGAGCGGCCGAATCCATCTTTCTCAGGGTGTTGGACCACTAGTCCTTGGCTCCTCTGAGGTCATTGGTGGCCAAACTAAGCTGAAGTGCTCCCAAACAGAACCTGTTCTCACTTAATACTGTTTTTATTTCCTCTTTGTTTTAAGCCAGAAGACGAGGACTCACACAACACAGCTGGATCTTTTAATTAAAGGCTTTAAATAGTTGGGTGCAAAGGGTATCTTGTCTTGCATGTGTGCTTCTTCAGCTCTTGCAAAAGAACATGTTCTTCTTTGCAAAGGAAATTTCACACCTACACACAAAGTTGGTAATTCACTCCAGACCTCATTTGTAGACAACATTATTTCATTCTATTTGAGGATAACGGCGTCTCCGGTGCTGAAACTTCCTGTTTCTGACAAAGTTTCCAGGAGTGATTTGTTCTTTAAAGTCAAACTGAAATTAAAATGATTTCTCGCTATGAAAACAAACAAAATCCCGAAAAAACAGTTTATACGTGTCCCCGGTGTTTCTTTTGACTCATTGTGTTCTCATTTGATCAAAACTGGTAAAGAAGAAATTTAGGTTTTTATTCTTCTGCCATGATAGCACCCACATTATGGTGAGTTTTGAAAGTCTGGTCGTTTGGCTTCATCACAGCTGGAACCATGAAGCAAACAGCACAATCTCCACCAATGCCTCTTGAGGGAAAACAGGTGTCTTCTATGAAAGTTTTTAGGCTATACAACATAAGAATCGCCCACCCAGAGACCAGAAGACCCTCCAAAAAAACAAGTCTTCCAAATGAAGCAAGAACTGCCCTTTGTTTGTTCCGTCCAAAAGTGTAAGAACAATCGCTGTAGGTTTAGGCACAAAAAAAAAGTCTTAAGGTTTAGGAAACGATCACAGTTTGGGTTGAAGTAAGTGTCTACTTGAAGATCGGGGACCTTTGTCATCATGGTTATTGTTATACCTTTGGTTGAGGTTTGTCATGAAAAAGAAACGTTGACTGCAGTTGAAAACAGGAAACAAACAGTCTCACATGTTAAATTCTGACGTTCAGTTTCTCGAAAACAAAGTCACCTTGAAATCTTTGTCACTTGGATAAAAACATACTTCTCCAAATTCACTGTAGCAAAACTTTTCACACCTTTTTTTCTTTCTGAATCGCTGCCTATCTCAGATATATATTTATATCTTGATTGTGTTACGTCTGTGTTTTTTTTTAGTTAATTACCAGCTGACGTGCAGCATGTCGTGGCTGTGAAATGTGATTTCCCTTTGGAGGATCGATAAAGCCCCATCCAGCCCAATCTCAAGCTGAATCAGTGAATCCTATCCGCTGTGAGAAGGCCCTAACTGTCAGTTCATATTCAAATCGGCACATATATAAATACACATATGACTTACTCTCATTTCCTGTCATCTGAGGTTGAAATCAGCTGAGGCCGATTTGTTGGAGGAGAATATATACTGCAAAGCCTCTCATAACCAATTGCACTAGACGGAGGGAAGAACAAAAAAGTCTCTTCACGTCCTTTGAAATTGCCAGACCACTTTGGAAACACCTAAACCTGTACTCATTATGAATACGGCAATTTTCTTTTTCATAACCTGAGAATGTACCTCGGCAGGTTCCCACTGTGCTACAGCGAGAGAACAAGTTTTTATTCCTCAGCATGGATTTGTGGTCTGTTCCAACCCATGCTGATTCACTCCTTCAATCAATTCACACGTTATATAGTATGTGGTTAATTAAGACACCTCGTGTTTTACTTTCGCTTTATTCAGTCTTGTACAGTTGACCCGTCGAAGCTGGTCAGGATTTGTATTTATCTATTGTTGCTCCGGTGCACAAAGGTTTGTTTGTGAACGATATACAGCAAACCGCAGGACTGGCTGGATATTGCTGCGACTAGCTAAGCCTCGTCCTTGCCTTCTCCTCTGACAGCAAATAAAAAAAAAAAAAAAGTCAGACATCCTCGAATCCTGGATATCAGCACCTATGAGGCAGATGAAAACTGCCAGGATTGTGTGGGCGAGGGGGGAAAGAGAAGTAAATAAATAGCTCGAAAAAGATATTTTCTTTTAAGATTTTCTGCGTCTCAGAGAGGCGACACACTTTCTTTGTGAGGGGGGATATTGGTGTGACTTGACAGGAGTTTAAAAGATTTATGAAACACACACCGACTTGGTTGTGTGTTCCTGTATGTGTAACACTCCTGTATTGAGACGGGGGAAGAAATCTCTCTTTCTGCTCGCTCTATATTCAAACTATGATGCAAGTCTGGAAACTTACGACTGTAGCTGCTCAAACATGCAGGTACACAATGTGAAGAACTTGCGTCTGGGTGTGTTTTGCCACTTTCTATGCTTGGCTTCAGACGAGCGCTTCAAGGCCACTAATTGGACAGCAGACCATGCATGCTGAATGGCATATGTTTCTGCCTCTAATGACCCTCCTGTAGCAGCTCAGTGACAGGACAGGAGGAGAAGAGGCGCCGCCATCTGACATGTAAATGTGCCAGAATCCCTCCTCTCTGCAGCTCTTTGATCCAGCATTTTGTCGCCCAAATGCTGCAGCAACACCACTGCATGCAGACAACTGACGGAGCTGAGAGGCCAGTATGGAGATGCACTTTGTCTTTGAGCAGTTTTCATCCGTTGCACAATAGAGATGCATTTCACCAGGCTGATTAACAGGACAGAATCAATGGCACTTGACGAAAAGGATTCTACCATCGAGTGTCTCCGCTCGAGAATTTGGCCCTAAATTAAGAAGACATTCATTGTGGGAGTTGGGTTTCAGTGACGGCCCTCCCCGCTGTGATTTAAATGTTAAGTGTGGATACATTACTGACGGTCAAGAGAGCGCCCACAGCGACTGGTCCGGAAGAAAAAGACAGAGAGAGAGAGGGAGAGAATAAAGATCTGCAGGATCTGAAGGGTTTCTGTCTCGCAGCTTTCAGGCTGGCTCAAGGATGAGGACGGCGAGTTCTTTAATTGGTGCTCCAGATTTTTGAAGATTTCTCCATTAGAGCGGTAAAAGACACTTCATAAGATTAGCTCGGCCTAAAAAGGCAGCGAATGACTGCAGGAATGATAATAAAGGGTGCTAATAAAGAGAGGGCTTTCGAAAGTTACCATTAGTAGGTGCTCGTCGTCTTTTTCTTTTTCTTTTTCATATGCACTACAGAAAGTGCATTTAAATTCTCAGACAGATTCAATAGGCTGAAGGCTCCACGTTAGACAATGAACACTGGCTGCAAGTCACAGCAGAACATTCATAAAGCCGCTGCTGCACAAACACAAGTGTCAGACTGTAACAAACGTACATGAACAGCATCATAAATCCAACTATCTGTCCTATCTGCAGTGCTGGAATGTAACTCAGTATGTTTACTCAAGTACTACTCACAAACTATGTACAGTTCAAATTTAAGGTCCTTGTACTTCACTTGAGTATTTCCATCTTATACCGATTTATACTTCTACTCTAATACACCTAAGAAGCAAATACAATATACTCCACTACATTTAATAGCTTTAGTTACTAGTAACTTTTGAGATTACAATTTTTCATCATTATAGTTTAGTAGCCTCATAGCACGTACACATGTGTTTCTATAAATGCATAATGAGAACATAAGAACTCAAGTGTGGTTTTGAATGCAGGACTTTTACTTGCAGTGGAGTATTTTCACAGTGTGGTACTGCTATTTTTTACCTAAGTAAAGGATCTTGATACTTCCACCTCTTCCTATCTGCATCAGCAAGCAAAACAGCGTGTTCTTCCAAACTGCTCATGCATCACGTGTAATCTCGCACGAGGACGTATCTCGCTGTCAGTCAGTCGCTGCGACGCTGGTGTTGTGTTGGCAATTTGCTCTGGCTTTTTTTTTTTTCTTTCTTTCTTTCGCCGTTGACGGAGCTGTGTTGTTCCCACGAAATCAGAAGTCCCAGACTGAGATAACACGAGCAGATGTGGCGAGGGAGAGGAGAACCTGATGGGAAAGAGAAGCAGGCAGCAGCCAGACAGACTTGGAGGAGACAGATTTGGTGGAGAATCCCTGATGCTTTTGTTTCTGTTTATGAACCAACGCACACACAAACAGCACAACATGGAGCGAGAATCATACAGACACACATACGGTGATAACATAACATATATGTTACTGCCTCTAAAACCACAGTGCTTTCTTTTTACTTGTTTCCATCCATGTTAAAGACACAAGAAACATCATGTAGATAAGACAGGAAGCCATTTGTCTGACTGGTGGGCAGACAGGAAGGAGCCATCAGGCCTGTTTGTTGGTCGACAGCTGACAGATATGTTGGATATTATAACACCTCCACACCAACCATAAGTGAGAAATAGTTTGTTTTATTCAGCTTGTGTGTGATTATAATATCTTATAGATGATAGAAATCTATGCACACATACATATCAATCAATACAGAGCAAGAGCAAACGAGGAGCATGAGGCTGCTTATAACACTGTCAAAGAACTTTTGCTGTCTGAGAGGACCTAATTTCACCAAGACAAATTGCAGTTTAAAGGAGCAGTTCAGATTTTTTTTCAAGTCTGTATTTCAACAACACTCACATGCAACACATCGAAAGAGTTACTAGTTGCCTATTTCTGTCGGCTGCCGAACGAATACCTTCAAAAAGCAACGTAGGAAATTGGGGACAAAATCATCACATCAACACAATCCACTCTGTTCAGCCGAAGCTAATACGAGCAGTCTGAGACGTCTGCTGAATCATTCTGGGGACAAAATCGTGAGCATGTTGGACGCTGTATTCTGATTATCAATTATCATTTCCAAAGACGTTAGACTGCACCTTTAAAACAGAAGCAGAAAATAAAAGAGTCAGAAGAAGACACTCGGCACCATCCAGACCCTCCTCGGCTTAATAAATCTGCCTCTCCTCACAAAACGCACTGCAACACCGAGGCCCGCGCTTCAAACATTCATACGCTGATTGCACACTCCGCCAGATAGGCAGATACACTTTGACGGTCAAAGGACGCGGCTGTCATGTTCCTCGAGTGCGTCCCGTGATTGACAGCCAGATACCAAGTGGCAAGTAGTCCGTTTGTCATCGTACCCTGTAATCAAGTCTTTACCTGCTATCTGCGAACTGCTGCTGTGGTTATTGGCAGCATGCTATTATAAAAACCCTTTGACACTTTTCTTCTGCACCTTGTCATCCCCCCCCCATCATCACCCCCCGCTGCCACCCTTTTCTATTTGCTTTTATTTATTTATTTATTTACACTTTTATTTATTTATTTTTATGACTTTTTAATTTCAGAGCTGCCTCACATTGCGAGCATCAAGAAAAAAAAAAGAAAAAAAAAACGAACCTGCACATTCATCATCTTTCAATTTGGAGGCTCGAGATTCACCCTCCAAGATGCACTAATACCCCAATGGGGAGACAGATATTTGCATTTTGATTAGCGAGGGCTAACGTCTCTCTCTCTCTCTCTCTCTCTCTCTCTCTTGTCTCCAATTCCACCCGGCAAAGCAGATGACAGTCTAACCGCAACTGCACAGATTGAAACTATACAGTTAAATAATGAATCAAATGGGAGGGATGCTGGCGGGAGGGGGGGGGCTCTGCAGACCTCCTTGAATGCCATGTCTGATGATTACTTTGGTGTAGTGTTTCACTGTCGCCTGGTGTCAAGAGAGAGCCTCAAAATCTCTCTTGCTTTTTGGTTTCACCCTGATTTTTTTTTTTTATTCCAGAGTTTGGATTCGGTGACACCTTTTATTGTTAAACCAGGGGAAGGGAGAGCTCCAGCTGTCTTGTGTCACTCATAAAGAGCGCGCTATGGGGAGAAACTGCTAAATTCAAACCAAACGTTGTGGGAGTACTTTATTGCTTGTATTAGTAAGAGCTCGCCTTTGATGTTCCATCTCCTACAAGGACTTGGATGGGGAGAAAGGAAAACAGCGAATGAAATAAAACAAAAGTTTTCATCTCCCGGATGCCTCGCCATAATTCAGCGTGCCAGAGAATCTGCGTGCTGTCTCCAAATGTTTTGTTTGTGTTGCATTAATTTCACAGGGAGGCTTGTGTAGAAAAGAAGAGAGAGAGAGAGAGAGAGAGAGAGAGAGAAGAAAAAAAAAACTTCCAATCAAATCTGCCTGACAAATCGGTTTGTTTGTGAGTGCGCACGCAGCAGCTCGCCTCTCATTTATTCCCCCCAGCCAAAGTTGTGGGAACTGAGCCATCCCATTAGGTGAATAAGACGCTGACCATCCTCTGCAAGGTCGCCCCGGAACGTATGGAGAATCAGACTGACAGATGTCACTCAAAACTCCCGCGCACACATCCTCAAAACTGCAATCGAGGTGAGTGCGGTTATGTATCAATAGACGGAGATTGAAGCAAAACATTACCATATGTTTGCATAACCTTGGGGCTCAGTAACCTTGAAAAAGACAGCTGTTTCTCAGCTTGGATGCTCAGTCATCATTAGATAAGATTTCAATTTAAGGAACAGGAGGTGTAAGTGTAGCATGTGTAGAGTGAATCTCATAGATTTTTCCTTCTTCTCACATCCCCTCGACTTATCTCGACTAAATCCGAGCTGAGTTTGCTGCTATTAATAACATTTATTTTTAATTTAAAACCAAAAGAGAGTTTTGGATGAACGAGGGCCAATCTTTCCCCCCCTCTCTCTCTCTCTCTCTCTCTCTCTCTCTCTCTGTCTCCCCAAGGCCTTTCCGGTAGTTGCTGTTTGTCTTGGGGCGTTGTTTTATTACCTTCAAAACTCCACTGGGAAAATCTTAAGACAGCGGTTGCCGAGCAACAAGGACCTGACGGTGCCGCCACAGGGGCGGAGTAAAGAGCGACCCCGAGCGAGGGGGAGGGAGGGAGGGTGGGGGAGGTAACACTCAGACTGGAACAGCAGCAATATCGTCACAGCTGGAGCCGCAGGTTAGCAGCAGCGTGCTCACCTGTCCCTTTTGAATCGCCAGTGGAGGCAGCGAGGGGCGACAGCATGAATGTGAATCGGCTTATCTGGGGTGATTGTGTGTTTATCAAAGGGCAGGTGCTTCAAAATCACCTCCTCCCAGCTCTGATTAGAGGAGAATGAGGCTGCTGCTATCAGTCGTTGTCATTATCAAGCAATCTTTTGATGATGTGTTTGATTGATGTTTAAAGAAATTCCATCCATCCATCATCTACAACACTGATTTCGAAAAAGTTGGAAGGTTGTAAATAAGTCAGACTCAAGTTTTTCCCAATATGTCAAAGGTGTGATATTTTTTTTTGTTTTGCCTAGCAGCAAAGATATTGAATTTACTTTAAAGAAAGAAGCAGTGAATCATCACATTGGAGGAGCAGAGAACATTTGCTTGATAAATGGCTCCAACTCCAAATTGATGATCAAATCGTCTACAATGAATTCCCTGTCGATCGACTAATTGTTTCAGACCTAAAACTATTGATTATGTTTATGGTCGCCAGCTAAATTGACTGATGACGATTAATAGATGAATCAGATAGAATAGACGTGCAGATCTGTCAACGCAAGTCTCCAGTGTTCGACTTGTGAAGCTCAGGTGTGTTTATCAAACCATGTCTTTAGTGATGGAGCTTTTTAAAGAGATGAGGATGAAATCTGCATCTGATCTGTGCTCCTCAAAGTGCTTTTCTTCTTCTTCTGTCTTTATCACAATTTTGATTCAGGTGAAATCTGACGAGGCAAATGAAAATCAGAGTTTTGTGGACGCACCTACTGAGGGTTTTGTTTGCATGCACATAAACATGATCTCACATGCATTCACTTCAACGCGTCGCCTCGACTCCTCTTGACATTTGCACTGCTAGAAGTGAGGATGCATAAGCTGCAGTGGAGTGCGCTTTGCTGGCAACACACCAGATATTTAATCATAATTAGCCAAACAATTACCAGGCTAATTGTTATTGGTGAGATATTGGAGCGCGGAGAGGAGAAATGTCAGGTTTATTGGCAGGGGATCTTCATCCTCCGGCTCGTCTTTCTCTCGCTTCATTCCGGAGCGTTCGCCCTCGTCCCCTCACCTCTTCCACTTCCTGCAAACAACACAAACAGCGAGTCTCGGCGCTGAGATATCTCCCCAGAAGACAAACTCAAACACACGTCTGTATATCGTCGCCTCTTGGTCGAGCCTATTTGTGACTGTTCTCTAAAGGGAAGAAGAAAAGGAGCGAAAGGCCACTTAAAGGCCAGCGTGAATGGCGAGGCCTTTGGAGCATAAGCATTGTGTTTTACAAAAAGAGGTCAGGCTCAAAACTGCGAGACTGATAAGTGTGGATGTTTCAGAAGGGTCACGCCGTGCTCTGTGAAGTGAGGCCTTTGCTTTGGCTATTGATAGCTCCACCAATACGTCTCATGCAGAGTTGAAATCGATGTTATCTGGCGGCTGCGGACCTTCTCGACCACTGACTCACATTCAGACCTTGCGGAGTGTTTTCGAGTAAAGTAATTAGAACTTTTTTTATCGATTACAAGTTCTACTTTGTTAAAGTTGAATAAAATAACTTCTTTTGTGCAATTCCTGTGGTGCATTTCTGTTCCTGCAGAAACAAACTCCAAATTGTTTTTTTTCTGTGCAACAGAAGAAACAGAAACTTTTGCTTCTCCTGCATGTTTGCGTTGTTTTCTCGCCCTCCCCTCGTAAATTCTGCCGAGCCCTTACAGTTTACAGTCACTTTGATTCTGCCTCCATCTGCCATTCCCATGAAACCCATAATTGCTCATCTATTCATTTTGTCAACAGTCTCTTTAAAAATCGTCTTTGCGAGACGATTAGCCGAATCAGAGAGAATCATAAGAGATTTTAAAACATATGATTAATTCATTCCTTGTTGTTTCGTCGAATGGAAGATGACAAGGGCGTCAGATGACAGTTTATTAGATAGATTTCCTTTCTCCTTTCAAGTTGCAATCTCGTTGTCATTAGCCTCTGACAAGTCTGTTATTGGCCTAAAAGCTAAATTGCATAATTTCAGTATTTATGTATGCTCCTCCACTGTGATTTAAGTTGTGATTCACACCAAAAACACACACCATTTGCTGTTGAGATTAGACTGATGCAAACGGCTAAAACAAGTTGATGGAGGCCAAATGCCGATCTAAGTCGGAAATGTGTGATTTAATCTTGATTATGAGTTAATACATCATATGCTTCTTGCAATTAGCTGTCCGTGGATGACCCTCCTCTAATTTGTTAAGAGTTCAATGTAGCATAAAATCTAGGGCAGGTCATTCCCAAGTGTTTAATCTGTTCTCGGGTAAGGGAAGGAGGGGTGGCGGGGATGAGGGGTAGTGACGCTGGCTGCACTTGGGTAATTAGCTGGGCGGATCATGGATGAGAGGCCGCGCTCCAGTGTGCTAACACCTTCAATTCTCCTACCCTGTTCTCCCATTCAGGCCCTTATAATGAGCCGAGCAGGAACAGAGCAGACGTGCACGGTGTTAAGAAAGGGAGAAGGAAAGTAAAAGAAGCAAGAATGCACAAGGGGTGAGAGAACATGAGAGGGGCAGAGGAGATTTGCAGCAGAAGATGAGACATTCTCAGAAGACCAAAGCAGCTCTGCAGCCTTTCAGGAGCGGCTGTGTGAAGTCCATTCCTGTATATATCACAGCCCAAATGTTACAGTTTTGATCCTGGATATCAGATGAGCTCTATCAGGGTGCATCTTTGCATCAGGGCCAGGTTTTTTGGGGGGGTTTTTTTGCACAAAGCAAATAATGGACATAAAGAGTTGAAACTTATAAGCGACTGAATAGTTAATGTTGAAATTTAAATGCCACTGAAGTGTTTTATTTTGGAAACCCGTCTGAATTTATGTGGTCTGGACTCAACTGCAACATTTTTAAACTTTATAACCAGGTTGGAATGTAACTAAGTACATTTACTCAAGTAAGTAAGTAAGATACTTGTACTTTACTTGAGTCTTTTCTTTTCATGCTCCTTTCACCATCTACTCCACAACATTTCAAAGGGAAAGAGTCTCCTTTTCACTTCACTACATTAATCTACTTTAATTACAAGTTCTTTACAAATTCTGATTTTTCCACACAAAATAAGTTTATAAGATATGATGTTTTGTAATAGATTACTACCCAACAGTTCATATAAGTACAGCAGCAACCATCAGTTGATTGGTCAACTTACAGAAAATTAATTGGCAACTATTTTGATATATTGATACATATTTTGAACATTTTATGACTCCAGTTTCACAAATTTGAAGAATTTGCTGCTCATCCTGTTAATTATCTTAATAATTTGTACTTTTTGTAATAATTTTGAGGTTTGGACAAAGCAAAGCATTGTCAAGGAGTTTAAGCCATTTTCAGCGACTGAATTTTTAGATCCAAATTGAGATTACTGAGCAATTTGAATAAAGTTTTTTAATACCGGGCCTCTGGATTTTCTATCTATGAATTTGTGGGCCCTTGAAAAGTATATTCAAATCTTCATTTGTCTATTTCTTACAGTGTTTGCTTCCACATATCTGCACTGCCTTTCTTCTGAAGTCATCTGAAATGAGTGTCAGGAGGTCGGCGTGGTTCCTCCATCACTGAGCGATTCTAAAAATTACCCACAACAATACTCCACACTTAACTTTGCCGATCTCACCGAGGCATCCGATGACTGAAATTACCACAAAACATGTAGAAATCCACAGCCATCACGCCCTCAAACCTGCGCTGAGAGTGCGACACCGGCAGCTGAGCCCCCACCCTCATCCACACACACACACACACACACACACACACACACACCCTTAATCAAGGTTGGAAGATGCATTTGGTGAATTCAGAATTTCAAGCACCTCTCTACTCTGCTAGTGTCTCGACTTTGCCTGATTAAAATGATAGAGGGGCTGGAGAATGTTTGATCTCCAAATCAATTTACATTTAAGATTCAATTTTGCACCTGCAAGACTTTGATTTTGGAACTTTACGCTTCCCCCGGTCTTGCGAGGATGGAGATTAATCTGCACCAGCTGTTGAAGGAAATATTGTTGATTTTTTTCCCCCTTCGTACTCTCTTTTACTTACAAATAAATGCATCACACCGTGCGATATATGAATCCCTTTTTTTTTCAGCGATTAAAGACTTGGCTTGAAAAATGTATGTGGCTCGGGTGAATATTAACACGGTGCGGTATTGAAGACTATCTGCTGTTTACAACTAATATGCACAGGGATGAGAGCATGAAAGACAGACATTCACAAAATGCACGAAGAACAAACAGGAAATCCAGGTCCTTTGAAGCATAGAGGGAGTTACTTGCTCGGAGAAAAAAAAATCCAAAGAGGTGGGATGAAAATCGATGCTGAGAGGTGAAGAGAGAGGAACTGTGGGTGCAACAAACAGCAGGACCCCGACACTAAATCACAGCTTACAGTCTTAATGTACACCTCCGGGGGGAAATATCTGTTTTAGAACATTCTCAATGACTTATTGATCCGGGAATTAAATTACACAATCCCTTTCCCCTTTAAACAGGCCCGTGATATTAAGACATGTTCGATGTTTGCATGCCTTTTAATTAAAACCGCTCTCGAGGGGGAAGAACGTCAAGAACTCTGTTTGCTACAATTTCCATTTTTTTAATCAAGGCTCACCTCATTGTTTCATGTTTTCATGTTTTTCAAGCTGATGCGGTTCCCAGTTAGTCTGCCATCAACCACAAGTCTACTTTGAATTGCTACGGGGGGAAATCAGGAAACAGGAGACAGCCACCATATATCGTATTTAACCCTAATGCAGTTCAGTCCCGAGTCTAATTCAATCCAAGGAGCTGTTTGTGAATCCCTGAACTCAGCCACATTATCATCTTCTGATTTGATTATCTGTTTGTTACCCAAGGACCTAATAACAATTTCCCCAAAAATCTATTCATCCCCATTTTCCCCAAGAGTGGGAGTTAATCACACAGCTTTATTTTCAATCAAAAAAAAAGGTGTGTCAGAGCTTAGTGACAGAAATAGTGTGGATAAATTTAATTCTTTGACGTTTATATTTGGCTGGCACAGACATGATTTACTGATTTTTGTTATATTTATGTCAAGGATGTTTACGATCGATTTTTACATTTCCTGCCATCAGATTAGACAGATTTTACTGAAAGGCTGAAGCTACTTTGGAGTAAATATTCCTGTCATGTTGGTTTGACAGTGACTTTATTTGCAGTTTCTCTGGGAAATGCTGTTGAATTTAAACTGCAACAGACATGTTTTCTGCTTTAGCTTATCATTATAAAGTAAAAGTTGACTGCACAGTGTAATGGCTGTAGAATAAAGCATTTAGATGTCATCGGAAAATGAGTTTGTGATCCATATGAAAAGTCAATGGATCTCCAAAGTCATCAGGAGTCATCATCTGGGAACCATGGTTATATTCTTTTTTCTTTATCAATTAGATGTTAGATACCTCACAAGACAAGTGAGAACTCTAACCCACCGTTGGTGCAAGGGCAAAGGTCAAGGGAACACCAAAGCCATTTTCCTGTTGGGACCACAACCACAATGTAAAACCTTAAATGTAAGCAGCACCATTTTGAAAAAGCACAAATGTGTGAAAAGGACACGAGGGAACAAAGATTGTTGCAGAATTCCAAACAAACCTTCTGTAAATCTATATGGGAGAAAAACAAATTGACGTTTCCGAATCATAGGAAGCGAGACTACAGTGTTCTCTTTGGCTGTTCTTCAAAAGTAAAACAACTGTCAAAAATCCCTGCAACTAATGGCCAACAAGAAAGCACTCATCAAAGTCCAGACCTCCACCAAGGGCTAATAATCTCCCCAGTTAGCCATTACTTTCACAGACAAGCATTGTACTGGGTGGACGACAGCATGGCTACGGTGGCCAAAGTGCACAGCGACATATTGAGCGCTCATGACTAACAGGTCAGGAGATACACATGAAGAGGCCTGTCCAATCACAGCTGTCTTGTAAAGAACACGGCGTCTCTAAATTAATCTGTTTCCTCATTTTTTGGAGCACGAATGTGGACAGAAAATATTTTTGAGTCACCGATTCGGAGATACAAGTCCGGCAGGGCGGTGACGCTGACCGAAATCAATATTTTTCTCTCTCTTGGGAGCACAACGAATGCCATGCCAACCTGACCATTAGTTTCTTTGATGTTGGAAAGAGAATAAAGATACACAGTCGCCGTGATCAATAGGTTTGTTCCTGTGAGGCGGGCGAATGTGAGCACCAAATTTCCTGCCAATCTGCCCATTTGTTCTCAAGATAGTTAATCAAATGAACAAAGTCTTTAAAGAAGAGAGTTGGAGGTTTAAGTAGATTACAAATCCAATACAGACACTGAAGACGTTGATGTTGTATAATGTAGAGTTTTGCTTACCATGATCAAAAGTCCTGCTCTTTTATATGAGGTTCTTATGGCTGTTTGTCTGATGGCTCCAGTGAGTGTGTGTTTTACAGTGGTTCCCAATTTATCTTTATTCCACACATGCCTTTATAGAAAACCCCCAAAAAAATAACAGTGCAGCAATACATGAACATCAAGGTGATTTCCAACATCCACCTAAACTCAGACTGAATGCGTGATGAGGAATAATGCATAAGTCACTTGTGAATCCTAATTAGTTTTTACTAAAGTTGAGATAATTGACAGTCCAACAGAAGAACAGTGGAGCTACATTGACAAAGCCATCTGAGGTGTCAAGTGCAAAATGTGCTTTTTTTAAATTAATATTACAGATTCAGAAAGATGTACCAATATGTAGTTTCTGTTCTGGAATAGAAGAGAGAAAATAGTAAAAGTGATTCCCTATTAAGGAGACTACCCAACCATTTGCTCAGCAGACCATAATGTAATGTGTATCTTCATGTCACTATATAAATAGTACATAAAATATGCAGCTAATAACAGTGTTGACTGTAGAAGAGCCACTACTGGTTCCAGACTTTGAATCCACTTTGATAAGCTTCACCAGTTCATTCTCAGTCAAGCTTACGTTTACTTCAACCTTGACCAACACAATTTCAAATTTTCATTTTATCTGGAGAATATACAGTGCGATAAAAGGGAATAATTATCCTCGGTCTTCAAATTGTACAAGGGCAAGATTATCACTGAATTTTATGTGTCAAAAGTATTCTTCAGCATTTTATTTTGAAACTTTGTGTGTCAGTAGCAGGGTCATAAGGCAAATTACCCCTGTGTTTTTGAGCAGCCATTTCCTAATTGATGTCCGGATTACCTGGAAGCCAAGCAGGACAAGTGGCAATCAAATGACCGGCCTGAAGGGAATTATTGAGATTATTTTTAAACCGTGTTTGCCAGTTTGTTAACCAGTACACAGGGAGAACAGCGGAGAGTCTGTGGGTATAAAGAATGTAATGCAACAACGGTCATGAGTCAGACTTTAAATGCGTCTTGGCATCCCAGGGCCCCTTAAGCATATTAAGGGTTCCCATAAGTGTTCCTGAAGTGTTTTTACAGTAATAGTCACCGGATGAGATCCACTCCTGTGCACCAGTGGCAGATTGTGACAGAAGGAAATCCTTCCTGACATTTTGCGAAGGGACAGACACAAACATGGCATCTTTTAAACCGGGAGTTCCTCTCACTATGAGCAATGACAACGTCTCAATTAAGCTGGAAAAGCCCTAAACACTGGTGGTTAAAGTGGAAATGGTTTATCCAATGAAATATTATTCACCCATTTGAATTTTATATTTGAGTAGAAATTTTAATCTCATGGTGGCGCGAGAGAAAAGGTCAAGGATTCATATAATCTCTGCATTTATTGTCTGGGAAATATCAATATCACTTGTGTATTGTGCACGTTATAATCAGCATACCTCAGAGGAATAATTTTGATAAACACACTTGTTATCTTTCTTGCTGAGAGTTATATGAAAGGATTGGCACCACTCTCACGTTTGTAAGTTAGATATGTAAATATTAAATAGTTCGCCATGTACCTTTCTGCAAAACCACAATGTGTTGTTTATGTACAGGTTGAACTAACAACATACAACATTGTCACCTGTAGACAAGGCCATGCTAGCAGTTTCCCCCTGTTTCCAGTGTTTATGCTAAGCTAAGCTATTCAGCTCCTGGCTCCAACTACATATTTACCATATTTTACCGGATATGACATTGGTGTCAATCTTCTCATCGAACTCTTGTCAAAAAGCAAATAAGTGTGTTTTTCAAAATGTCAAACTATTGTTTTAACAATGAATCTGGGAGTAAATTTGTTTAGCTTAGCATAAAGCCTCCTGAGGTTTCCACTCCCCCAAAATACAAATTGTAGTTTTTACATTTCTTGTTTGTCAAGACAGTGAATAAGCATATTTCCCAAAACACCAAACTATTCCTTTAACTGCTTTGACTCCGTTATGACTTACTAAGTACTTTATTCAACTTTATACCAACAAGGCATATCACGTGACTCCGGTTCGGGTTGACTCATCATCAACCCAAAGCTGTGTTTTCCTTCCTTTCTGCTGACATGGACAAAAAATGGATTTCAGGTGGGAGCGAGAAAGAGACTGTCAAGGATGAGAGGGAGTGTCAGTCTGCCAAGATCAATAGGTGAATCAAAACCAATGCTGATGTTTCATTCTTCACTCTCCCTCTTTTATGCATTCACCTTCTTCTTTCTCTATCAAGTCATTCTTCATCTGACGCTGCCAGAAAGCTAAAAAAAAAAAATGCTGACAAACAGTCGTCTGGGCAATTCCTGCATCTTTATTTGCACTCCATCCAAGAAAGAAAGAAAAAAAAAAAACCTGCAACCTCCAGCAGCTCCACACCCCCTCTTAAACACTTTGTCTCTCGCAAAGTTGTGCTCCATGGGTGATCGAACTTTTAGTGCCGCTGACCCCGAGCTGAGGAACGCTCTGGCCTGGGACCTCGCTGCCACCACTTCCCTTTCTTTACTTTAGCCTCGTCTTCCAACTTGTCTGCTCCCGAAAAGCCTCGTCCTCCCACGCTGCGAGCATGTTTGTTTGTTGTCATGCTTTTTAGCCGTTTAATTTTATGCATGTGCTTCATTTTTATTGTTATTCCTATTATAAACATATTCCTTCTTTTGTTCCTGTGAAAAACAAATGAAACAGTTTATCTCTTATGTAATTCACTTTGTTAACAATGCGAGCTAAGTTAATCATTTGGCCAAAATTGACGCACACCTACTGTACAGCAGACTAGAATGGCACAAATATAAACCCAGGCCATTGTAGTTAGGCCGTCCTTGTCACTACAGTTTGAAAGAATTAATACTCTAAATCCAAGGTGTGTGTGGGAGACGCGAACAATACTTGATCTGGTTTTCTTCAGGGAAACAACCATCATAAGCTATATATACACGAGCCTCCCCCACCGGACGATTTAGGCTAATGTTGATGCTTTGACAAATGTGCAATAACAGCGAGTCTGCTTTTCAAATTGAAATTGAATTTGTATAGAGATGAGCGGAACAGGGGTGTCGGCCCAGCACAAATAACTTAACTCTGTCAGTTGCTCTTGGCGAGGCTGAATTCATTTGAATGTATTAGAGACGAGAGGAGGAGAAGAAGAGAGGCAACGAGGGCCGCACTCGTACTTTCAACACCTCCTAATGTCTGTACAATGAAGGAAAAACTTATCTTACGGTCTCAAACGTCACGAGTGGAAATCTTTCAAAATAAAACTGCGGAGAATTTGCATGCATTAACAGCAACTGCATCAAAAGATATATCATCATGGACTGATTTGACACAATGACAAGGATGTTGTACGCCAGGCTATATATTTTGAAGCGAGATTTATCTTGGCTATAACACATTATAGGCAATCATAGGTACATATAAATCCCATCAAAAACTTCTATACTGCACCATAAAGCATTTTGAATGTGTGTGTATGACCTGAGGCGGACAGATCAAAAAATGGCCCTAACTTTTGAATCAGGCCGACCAACCACGGACCAGCTGCGGATTCTGCCTTTGAAATCCTTGTATCCTGGAAAATATCAGGTCGGCACAGCTTCCTCCCGTGTTTAGAAAATTTCAGATCAGATGAAAATCACCAAAGTGGAGTTACAAGGTTTCCATGCAACACCACCGGGCCTCCACCATAACCCTCAAACTATGGACACACAGTATTTTATAGCCTTTCTTTAAACATAATCTTTGAAAAGAAATGGGCATTTCACATATCGGCTCATACATTTTTATTAAAAATTCAACATCTGAATGAATTATTCTGTATCTCATCATCCGAGAAGCCCGAGGTAAAACAGATGTGGTATAATGCTGCCCTCAAGAGCTCCCCGCATGCTCTTCTTACCAAGGCTGTAAGTTGTAAATGCGACTTATTGTGTATTCAAGTGCCCTTGGTGATGAACGAAACAGACTGTGGGAAAAAAAAAAAAAAGGTATTTGGTTGCCGTTGTGCTTATAAATGAAGTGATGCTGTGTTTAAGTGTTTGCACGAAACATCATATATTTACATTTTCTGAACAATGTCTCCCATGACTGTGTGGTTTGCTATGTTGCTCCACTCACCAAAAAAATCATGGTCCAAAATATCAAAGTAATAAAACATAAGCTCAGCTACGATTTTGAGCCCACAGTACCTGAGATATTTTTTAGAACTAGGTGGCATGCTGGTACTTACTGATCATTACATAACAAGGTTTGCCCAAATAAGCAAACACACACAAAAATTAACTTTGTAACTTATAAAAAAAAAACAGTTTGCAAAATACAGCGCAGCTACAACATAGATTTAAAGAAACATTTTGAGAAATACGCTTATCCACATATTTTGCCGAGATTCAAAGGAAAAGATTATGATGGCGGCCCTCTTCACCTGAGTAGAAAAAGCATCCAGTTGCAAGGAAAAGCAATCTATAAATGATGACTGAATTATTTAAAGACACACATATGTTTGCAAGGTCAAACGTTGTAGCATCCTTTTTTACAAAACAGTCTGTTGTGGATGTGAGTCATGAGTGTTTTTCTCTCCCGCAGTACTCGGGCGAGGCACTAGGTCACTTTCCGCAACAACATGTCGGCGAACCTCGTTTATTTTTAGCTTAATTAGAGACAGTGCAACTGAGTAAAATGGAGAGATGAGTGTGAAAATGAGGAGTTAACAACCTTGAATGTTGACTTTACACACGAGCAAAAATGTTTTACTGCAAAGAGGATTTCTTTCATCCTTCTTTATGAAAATCTAAAATATGATATCAGAGATGTTCTGTCCATTTTCTAAACTCGCTACTTCGCCAGCAAGGAGAGCTCTCATGTCCTGTTATCTGCACGAGTTGAGTTCACAGTAGGCAAGAAATAGAGAAGGTGTTTTTAATCATGTCTGAATAACTTGAGGTGTATGACCATGTTATTCTACAACACAGGGTTGGACAGTGAAATCCAAAACACAAATAAAAACATACCATGTAGTAATGTAACCTAGTTTCTTTAGTTGCCTGTTGCATCTCATTCAACAAGCAAGCAACAGGACACTGCTCATATCTGAGTTTTATTGGCAACTACTTGTATGGCTTCAGCTCGTAAATAGAAATCTAGATATACAGCCTCTGTAGTACTGTGAGGCTATTTATGGCCGCTTACTATGTGTACGTTCATAAACATTTTTTGCCCATCCTCCATATATTTTCCCCACATCATTAATTTGTTCTTATGGTTGTGTATATTTTTTCATTGGCAGCACGCTCTGTTTTTTTCTCATTTCCTTTTCATGTCCATTAAATTTGCATTTCAGAGACAGCATGCCATCTTATCTCTCCGATCTGCTCCAATATTGCACCTTTTCTCTTTCGCCTAAAAGAGGAAATTAAATGCTTTGTTTGCCTTTAGGGTCAGTGTGTTTGCACCGACAATATGTATAGATATACAGAATTTTTTTATTTACCTGGAAGTGGGAATAGCATCTATTAGATTTAAGTCCAGCTAAAGCCAAACGTGGTTAAAATGGAATAATGATTAAATCTAGTGAGTAAATCTGTGGAAAATAAGCCACTGAATTAGGTGAAATAGATTTACAAGCAGCGATAGGTGAACTTTAAATTTAACACAGAGGCACCTTCTCATACAGATGGTTTATCACGAAGCAGTGGCATCATAATCCAATGAATGGATTATAGTGATTAAGTTCCAATTGTGGAGCTAAAAACAGACTGCACCGGATTCCTCTTGACAAAAGTGTGTACTCCTGTTAGTCGGAGCAAAATCCGTGCCCCAGTTTAGGGTTCTTATCAAACCCTCGCCGCATCAAGCTTCACTCATCGCTTCGAGAGCCGCGCTCCTCGGCTTCCAGACGAGGCCCGATGGATTTCATATTTTGACATTGTCACCAGTTCACACATGACCTGCACCGGCCTGAACCTCTGTCAGCATAAGCTTTGTCTCTCCCAATCACCGCTGTTTCCTGTGACGGACAGACGGGCCTCCAAGAACAACGGTCGCTGAAGCTGAGATGAATCTGCCAGTGCTTGACCGTGGATCACAGATATGCTATGGCTGGTCCAGAATGAAACACTACAACCTTGCTCCTGTCATGAAAAGTGACAGATGCCTTTGTTCGAGGGCAATAGGACGACCGAAACTCCTTGCTGTGCCAACAACTTTGCCTCTATCTTTGGGACACGGGGGTCCTTGTGTGCTATGAGCTGTCGGTTTGATGGGGCCCCGGGCGCTCAGCGGGACCCGGGATCCACACGCTTTGCACAGAGTTGTCACTCTGTCAGAAAAATGTACCGCAGAGTCTTCATGAACAGTGCCCTCTGTGATATTACCATGTTTTTCATCAGACGTGGTTCATCTCACACGGTTTGTGGAATATGTTCAGTGGAAATCGCGGGTCATCTTTGGGGTCAAAGGTCACAAAAGTCAGTGTAGCTTATCTCGATCTGTGAGCACTGACTGACTTCTAAGAACTGACTTGTTTTTCAAACAACTCAGTTTCCTCATGGTTGCTTACCGAATGTGACATCCTTAATAAATCACGATTATCTGGTCAGCGGAAGTTAAATGTACCTGCAGAGTGAAACAGACTCTTAAAGCCATAAATATCAGGATTGGGGAAAGAGAAAGAAAAATATTGGCGAAAGAAACAGAGAGGGGAAAAAAACTGCATAAAAACACCCATATAGGAAAATGTTCCCACCTCTTGGTGCTGCAGTGTGCACCGTCAGATTCTTTACCCGGGGACTGTGGAGCACTTAACTCCGTGCTGTCGTGATTTCTCCAATTACGGGTGACAGCTTCCAATCCGCGTGGGAGGTGGATCACCTCTGGAAGTGCCAGGCAGAATACGAAGCGCACCACAACATTAATAATTCACCGGGGGTACATTCATATTCAGTCTAAGCGCTGCAGTTTGGGGCCCATTAGTGATAAAGCCAAGCAGACGCTCCCTTATACCTTTCAGCTTGATGTTCAATCGCAGGTATAAAGCCCACATGTTTGATTTTTATGAGTTGAAATGCTTTTATTTCATTGCCTTGCACTGGGGCAACCATGGGAACAAACTTCATGAATGTTCTTAATATTACAGACTAGCGAGGTACTTTGAGGTACTGCCAGGAAGTTTGCTCCGGTGTTAAAATAGACGTCTGCTGCTGAGGAACAACCTTGCAATAACCGACTCAAGTACACGCTGTTTATAGCCTTTTCTTTCGCTTAATTATTTCCAAGTGTGTGCAAAGACATATAGAATAAATGACAAGGAGGTGAAGAAGTTTGAAAGACTCGCTGAAGCAAATTGGCCGCTGGTGGCGAAGACTGCGAGCGCCCGTGCCAGACGGCAGCAGCGCTCAGCGAGCACATGGTGTACCCAACCAACTGCCTGGGCTCAGCAGGCTGCAGCACACACCGCCTCCCCTGGAAAAACAACACACCTCTTCTCCAGAGGAGCGAAATAAAATGGGCTGAAACAATACAGAGCCGGCATGAAAAATGGATTGCATGCGGGAGCGTGGAAGGGAAAAGCTGGAACGGACGGGTCTAGGCAAGTTTTTAAACAGCTCTGAATTGTAAGTCTTAAAGTGCAGTAATAACACTTGTGAAGTCGACTTCTAGGGGGGTGCGGCGTACACCTGGGAGTTAAGCTGGGATTTAAGGGGGCCTTGATTCACTCGGATTGGCAGCTTTGTGAATGCATGTGGGTGGTGGCAGCAGCAATTACGGGGCTGAGTATGTTTTATAAATAGTATATGTCAGGACGTTAATGATGTGCACTGGAAGTGAAGGTGTTAACCTATATTCTACTATGTTCCATGCGAAAATAATAGGTCACGATGCATCATTCATATTCCAGTCTTTCAAGGTAGTATAGCGACTTTCTTTATCCTCTGAAAGACCTCGGTGTGCTTATAGCTGTGCAGCTTTAAGCTCCTAATTTCTTAATTATTCTTAGTAGTAGAATCAGGTCTGTGTGAGGTGTTACTGTGGGTTATAATGGAATCTAAATGCATACATTCAGGTGTGAATTTGTGAAAGAGGAAAAAGTCTTGCAATTAAACGCGTCCCAATGGGCCTTTTTCACAGCAGACATTTTATTTTTGTCATAGCAGGAAAAGCACAGGTGTTGCTAATAACATTAATGACGACTGTTCTTTTCCAGAGTCTCAGTATCTGCGACAGGAAGCCGGCGTCAACAACACGAGGACCCCGAAAACTGAAGCTGCTAAAATAATTCACCCATCGTTAATTTTATCATTTACACCTGAGCTTTTCTGACTGTGATGTGTCAACGTGTCTTATCTAAAAGTTCTCAGGCTGTTGCATGAGCTTTAAAACTCAAGAGGAGTTTGTTTTAATAGCTGATAGTCAGAAACTAACCGGCTGAAATGTTTTGCTTTATTTTTTGGTAACATGATTTACAGCTTTGTGGTTTTCAGCTGCTCAGTTCTGGAGGCAGAAGAATTGTTCTTCTCATCAACAGAGTGAACTGAAAACTTAATGGATATTTTGTCCGTGAATATTTTGTGAAATGTGAGATTGCAAAATATGACAAGGAGCTACACAGTCAAATGCAGAGAAATGTCCCAGCTTCAGTGTTCCTCCATCTTTGTTTCTGAACTTGGTCTTTGTGGAAGATTGACAGTGCTTTATGAGGATCCTGTGTGTTGTGAGTCTGCTGTTTTTTTCATTGGTCTGGTAAAACATCATATCCTGCAAGGATCTCTGGGAAGTGACCACAGAACTCTGACATGATAAGTTTTCTGGCAGTATTGCTCCCTATAAGTTGAAATTATGATAATTTCCACTGTTGGTTCTTATGACTTATTTATGAGACCTTACTGCTGACAATGAATAACCTTCTGGTTAAGACATCTATGGCACTCCAAGTTACCAGTACATCAGTACAGCTTCAATTTATTTTGTATAAAGTAAAAGGGCATGTTGTGAATGTATTAAGAGTGAATTAATGCAAAAGTGTGACTTGAGCTCACAGTCGTGTTTTCTGCCAACAAACTTGAGCTGGGAGGAAACATCCAAAACAGACTGAAGCTCGTTGTTCTATTAGTCTGTCACATTCATTGCAACTGTTGTGCATGTGCATTTGCATTCGATGCATCTTTATTAATGTTTGTGCTTTGCAAACCCTGAGCATTTAACATAACCTGCCATTAAGTAAACAAAATCGTAACCCTCAATTTAAGATCTGTTCCTGGTGCAAAGTCCGTAGTGACGTGACATGTGTGAACCCTCAGTCCCTGCATATGCTTATTTTTAATTGCAGAGCAAATCTGAGGAATTAAATATAATATATTCTCATCCAATTCACACTTTCGGTGCATCTCACAGCATTTCGGCAGTGCTTGGAAAGTGTGTTCCAGAGCAGCATGTGAATCCCAAGGCCAATATACCACAAAGCTCCCTCACAACTGTCTTTCATGACACGAGCTCATAGTTACTTTTTCCGAGACTGCGCCGAACAAACAACCACTGTGATATCCTCATTCATCAGACCCGGAGAAAGACAACACTTGAGCACCCCTGAGTCACAGATAAGTGAATTTTGAAACCTTGTTTTGCTGTGAACAAACAGAATAAGTCATCCAATCTGCTCCAGTTTCATCTCAATGGAATCATAGTAGTTTTTATGACAAATGCAACTCCACGGAGGCAATGTGAACACAGTTGGACTGGGAAGGAGAGAGAGAGCTGACACCAGTTGCTAAATGACAGTTTTTACAGTGTGAAAGTGCCTCTTTGAACCCGCAGCGTATTTTTCTTGATAAAGGTCTCTTTTATTTTGAAAATGTCGACCTGAAATATGAAAATCAAAATAAGTCAAAGGTTGTTGGATTTAGGGACTGAAGTGTTGGTCAGTTTGATCCATGCTTGCTAAGCATCAGTCTGTTAGTATGGTCATTATGAGCATGTTTGCTGATGGTAGCATTTATGTTAGCATAGCATTTATTGTTAACACGACTGTAGACGCTCGGGCTCGTTGGTACTCTGACCGAGCTATAATGGAAACATCATAAACAAATAATTGGTAATTTGATGTCGTGGTTTGTTTGGTCGTTTATTAAAGTTTTATTGGCCGGTACAATTGTACCTTAATTCATTCCTAATGTTCTGATTTGACCTAATTAAAACTGCTCATGATGTCGTTAATTAGAAAAGCCAACAAGATAAGAAGAGTGTGGAATCCATGTGCAGATTTTCATCTCACACCATTTCACAATCTCAAGGCTGAAAGTGTTTAATAATTTGATATTGATAATCCTGTTGTTGTATTTCTGTCAATAGTGCCTCAAAGCCATGATGACAGTGGCTGCTGCATAAAAAAATCCTTATTGCTCTGGGTCCTTGATGTTATTTCGTGATATCATCTAGGCTGATGAGCACCCAAATAAATAGTGCAATTTCTCCATCATGATTGAAGTTCTCAAATTGATCGTTAACTATGTATCGCAATGGCGTGCAGCATTCAGTTTGCACACTGTGTGAGGCGAAATGCTTTAAGAAAGCACCACACTCAGACGTTTCAGCGCATGTAGGCTTGTAAAAAGAATCATTACTAAGTTTGAAGGAAAGTGATGACATTCGCCAGTCAGCAGGTGAGTGTGAGCTCCATGAAAGCCATATGACCTTTTCACACAAAGCCTGCTCTCCACTTAGGAAGAAGTGAAAAGGGTGAAGAAATTGCAAGAGGAAGAAATATATTTCATTTAAAAATTATGAACTCCGTATCAATGGAGGCTGCATAGCGACACCTGATTCTTAATAACATGATTTCTTCAAAGGTATTCAGCAAATCGCTGCACATTTACATTTCAAAAGGAGAAAAATTGCTTTCATTTCACTCACTCAGTATTTCCCCCCTCTAAAGGTGACTTTTATTTCTGAAAGTGTGTTTTTAAGAGTTTATCTTTAAGTGGGTTTGTCACCCAGTGATGTCACATCAGCATATGTTTTGGACTGTCTCTGGAAATGTCCTTGGGAATCGTCGCAAAGTAGAGACACAAATTGGTGGCTTTTACATAAATGAGTGTTGGATCAAACATTTTTTTTTTTTTTAGGAGAGATATTTAAAAAGAGGTGTGACTACATTTTTCATCAGAACAGCACAGTTACTTTTTAAGATTTTACCACATTTAATGTTGCTTTTTAATGAGTTTGCTTGATCCGGCAGAGCCCATTCAACGTTTATATGTCAATCTTACGTCATGTCACCGGTTCCTGTGCACATCCCCGCCTCGCCTCAGTGCACGGGTTTGACTTCACGACATCCGCATTGATTACATGTGGGCTCCCCGTGCCTGTGCCACACTTGAATTCACGACACACTTTCAAACAAGTGGCACCGCGGGTTCTGCGCACACCTCCTCTGATTGCTTGAGGTTGAAGGAGGTGTTTAAAAAAAAAAAAAAAAAAAAAAAAGGAATACATTTAAAAGAGTAATTAATCATCTTAATCACATGGATGCAATCCTCCACTTTGGTATTTGCCTCAAACGCTGGGAGCTGTTCATCAAAGCCAGCCATGTAGGTAATAACTTCCTCAGTGCTTTCACACCCTTCCTACATTTGCATTTAGATCGCAAGATGATCCCAAGCAAGCTCTTCATAGTGGCCATTCAGCCCTTTCTAAAGCTGCAGCCATGCGGTATGCCATGCTGCGTGCATGCAGAGTCATACAACTGTATATAAACGCTGATTGATTTGGACTGTCTATTGCTTGTTTCATCTTGTGCAGAATATGAGGTCCTGTTGTGCCTGAATGATGTGCACCTCGCCTGGTGATACAGTAACTCCCTGTGTAAATGTCACCAAGACAATTCCCGGTGCTTTTATTGTTCTTGATAAATATATTTAATCTGATTTTTGGCCAAGTGTTTGCAGAGAGAAGGAACAAACCAGAGCCGAGCGAAGCTGGAAGAATGCACGCCTGAGTAAACAGGACGAGTCGGCGAGTGGTTGAGGGGTGAGAGTGCACGATATATAAAAAAAAATGCTTTTATGAATTAAATAATGACATCCTCACCATAAAGAGAAGCAAGCAGCCGCTTAGAGGGAGCAGTCGACAGGGAAATCACCGCTTTTAATTTCATCTCCGCCAGTTAAACACATGCGCCTCACTTCCTCTTTTCTCCTCGCGCTCGCTCAGACGCACACTGGGGATCCAGCGCTGTTGTAGGTCGTTACAGAAGGTCACAGTCATGAGCTCGTGCCAGTTTGTGCTGGGATGTTGTGTGAAAATGCTCTGATGCGCTGCTGTTTGTGAACATGCGTGATATTACTGCAACGGCGTGGCTTCTTTAGTTCTGAATAATGCAGCTCACTCTCCAGGGTTGCTCTTATAAACAGGAGTAGTCGATTACATAAGCTGACTTATCTGGAGCCTTCATTTTTTAAAAACTGGTCAGCATTTACCTCGACTGTGAAGAAAACCAGGTTTGTATGTGCGACAGACTTTTATTAGAGAAAGGCTTTTATTGATAGTATGTCTGGTTTTCAAATCTGTATTGATTTATTTTTAGGCCGTCACAGCAACGAGCAGGAAAACTAAAAACATGTGCTATTATCACCTTAAAAAACTGACACGCAAAAAGCAAAAGCTGCTGATTTAAACATCTGCCATGGAGCAACATTAGCATTAATTTGGAGTCATGGCAAATCCAAGTACTTACGCTACATTCACATGCTCCTTAGATGGTCCTATGTCCCGACTTTGGTGTGTTCATGAGCTTTTAAATGGTTGGAATATCATATTACAAATTGCATGTGAGCAAATAATTGACATGCAATATGTGAATTTGTATAAAGCTTCTTACCATCAACCAAACATTTACTTTATGTCACTGCATATATGACGATAAAATTGACTCTTAATCAATTCTACTCTGCTGTTTTTGTCTGTCTATGCAGGAAGTAATGAATGTCACTGATGGCACCTTGACATTGGTCAAACAACTGCAAAGTAGAGGAAGTCATTCATGAATGAAAACTGTATTTCAGTTGAGCCTTGAGATACGACTTTGTTGTTGCGCAGATGGAATTAGCGGCGTGGAAATGTACATTAGGAAATAATTTACCTTTTGAGCCATTATAGTGCAAGTAATTTCACCAACCCTGCAACGTCTCTAACCCGATCTTTATCAACAAGCAGCCCTCGCTTCTGCCAGTCATGCCTCGGGCTAGTTCCTGAATACCGACTTTCTTTTGATAATTGCACTTTTGATAATTGTATTTTAAACATGAAGGGGGAAAAAAAATCCAATATAACCTCTTTACATAGCACGGAAAACTGTTCCTCTGTAAACTGCATGAACATTTTACTACAGTTCAGAATTTGCATTTGATGGTATTGTGATAAGAAGTGAAAACCAATCTTGCTCCTGCAGAGTCTGAGTCACTGTGGTCCTCAATGTGATTTAGCCACTTCATTTGCATAGGTTAATTTCAAACAGCACCTCAAATTAGGCTTGAAAGGATAATTACTTAATCTCCCCGCTCCTCTCCTCTTCGCCCCCTTCTACCTCGCTGCTGCGTCTTTTTTTCCACCCAGGTTATATAAATGTATCTTCCAACATCTACTTTCTCAGGCACCTGTATTCATGCACAGGCCAATCCAGCCTCTGTCTCTCGTCTCTCTCCCTCACAATATTGGCGGGACATTTCTTTAATTCACTCCCACTCATGTACTCCAGAGCAAATTGCCTACACAAAGCAGATAATTTCCACAATATACCTGGAGCCATCGAATGCAGTTTGACGGCATGAGGGCAACTTCATTTCCATTCAGTCGTGAATGAGTACACACACATGCGAGGCCAGCAGGCACGTCAACTTAGTTGCAGTCAGTGACAGTAATTATCTTTCTTCGAGCGATGGTCATGTAGCGTTCAGAAACAATTTCTTCCGAGGAGACTCAATGTAAGCGGAGTGAAAAGCAAAGCGGCTCGGACCACGAGGAAAAAAAGTGGAAACAGAAAATACAGTAATGCAGACATTATTGATGTATTCATCATCGATCATTGATGTGTTCTGTGCTCACTACATCACACCAGCATGCTTTTTGATCTCGACGCTAACAAGCCTGCATGTACCGCAGATACAACGCTGCCCGAAAGTCTTGAGGCTGACACAAGTTCAGTGTGTTGGCAAGAAAAGGATTTGAACTTTGAGGATCCTCTGCACGACGCCGAGCTGACTTTTGACTTCTTCCATGCAGCCCAAAACCACGAGTGATTAATTATGAAGCAGCTTTGATGGTTGAAGCGAAGGATGCAAGGGCTAAAATAAGTGGCAAGCGAGGCAAAAGATCGTGACCTTCTAAGTAATAGGACTTGTCATATAGAGTATCTGCTTCTTCTTATTCTAAAGCAACGTGAGATGCAATGTTATTTAAATACAAGACATTTATTCTTAGTTTGAATCAATGATTTCTTTTTTAGCATTCCTCATAAACCTCCGGTCGTGTCCTGTGCTGCCGCACTTTGAGTTCCATGTTGAGATTCATAAGAAATGTTCCAAATATTTCTCGTCTAATGGAAACACAGCAGATGATGTCTCCTCGTGTAGGTTTGCTTGCAAGTCGGATCTTATCAGTAATAGTGAATGCTTGAGTCTGGGATGTTTTGGCTGAACATTTCGTTTCTAATACTCGAGTTCAGTCATTAGTTTCTTTTTCTGTCTAACATTTTCAGCGGAATAACTTATTATCCACCTTTTGAAAGTGGCTTTTAAAGTTTCTCATACTATGTGGACAAATGGGCCTGAGTTTAGATTAACGACAATAAATTCAGTCATTTTTTTTTCTCTTTTAGTTTAAAGATAAATTCTTCATCTTTCAAAAGACAAGTCATTGAATCTCCATTTAGTCTCATGCACGTCAACAAGAGGAGAGGACAGAGGTGCATGATCAGATATAATAACTAACATATTCTCCATTAAAGCTTTTGATATGTGTGGATCATCTATTGGTCAGTATGAGATATGAGCCTTGGAATAAAAGGTGCTGTATATTCGCAGGTGTGGGGGTTCGATGGTCGGTGCCAATGTTTTTTTTTTAAGTTTGTTAAAAGCTGCACATTAATTAATTGTCCTATTAATCTAAAGGACATAATTTGAGTAATAGTAATTTGAGTTGGAGAGGCCTGTTTTATCTCTTCAGCCGGCTTTTTTAACTGAGGAAACAGACATCCTTTCCGCACTTTGCTCACAAGGTAGCCTCGAACATGATTAGTGTTTTAACAAACGGAGGATTGGGTGAGTGCATGCTTTCCAATGAGCTGCTTCTTCCTTCTTGGAGCCGGCTATTTTAACATTTTTGTCATCATTTACTCACGCTGGGGTCAGTCGAAAGTCCGCTTTTTATGTCAAATCAATACACAGTGCAGCTGCATGTCTCTAAAACAAATGAACAGAGCGGTTCTCTCTTCAATATATAGAAAGAGAAGGGTGAGAGACTGAGAGAGAAAACAACAGTAACTCCCACTCACCAGTAGATAACCATTGTCTCTTTTAACCCTGGGATATAAGTCAGCAGTTTAGTGGGCAAACATCATGATGAGCCACCTGCAGCTCTCCCAGCTAATACTATCTTTACTGGGTTGATACACACTTCATCACTCACCACCCCCACAGACACCATCTGTCCCAACACACACAAACACACACCCAGAGACGAGCACTTCCTGCATCGCTTTGGTCAGAAGCAAAGCTTAATCGCCGTCCTTCAAAGAGAAACACTTCAAAACAAAGAGGGAAAAAATGTCTCTATATACTTGTATAAACATTAATTCTATTTCCTGATCACCTCTATATGCTTTAGTCTCTCTGCTTTGTTTACTTCTCCGCGTCCTTCAACAAGCCAATCTCTTCACCATGGCCCGCCAGGATGCATCGCCTGTTAAAGTGCCACTTAGCCCCGGCATGGTGCCGCTTCCCCGGCTGCATATGTGCTCCGTCCACCTTGCAATCAGAGTTTTGCTTGTCCAGACCCTGAGCGCAGGTGGTCCATACAAAGCTCTTCATCAGGAGACAAGATGGAGCCCAACTCCTGAAAATGGCCATGCCATGGCCAAGATGGGTTTGCGTGCCCAGAGAATAGCAACAGTCATTTCAATTTGGGGCATGATAATGCTGTCGTCTGCGGTGGAGAGGTGATTCAATGTCATGTGATGTGACCTTTTTAAGTTGCTGTGGTTGATTGCTGTGCACGAAAACTTGGTATGAGCAAAATTCACCAGGGACAGAAAAATGACAGTGCCCTAAAAAGTTAAAATAAATAACACAAACATACACAATGCAAAATTAATATTATGTTTTAGCCATACTATCATCATGGCTTGTCAATTTCATACGCCAATTTTCCTATTTTCTATTTGTCTCACAATACAGCTACAGCTGATTTCCACCATCAGGACTTCCGACTCAGGCAGCCTTATACATTATGTCGATTATGCTAAGGTTAAAATCTCATTAACACATCGGCCTAGTCGTGACCAGGTGGCGTCCATCAGGTTGAAACAAGAAATTTATGACAAGAGAGTTTGAATATTCATATGAACAAGCTTCACAAGGACAAGTAAGAGACAAGTTAGGGTGAAAATACAAAAACGTCCCAACTTTTCAAACATACATTGTGTTCACGTAAAGGTGAGGATTTGTAGTCTGTAGTCGGTGAAGCATTTGATCCCCATTGCTTATTTGTTAAAGGGGGGTGCATGCACTCCCTGTCTTCAACAACTCCTGGAAGTGATCGCACCAGTGCCATATAAATATAGTGTTTTGTTCTCTCCCTCTGCTACAGACAATACAACAGCCATCAATAACTCCCTGCTGATTGATGCATTTACCAGTTATTTGATCCACTTTGCAGATTATGGATTTCATGTCAAACAATGCTTTGTGCATTACTCACCTTCTCTCTGACCTGTGGTCAAGGTGAACTGCAGTTTGGGCTGAATTAGTCCAGAACAAACTCTGGAGCCCAAGACGACTGGAAGAAAATAGAGAAAGGGAGAGCAGACAGGATGAGAAATGAGTCCACGAGAGGAGTGAAAATACCCTTAAACAAAGAAGAAAAGAAAGGTAATTGCAGATAATCAATAGGTAGTGATTTGGAGCACTAATTCAAATGCAAATATCAGCGTCAGATGTCACGGCTCAGCGCGTGTGCTCAGGAAGCGAGGAGAAAAATAACCTGAGCGAGAGAGAGAGAGAAGACATAAAAATGTGGCATTGGAAAAACAAGTGGTCTGACCACCAGGGTAATTAGTCAAACAGACCTTTCTCCTCATCAAAAAGGGCCAGCAGCCATGACTCCGCTGCCACATTATCAGCCTCCCCTTTGTCCTCAGAGGTAAACAAGCAAACTAAGGCCAGACAACATCAAAACTAAACTCCAGAAATCCCTGCTTCTAACGAACGCAGAGCCAGAGGGCGGCTTTTCTCTATCAGGTGAGCGAATAAACAAATTAAAGAGCATAAAATGGCTGCTACGGCGACAGTGCTTTCTGTTTGCAGTCAGTGCGGATCTGCTATCCTCTTCAGAGACTCAACATTTTCCACACATGATCTAAAGAGAGGAGATATGCAAAGTCAATGTAACTGTAAATCGTGTTCGATTTCGAGTCAAAGCGCAGGTTCAATGCCAGCTTCCCCCGGGGAATAATCAAGGCACAGAAGGAGTGTTTATGATAAGACACTTCATCCCGTCGCGTCCTTTCAAGGCTCACTTGATGCTGACCCTCCTTTCCCCCAGTTTGGCCTCAACGAATGTCGCCCTCTGCGCTTCAAACACAACCCGGCTGAATGAAGACTTCAGAGAGGGCGGCTTGTGTACACTCGTGAAGGTCAAGAAGGTTGTGGCACAACGTGCAAACTTGAGGTGAGATTTTTTTTTTTTCATTTAGTTGAAATCACACGGGGGGTCTCTGAAATTTTTCCCTTTGATGAACGACCCGGACGGATCAACTCAAGAATTTATCCCTCCTTATAGTTTGTCCTTTTTGTCCCACATTCACAAATAGAGCATGTTTTAAGATCTCAAGTTATTAATATGTGAATGTTGATCAAACGAATAATTGCAAGAAAAGTCTTAAGAGTAGCTTGAAAGAATAGTTCAGAAATACACTTCCGTGCTTCGTGAGCCATATTATCACTGTTGCCTTTGTGCATTTAGTCCGATTATGAAAAATGACCACTTGCTTCAAATGTGTGCGATTCTATCTCACCTAACTTAAAATGCAATGATTTATTTGCACGAGGCCAACAAATGATTTAACAGCACAGCATTAATATTGCCGTGCAACACATGCCATTTATATATGCATCAGCTTTTGCCCACTCCCTCATCATCATCATAATTAGTACTTCTGGGGCTGCTGGCTGCCAGCTTGTTTGCACACATTTTTGCTGCGTGCTCATGCTCTGAATTGAGCACTTCAGCGAGGCTCTCTGTGTTCGCCGGTGCTGCCGGAGTCTACGGGGGCATCTGTAAGCCTGTCAGGGTGTACGCACAGGATTAGCCCCAATAAAGCACAAGATGGTGCCGAGGCTGGATGTGCGAGCATGTGTATATTTGCTGTCGCTCTGTGCCGCTCCGGCAATGCGTGCACCTCGAGCACCTAGAAAATACCGGTGCATTTGTTTGTTTAATCTGCACATTTTCAGCTCCCCTTTTTCTATTCTGCTTTTTTTTTTTTGTTCACAGTCGGTGACAAACCTGAGCTTTGGGATGCTCTAATCCCCTTTTAGACTGCAGCTGGATTTTGCTCTGGTTTTGGAGGCACATGTCTGTATCATACCAAAACTCGATCACCCATCCATTGCACAGAATTATTAAAGGTCGTAGTTCATTTTGAGAAATACGCTCGTGTGCTTTGTTTCCAGGAGTTAGATGAGTATGTTATAGCCTTAATTCAAACACATTGTGGAGCAGGTGCCTGCTTTTGCAAACAGAAGTTACAGATAATGCATTATTTCACAAATGCATACAATTGAATTGGGCTGAATTTCAAATTGGCTCGTTAGTAATCACATTACATTAATGCACTACTAGTTATTTCTGCAATTAATATGGAGCTAGCTTAGCATTAACAATGTTTCTGTATGGGATTAAGAAACATGATTCAGCATTTAATTCTTGAACCTGGTGTTGGAAGGTTAATTTTTAACTTTAGAAATCTGCTCCCACAATGCTTCCAATATTCATGCTAAGCTAAGCGGATCGCCTCATGGCTACAGATCCGTACTTGATGCACAGACATGAGAGTTGCATCAATATTCACATTATCATTAAGCAAATTCCCAAAACTGTTTTTAAACTAATGTACACTCTCAGGCCAGTTTTGATAATATATTACTCTCCTACCAAAATCCATGACCCTGAAGGACCGAGTTTTAACCTTGTTTGCTGCTGTGTTTTAAATGTTTACATGTATTTTTCATTCTGTTTTTCGCAGTTAATTTTCATACAGTAGTAAAACTTTTGAGTCTTGCTTGTTTAATTCATCACAGTGAGCATTCGTGTTCTTGAAAGTCACAATAAGGTTAAGTCGTCGTGCACTTTAAATGCGCTGCCTCATGATTATAATATAGCTTTGGAAAAAAACCCGACTGGATTTTTGTGGAAATGAATGAGAACCAGAGGCTGACTGGCAAAATAATTCATAATATACAACATGATAAAATGGTCTTTTAAGGTTTTCCACAATGTCCATCTTTCCACATTTGCCCTCTTCCTTAAGTGTCTGCAGGCCTAATACAAGCTTAGCAGCATGTCAAGGCCGTGTGGCCACCAGGGGACCGAGCGCAAGACCCCATCTCCATAAATTACCCGGATGACGAGGCACGTAAGCATGCTTGTTAAAACTGTAAATGAAGTAAATTATGGAGGGATAGACGGGTGATGGGTATGGAGAGGGATGGCGTATGAATCGTAGGTGAGGAACAAAAGAAGAGGAGCTGGTAGGACGGGGGATGCTGGCGGTGGTTGGTTACACCGATACGCCCACGTGGATCTGTCCAGGGGATTGGGATCAGATACTTCATTTGAGCAAAGCCACGCTACATCAAAGACATTCAAATGAAGTAGTCTTCTATTGCAAATTAAGCTCCAGGGGTGTGTGTGTGTGCATGTGCGCGCATCTGTGCGAGTTTCTGTTTGTGCTTCGCGAGGGGTGAGAAAGTGACAAAGAAGAAAAAAAAATCAAGGGAGAAAAGGGGTTGAAAGAAAGGTGTGTAGGCCTAAGCTCTTTATCTGTATCTAAAAGAGGCATCTATAAGGAGTGTGCGCGCTCCATGTCTGTGCACAAATCACTGCAATCTATATGATACTGAGTAACAGCGAGCCATCCGCGCCTGCGTGAGGGAGTAGATCACTTTCACGGCGGATTCTCAGGAAAAAAAGATTCCACATCCTTCGATAAGGTGCTGTTCTCTAACCTGAGGCTGAAACGCACTTTGATTCCTGCTTTACCTTAAAGGCAACGCGTATCCTGACACTGATCACCTTGACCGCGCTTTCAAGTATCACCTGTCACGGGAAGACGAAGCCTCCTCACTGACGTGATCAGATCTTTTTTAATTTTTATTTTTTTATTAATTCCGAGCGTGTATTTAAAGTCGAGGGATCCGGGGAGGGCGCTTTATGTGGCGAAGTCATTCCCACGTTTCCCCCACCCCACCCGCCGCCGCCGCTATCTCTCCCGCCGCCTCCATAACAGATCAATAAGCTTTTAATTGATCAGCTCTGACTCTCGCAAGACGCTGAGCTTTTTACACAGAGAGCACAAGGAAGGGCTATATACTCGAGTGTAGTGAGCGTAAGAGCTATCCGTAAACTTTTATGTGCAACAGGGAGCGAATCTCGACATAAAAGGAAGAAATTTCTCATCTTCTTTACCCAGAAGAGTGCTGATGCTGGTCAGTTGTGGAGGATGATAGGGATTCCTGTTTTTTATTAGGATACTATAACTGTCTCATCCCGGCAAATAGGCTATTTCAATATTAAGCACATTGTTCAATGGCCCCTTAGTATATTATCATATCCAAGGGAGGCCTTAAGCAGGGGGTAATCTGCTAAGGTGCTTTAACTTTTTTTCTTTTTTCTTTTTTGCTGAGTGCGTGATACAAAATGTGCCGCAGCTATTTTCATCTCCAAAGCAGAATGTCCACCGAATGGGCCAGTAATCAGTGTTTGAGGGTGACAGCTCTAAATGTTTATTTCCTGCCAAAGATAAAAAATGAGTAAGTAAACACATCTGGGTGTGTTCTGACTGGCACCCGCCTTGGCTAATGCGCTCTAATCCCGTCTCCTCGTCACGTGTGACAAACGTCCGACCGCCCCCCAAAAAAAAACTTCCTGCGTTGCGATATCTCGCGCAGGTAATACCATCCTGTCACAGCTTTGCGCCTTCAAAGCGCCACCACTATCTTGTTTCGCCAGAGACAATCGCAGGATTTCAAAAGGAGCTGCTGGGACATTTACAGCACACGCACAAACACACGCACGTGCTAAATCCTTATATTTCTGTGTGGAAGTTAAGGAGGAATTTTAGGTGCTTGAGGAATGCACCTCTGTGGTTTGGACCTGTAGATAAACCAGCGAAGGAACTAATCTTTTAGTAATTTACACAAAACCTTTTTACCGCCGTCGAGCATCTCCCGGCACGATTAGCAAAAGGATTTATTTTTATATTCACCAGGCTGGGAATTAATATTTAAGTCCCTCTGGTACCAGCATTGTGTCATTCTGAAGCTGATAAGTGTATGGATGTGTCTGTGAGATTTCTCTCCACTTGCTGGTGGCGCAACGGAGGTAATCTTCCTCTGTCTCCAGTTGAGACACGTGAATTTATTGTGCCATTTATGAGTTTTCTAATGAAAAGTCTTTTTCTTTTTTTTTTTCCTTAAAGAATCATCAGGATAAGGAAGTGTGTTCACATTTTAGTGACCTGCACGGAGCGTTTAACTGCCTTCTTTCAATAGAGGGGAGGCGTCGTGTACCTCTGTAATCTGCTCGAGTAAGCAACGTGGTTTTTATCTGCCGCTTTTCAGTCATGCATCAAAAGTGAGCATGAGCCGCATTCAAAACACTGACGAGATGGAAGGTCACAACTGGGTTAGACTACCTGTGTTTACCATGACAGCGCCTCGAGGTCGCAAACTCTGAATTGTTCTCTCTCTCCCTGCGTGGCTCTTTTCCACGGTGGATAGACTTCTCATTGATTGGTGGTGCGCCCCCATTACTGGCGACTTAAAGGTCTTTAAAACGCATCGGCTTGTGGGGAAGAAAAAGAGCGAGGAGGCGATGCGAAACCCCCCAGAGATGCGGGGGAAATGTGATGGAAGCTGGCTCCGGGCCTGGTGCATACAGTATGTGTACGTGTTGACGATGGCGATGGCGTGCGTGTGTTTGTAGTGTCTTCGTTGTGGGTTCATTTGCAGTTCCACTTTAGGCGTCCAGAGTGAATAACAATGAGTTTATTCAGAAGTTGTTCTCCGTATAGAAAAGCCAGGAGCCATTTTTCTGGGACATGAAAGGTTTTATTCCAAATTATTATTAAGTGTAACTTTTTGGGTTGTTTTTCTCTTCAGTTTTATTTGCTTCACTTAAAGCCCGGAGTGTTTGTTTTGTGTGTTAACAATGTACTCGCCAGCGTAAATCCTGAAATGTAGTTACAAGGCAAATTGTACAGTGACAAAGAATCCACATGACAAGTGAGACGTCAGTAGTTCTCAAGCGATACTGAAGCGTCCGCTGTTTGATGTGCAACAACTCCGACCAACGCTCTGCAGCCGCTTGTCCTCGGAGGCGGCAGCGCGAACTATCTTCACCAGTGTAACATCACAAGTTTACTGGACATGTATGACAAAACTTGCATTGTTTTTTAGATATTGATTGATTTACGCCTCTAGTGAGACGGGAAAGCTCATTGCAAAACTGAGGGCTTTGATTATAGATATCAGTAATTATTTCACAACTTATAGACCAAGGAAGATGAGCGAGATTTGAATGTGATGGAAGTTGTTCTGTGACCTCAAAAAACTCTTTCTATGGTGATTTCCAGACAATAACAGTCATTCAATGCACAGGAAAACCGAAAAGGTCAGTAGGTCAAATTAAAACCAGAAAGTTGGTCTGTAAGCTGTGATGGATGTTTACAACATTTTGCATCATTTTACTGGTCACCTTTGTTTTCCTTTCCAGATGAATTTGTTTACCTGTTTGAAACCTGTCTGATTGTCTGACCAGTCGTGTTTCTTGCCTATTTGAATTTTTCTGCAATGTCATCTTCCAAGGTGTCAGCAATTAACTGAGTACAATGTCATTAATTGGCAAAAATACAAAGAGAACTTAACACATAAGAGGTGAGTTTACTATTCAGGATGTTAATTTTACAAAAAGGTGTAAAAGTTGCACTATGGGAATTGTAGGATCCAGCATTTTTCGAAGCTTGACTCATCCTTGACTAAAAGTAAGGCCACTGCACTGTTTGCGATTTTGACCATTCCTTCTTTATTCTCTGTCCTCAAACTTTCTGGAAGTGCAAAACGAAATCTCTGCCACAAGTCGTATAAGCTGTAATTATCCTTTAACTCTTCATCTTTGCTCACGCTGCAACCTGAAATTGGCACAAAGGGAGGAGGCGGATGAGTCTGCACCATCTTTTGTTTCGAGTCGAATCTCATACCGTCCTCCTCCACGCCAGGGGCAACTCATAAAGTGCTTTAAAATAATAAAGACATTTAAAGTGGCTATTAAAGTCAATGTCGCTTCAGATTAACACGGGCGCCTCCGTATGTGTGTGTGCATTAGAAACAGACATGACGCTTCATTTATTAAAGTCACAGCTACACTGTCGGCTGATGTGGTGATTAAAAGCATCTGCCAGATGAAGTTACATGCACACACAAAAACAATAAAACAGCCTTTTCATTTGGAAAAAATTAGCTCGTCACATTCACCTCCCCGTTGCCGGCGCGGTGGGCGGATTCTCATCATCATCAGCTTCATCATCCATCATCTTTGCTCATCCCTTCGTTTCTTGCTGTCAGTCTTGATAAGCTGAATTAGATTTGAGTTGACTTAAACGTGCAAGTGCAGGAGGGGTTTCTGCTCAAAGGTAGCGCTGTGACGCCGGGGAAGACTTTCTGTGTTGCACACGTTAGCAGATGGGAGTCCAAACAGAGAGGCGGTTAAGTCGACATAAATGCTGCAATGAGTCGGCCAACACTATTGGCAATCTTCCTTACCACAGCAGATCTGTCTCTTCTCGATGCCAAACCACCTTTTGCCTGAGTTCACCTTCCCTCTCTGACTGACACCTGAAGACTCATATTCCTTCTCCTGCCCTTACACTCCTTATTCCAGGCTGATGCATGGATCCAATATCTTTACCTGAATCTGAAACAAACGCGCCGCCTCCCTCCACAACTCACTGCACTCGCGTCACGCGGCGACACGGAGGGTGGAGACAAACGCGGCTGCATCTTTGACACATGCATGATATACAGTAACAGTGACATACAGATGTACAGGCGTGTTCAGGCGTCACGTGTAGCCGCATGTGAAAACGTGGGAATGCGTCTGGTTTTTCGTGTAACCTGCAAAGACGGCAATGGCGAATGTGCATTTATCTCCACACAGATGTGAGAACAGGGACAATGGTGTTCCACATCTGGCTCGGTGGCAGTTACACACTCCCACGGGTGCAAAGGAGCAAGACGAAGAGAGAGCAAGAGAGAGAGAGAGAGTAAGGGAGAGAGAGAGAGAGAGTAAGGGAGGGCAGTAAAAACAGTGGTACTGAAGACGAGAGGGCAAATGGATGCGTAGTAGCTGAGTGTTGATTACGTTTCCATGTCTGTTTGGTCTGATTTCCTTTGACAAGAAACTGCTTTAAGTGGATTTCAGGATGACAGGTCCTGTGAGTGAAGGATAAAATGAGAAAAGAAGAGACTCTGACAAAAGATTATGCACATACAAATGGTGAAAGCCATTTTGAAATATCGAAAGCACTCAGGGAGAGTGAGAGCCGATAAATCCAGTGGTTTTGACAAAGTGCATTTTAGATGCTATCTGAGGTGTTTTTGCGCATCAGCGACACGTCAGCGCTTTTTTTTATACTTCAAGACAATTAACACAAGCAGACGAGCTCGTTTTAAAGGCATTGGTAGCTTTTATTTCACTGGTATGTTGCGATATTAAAAGCCACTATATGTAGAATCAAAACATTTCTGATTTTGGCACCCCCAGTGGTAACAACCCAATTTTCTTATTTTTCTTATTATTTTCCATCCAATCTCCAATCTCATGATTTAAATGCTACTAAAATCTAGCAACGACCTGCTGATGCCGAAGCTGTTCTACTCAATATTTTTATTTTAACAATGGATCAAATCACAACATGTAATATGAAAGAAGTCACTTGTAGTGATGAGCCCTCAAAGAATTACCTGACCAAGAATTTCAGTGTCTTTCAGCTCCCACAAACACAGGTGAATGACAAACACGTCTCCAACTGGATGTGTAAATTGTTTGCTAAGATGTTCACCATATCAACTTCATACGGTGATAAAATGTCAGCTTCATCAGATCAGAATCAGAATGAGTAGGTTCTCACATACAACAAATTTGCCTCAGTGTTTTGGTGCATAAGACAGAGAGAAGGTAGAAAGATGTAAAGAAAGATAAAAAGCAAGTAGTGCAAGTATAAATAAAAAAACTGACAATTAAATATGACAAAATATTATAAAATCATGAACAATATGTAACAACACACACACAGATGCATTTTCCTGTATCTCGAATGCACGAAAAGCTCTGATTTCAGCTCTAACTACAACTCTACGCACTCATGTGTTATGTGTCGTGGTATCTGTCTGAAAAATGTTAAAACATAATACCCCGGTGGTGCAGCTGCCTATTCATAGCAGCAGCAGTGTGGGACCACAGCTCTCGGCCTCACATGCAGCGGCTGCAGCCAGTAAATGGGCCCTCGCTGTGTCTGTGCTCGTTGTGAGCCCAATTTGACAAAAAGCCCAATCAAACCCCTGCCCCTCTCTTCCAAAGGTCACGAGCACTTTAATGGGGAACCCCTATTCAGCCAGCAGTGGGGAGATGAAGGAAAAGTAAATTCCAGCGAGACGGCTTCCTGCCTTTTCCGCCTGCTGTACGAGCTGTATTCAGAAGCTTCTCGGGAGGATATAACGATCTCAAAATCAAGCCTCGCGCATGAGTCATACCACCAGCCGAACCCCCCATCACCACCACCACCACCCCCACCCCCCCGCCCCTGCCCTCTTTTCCTTCCTTTCGTTTTTTGAGCAAACAAAAGTGTTATGCTTTTCATCTCGTCCGACATTAGGGAATAAAACAGGAGAGTAAGACGAGAAGAGGATGTATAAGTAAAGCTCAGAGGGGGGTACGAGGCAGATTTTTGAGGAGGTGGGAGGGTATTTTACATGATGAGGTGTGGCACTGACAAACGAGCACCCCTCTCTCTTCTTCCTCACTGTGCTGACATGCTATAGCGTGAATGTGTGGGTGGACGTCTGGCTGCATATATTTGTGTTTTAAGTTTGCATGAGCTCAAAACCTTCCTCTCTATTGATGCATTTTAAGATAATCCAAGAGCAGAGGTGAAAATGAAAGGCGCCAAAGTTGACTTATATCTGATTTATCACACAGTTACAGAACAAAAGAGGAGATTAAGTTTTCTAAAGACCTAAGCTATTAAACTGTTGAGATTTAATCACGTCAATACGGCTGGAGATGCCAACGCGCTCTCTAACTTTGCAGCCTCTCAGATGATCTATACATTTCTAGTTCTCACACAGTGTTCTCGTGGGCATTGCACGGATCCCACGCTGCATCATCACGCTGTGTACTGTACCGCCTCGAAAGCACAAGAGCGTGCCAGACTGTAGTCAGAGGTTTTTTTATAAGACGCAGCCTGATTGATCCACTTCCTGTCAGTCCGGCACAGCGCGATGGGAAGAATTCATCAGGAATCTAATTACCGCCAATGCTTTATTTACTTTCGCTGCCAATTCCCTTGTGTTCATTTGTACTTTTTAAGGTCTCTCATATTTGTTAAACATATCCGCGGCTCTCTGTCATTAACTCGGGCTAATTGCAGCCCATTAGCTTCACAGGAGACTTTATTTTGGAAAAGTAGGGAGGCAGTTTTGGAAAAGAAAAAAAAAAATGTGTCGCTCAGCATCTTAAATTCCCCTTAAATTCAAAAGTAGCACAACATAAATTAGGAAAATTAGTGTTAGAGTCACCACATGTGCTCATTAAAGATCAGAGGAACATCTTAACCCAGGAATTGATTTGTGAGTTGAGCATGTTTCGTGAGCGGCAACAGATACAGGAGCATGAAGTCGGTCAGCTTTGACGATCAGTGCAAATAAACGTTGTGCGTTCAATCACGTTTAAATGCACAGAAATCTGCATTGGATTCGTGTGCATCCCTGAGCCGTGCCTGTGTTCTGTTTGTGCCTGTCTGCACGAGTGTTAAATACACCGACTACATCAGCAGACCATTTTCTGCCTCTGTATCTCCCAGTAACCCTCCCCACCCTCCTGTCAGAAGATTGGACCGCACAAGCCTCACCCACAGCGCTCGCCTGGTGTCACTCGTTTGCTCTTCCTCCCCCTTCCTCTCTCTCTCTCTCTCTCTCTATCTTCTCCTTCTTTCTTGTTTGTTTTGTCGCTGTCCCTCTCCTCTCTTCCTCCTCTTTTCCAATAAGAACAATAGGTTATGGAACGCATTTTCCTGCGGCATTACTCACAGGCACCAGCCGCCACATGCCATTAGGCTCAGGCGAGGGAGAGGAGCGTTCCACGGCGGCGGCGGCGGCGTATAGCATGTCTGCCATCTAGTGGTGAGGAGACAGAACTGACTGCAGAGAGAGAGAGAGAGAGAGAGAGAGAGAGAGAGAGAAGGAGGATATTGGTGTTCATGAGCTGGGTTCTAGATGCCAAATCTCCATCCAATTTGTTGCAAGCAGAAGACTTATTTGTGAAGTTGTTTTTTCTCCAGCTGAACAGGTATGATTGGATCTGGCCCCCGATTCGTGCTGTTGTCATGTCAGGCTCCATTCACAAATACAGCAGCGCAACACAGTCTTGCTTATTACCAATTATTTGGAGGTAATCTTTAATAGGGTGCAGATCCAATAAGCCTGTCAGCGGCATTTTTTAAATACTTGTTTTTCCCAAAATCAAAACAGAAGCAGTTATGTATTTTGCAGAATGTGTCAGCTCCACAAACTGACATTTTAATAAAGTTAAATGCAACATGGGATTTTCCTACCACAAAACACAGATGATTCATGAGGTCTTATGGTTAATTGAGTGCAGATTTCTTCAGAGAGTTGACAGTTTGCTGATCAGTATCGCTGATTCAATGATTAGTTTGCTATGAAATGAGATTTCTAGCTTTTAAGTGTCCAGCGCAGGTTGGTACAAAAACAGCTGGACCCTGCCAACGACAAACCTCACATCTTTTCACACGTATTTACTTATTGCACTGATTGATTTTTGCATATAAAGAGCCTCTTTAGATGCACAGTGGGATGTTTCATCTGGGTAAAGCTATAGGAAGAGTGAGGAACCATATGCCAAGTGGCAGTATAGACAGAATGTGGCACTTCCTGTTTGCTTAAATGGCATTAATCACCTTGCACTCTCTTCATCTCTACCGCTGCACACTTATGTGAATCTGACATTTGCATTGAGACGCTAACGATCGCTGTGAGTCAGAATACGATCAGCTCGCAGTCAATGAAAATGATTTGTGAATAACACAAACTGTTGTTGCGCCGGTCTCTGCAGGCTTGGGGGCAAGATGAAGCGTTGGCTCGATAAGCATGAGGGTGTGGTCATGTGATCAAGAATCAGAATCAGGTCACAACCCTTGGTTCAAGTGATGGGCGTGACCATTATGTTAAAAATGGAGGGATGCAAGATATATAGTTAACTAAAGGAAATAATTGTCCGTCTGTTCTACATAAGCAGTCGACCTTATATGACGATCGTTTTAGTATTACATTTATAAATTCTGCCTATGATCACACAGGTAGATTAAACCAGTTGAACGCCACCTGTAGGCCTGTGCTTGAGTGGCAGAATGAATGATGTACTAATATGGACTCACAAAATGTGATGAAGCACCCCTTAATGGAAGCCATCATTTATTTCTTTAAGTCTTTTTTTTTTTTTTAGCGTGTTTGTCCATTAGTTTCAGACAAATTTTCAACCATCAATTCATCATTTGGAGCTGCTCTTTCTACACTTGTCTGCTCACGATCTTACTGGTTGTGTGGTGTTCAGATGTTACAGCTGACTCAATATGTGGATGCATTTTCTTTCATTCAAATTGTAGTTTTACATTATTTCTGCAGAGCTGCCCTGCAATCTTTCCCTGTGTCCCAACACAACAGCAGAAGCTGGGAATCGCTGCTCTCGGGTGGAGAAAACGTGCTAATGGGAGAAAACATGATGTAGTGCCATCAACCCAGATGCTAGAAAAGGGTTTAAAACAGTTTCATATTAAATGCATCACGACTTTTTGCCCCTCAGAGGCCAAAACTATCCTGGATCCAGAGCCGTCATCCTACATGTCACGGCCCTGGATGGTTATCAGGAGGGAACCCAGACATTTCAGTCACTCGGGCGCTCATGAAATGTGCTACAGGAAGAATATTGAACATATACGCGCTGCGGAGGGAAGGCAATCTTCTTAGTGACTTAGTGTCGGGTTGATGTGAAAACATGATTTGCTCTGACAGAGAGGTGGCTTCTCTTAAAGTCAATAGAAGCTACGTGAAAATCAAAGAGGGCACAGACTCACATTTTTCCTTTTTTTTTAATCCACCCAGTGAGTTTGGATTGTCAACATTCTTCCTTTGGCATATTTCTGTCTGAAGAGCGACGACGCCACGAGATTTCGGATTGATTTAAAATTCGTTCGAGTTCAAAATCTGAGTTGCTACGAATCTTCTTCCTCCGCCTCATTGTCGCATTCAAATCCCGACAATTATGCTTCTGTGTGTGTTAAATCGGAGACAAAAAAGGCGGACGGGGTGGCGAATGAGACGGAAAAACGGGGTTAATGTCACGAGATGAAGAAATAAGCAGCGCAGCACCCTTGATGGGATGATGGTGGAGGGTGGAGGAGGTGGAGGGTGCAAACTTCTCAACCCCTTTTTCCAGTTAATCTGATGGCGAGAACAATCCACGAGTGAGCGGCGGCAGGCAGACAGCGGGTGAGCTTTCTCTATCTCCCTCTTGTTTGGCTCCCATATCTCTTCCCTCCCTCCCTCTCCGCTCCTGCCCCTTCTCTATCTCTTCCTCTTTGCCTCCCGTCTTTCCATCTCCCCTCCCGCTCCTGCCGTCTCCTCTGATAAATCTCTCACCCACTGCTTTTCGCCTCCTCTGTCTCTCCCCATCTCTCTTCTCCTTCCCCTCCTCCTGCCCATCCTTTTGTTTCATCTCTCCCCTTCCTCTCTCCCTCTCTTCCCATTTGACATCCTCGCTCCTTCGCTCGCTTCCTCCTCTCCTCCTCGCTCAGTCTCCGCCTGCAGGACTATTCAGTAGATTAAGTTCAGCGGTGGCGGCAGTGTTGCTGATTCAGCCGTATTCTTTCAAATGACCCAAATCCTCACTCTGGAGAAACCTCATACACACACTGATTGCATTTTACTCTCTCTCTCTGTCTGTCTCTCCTCCTTTTCATGCGCTACAGACGTACACAAATACACACTTCTTATTGATCTCTGAGAGTTAGCCTCTTCCCTTTTTTTTTTTTTTTTTTTTTTTGCACGACCCTCATTCTGTTTCTGAGCCTGGTGTGTGTTTGCTCTCTCGACAGTAGCTGTATCAATATCGGTAGCAAACCTGCAGGCTTATTTCAGGACTGTTTTTCTTCACCGTCTCCAATCTTCTTTGTTTCTCCTGATCACAGTCGAGCTGGGTTGGCACGCTCGTGAAGATAAGGCCGTATTTTTCCCTCTCCAGCCGCCATGTCAAAGCCTGCGTGATAGAGAATGTCTTCACAGTCGTGTCTACAAATGAGTTTTGAAGACCGCGCGTTGAATGTCACTTGCAAATTGACGCCCCGACTACATACATTTTCGCTCTTCTTTGATACGCCCCATATTTTGCTTTTGTTCTGTCAGAAACGTGGCACTTTTATTGGCAAGACTTGAAAGGAAACGACAAACTAAATCAAAATTTGCATACGTTATTCCCATGATGTTCGACAGCCCGATGCAAAATGTAGGAACAAGTTTTGCAGAAAGTTAGGAAAGAGACAAGGTGTCACCAACAAATTCTGATCCTGCGTCGCTGATAATGAATGAGCGGGATCGTCTTGGTCCTCTTTTACCCAAGTTTTATGGTTGCTATTATTTCACTTCCAAAATTGGATTGATTCAGTTTCACTACAAAGGCTCGATGTTCTTTCATCACTGGAGCTAAATCAGTTTCTTTGTTTCTCTGTAAATGGGACCAGTTTGTGCCTCTTATTTAATGCCATTACAAGAGTCACATAACTTAGCATCCAACTTTCTGGAAAAATACGAGAAAGGAATGAGAAAGATCATTTATCAACACTGATCTGAAGGAATTTCCAGAATCCTTGAAGGCTACGTCCCAAATCTGATTTTATTTGCTCACATGCGACTCGGATCTGTTTTTTTCATGATGGTGAAAACAGCACAAATCACATAGAATCTCGTGTTTTCCAATTCCGATTTTTTTTCATCTTTTAAATGTGGTTCTGAATCAGATATACATTTATGCTATGCAATCTCAGTCTGAACAGTCATATTGGAGTTCATGACTGACTGACAGTCACCTGAACTGACTGTCTTCCCACGAGACTCTTGTGGAGAGTGTCAGAGTCAGATGAAGTTAAAGCCCTTGACGTCCTGAAATTTTGGATGAAATCTGTTTGCATCCACACACACCTCATATAGAAGTAGCAACCAGAAAAAAAAAACAAAATTGTGTCTCTCTTTCTCCTCATCCTCATTCTAATCTGATGACCAGTTCGCCAGCCCCGCTGTTCATCAGCTTACAAATAAAACCATCAGCTCTGACTTCAGTTGCCTCCACGTTTAGCTCCGTATGACAGCTCCCTGCGTGTGACGTCTTTGTTACATGCAGGTGAGTTCAGGAAAAGTTCACACTGGAATCTGATATCAGCCACATTTAAAAAATAATGTGAACAGCCAAACAAGAAAAAATCAGATCTGAGCAAAGAATCCTGAGGCTTTCAGTGTGAACCAGTGACTCTTCGAAAAAAACTAGTATTTAAAAATATTCTATTTGCAGTTTTGGTTTAAAAAAAATGTTTTAAAAAAAAGGATTTTTAACCTGTTGCAGAGACGATACCCAGAAATCTCCTTCCTCTATTTGTACAACATGAACATTAAAAATTTTATCATCAGCTATATTGATATATTGATCTTTCTTTCCAATACTTAATATTTTCATCCAGACTGTGACTGAGCCGGGACGTCCTGTTTGTCACCGCTTGCTTTTGAGGATTCTGGAAAGTTTAATTTAACAACCGTCTGGGTTTTTCTCAATGTAATGTAATTTTAGAAAAACCTGAAAATGATATTTATATGTAAAACTTGTTCAGTTCTGTGTCCACACAAGAGAAATCGCAGTTGAATTTACCTGATTTATTTTTCTATTTCCTTCATCAGACAAAGGTATAAAGTTCTACCTGTTAAGATGAACAGAAGGACAAGATGCTCAATCAAGTCGCTATATTATGCTCACAAAGTTGTCTGACAAGGTAAACAGATGGGAAAAGATTTAGCCAGTTTACTGTCGACGCAGCCTGAAAAAAGCACTTTTCACATAACACACCAATTATTGTCAAGTTGAACAAAGCACTTAAGCCACACTTCCTCGAGTGGTTCCCGACTGTGACCGACCAACATCTGTGGCTCCAGTGCAGCACTTAAGGATGTTTTCACACTTCGGCCAATTAGTCTGAACCGCGGGCCACGTCCGTGCTAGTGTCTGTAAATGTGGAATCATCTGGTTGACTCTTTTTGACACAAAAGTTACCAAAGATTTTATTGTGACAAAGGAAGTAAACATAACTTAGTGTAAAGGGTCATAAGGTTAAAAAGGTTGGGAACAAAACAAATGCACTGGGGACGGATTGGCCTTCATTAGAAAGAAAGATAAGATAAACCTTTATTCGTCCCACAGTGGGGAAATTCACAAAAAGAAACACTACAATTATGTAAAAGATGATGTAAACATGAGCAAATATATGTACATTAAAGTACATTCAGCCATTATTCCCTATAATGTTTTGTTTTTAACGGGTTGTGGCAGGGTCCGCCATTCCCTTGCCTACATACTCATGTAAGAAAATGTTGCCTGCATGTAATCCAGTGCAATTTTATCTCATTGTTAACAGCCTCACTGCTAACTGTTTGCATTATTTACACCACGTCAGAGCTCTGTTACACTAACGTTAATGCAAAACTAATATCTGCTGCTGCATATTAAAAGTGGTCAGTTGGTGAAACAGTCGTTTGATTGTGAAGCAGCAACATGAGATTTAATGTATTTAACACCGTGTTTGGCGCTGACTGCAATCAAGAAACACTGCAAAACAAGACAATGGTCATTTCCTGCATTTTCACAGTCACATGTTGGATGAGGAGTTGGAGGAAAAGCATGAAATCAGCCAGCAGTTGCAATGATTATTGACTTCATTAAACATGAGACTGCTCTGTTGCACCAGCTGCTCGTCTGCTGTTTTTCTGTCAAAGTAGCTGCTCAAGGTGTGTTTGTTGTATTATTAAAATAAACTTGCCGTGACCTCTGACCCCCATCAAATCAGCTGATTCTAACTTTAAGACCTAACAAACATTCAGAGCTCTACATCCTAACAGTGGAGCAGATTAGTTGTGAAACTCGGACTGTTTTCCTTGGCTGCAACAAACGCTCCTTATGGGAAAAAAAAAACCTACTGTACTCAGTGTAAACACTTTTGTCAGAGATAGTATGAGTATGAGTATATATTCCCTGTGTTTGAAAAGGAGAGTGAATATACACATCCCAGATATCAAAGTCAGCCTTGGTGCAGGAGTTCACCTCATACCTTCAACACTTCATGCCCTCAAATTCAATTCCCAAGAGAACATGGACAAGGTTAGACCTTAAATAAGAGCGCGGTGGCGTAGTGATGTGAGCAAAAGTGCACGTCGCGCGTTTGACCCTCCAGAACAGCCACTCGTCCTTGCCTCGAGCGAGACGCCAAATCGTCACCTGCTCGCTCGCTTTCAGCCGCTTCGGTCTCAGAATGTGGGCTAAACGTCTGAGACTCGATGTAAATTATTATCTAATTATATGGGACTCTATAGCTCACTCAGCCGGGCCCAGCGTGGCGCCCGCTCTCAGGTCGGCTTGATGCAAGGCTGCTGTTTGATATCGCAGCCTCGTGCTACATGGATGCTCACAGCGGGGTTATCGGGTGTTTAACAAAGTCTGACTGTTACACACACACACACACATTTGCAATGACACGCTGTAAAAAAAAAAAAAAAAAAGCAGTGTATGCTCAAATGCACATGCCAATACACAAGCACACGGGTGTCCCGGCTCTCGCTTGATTCGGGGTCTTTTATTGGCATTTTGATTGGCCGGAGGGGTTCCCTGTGCACGCTTCATAGGAAACAACAAGCCTGTACATTATGGGCTGCAAACCCTTTATAAAAGAAAACAAGAAAATGTTTGATCTCAAGTTTCAGATCTTCAACTTTCCCTACAGTCCATTCAGCTCTATTTTTTTTTTTTTTTTTTTGTTGGCTTGGAATGAATCAGATTTTTTTTTTTTTTTTCCCCTCTCGCCACATAAATGTCGTTTCTCCTCCCGTGTGATATACTATCTGGGGATATTACCAAGTGTGTAGGTGTTAAAATGGAGAGGGACATAAAAGAGAGAGCGACAATGAAAAAAAGGAGGGCAAGGAGGAGGCAGGCGAGGAGAGCGCGAAAGTGACGGAGGGAGGGGGGAAAAGCTGGGGGAGAAAACTGCGAAGGCTCCGGCTGTCCGCAAATTCAATCAGGCAGACATCGAGGAACATTCAGAGCATTTTTTGATCAATTAATCCGGCAGATGGCACGAGCGCAATCAAGAGAGATAATGCTGAGCGAGTGAGCCGGAGAGAGGAGAGAAGCAGGTGGAAGGTGTGAAAGTTCCTCCTTTCATGCGAAGGCTTTGAAACGGCAGCAGCCGATAAGACAGACAGGAGAAAAAAAAAAAAAAAAGTGCCGCGAGTGAGAGACAGACGCGCGTCTCGTTCTGCGTGCGTGCTCGTAGTTTATGTGTTTGCGGGCCTTTCATGAAGCAGATTGCTGCAGGAAAGGCAGCTGAGCTTAGCTGGTGGCCACAGATAGAACGTTAACATCCAGCGATAATCAAAGGGAGACGAGTCTGAATCTCATCTCTCTCGCGGAGGCTACCTGCTGGGCGCGATGCACATTTGAGTTCTTGAATATGGCGGCTTTATATTCGCATTTGATGGAGCTGAAGAGGCCCTTGAAACTAGAATAGAGAGGATATTAAGGAAGTGGCACCTGACATGTACCTTCACTCGTCATGGAGGCTAGTTATTGAGGGATGCAGGAAGCACCTCAGACATCCACCGCTCTCGTTCGTCTTTCAACACTTACTTTTTCGCCCGACACCTCAGCTGAAGTGTGGAACCAATCAGGGTCAGTCTGACAGCGACTTTACCTTCATTTACACCCCGTGCATAAGTAGAGACAAAATCAAAACAAAAACAAAGGCAAAAGGTGGCGGCCGGATCGGGATTAACCACAGGCTGTTTTATCTCCGAAATAAATTGCCTTGTAGACAAAAGAACTAATTCGCAGGGTTAGAAAAACAAGAGGAACTCGATGAGGAGCGCTCTCACTATGCGTCAGCTCTCTCTGCCGCCGACGCAGCGTCTCTAATCGATGAATATTGAGTGGCCCCCGCCACCAGCATTTTAAAGGGAGGGAGCACCCACCGTCGTTCATATCTCATATTGATATTTTCGTGCCCTATTTTCTCTCTCTACTCTTCCTTCCTTCATGCTCCTGAAGCCTCAGTCGGCAGCGTCAAGTTTCTCAGCTCTAATAACTGTGTTCTAACTTTCCAGCTGTAATGACTGTAGGTGTTTTGTTCACTTGATTTTTTTCCCCCTTCGCTTTGCTTTTTTCTTTTCATAATGAAAGGGTTGCAGAGGACCATGTTCCTCACCGTTATTTACTTTGCCTGCATTTCTTTTTCCTCGTGTTTGACATTCACAGCTCACTGGCGCAACAAGCCTGAAGCGCGACGGCGTCGGCCTGTTTCTGAGGAGAGAGAGAGAGAAAAAAAAAAACTTTAAGGTGTGCTCGCTGCAATTACATGGCACACATTCACACACATGGGCGTGTTTTAAACACACACACAAGCTCAGCGCCACCGAGCTGAACCAGATAGAGCATGTACCATTGGTTAATAGCCCAATTTATTCTGAGAATATTACTTATTAATTTGCATAATGATTCAGATGATTCAGACATTTGTTAGAGGCGGAGTACCGTGATTGATGGAAATTTAATTATGACACCTCTTAGTTATTAAACGGTAATCAGGCTAAGCCACTTATCTTTAATACTTACCTTTAGCACACAAGGGCTGCAAGAAATTAATGGCAGCCACCAGCCTCGAACTGAAGCTGCTTCTTCCTCTATCAACACGACACTGGTTTTCAAATTTGGCGACAACATGAGGATTAATCAGAGACAACCCACATTATGGATTTTTGGCACGTTTTATTTGTGCATCATGCAAAACCTCAGCTTTTATATTCTTCTATCCAGTGCGAGGAAGAATACTAATGGAGGCATATAGAGAAGCTCCCAAGCGCCACTGTATTCTTTAACCTATTGTGCGAAGTCGAGGAGTGCACTTCTGACAGCATCTATTTAAAATGGAGACTCACTGTTGTGTACTTTGGCTTGTTTAAGAGGAGGAGCAGACTCCCACCGAAACATAAATTGCTTTCACAAATCACAGTTGAAGCCGTGGAGGCATTTATCTGCCTGCGTGCAGCTAAAACATGCTGCTTGTGATATGGATACCACATCAGGACTTCAAAATGTAAGCAACCAGAGATAAAATGGCAGAGACTCAAAGATGCGGCGGCAGCTTTGAGCGCTGAACTGAAAGTAATTATGCAGTAAAACCGTTGAAAATGTCACATATCTCCCTGTTTACATTCTTTCAGGGAGCTGTTGTGAAAGAGCTGTCATTCGCGAGGGGCTGAAAAAGCGGCAGTCTCCAGGCACAATGGGAAGAGGCAGACCATTATGCAGAAGAATAAGTCGTGCTGAGAGCTTTCTGTTCCGGTGGCAAGAAGGTCTTACTGTGCATTTACTCGGCTGAACTCAACTTTTCCCATTGTTCTCCCAATTCTCCTCTTCACCTTCTTCGTTTCTGAGGGTGAGCGCGTTGAAGCCACCGAGCCGGAGATTCCCCTTTAAAATAACAGAAGCACGTCCTGGATTTGTCCTACTCGACCTCGTGGCCCACGTCTCACGCCGTCACACAACAGCCGGATCGATGCGTCTCCAAACCGAGAGAGCGGCTGTGCACAGTTTACTCATATGACAATAATAACTTCATCAATTATTTAAATCTTCTGATGAGGTATTGTGATTAAATGCCTTCCTGCACAGCACATAGATCAGCTGCTGTTCTAAATTTATACAGTGAGATCATTGGGAACAAAGTGGCCGTGCATCATCCAACACATGGTGCATTTTCATTTTAGCAAATGTCCAAATGTGTTTTTCTCTGGAGAATCACAGTATTTGTTTTGTGGTGAGTTTTTACGTTTGCTGCTTAAATGCAATCATATTTACAGCAGCATCATGACTGAAAGCATTGAACTTTTCTAGTCACTTAAGCAAACAGCAAAGATGGCAACAGGTGGCAGGACTAAAACAATTTACTGGTGTATAAATGTAATTTGTCCTAATATAGAGAATAACAGACTCAGTTTCCCATGTGCCAAATCTGTCATTACTTTTTCTTTGACTACCTCTTGCAGCATCTACTACTATCTACTTATGGTAAAACTAGTTATTTGCATTGTAATTTCTGGCCATCATGTCCAAGGATTCAAGCACCTTTGCAAGTTGTATGTACAAGCCATAAGTTGCAGAATTTGAGTTTGCCAATGATATAACATTTCAGTTCACGATACGACATGCAGTGCAGTTTAATGTGCAAACACAAGGAAGCAAAGCAAAGCAGAAATAGCATCTATCTGACATCAGCTTTTAACCCTCAAGTGAACTTTATGATGAGAAAAGATGGGCCAATTCAAAGTGGGATCCGCCCACGGGGACACTGGAGCATGCAGGAGGTGAAAGGTCAAAACCTTAAAATGGACAATGTTTTATATATAAGAAAACATGAGTGGATAAAATAAAGATCAACATGTCACGACAAAGAGATAAGACTTTGGATGCAGGTGTGGAAACAGTACCTGGAGCATCTGTATCTGCTGCTGGTACAATTGTGTCAGGCCTAAAAAAAGATAAGCCGAGCCACACACACACACACACACACACACACACACACACACACACAAAACAAATACATCCATCGTGCACGTGCACACTCCTACAGACAGCAGACACATGATAACCAGGCAGCAGCCCTTACTGGGCTCCCAACAGTCGGCTTCTACATTAATGCTGTCTGAGCCGAGCTCGAAGAAGAAACTGTATAACTCCCCTGCCAGGAAGTGAAAATAGATAAATTGTGAGTTTGGATTTTAAGGCTTCCGCAGAATTTGCTTGGCTAATCACAGGAGGGAGAGTCGATTCCTGAGATGGAGAGAGCGAGAGAGAGCTCGGTTGGGAAACACTCGGCTGCCTGCTGATTTTCTCTCGTGTCAGTCAGGTAAGCAGCAGACTGCAGTGTGAGGGCACCTGAGGATACGAAGGAACAGTGAGGTCGGATAATAGCGATGCTGGAGTGAAACACGTGCAATGAGAAGCACTTTAAAATCACACGTACGTCACTTGTATTTGACAAAGGTTGAACTATTGCAACAGCGTGAAGAGTTCTTAAATTTTTAATGCGGGGAAATGAGAGCATGAGCTGAGTGTAGTGTAAGAGTTTAAAATATCTTTGACACACCTATATTGTGTTTTTGGGTCAACGCCTTGTATTTACTTTTTTTGGCAGGTATTGATTGAAGCAATTTTCACTGTAGAAAAGCAGGAAAATCTGAAGAAATTCTGTCATTTGTCTGTGTTTACTTTTGCTAAAGCATTAGAAATTATTCACGCACAGTAAAATCTGAACCTACCATAACATTTCTGGCCACTTGAGGGCAGCAGAAACAAGAACGCAATACACTGACATAACAAGAAAAATAATCAGTTTATACGATGAACTTGTTATCAGACAGCAGCATTTACATCGCGGGTCAGAAAACCAAAAATAAAAAGATGGGATCTACAGAACCGTGAGATAATTTTCTTTGGGTTCATCATTAGAAGCAAAAGTCGTCTTATAATCAGCTGTTGATACAAAAACATTGATTATAGCCACTTTAAATTTGTATGGAAAGTTTGAAGAGGCTCTGTGCTTGGCAAAACAAAACAAACTGAATTTCCTATTAAATATGTAAAAATTTAAATAGCATGAATTGTTTCCTCTGGGGCTGCCTGTTTTTCCACAGGTGAGCTTCCTTCAACTGAGACACAAGGAAGAATCTTTACCCAAGGTCTTCCTTCATTTTTCTCCACTGAATAAACACATATTCTAAAAAAGAACACAAATGTCTCCCTTTTATTTATTCATCTCATTCCCCTCATTCTTTTTTGTCTCTCCTTTTATCAGACTCACCCAAAAAGCGCATCGCGGCGACTAATTTCCACTGTGCTTATTTACACCACGCCTTGTTTCGCCGCTCCCTGACAGCAGCTGTTCGGAGTAAACATCGACATGTCAGATACCCCACTATTCCACCCTACGTTTCTCTGCCGTAATTATATGTATCAGTTTCTGGACAGAGAAATAACTACACAGCACTCCTCAGAAAACTGTGACAGCGCTCCCTCCTACCCGGAGCGGAGAGTCTGGCGGGGAGGTGGAAGTTAACGTACAGTAGCACACTGCTGATTTATGTATGGAGAGGACATCTGCTGTGTCAGTGACGGGCCTCAGATGTGTCAGCAGTGCCACAAGTGGACAGGAGAGGTGTGTGTGTGTGTGTGTGTGTGTGGATATGACTGTGTGTATGTTGTTGCAAGACATCATCCTTGAGGACTTGCTGCATTTTTGTGACCTTGAATCCAAAAAATCCCAAAAATAGTTGCAATCATTTGGGGTTTTCATGATGGTGGGGGAGCCCCGCCAAACACTTTAAATCTCCCAGGTGTTGAGTTCAGGTTGAGATCAGGTGACTGTGAAGGCCATAAATAATGACTCCCATCATTTTTCATGCTCATAAAATCATGCAGTTGTGTCCTGGATGGAAGCAGCTTGTGTTTCTCTACTCATTTATTCACGTTTTTAATTTGTCTATGCATAATCGTTATTAAGAATATTTATAATTTACAGCTTTACTTCCAGTTCTATGCTCCAAGTAGTTGATATCTGTAAAGGTTCTGTGGTTGTGAAAAGCTGATGTTTAATACTAACCATGGTCACCATCATAGTTGACTGTGTTCACATCATAAAATTTAATCAGCACTAAACACAAAGCACAGCTGAGGCCGATGGGAATGTCATTGGTTCTGAGGGTGTTTGGTCATAAACCAAAGTATTAGAATGAACATTTTGATTTTATGATGGCCCCAGATGAAAAGTCAGAGGATCACCAAAACCATTAGGATTCTTTTTTTGGGAACCAAGAATCAAATTTTGTGCCAGCGTGGCTACAAAGACATGGATGTTCTGACAAAGTTCAAAGTTTTGGTTGGATATTTCATAGACGTCTGCAAATCAGGTAATCACAAGAAATGTCAGGAAATGTGGAAGAACTTCCTAGAAATCCTCCTCTGCATCCATCCTGACAGCAACACATTTCACTCCTCTCTTCAGTCAGCGAGCCTAAAATAACAGCTGGTCCAATGTGCAGCCTCTGATACGAAAACAATCAATTTGGCTCCAATGAAATAAAAATAAAAGGGAAGTTTGAACAAAAGCAAATTTGCTGTGATAGATTATCCAGCTCAGGAAATTTAAAAGCTGCGGTAGTGGCGGCATAAAACAGCATCAAGCAGCTTCCTCTGAAGGGAAGAAAACAAGCCCTGATTTCTCCAACTATGCTGACGGCATGAAGAAAAACTGGAAACGACGACGACTCGCAGAAGCATCAATATCATCCTTGTTTTCCTTTAGTGGCAGCGCGAGTGATTGACACGAGCAGACAGCAGAGCGACCTTCACTTTGACGGACTGGAATATGGACTGGAAGCAACGCTGGTTTGTCTCTCGCATGTTGCCCTCTTGAATATATCACACGTTGTCATCGCCTTCACCTGCGCCTGCCGCACATACATGCACAGTATATACAGCACACATGCGCCCTCGCTAACCGAGCTCATTTCATGGCAGAGCAGAGGCCCATCTGTGTGGCGCAGCCGGCTGCTGCCGAGGTGAACGGCGGCGGGATGGATGGCGGTGTGAGGGGCTGTAACGGTCGCATTGTGCTCCATTGAAGGAGGAATTGATTATGTTCACTTGGGTAGCTGCACGGCGTCTCGCTCGAGCAGCGGCAGACGTCTGATGGAGCCGTGCGATAGGGATGAGCTGGCACTGAAGAGGTTTGCGAGGGGAGGGTGCAGGGGGGTGCCGCAGGGACAGATGGGTGCAGATTGATAGATGTGATAGATGAAGTCTTTCTTATGCCTTTTTATGTAGTTTGGGGTATTTGCTAACCTGGGAATCACACGAATCTGCGAACCCGTGTTTTATTTGCTCTGGTAGATTCATACGGGACCCCTCGCATTCAGGCCGATTTCCATCCATCCCGGTCCGTGTCGGGCCAATCACAGCTGTTTATCTAATATGGGGCGGATTTGATAGGAAACAACCGAGAAGTAGCAGGGAAAAACAGCATGTAGAGACTGAATACGTTCACATCTGCCTCGGTGAATTAAGGCTTTATTTTGATCAAACCAGAGCTGATGATTGTTGGAACAGTGGAGAGACTAACCAAGACGGTTTCGGTGAGTTATATTTTGTTTTTGTCAAGTTTAAATGAAGTGTGTTTTACGATGATCTGCAAGGTAAAATGACTATTTTTGTCAATAGAGTCTGGTGGATCTGAGGAGAGAGAACGGCTGTTTCTGGATGTTGCTCTTTAACAAAAAGGTTCATGCTGTAGGGATCCTTTGCATAATGTCAGACTCTTAGAATAACAGTCTGAGCAAGTCAGTGGCAAAAAACAATTTCAAACCTTTCGTAACTATTAGTCATTTCGACACCAAAGTATGTGAGTATGTGCGCAGGTTCAGACAATCACAGCTCATCTCTGCACAGTCCATTTACATTTTCAGCAATATGTCAGATGTTTGCTTTGACTTCATTTTGACACTTTCTCTTGTGACCAATATTGCAGTCAAAGTAAACTTGCGAATACACGGCTGAAATGATTGAAGCACGCTGGTTGGGTGATATAAAATGTGCACGCAAACAGCATCCACAGATGGGTGTCAAATCTGAAAACACCATTAGTTACCAGCACAGCCTCAGTGTTCCTTGGCAAAGGTTCTACAAGTCTCTGGTTCTCTACTGGAGGAACTTCTGCCAAATATATTCTCTCAGTTAGTGCTTTGATGATGGATGAATCTCACACAGGTGTTTGATGAGGGGTTGAGATCTGGTGAATGTGAAGGCCAAGGCATATGATTCACATCTTTTCATCCCAATCAGTAATCCCTTCTGCTCTGCATGAAGCTTCTCCATTTGTTGTTTTTCTGTTCATTTGTCGAGCTTTTTCTTTTACTTTGTCTTTAAAGCTATCGCAGGTATTGTATCTGTAATAAGCCCGTCCAGTCATTTCATTCGGCCTGAATGAAAAGGCTACAACCAAAAATAGGTTGGATAAAGCAAGAGGTTAATTCAAAGTCAAAACTTGTACATTATTTAAAAGGTTGAACTAAAAGGTGATTTTTGAAGTAAGTCGATGTGAAATGGAAAAACGCACGTCCAGAAATTGTCACTTTCTTATTCAGAATCATATATATTTTAGAAACACACCCGAAGTCAGTGCACATAATTTAAATTCAGTTATCTGGTGCCACAAGTTTCATCCAAAGACGACAATCAAACGTCGCTTCCTCACTTGAATGTTCTATTTGTTCGATTATTTTCAATATGCTCTTTTTCTTGTCTAATATTCAAAGTGTGTTCTCGAGTCACTTTACTTTTTGTTATAGTGCATCGACCCATTTTTCCCGACAGGGATCATTAAAGTTTCATCTAATCTTAATAAATTGTTGCTCCTAATAGAAAGATGAGGATTATGGATAGAAAAATGGAGCAACTACTCACAAAACGTCTGCAGAGAATCCTTGAACTGAAGTCAAGCACCTCCCCTGTCTACAGGCTGTGCATAGTGAATGGAGAATGGATTTCCATCTCTGACTTTATCCTTTTTACTGTCTGCTTTTGTGCCGTTTGATTGAAGGTAGCATAGTTTCGGGGGCTGAAAGAAAGAGACAGCTGCCGCTGTGTCACACAGACTCTTCTACTCCCAGTGCGTTCGTCGAGTGAAAGAAGAGTTTTAATAAACATACTGGGAGCAATGAAGAAGGTGCAGCTCTCATTTTTCCCTCCTTTTTCATTAGTACTTTTATCCATTTGTCGGCACTTCCTCTCACCTCAGCGTGGATGAGCCTCTTCTAACGTTAAATACACTGTGAGAAAAAATGCTCTGACACACACACGATACTATCACAAGCTCCAAAGATGCACACACGTTTCGTCACGCTCTATTTTTACCGAGCGATGACACAATCTGTGCAGAGAAAACAAAATGAGTCTAACTTTTCTAAATTTGCTTGTAATTTTCAAGCTGCACAACTGGACTCACCTGTTGATTTAGGACACCTTGTTTGAGAAAGCTCTTATGTGTGCATGTATGTGTGTGGTCGTCTGTCTGAGAGACAGAAAGAAAGAGGAGGTGAGACGAGCTCACTGTTGCCTTTTAGTGTGACCAGAGGAGCAGGGCTGAGCGTGAGGCTTAGGGGAAGACAAAGAGGGTCAGTGTGCGTGACAAAGAGCAACGGAGCAGAGCCTGTCTGCTGACAACGGAGAAGACAGCACACAGACACCTGTGGGATCATCACCTCCTTTCATACTCTGTGTGTGTGTGTGTGTGTGTGTGTGTGATTTCGAACATGTCTGATTGCTCCTACAACGCACAGAGCGCTAGTCAGGTCATTGCAAATCGCCCCTTGCTGAGCATTCATCATATTCCAGCACCCGTGGTCCTGCAAAATGCTGTAATTGTTTGGAAATTGGAAGAGCAATCTGAAAGTCATGTATTAGCTTGTGCAATTCATCACATGGAAATAACGATGGAGGAGGAAACGGTGTCAGCCCGGCAGTATGTGCTACTGTGTCTGACTCCTTAACTTCATGTAAATCTAATGATCTTGAGGAGAAAATATGCAAAATGTAAATATGTTAGATTTGTGCCTCAGTTAGAAATAAGGTGTCATTTAATTCAATTCAGCTAAACTCAAATTTATTGTTGCAATACTATAATGACAGTTTACTTTAAAGTCTTCAAAGCATAGGAACATATATGATATACAAGAGAGGTCTTCACAAAATTCTACACCAATCCAAGATGCAAGTGACTCTCTGGAAAGGAAGGTAGAGAAGCTGGTATATGGTTGATCTGAGCAAACATAAAAATGTGAAAAAGTGGTTTTCTGGAGAGTCGGTGCGTGTCAGTGCTGAGAAATAGAACAGTGGCTTGTCCTGCTGGTGTGTGGGCTTATATAGGAAACAACAGGTGCGGAACTTTTGACACGCTTCCTCCGTGGGCGGAGTGTGTTGCACTTAAGCAGACGAACGCTTGAAAAGGCCAAAAAGAAGATGGACCCTGTTGTGAAACTCTGAAACGACATCACAGCATTAGATTCACTCTTTTGTCTACGATTACACACTGCATTTGCGAATGTGCAGATAAAACTTAAAATTAAAATATGCAAAAGTGTCATTTACATTTGGCAATTTAAATATCAACTTGAAGAACATCAGCTCGCTTCACAGAGTGCAGCTGCCTCCCTGTTGTTGTCACTGTAATGCAAAGAATCTGCATCAATCTGCAGAGGTAAATAAGATTTTTATTTAATTCATCGACTGGTGTCTATAGCAACAAGCATCATTAGCTTCTCCAGCAAAGCACAGAAGGAACTATACACTGAACTATATGGAGAGAACAGGTTAGAGGAGAAATTCAGCCAATCCATGCAATCCATGCTAATTTGCTGCATGTTAATTGGCTGATTAAAAATGCATCGTTCTCGGGTCCAAACGCGGCTTCCTCTCGCTGGGACCCGTCACGATGAAGCCGGACCTGCCAGTGTCACGTCTGTATGACATATCAACCCACCATGTTTATTTTTAATTGTCTCCACCTCCGTTCCTGCTCTGCGCTTTGCAAAGTGAAAGTCTCAGCACAGGCAGGAAGCATAAGACAAGAGCCCCACATGTAAATACAACGAGCATGATGGGATTGCTTGTTATCCAGATCTGCATATATTGTTACATAAAAGCAGCTGTATCTTGTATCTTTGACCACATTAATTGAAGCATGTGAAGTCATACGTGTGTCTAAGCCCACATATGTCTCTCTCTCTCCTCCTCTGCACACACAATTACACTCAAACCTTTTTTCAGCTGAGCCAGAGAGAGAAACTGAGCCCTCCTAAGTAAATTCTTGGTGTCAGGTGCTGGCTGGGTGCAATAAATCCAGCCAGGCCGGCATGGGCGGGAGGGGAGGGGGAGCCGGGAGGTAATTTGTGGCCAAAAAATGGGGCATTTTTCCTAGCCGCTCATAAAGTAAGACGCCCAGCCTGGCACACTAATCCACGGACGGCCGAACTCTCCCCTCGCCAGCCGAAGGGTTGACATCGCCTTCGATCATGTGTAAACCATTGCAAAGGGAAGCGCCGTCATTTATTTCCCATGATCCCGTGGGAGGCTGGAGGGAGGGAGGGCAAAGATGTGAAGGCAGGATCACACGGAATATTATGACTTTCTTCTCTCACCTCTTGCTCTCTCGTCTTTCTTCTGTTTTTGAAAGGTGGTGGACGGGAGCGCACGCGTGTTGTGCATGTGCGCTCGTGTGTGTAAGACAGAGGCGAAGAAGAAGAAGAAGAGGAGCTTTGATTATGGGCAGTGTGCGAGAGATAGTAGCAAGGAGAGAGATTGTGTGGGAGGGATGTCGGTTGGAACCAGCAGAGAAAGCGGCGGACGGCAATTTTTCTCATGAATCTTTAACACATTCGCGCACAACAAAGTATTTAATTTTACAGCAGCACAAATAGGAGCGCCACCGCCGTCGAAACCAGAGACACCCTCGTCCCCTGGCTCTTGAGCGTGTCTGCATGTGTGTGCGCGTTGAGAAGCAAGCACACGTGCAGGAGCACATATCGCATGCAGGCTGCACTTGTGTTTGCACCCGTGTTTAAGGCTATGAATACAAACACACACATCCTGTGCAGAGGCTCTTTGTATGTGGACATATGCACCTCTTCGGTCAGCGTTATTACCACCTAATAGCTTGCTGGCTGCGGATTTATAGATGTGCTACTCTGTCTGTGCAGCCCGTCCCTTCATGGATCAATGAATTAAAGCCCGCTGCTTTGAATACCAAACAAGGCTTTGGCTTGCACCTCCAGCGCCGCTGTGCTGAACAGATTGCACGTGGTCACTCTCCTTGCAGCACACCAATCGCCTCCCAAAGAAATGCCTTCTCCCCCCGAGCAGCCCGAGAACCACTGTGGTGCTATTTAATAGCAGCCCCAGCCGGCCTCTCTCGGCGCAGCACGCCGCCTGCCGAGGCTCGCTCGGTAAGAAGCGCTTCCCCGCGCTCCCACATGCAAAATTTATGACTGCAGCGAAACACAAAAGAAGAGCGGGGATCCAGTTCTGTCTCGCAGAGCAGATATAGGTTTTCAAATCCCATACTCCTATACCCCAAGACATTGTTCAGCTGTGTGACAGTGGCAGAAGGAGTGAGGGAAGAGGGAGAGAGAGGAAAAGATTAAAGTGTTCCTGTCTAGCACGTGTCTATTTTCATCCTGCTCTACAGAGTATAAGAGTTTCTTTCTTATTACGGTTAGAAGAGGGAGCAGACTCCCAAGCACAACTGGGCTGTCTCTCGTCTTGCTGCGTACCCCAGAGAAGGCCCTCATATCATACCTACACTGGGTACAGGTGGAGGCGGGGCCCGTTTCTCTGGAGCTATGAAAGCGGCGCTCTCTGCTCGAGCCGACTATCTGAGGAAACAGTGATTCAGACGCAGGGTTGGAGAAGAATGTTAAATAAATATTACTGGCTGCCTTTTTTTTTTTTTTTTTTTTTTTTTTTACTGCTGCTTAGGCCATTATCAGGCATAATGCACACGGAGACTTGCAGATAAAACACAGGGAAACAGCACAGACAATCACAAACACACAAGAAGAGCTGAGTCCAGATGTGTAGATATTCATGTGTATATTATATTCATATAGGTCGGAACCACAAGAATGAGCTGATCTTTGAACACAAAATCCAGATAAGCATCAGTGATCCCACATGCACTGTAAAGATCTTACATTTCAATAAAGGCTGCTGCAAATTTCAGTCATAAAAAATATGTTGTATATTCTACATATAAGTCTTAAATTGCAGCTATAAAAAACACTGAACCGAACAATAACAGCTGACATTAAATCATAAGCTGGTGCCGACTGAAAAAGATGGCAGATGGTAAATAAAGTTTGAAGGCTTTTTAAAATAACAGGCTACTTGGAAAGTTAACACACATCCCACACACACAGCTTTACCTTTTGGATATCACTGAATTTAAGGTCCGTCATTACATGCTTGACCTCTGTCGTGCGTCTTCACTTCCTCCGACGCTCCTGCGCTCATTAATCTGTATTCTAAAATGTCATTTGGTCTTCCCCTTATATCGCCCCACGTGATAAGACCGACAACGTGGGTGGACGAGCAGGTAATAGCTTGCCAGAGTTTGTGGTGTCTTATGTTTGCCACTGTGCTGCACAATTGATTGGCCTTAATGATATTTTCAAAGGCAAGAGGCTGAAAGGAAACAAAGTTGAAGCTGTCCAAAGTCCTGATGGACCTTGTAGAGAATCTATCAGAAATTGTGAGCAGATGTTTTTTCCATTAGCTGTCAAAAAGAAAACAAGGATTCACTGTTGATTTTTAAAAAAAAAAGGTGGCCCCTACTTAGAAATTCCACTTTATACACAAAACAATAATATGGACCCGCAAATGCTGTTTTGGAGCGAACAGCCAAATCAGAGTCAAATCAGAGTCAAGACTACAGTTTGCCACAACATGTTAAAAACTAATCCAATGATATTAAAACAAGTTCACTCCAGTTTGTAACTGAGCGTTTGAGCAGCCATGTGGGAAATCAGAGCTGCTCAGACTGCAAATCTGTCGGCCCAAAATTTCTGATATGCCAGAAATCCATCCAATCATCGAGCAGTTGCATCATCGATCGTACAGATGAATCAATTGTTGTGACGGCCCTCAAACTGAACGTTTGCCAGGAGCCACAAGGTCTGGGTGAAAATCAGGCTTAAGTCGCACAGAGTCTGCCTTTAGTCCTTTACATGTCCTGATCTACCAAAGTAAAATAATTGTGATGCCACTGTGTGTTTCTCACAAGAACAAGTAACATGAATGTATTTTTCACCAACAGAGTGAATTTAGTTTTCCTTTCAGATATTAAATAGAATAATGTTGAATGTAGAAATTTGTTTCATGGATATTTACTGAATATGCTAATCTTAACCAGGGAAGCTTATAGCACAGCACAGATCCTGATATTAATCCTCGGGGCTATGATTGTATGTGCTGCAAGCTCCAGCTCTCCATCATTACATGCTTGAACACACACCTTTGAAAATACTGAGGCCTTGCCCTTTCTCCAAAGTTTTACCCAAATCTATTAATTATTGCCGTCTGTGACATTCCCTTTTCTATTTTAAATGTATCCAAAAAAATGTCTTCATAGTTTCTGGCAGGCTTCCTAAAATGCCCATTAATCTTAATTCCGAAGTTATCCGAGTCTCGCTTTCCTCTCAGAGTGATAGTTCGTATTTCCACTGGCGGGGAAAATAGCTTTTTAAGATTGCCATGATGTGGCAACAAATCACATTCTGACATCACTGAAAAGGGGTCAAAATCAATCAGCCGCCCAGTGGCCTTTGACATTCAATAAACGTCAGCGGGTATTTATATGCGTCCCCAACTGCTGGCTAAAATAACAGGCCGCAGATGACAAAATATGATAACAATTAGACAGGCCGCGGCGTGGGGGCCCCTCACATCTGCATGGATCACTGGCTGAATCGCAGCCATGGTGGGAAATGGAAAGAGTGCCGAGGGGAGGAGGGAGAGGACGAAGGAGACAGAGAGAGGAATCATCACGTTAATGTGGTCATTTACCAGAAAGCAGCGCTCAGCCCACACAAACCCAAATGCCACCATCTAAATCCAGCCTTAATTAGGCCTGTGCTGAATGGAGAGGACAGGAGGCTGAGGGGACTAACAATATCAGTTGTTTACAATAACATCAACCGCCTTGTTATGGCGAATGTGTGACAGGGTGATAAGGTCACACATGGGACTCCATTACAGCAAAGTAGATGCAGCTTTATCCGGTAAAATTGATCCCACCACCCTTCAGCCTGTCCGTGTTACACGTTTTCCACAGAGGGAAGCTTAAAGGTGTTTCAGTCAAACCTTATTTAAAACCCAATGTCAATTCTTGCATCAATGGAAAATCAAACGAGCGAGTAAATATGACACAAGCTAAGTCTAAGGTGCAGGATAAAAACATAGCCTGCATTGCAGTGTTTCATGATTCACATGTGTCTTCAGCACGACATGTGACATTTACAGCATCGAGATTAAAAGAGCTCCAGCAACTTGTGCATGTGCAGATAATGGCCGGTGTCCACTATGTTTGACTGCATTCATATTCAGCTTTGCTCACACGCCTCTTCCACAGGTGCGGAAATAACAACCCCGGCGCTGTCGTAATGGCCACACTCTCCCCCTCCCTTTGATTGATTGTTTTAATTTAAAAAATAAACCGAGTTATCTATTTATTTTTGGTTTATTTATTTCACTAAAAGGGCTCCTATCGGTCGCTGGCAGGTCGCACGATTCCAATTTCCACAGTCGCCTCCTCACCAAAAATGCAGAATGAGTCTAATAATGGCCTTTCGCTCTATCAGCCTCCCACCCCTCCTGCTCCTGACACTCTTTCTTTACCTTTGGCTCCGGCAGTCAGTCAGTCATTGTGTTCTTCAGAGCGGGGAGATAGGTCAAATAGACAGACGTTTGGCATTTCATGTGAAGAAATGTGGTGGAGTCCAAAGATTAAGTTGGCCATTCAACTGTCTACATTCGGGTGGAGGAACACATTCAGCCTTACAAATGCAGGGTATCAGGTCGGTGCTTCTTACAAGTCTTTTAGTTTTGTAAATGGTAATGTGTAATGTATATAAAGTCCACATTTCACATTAAAGCTGTCCTTATCAATATTTTTATATTAGCATCTCGTATACGAAATGTGTTGGCTCATCGCAAAACCGCCATTTGATTCACTCTTGTCACTCTTATAGTAAACTCACTGTACATTTTCTGTCCAACATAGTGGGGCATAAAGAAAAGTTAGCAACTATAGAGACTGAGTCCAGAGTCCGAAACATCCGGCCTCATGCACTTTCCAGTCTTTCTGTGGGGATTGTTTTTTGGTTTGATTGCTATTGAAGTGTAATTACATATCATTTATTCATGTTAAAGAATCTACATGTCAAAAGGTCATATGTGTACATGAACATTTACACGTTATGAAAGTGACTTTGTTGAGAGAACACTTAAAAGTGTGTCTGTATTTTCGCTGCACTGCTTAAACCTTTACTCCATATTTTGGAGTTGTTGAAGCCCGTTATCTTATTGTGAAGGATGGAAGTACAGTCCCAGATGTGTTGACGGCATTGATGTTGGTGTTGCCGACTCTGGAGCAACCCAGGATCACTCAAAACCAGCAGTGATCAAGAGGCAAGGTCAAGACCCAGGAGGCAAGAGGTCCACCATCAGGACTTGGGACAAACCTTGTGGTGAACGGCTGAATTACTGGTGTCCTTTTGCCAACTGTGGTAAAGACAAAGCTCGAGTAAATGGTTAAGACAATATTCAGTTAGAAAGGTCGTAGTTAAAGTGAAATTTGAATAGAAGGATTTTGATATCGTTGCCAACATCACATCACTTTTCTTTTGTTAAATTCCTCCCTCAGGAATCAGATTCATTACCCTTTACGTCCACTCCCAAGTGTCCAATATTCTCATTATGAACACAGGAATACAGATTGTATAATCACGGTACCCTTGATGTTTAAATCTTTTCCACAGCACATATTTCCATCCAGCAGTATCACATGTGTGTGGAAAGTTGTGCTTTGAATTTTTTTTTCCTGCCCTGCAATTATTACCACCCAGCCAGCTAAACAGTCTGGGGGACCTTATGGAATGTAATTTCCAAGAGATGCCCCAAGAGTCTCGGCTAGGTTGTGGGAATTGGTAAACACACGAAACGAACTGAGTCCCCGAGGCCCCGCAGTGCCTAAGAGAAAGGGTAAGTGAGTGTGGATAACACTGCTATCAAACAATGAGACAGCACAGCCGGCCAGAAAGGGACTTAAACTCATTACAGCTCTGGGCCCACATGTTGGGTTATAGTTGTCTACTTATCGCTGCAAAAATTTCACTTTCACTGCTTTCAGTGTTCACCGTGATCCTGCAGTGTATTAGGTGAACTGTTTCGAGCTCCTATTAAACTGTGATGTGTTGTTTAGCGAAGCTGCGGAGTCGAATGAAAAACAAGGTTTGGATTTAATTTCAGAACACATGGTCGAGTGACGCCGCAATTCTTCATTTGTTTAATCTATCAAATCCATTTATCTCTTTAATAACAGATGCAGATGAAGGGGAGAAGATTAAGGGACATTACAGAAATAAATCTGAAAGGAGGGCGGTTTAAGCCTTGAGCCACTGTGCAAAAAGGGTCTGCAATTCAATATTAGAGAGGTGATCTTATGTTGTGTACACTGTGTGTATGCTTCCACTCGCCAAACGATTTTCAATTTCCCCAAGTTCAAAGATCACAAAGTAAGATTTGAAACCAATTTACAGAGTTTCCACCTGTTCTTTTAAAAATAGGTCAGGAGCGCCGTGCGAGCCAAATGAAAGCAATCTGAAATCCTTTATTAAAGCAGAAATATATAGGCTAATTGGCAACTTTCAAAAGACTTCTGAGACGCCTACGTTTTAATGATCATACAGAATACTAATTTAATGCTAATTAGGGATGAAGAAACTTAAATCTTACCACAATCATTAAGATATTTTGTATGCTACACATCACAGCCGCAGATTTTAGTATTACAAGGTCAACTGAAATTACATTTAGCACATTATTGGATGAAAAGACTATCGATGTCAGACTCTGTAATTATTATTTTAACTCCTGACAACATAATTTGTAAGGATATATATCAAAGTCTCAATGGACGATTCTTGAATCAGTCAGAATTATACTACTGTGATAATTTGGAGGTAGCTACCAGTAATGCATCGGTCACACTAGATGACTTTCAAACATGTCAGATCGCTGTTCACTGGTCACACTGCACAACTTTCTGTCTCAAATCTTGAAGTTGTTGTGGTTTGCACACGACATGACTGATCGGCGACAGGAGGTCACACATTACGAAATGTTTCACCAGCACAATCCCTGATGAGTCTGCTTGGTCTCCAGACCACGTTTTGTCATGAAAACATGCGAGAAGTGAAACAGGAACCTTGTTTCTTCCAAAATGGATGTCTGCAAGACACGTGTGGCCCAGTTTATTTGTGCGCTGATTTGCAGCCATGTTGTTGTTGTTCTTGTCTTGCTGCTCATGGTTTCTGGCTGCTCGTCGCCGACAGGACCAGATATTTAGCTTGATATCTTTCAGGCGGCTGTGAGGTATCGGCAAGCTCTCAGATCGCATATTTGAATAGTTCTCAAGGTCAACGTCAAAGGTCATATGCATTTATTGACATGTGCACAGTTAAAAGAAACAAGTTACCCTGTCCAATGGAATTCGTCCCTTGCCTTCCTCTCTGAACACAGTTTTGAAAAATAAAAAATGAAAATAGAGCGATTTGTGAGCGCTGAGCAAACACCAATTTGCTTCTGCTCTGGGGCTTTTGTTGCCGATCTCCAAAAACAATTGCCGAATGTAAAATCAGGGTTACAATCCTCCAGTAACTCGTCATGAGATAATGTTGAGATAATCAGAATACGTCTTTTACTTTTGCTCTTGGAGAAACTTCTGCTATGTAAGATTTATACAACCATTTCAGAGGACTTCAGAGGGGACACGCTCCCCTCCCGACCTGTCAGTCACGCCCACATGTGTCATGATTCATCATTGTGGTTGGACGAACTGATGTGTAAGTTTTCTAAGATTATTGCTGCTTTAAAGCTCCCAGATAATGAACAAAGAGGTAAGAGACGAGGGGGAGGAAGATACGACAAAGGTCACTGAATGGATTTCTGTCTATAAGGTAATCAGTATATGAAATGTGCATTAGCCTTTGATGATATCCTTGAAATGTCAGTAATATACAGTCCTCAGCGCCGTTCAGCATCGATTTATTTTTATTTATTTAGCGATGCATTTTAGTCCAGGAAACTGTCCTACAGTACAAACACACATCTACAGAAAATCATGGCTTTAAAGGAAAATGTGTCATGATGGTTGAAATTCTGAGAAATTCATTCAAGATTCATCAACTGCATTGGGAAAGTTTTCTAGTCCTTTTTCAAGTCAAAGTTTTACCTGTAATTGTTAGTGTAAGGTGAAATTTTACAGGTAGGCAGTAAGATGTGTCGCCCCCAATATATTCATGTGAATCATTTGTCCCCCTCAATTAACTCGATGAAGCATTTGTGATAGTCTCACCCTGTCAGAGCACATGAGACAGACAAAGAGAGGTTATGAAACAGGGGTGATTTCCACTGAGTAGCTCTAATGAAAATGAGGTCTGTGAATTTCTCCTGTAGATTGTTTCTGGAAAGATGTTGATTTTTTTAAATGTACTTTTCTCTCATTTGAGCACCATAAACATAATTACATTCAAGTAGGAGTTTCAAAACCTCAATTTAAATTTCAATGTTTGTAACAAGACGCCACAAGGGTGAAGGGGCTTCAGCAATCTGATTTAGTCGGTCAAATCAGGTGGCTGTCTTCTCAACTACTGATGCAGTAGATACAGTATTTCCTCTTTGTGTTACTATCCCTCCACTGTATCTCAGTAAGGAAACAGCTGCTAGTTAAAATAAAGCAATATACATTATATTGTATAAAGCAAATAAGAAATGAAGATGCAATGTGCTTTCAATAATAATGGCAGTATAACTTAAAGCCTTCATATTGAACAATTAAAATCATGTTTATTTTCTTTAATAGAGACCTATAAATTATAATGGATAATATACATATTGATATAGTATTTGTATCTTTACAGCAATAGGGTTTACTGCCTTCCTGTATCTATGATTGAAGCTCAATTTTAGAGTCTTTTTTGGATGATATTAAATGTAAAAGGTGAAGGTGCTTTTTCAGCCCCGAGTAGTGTCTGCAGATATTCCTCAATGTAGCCTGAGAGATTAAACCCAGGGCAGAAGAAGAAGCCAGTGAGGCAATCGCTGCTTCTGGTTTATGTTATTATTATTATTATTGTTAGTAGTAGAAGTAGTAGTAATAGTAGCACAGGGTTGTTATTACTGTGCCAGTTTTCAGTGAGTAAATCAACCTGAAACTTTAAAAGTGCGGAGGGCAAAATTAGGATTTTTGAAAAGTGTGTACATAAGCTAATAGTACACACACAATGAAGAAACTTAGCCGAGAGTCAGGGCCCTAGGGTTTCGACCCATGCAGACAAGCATTATATTATACCATTACCTAAAAGTTACAGGTTTAACTTGGAGGAAGCGCTGGCGTTCCCTAAATGAGATCCCTGTGGCCATGTGTTTGGAATGAGCACAGGCAATGAGACCAGGGCAAGAAAATAAAAAAATAACAGAACTCAGCATTTCTCACTCATGTTTTCGTCTCAACTTTTAATAAGAACCCTGTCTGGCCACCAGAGGCCATCCCATAACTGAAAGGTCATGTGTTTGACCCTCCCTCTCTCCCCAGAAACATGATCCTAATTACACTGTGTAGAAATCGCTGATTGAATTGTTTGAGACCAGCATCCCACACAACGTGTTCCAAATAAACTTCAAAGTAGGTCAGCTGAGCGAGGTTTGTCCCATCTAGATGCTGTTAGAAAAAAATCTAATTGTTCTGCTGAGATTTTAAAAACAATAGCTATTTGGGAAGGTACGATTCGATTTTTGACATCATTAAGTATCTCCATGAAAATATATATAAAAGCTTAGCTTAGCATAAAGACTGGAAACGAGGGGAAGAAGCCTGACTCTGTCCACAGAAATAACAAAACCTGCTGACCAGCACCTCCAGAGCTCAATAATTAATTTGTTATATCTTGTTTGGTTTCGTACAAAAAAGTGTAAACTGGCAAATGCTATTACTCTACTGACCTGTAGATGGCGCATATCGACGCGTCTGCATGCTGACCTACTCTGCTTTTATTTGCCAATAGATAATGTTTCTGTTCAGTCATTGAGTGATTGGCTGAATCTGGTGTTGAACGCTCCTCATCGTGTCCTTCATGTGCAGCAGTGTATTTAACAAATGCCAACAAGCCGCCACCAGTGTTCTTCAAAATAAAAGCACTGACAATGAAATACTTTAAGGCCCTTCACGGGGTCTCTTTAGAAACACACAGAGTATGATCAGTCCTTAATGTCCTCAAGTTTCCATTGAGCGTGCTGCTTGATAAATGTCAACCACTCTTGGCTGGAAAGCAGCATTGTGCCAGGTTAAATGGTCCTCTATCCATCTCTCTGCGTTCCCCTCTCATGCCTCAGAATGATATATATATTTCCTGTACTTGCATTCTCATCGTCACGTCCTCCCTTTCCTCTCTCTCGTGGACAAACTTTGTTCTTTGGCTGCCGCCGCCATCCCTCTTTGTCACCACACTCCCCCTCTCGCTCTCTCTTTATCTCTGCTTCTTCTCATTGTTCTTCATCTTTTCGTTGCTCTCCATCTGCCGCCGAGTCCATCTTTTTCTCATGCTGCTCGCTTCTTCCACTTAGCCGCGTTCATTTTTTACCCATTTGTTTTTCTCAGTGTTCCTCCGGTCGGTGTTTTCTTCTCGTTCTGCTCCATATTGATGTTTTCACTGGCGACAGCAGTATTGGATATGAGCTCAGTCAGTAGCTTGTTTCTTCCTTGATTTAAAAAGCGCTCTGTCATTTTGCTGCCACACTGTGTACATGCATATGATCGTGTCTTATCACAACTAATTTTGCTTTGGTGAACTAAAAACAATCCTATATTGTGCACTTTTATACTAACAGTTATATTTGTTGTCTGTTTTACTGATTACACAATTTTATCTGATGCATAGAGTTAAACATAAAGCAAATATCCAGCTTTTAAATAAATCTGTGACCAAACTCCGACAAAACAAACAGCATTCAACACAATCTGAAATTTTTGGGAGAAAGTGAAGAGCGCCCGCCAGCCCAGAAACAACCTGATTCAATCACGTCTGCATGTGGCCCTGTTTGCCCTCCACCATCCGTCTTCGCCGTTGGTCACTGTGAGAATTAGTGACGTTGACGAGCCATAATCTAAAACGTTGGACACTCCTCCCACCTCCAAACACCGCTCAGTCACTAATCTCTGCGATGGCAGAAGTTTTTCCAAGGCCATACCTCTTGAAAAGCACTTTTCAAAGAAGTACGAGGGTGCAATAGATCATTTTGTGTCCTGTTCTGTGTAATTTGTCTTGACCTGTCTTGTACCATTAGGCGACTACTGTACCCTGCTGCAACCTGGCTGTGTTTTGTCTGCTTCCAGGTTTCGTCCTCTTTTGAGTCTTCTTGTATAATTTCTTTGTGATTACCAACATTACCATAACTGGTGTAATGTATAAAACATCAGTATTACATGATTTTTAACAATAAATTCAGATTTTCACTGTTGAATTTCCAGGAAATCTGGATCCACGTTCTGTCTAATTATTTTTCAAAATCAAAATCCAGTGAATGCAAATGTGTACCTTTAAGCTTTCATACACTTGGACTTGCAGTATTAAATACGGTAAATGGATGTGGAAAAGATGTATAAATAGCAGGATGAAGCATAAATGCAGTACTATCACCTACATACAGAATCAGATGAATGTCGGTAAGAGTTACCAAGCACGACTGGTCGCAACAGAGCTTGATCTTGTGCTCACTAGTGACCAAGGTCAGCTCAAGGGTTTGTCATCCCAACCATTGAGAACACAGCTTTAGATGTTGTTAGGATGCTTGGTACGAACTAGTTATTTTTGTGCATACACTGATTGGATGCCCGGCAGTATGCTAGAAAAGTAAAGGAAGTAGTTATTTGAAAAGAGAGAAGGTCAAACCCTGCAAAAAAAAATGTAACCTCTGCACAAATGTCCAATCACTGTGTGAAACAGGTGTGCTCATCAGATTGTCGGTTTTGGAAAGTTAGATAACGTCGGATCTGACAAGTACTTTGACAAGCACCTTAAGACTAACAGCTCAAGGGTTTCTCATAAATATGTCACAAGTTTCAGACGTGTAACATTGAGTGTTTTGGACACTTGGTTTGTCCATCCAGCACAAATCCAGTCTTCACTTTGAACCTTTTTTACGTCTTTTGTCCTCCGTCTATTTCACTGAATGAATCATGACATTATGTAGATGTTCTTTGAAAGCTGCCTTTGCTGTTTCCTGCTGCCACATATAAACATTGAGTTCTGTCTTTTCTTGACAAATGACTGGACAGATATCTGCACTACCTTTTATTAGTCATCCTTCATAACTGGGCTTGTTTGCTGCTTTGAAGAGCTGTTTATATGGGCTTTGTTTTCAAGATAAATTCTCTTTGAATCACATTGAATAGAAGCCTTTTTATGAACAGAGCCTGAACAAACCTTTCAAATAGAGCAGAGAAGGTTTGTCACAAGACCACAACATCCTCTACGAAATAGGAGAGTCAGGACTTGATCTGATCGTTTTTATCAGATTTCACAAGTCGAGGTTTCGGGATCAAAATTGCCTCCAAACTTAAGTCCAAAGTGTGTTTTTCTTCCTGCTGAAAACAGCTGCTGTCTGCGTCCGGAAATGACACTATGAGAGGGCTGAGAGGGAACTAAAGCAGTAATGTTGTGGACCATAAAACAGTGCCAGCTCGAGCGGCTTTAATCGGTGCTAACCAGTGTTTTTCCCTCTTCTCCTGGAAACGCTTCATCGTAGAGGGTGTGGTACACGGTCGCCTTCACTCATACAAATACAACCATGCAATAGTGGAGTATTATTTTATTTTATTTTATATATGTGTGTGTGTGTGTGTGTGGGTGTGTGGGTGCTTTGTGCATGGAGATAGTCGAGGCAGCAAAATAAGTCAGCTCTGATCTCTTGACCTCTTTGTTCTTGTGTCTTTTCTGTTACATTTTCCTGCCATTAAGTCGCTCTTAATTCGAAGACGGTCTGATCTTAGTCCCCTTGTTCCCCGCTATTCACCTTCTATAATTCACCCTCTTTCAGCTTAAACTTGGAAATAGGCTCTTAACTCAAAAAGGTAATTTGACATTTACAGTCATTCACGCTCTCTTCGTGTCGTCACTCTTATATCACAAAACTCACGGTCAAGTTTTTTTCTCTTCTTTCTTTAATAGTACTTTTCAGAAACACTGCCACCTTTTTTTCTCCTCTTGCACTTTTCCTTTTTTGTCTCTCAAACCACACTCCTCTGCTTTTGTGATTTTTTTGTCCTCCTCTCATTCTCTGTCTCCAGTGAAGTGCACACGAATGGACTGTGGAACAGTTGTATTTTCGACAGGACTAATAGCGCTGATATTTTACCTTGAACAAGGGCAGATGCTGTATTATACCTTTAAAAACCCACAATTGTTTGGTGGCTGTGGCAGGTGACCAGCTCTGCGTACTTCCAAAAATCTGGCTGCAGAGGCAAGTGTAAGTGCTGAATATTTAATGGACAACAACTTTTAACTCCACACTCTCCACGGTTGAGCTGTTATTGTATAAACTACATTATGCCGCTGAGGAGATTTTGCCATGGAGGTAAGAGCGAGCAGCTGCCGCGAGTCGAGCAGATGTCACCAGGGAGGATGTTGCGGTGGACAGAGGCTCAGGCAAACAGGGAGGGCTGGTTATTGCAAAGCCATGTCCACACAGAAACCAGACTCTGCAACACAAAGCAGCAATGTTCGGCATGTTGTGTCAGGATATGAAGTAGGAAGTGCTACATATATAAACAGAAAGAAAAGAAAGATCCAGTAGCGTGACCTCTGATGAGATTTCAAATCTTTGACAATCCGTCGGTCCAAGTTATGAAAATGCCATCTTCATGACGTGATGCCATTACATTATTTGTCTTTTATCAAAGCAGTGACATGCATCTACGCTCAGACGTCAGTATTCACATTTCTCTGCAGACACAGAGAACTGGGTGAAACAGCACAGCAGATCTCGTTCATCCATGTAGGACTGAACATCAGGTCGAAATGAAACTATCCACTTAAGAGATGTTTAACCACTCATTTAAAAAGCCTCGTCAGTTCATTTGTTTAACTTGTTGATGATCAGAGCGATGGGGTTTACTGTATCAGGTCAAACCAGATGTTGTGAAAGAAAAACACATTGTTCCCTTTCATATACTTTGCTATAAATGTACATTTTCTGCCATTGATTGTAATATGAAAAATGCACTCATTTGTCATTTATATAAGATGAATCAATGTGAGGCAGGTCGAGGGGTTGACAATTTAAAAAGACCAACCTGCTTCCATCCAGGAGGTTTTCATCTTAATGCTCTGGTTTCATTGTTTTTAAATATTCTTCTGTATTTTTCGAGTCTTCAGCTAAGTGAATACGCTGATCGCATCAGCAATGTGGAGCACAGGAAGAAGCAGGATGTAGAAATCCTCAGCGGGTCGATACGCGAGCCCCTAAATTACCTCAATGGTGCTCACTTTTGAAATTGAATAGGCTTCCTGAATGATTTAAGGGCTGGCTTTATGGGAATAATGGAGAGCAAGTGCGGTAACACAGTGCGAACAGAGTAACAAGCTCAAAACAATGAACGCAGATGCAGAAAAACATAAAAGCCGGAGTTATAAACGGACGCTCACGTGTAAGCCATGTGAACGGACGCGCAATGGCTGCGCCTAGTAAAGCACATGTACTTAATCTTATGAATGGATGTTCGTGCACATATAAACAGTGTTGTGCATTTGTGTTTGCATTCGTTTCAGGATCATATTGGTATTGCAGCAGCATGCAGTGCACACACTCGTCCATCTTCTGCTCAGTCGTCCTCTACTGTGTCACTGATTCAGAGACTGTAGGACAGGCACTTCCTGGGGGTGGTATAGGCATGAAGTCATCCAAACTGAAGGACAAAATACTCTTCTGCTACTACTAGCATTTTCTAATCTGATGCCCCCTTATTGTCAGAATGACATTGTTTCTCAGTGCTGCTCAAAACTGTTGCAAATTATTTGTATGGTCGTTTTTTATAATTTGGCACTGCTATGGTTAAAGTAATCAATTTGAAGATTTTCATTTAAATAAATTTAAATAAATGTCTGTTAAGTCACTATCTGTTGTCGATGAGATTATTATTATACAATGGTGACCGAGCCTGTGGTCCACGGATGAAAGCCTTTGCATTTGCAATATTAGAAACTGGGTGTCTGTGGCAATGTTCCCAAAAAGAACATTTCCTACTGCTGCAGCTTCACATTGAAAGCTTTTAACTTTAACTTTCATTATGAAGGAGTCACAGGAAATGGATTACAACTTTAAGATCTGATTCAGTTTAGGTAATTAAAACTACTTGGTTACAGTTAGAAAAAGATTGTTGTCATTAAGAGAAACCAACGTTGGTGGATGTAAACAGCAGTCTCTGCTTTTGGACCCATCCAACCCGACCTTCCTGAGAGCTTTTATGCTGTAACAAGGTATTTGTCGAACAAAAGTAAACATTGATTATATAGAGGCATTTACATAATGAATCATTCTGTAATTCTTCTTATGTGGATGGTCTCATATAAAAAGCAGCACATCTAAAGTCGAATCAGTCTGATTTCTGAGGGAGCAATGAAGAAAAGTGGTTTTATGCTAGAAAGTCCGTCAAGATTAAGGTTGACAAGATGTATTCAGACAGTAAAATTACATGTTCAACTTGAATTGCTTTATATTCTTGACCACCAGTGCAACAAGCTGTAAACAACAACACTGACATATGATCACCAAACAGAGCTTTCCCCTCTTCTAGAAATACTTCATCACATACGTATATACATGTATCCGGGTGGTGTGTGTAGGTGGAGGCAGCTGAAGGAGCAACATAAGGCAGCTCTGCTCTCTTGACCTCTTTGTTCTTGTGTCTTTCCTTCCATTAAGCTGCCGTTAATACGAAGACGGTCTGATCTTAGACCTCTTGTTCCCAGCTATTCACCTTCTATAATTCACGCTTCTTTCGGCTTAAATTTTAAAATAGGCTCTTAACTCAAAAAAAAAAAAAAAAAAAGGTAATTTGACATTTACAATGGTTTTCATTAATGTCTGTCTTTTTCAAAAGACCATTTCCATCTTGTTTCTCATCATTCATTCACACCTTCTTCGCGTCTTCGCTCTCGTACCACAAAGTTCTTTTCTCTCCCTTCTTTAATATTACCTTTACTTTTCAGAAACACCGCCGCTCAACCGCATCACCCTCTACTTTCTTCTCCTCTTGCACTTTTTGTCTTTCAAACCACACTTCTCTGCTTTTGTGATTTTTTTTTATTTTTTTTTTTACCCGTACTCTCATTCTCTGTCTCCGCTGAAGGGAACACGAATGGAGCAGCTGTATTCTTGACAGGACTAATAGGCCTGATATTTTACCTTGAACAAGGGCCGATGCTGCATTATACCTGCATTGATCTACAGTTGCTGTGCATGTCGAGACATTGATGCCAAGCTGTGAGAGTCTTACACATGTATTACTGCTGTTTCGGGCAGATTAACATTCACTACACATACCATTTGGTGGCTGCTTTTATCACCTCTCGCTGCCATGTGTGCGTGCAGTTTTATCACGCTCGGCCACGGAGGGAATCAAACCACTAACCGTGCTAGTGTTACTGTCACGCTTTGCCAACTGAGCCACACAGAAAGCTTTCTACTCGCATGGGATTATTCAAAAATATTCCGCAGCACAGGGCCCAATGCTAACACGGATTCCTCGACCGCCTTACTAGTTCATGAGTTCATAAAAAGTGGAGCACTTTCCCCATTTTTCACACAGCCTTCAAGTGCGCTGCCGTCTTTGGGTGCAGCCGGCGTCCAATCACAGCGCAGTCAAAGGGAAATGCTAAACAACGTGATTGGTCAGGAGCGGGGCCGTTTTCAGCAGGACATTTTTCACTTCACAGGCCGCGCTGAGAAGTTCTGATTTGTGCGAGCAGTGATGATTTTCAGGTGTGCAGCGTGAAAAATACAGGTGTGTACTTACATGTGCACACACACAAAAGAAGTAAAAAGCCCAAATGTAATGCTGGAAAGTAAACACAGACTTTGTAAGAGCCAGAGTTAGATGGTGCCGTCTGTGTTCATACAACTGCAATTATAATATATGTAATCATCATTATTCAAGCTCTTTTAAAGGGGCACTTCACCAGTTTTGTGCAACTGAAATACCTTTTTCACATGTGCCTTTGTGGTGTTGGATATTGTTGGCCTCGTGTATTTAAACTCTTTTTCATATTTTTGTATTTTTATATTGTTCTTTATGTCTGTAAATGAGTTGTACTTCTGTTTGCCAGCTTGATCGCCCCTTGAGGGATGAATGAAGTACTTTGAATTGAATTTATTCATTTAGTTGAATTGAGGCATCAGGACTCTTCTTCTTCGGGTCACTTTTTAACAAGGAGCCCGAGGAGGCCCTGAAATTTTATTTTCTCATTCACTTCTTACTGCGAATGATGAAATCCAATATGACCACACTATTTTCTTTAGTTAGTTAGTTTTGGTCATTTCACATGAGAGATTTCTGTAGTCCTACTTCTTTCTATGTGCTCTTCTCGCTTAGTTTGAAGTGGGCAGAGCTCAGTTGGAAAAAGCTGATGTCATGTACTTCTGTATGTAATCTGATCACAGCGGGTGGTTTTTCTTGTCACTGCCAATCAAATCTGATCAAATGAATCTGATCAAATGATCTTTTCAAGCCTGACGAAGCAGATTAATGGAGGTATTGACTGCTAAACCCTTAATAAATAAGAAATGAAGATGTTTTTTTGATTGTTGCTAATTTATTCATGATTACTTAATGTTTTAGAAAATGCTTAATAAAATAATATTTGAAGAGCAGTTTTCAGCTTTAATAGAAGTGAGCTTGGAGGAGACAGGGGAGATGTAATGAAAGATGATGTAGAGTTGCATTTTGGGAATTGGAGGATCCAGTATTGATTAAAAGTCAGGACATTTCAGCCTCTGCTGTTTCCATTTTGCCCATTTTTTTATCTCTCTCTTGTGAGTTCCCCAATTTTATGTAAGCACAGTACTAAATTGCTGAGGTTCCCCTTTAAAAACATTAAACGTGCATGTCTACTTTTTACAACATTGTGCGCTGCAGTTTCTACAGTCCATAATATATTCCATTAATTCACCATTTGTGTGCTATTTAAATGTAAATCTGTTTTACATAATCAGTCAGAGCTTGTTTGTTTACTCCCTGTTGCACCTTGGCAGGTACGGTCAGCTAATCACTGGCACGATTTGATTTGTGCCAAACGTCTATCTTCACTTGATTTGACGCTGTTGTGTTAATCAGGAAGACGAAGCAGCAAAGTCACGTTGTTATGTTGAAACAGTGGTTGGCAAATGTCTTAAATGCTGATTATCTGTGCACTATTTATAGTATGTAGATGCAAAATGTTTGAGTAAGCAGTTGCACGAAAAGGATGATTTGCAAAGTTAATGTCCAGATGTAGGAAAATCAAACTGTTCTAAAGGTGAACGCACATTCACATGCTGACTTTTTGACACTTGTCAGACTCGAGCTATGTGGATGAAATGAAATTTTAACGATTCCCCCGGGGAGAAAAATTTGGGACGAGGGCAATTTTCCAAGCTGCATGCATGTGTCATGAATCCAACACTGTTTTCTGCTCCTCCTGACCTCAAAAATAAATACAACACAAAAATGTTCACCTCATCCATCCCGCCCTTCTTGCTCTCTCTCTCATTCATATTCTCTCTCTGGGATATAGACACACACATAAAGAGGTGTGGATATGGTCGTCAGACATGCCAGCTATGTTAATAATGTAGAGAGTGGAGCAGGTTCAGTGTTATCTGAGACTGAAAGCCTGCACAGGCCAAGTCTGCCATCTACTGAGAGAGAGAGAGGAGAGTTTCCACATCACCTGTTAGGCATTTAAACATTGTATTTTAATGCAGATATTCATTTGTATCTTGCTTGGTGTGATTTAAAGCCATTATCTGCTGTACTTTCTAGCATACTGCCGGGTAAAGCTGGATATTTTGATTCCTAGTTTAGGTAGTTTTACAGCACATCTTCGTCAGGAAATCTTAATGAGTAGAAGCACAATCGTTTTCTTCCAACCTTTGCAACTCATGCTGAAAGTAATTTCTTGAGAGAAAGATGTGATTTTCTGCTCACAATCACTATTTTCTCTTTATTTCTTAATGAAATTAAGCAAACACAAAGCTAATCAGCTCTACGTCTAGTGTGATGTATAAAGGGGAGGATTTACAAAGATTTACAAGGCAATCAATTCAACTGATTATTTACAAGAATTTTCATATCAACAGTCATGTCATCAACATAAAATCACATACTAGATTTAGACTATTTGAATGTCTGTTTGACATCACAAATATAGCTACATGTTTTCAAAGACTTTCAACATTTATTATATCAATGTTCACTATTTGCTATATTATTTGTGATTTAGTGTTAACATGTGTAGTTAATAATGGCAGTGACTTCATTTCTATCACTAGACACTGATATTGAAAAAAGGTTAAGAATCCAAGCTAGGAGCTCTGAGGCTCTACTTTGAGGTAAATGCTAGCATCAGTTTGCAAACATGCTGACAATGACAACATGCTGATGTTTAACAGAGTTAATGTTTCTCATGTTCACCATTTTGGTTCAGCTTACTAACACGCCAACATTTGGTAATTAGCAATAAACACAGCCAGGCCAATGAATGTCATTAGTTTTGCAAGTGAAAGTATTGAACAAATTCAATTTTGACCTGATGATGACACTAGACTGAGAGTCAGTCATGAATCTTCATCTTCTGGGGGTAAAGAATGTCTGTATCAAATTTCATTTCAATCCATCCAAATCATACCTAAAAACTACAAATGTCAACCTTGTGGTGGTGCAAGAGGAAAGGTCAGGGGATCACCAAAGTCATGAAGGTTCATCTTCTGGGGATAACGAATGTCTGCACAAGTCTGCACTGTTATCGTGTTGATTAGTGTTTAATCCATGTTGTGTTTCATATCTCTACAATATCCAATGAAGCTTGAAAAGTTTGAAAAGTACATCAGTTGACTGTTCTGGAGGATTTTGGAAGGATGGGTTTGGAAGTGGTGAGTATATTTTTCCACGACTATGTTTTCTTCAATTGCTCTACATTGTAGCAGCAATTTCACCACCTACATGTAGAGTATAACAGCACTGACAAACAGGCAGGACAGTGAATAAAGAATCAGTTTGAATAATTCTGCGTGGGTGTCCCTTTTTAAATTCCTGGGCCCAAAGCTGTTCATTCCACTGATTGATCACTTTAAGAAAAAGCAAATCTCATTTCAATTACTAATTTGACCCACAGCAGCTTCCATTATACTTAAATATGTATGAATGTCACACACGCAGCCACTAATCAGAACGAGCCTGCAAGTGAAACTATGGATTAAGAAAGAACGTATATATTGTAGAACTCCCACGCACTCTTAATCCCTATATATCCAATTTTAGCACAATTGAAGGGATTTGTTAGAGGCGACATGACGGATGAGATGAAAGATCAACTTTCTTTTTCTTTCTTTCTCGCTTTCTTTAAGTCTTTCGCCGAGTGTGTTATTCATCAAAAAACTGATCAAAAGTCAATCTCCATCATGTATGTTGCACGTACCTGTATATCTTGGCGTTGGTGCAGTTATCTCCCCTCGCAGCCGAAGCTGAAGATATACAGTAGGAGCTTCATCTTTTCTGTCTCATCCTGCGCTGGGGTTCCTGCACTGTGTCACCACCGAGCTCAAAGGGGGAATCTGTGACTTGATAAGTCCGGGTAACATCAAGGAGGAGCGATGTTTTATTCATCAGCACAAAGCTCCTGAATTCACTCAAATCAAATTCGCCCGCCTTTGTTTGAGAGATCAAGCTTGTGGTTTGACACATATAGAAATGATTGGATTTCTTATAAAAAAGGAGGAGGAGGAGGGAGGCAGAAAGTTGGGAGTTCAGGAGAGGACAGGGTGATGCTGTTAGAGGAGTTTAATGAGGAGATAGATTTTTAAATAAGGAGAAGGAGTTTAATAGCTGTTTATGTTCTGTTCTGCAAATTCATGATCCAAAACGTCCAAAATGCAAAATCTTGCGTGGAATCTTCTTTTCTGTTTCGCTTTCAGTTTCTCCCTCTCACACACTCCATCGCCGTCTCTTGATAAGTCAGCCGCTCTCACATTCGGGTGACCTTGGCACCCTGCTGATTCACTTGTTTTGTTTGCAATTCTTTCATCCTCTCTGTGCCTTTCTCCTTTCAGATTTTTCCATCCCTCCTCTCTCCCACTCTGATCTCCTGCTGTCAAAGAAATTCAAATACTTTTCGGAGTAGTGGCTCACCGAGGTCAGATGTGACTTGCAAAAATTTAGGGTTTGTTTTTACCCTCAGATCGGACAACGCGGTCGACTAATTGCCAGAAAGGTCTCGTCGCTCGATGGCGCTCAATAAACCCGAGCCGAGCCCTGAGGGAATTTAAAATGATTAGGAGTGAATTTTTATTAAACACGTTTTGGGTTTTTATCTCATCTGCTCAAATTTTCCTTTTTTTGTACTTTCTTTTGTTCTCATTTTATCTTCCGTCTTGTTTCACTGTGTTTCATCAACTAAAGTAAATTAAACTGAACCCCCTTAGACTCGCTTCACGTCGCCTATCACAGCAGCGACTTCGAGTGTCGGCCCGGCTCATAATGTGATCCAGGTCACTGCGGCAATGTCACACACTTACAGTACTGTCGGTTTCTCTGGTTTGAGCCCTGCAACTCCTGTTATTGTAATAATATGATGCAGTAAGTCGAAACATAGACTTCTTTACAGAAGGTAACACAGAAGCTTTTTACTTTCAATGAGCAAAACTTGCAAACTGAATTTCCACCAACCATCTTGATACTGGACTTTTTTCAGCAGCAAAATCACAAATTCTTGAAAAGAGATAAAGACATAAAATAATTATTGCAGCAGAATTTTATTCCTGATAGTACAGAACAGGCTTTAAACTAAATGCTTAAATACATTTGAAAGACAATGTAATTGACCAAGTATGTACTTGCACTTTATTTCTTGTTTTAGACATATTCTAGAAATGTCAGTTTCTCAAAAGAAGACAAAAGCAGACTGATGCCACTTCTTTCCTGAAAACAGGTTCAATATTCTCACTCACTCGCAGATTTTAAGTTTCTTGATCGGTTTTAGACGAATTTGTGTTATAAAAGAGGATGAGGAACTTATTGTTGACAGAATAACCTGAACAAGAATGACAGGATGGTAGAAAATAAATTAAGGTCTCAATAGAAAATTTGAAAAATGAAAAAATAATTGTAAGACTTGTGCATGAGCCTTTTGAGGTATTTCTAGTCCACATAAGTTCACAGAGGCCAATCTGCAAAGTTTGTGCATCGTTTATTTCAATGTGATTTAAGAGGGGATCCCAAATTTAACATCGAAGTTTTGTCTTTGAGACAGTAAAGCTCTGTAGTAATTTGTAACCACTGTGAGAGCCTGGGGGGGGGGGTTTGTCAGAGATCCACTAAATAATGCACCAAATAAAAGATCATCAAGCAGTTTTAACATTTAGGGTTTAAGATTCATCGCAGTAATCCAAGAATACAAGGTTTAAAATCTAGATCTTTACCAAACCACTTGCAGTTTCTCTTTTTTGAATAAGATCTTCGGATTAAATAAATTTAGTTTGAAATGTAGATTTTTTTTTTTGTGCACTCTCATTGTCTCCTTTCAGGTCCTCATGTAGCTGAGTCCCATCATACCAGGATTTGTACTGTTTTGGAGGCCTGCAAGAGGTCAACAGATTTTTTTCATGGCCACCATCTTATTTCACAATGACTTTAAACTCAAACATCCTGCATAACAACACAGGGATTCAGTCGTTTTTACACCCTCACATCAATATGCTGTGATTGTAGATGGAGAGAGAAAGGATTACTCTTTAGTGTTTCTGTCGTCAGAGCAGTTTATGAGCGCACATCATTATGTAAAACACATCTCGAGGCCCCTCATTAGCCGAACATTAAATATCAGGAACAGGCAGAGTGTTGCTGTAAAGTTGCATGTAATGTAATCGATCTAAAAAAAAATGTAATCTTACCCCAATGTGACTCGCTGTAAATACCCAGAATGTAAAATTAAAGCAAAGTGGGAATGAAGACTAAAAGTCCTTTGAGTCTCCAGGGCTTCACTTCCTGGCATTTTTTCAAACTCTGAGTGGAGGCATCCTTGTTAATCGAATAGGTGCCTCAGTCAGTCCGTCAGCAGCTCGTCACATCTGTTCGACCTCAGCACTAACAAACTGTTTGGACTTCGTCACGTCTTCTGACACAGTGTTGACGATAACGACAAGGTAATTGCCTCAGAAAAGAAGCTGACACCGATTAGAACCCTCACCAGAAGATGGTTTTTGATATTTGGTCGAGGCCGACTTCGCAAGCGTGGTGTCACTCAAACAGCTTGACTGTAACTATCAAGCGTAATTTTAGTTGACAGGCTAAAACACTACAATTAGGACTCAGCTTTTTGTGAATCATCAGCAGAAACAGTACAGTCGGGCAGGATGGATGCAGCAGGAGAAGGAGGAGGAGAGAAGAGGAAATCGCTCAAATAGCCACGAGGAGCAAAATTTTAAAATGTAGGAAGCATCTTCATACAGTGTGAAAGTCTTCTGACATTGAAAACACAAAAGCACAGAGGGCTTTAAGTGTGGTGCATTTCTAAAACTGTCAAAATGTAAAGGTACAAAAGATTATTAATGCATACAGGATATAGCAATATAGCCTCAAGGCTACACATGAATTGACCTTAAAATACAACTGTTGGTTTATAAATCGCTGCATGGTTTAGAGTCAAATCACATTTCTGAACTGCTGCTGCATTATGAACCATCCAGATCATATAAGGTCATCTGGGACAGTCAAAGCTAAACAGACAACAGCTTTACAAAGTGTTCCTGATGTATTAATCTCCTTTCTACAATCCTGTGTTCACAAAGTGTTGAATCTCTCTCCATCCTCACTTGTGAACGACTGAGTCTTTCCAGGATGAACCTTTCATACCCAATCATGATACTATCACCTGTTACCAATGAACCTGTTTACCTGTGGAATGATCCAAACAGGTGTTTTTGGATCAGTCCACAACTTTCACAGTCTTTTGTTGCTCCTGCTGCCATCCAATTCAGAATAAGCAGATATTTGTAAAAAAAAAAAAAAAAAAAAAAAAAAGGTGACATCATTTTTATTTTTGAAAAGGCTTCATACACTTGATACTTACAATACTTTTGCAGTAATATGTTGCTTAGCCCAGTCTTTTACTTTAAACATGAAAATCACTGGTGTAAAGATTTGCAAGATTAGCATCCAACTGCAGTGATATGTCATCGAGTTTTATCTTTCGGTCTCATCTTGACATATTTTATCTTGTTGCAGGCACACTTGTGGATTCACCACTTGCAATTAATTAAGTGAAATTCTCCAGTGGCTCCCCAGTAGATGCTTGGTTATAGTTTGCAGTCATCGACAGGCAGAGCACAGGGGTCAGCAATTTAATTCACCTTATATATGGACACACTTATGATCCTGAAAAGGTGCTTTGGATGAAACTGTCCCACCTCTGTCCTCCCAAGTGCTTCAGGAACTTGAACACTGCATAAATCAGAAAACTTAGTATAACTATAAGTCAGGCTCACGTGGTAAATTAGAAATAGGAGCGGTGAAAGCGTAAGAGTTATCCTGCGTGTTGCATATTCGCGTCAGCCAAAAGGCACAGAGGACTAAAGCTCTGCTGATGTGATTGCTGTGATCGCCTATGCAAATCTGATTAAGCCCTGTTTAATCACAGCAAATCAATCACGGCGGCATCATTCAAGTCAAAAGACGTTTTAGACGACTCAGGTCTTGACAAACATTTTTTATGATTTGTTCATTTATATTAATGAGGCCTTTGATCTATTTCGGCTGCTTTGGGGCAGACAAATTAAACTCGTAATTGCTTAATAAAAAGACGTTTGCGGCTCTTAAGTGTAGTGATATTATTTTTAGAAGCGGTTTTAATCAAGCCTACCTTTGCTAAAAAAAATGAGGATGAAATTCGAGCATGGTATTTTTCATGAGTTCCCACTTCTGTGTGTGTGTGGACAAAAATGTGCCTCATATTGGATGGTGTGTGTGTTGCCCTGATAAAGAATCTCATTTGTTCATTTAATCACTTTTGTAGCACATCGTAAAGCCACAAGTATCTCTGTGGTACTTTGGTGGAAATCAGCGCTGAAATACTCTCAATCTTTTGGATTTGTCTTGCTCTTTTTTTTTTTTTCCTGATGACCTTTTCAGAGACATATTTCTCTCAGCTTTAATCTCCCGAGCACAAGCAGTAATGGTGCTTGATCTTCTATGCATTACTTCATCACAATCCTGTCCCGTTTGATTCTGATTCAGGTCAATAGAGGTTCAGACGTGCAGGTTAAAACAACAGGTGGCGTTCTTGTTCGTGCACGGGACAAAGGGAGGGATTTTAAATCTGGCACGCCAACATGTAATCACATTGTGAAGAAGGCGAGATGGCAATGTCAAAGATCTTTCTTCCCAAATGACTCACCCACCTTCAAGTACCCGTTATTTCAACAGCATCAAAATGACTACATTTAACATATAGTTATGAGCTGCTACAAACTGAAATACAGCCATCTGCTGTAAATGTAACCAAGACGTATAAAAATCATTTACCTTTCAACCAACTTTAACTATAATCTGACCTTGATGTGCAATGACGTGTAAATGGCCAAAGCCTGAAACACTTTTAATGTACTTTTTTTAACAGTTGATATGGCAGATATGGACAAAGATTATATTTTACCTAGAGTCATGTTTTTGGTCATCTGAAGAATATCAGTCCAATATTCACTCTTCTTTTAGCTCTGTTTTGCGCGACTAAATGCTCCACCAGCCAGTCATAAACTTTAAATCTGTTGTTTGATGCTGCAAGAGCGAGAGCGAACAAAAATAAAATGTTGGTCATAAAACCAAAACAATAAGCTGAAAGACACTGAGGGAAACTGAATAAAGATATTGCAGCTTTAAGTTACCTTATAGAACTGCTATAGCAGAACAAGTTGGTAAACAGTTACCTATTTACACATTCAGCAGAAAGTTTTGGTCATGTGATGAATGTCAGTCTCTATATTCATCTCTGTTTTTGGGGTCCACCAACTTCAGAGATAAATATGTGGTTCTTTAACTAGAATGTTCCACCAGCTGTAGTCGCTAACTCTGTCTGTCGTTGGGTGCTGGACAGAAAATGAGCTGAGGGCCATAAAACCAAAACAATAAGCTGAAAGTCTCTGAAACTGTGAAAATTAGTGCCTGTCCGCTGTAGTTGATATCAACATATTTCCTGGTGCAGCTTTAAGTTAAGGTGGTTTGCATCGTATACATCACTAGGCAGTGTGTTGCTCTGGTTAATCAGGCCTTAAAGTTGTGCTCTGATGCCTCTCGTTGTTCTAACCCGAGCTCCCTCTCTCGGGCAAAGCCTCCACTCTGTAAACCTCGATTCTGGCTCAGCTCTGGCAGATGCACGAACACCACAGTCCCGGCTGAAATGGCTTCATTATACGGCGCCGCAAACTGGCTGCAAAGTCTCTCTGGCGGAGTTTTGGAGCAGAAACACTCGTTTGCACCGAGCGCGTCTGCTGCCAAAGCTGACTTTGTCTGTCCCAGTCTGGGTAAACATGGCAGCTATCGACATGGACGAGCCCCGGCTGCTCGGGAGCCCGTCTCCCTGCTGCAGTTTATTGTCATGGTTGTGAATGTGCACATCTGTATTGGCGTGACAGCGCTCGCAGCCTCAGTTATTATTTCTCCATTTGCTTCATTCTTTAGGCGTAATTCAGTTTCTAAAACGGTCTTCCCCTCTTTCTTCAGCGCTGCCCTTTCCTAATTCATTCCTGTACGGCTTCCCTTTTAAAAACATTCCACCTATTCTTTTTTTTTTTTTTTTTTTCTTTGCACATGAAAAAGGTAGACGGCAAGCCCCAGTAGGTCACAGTGCATTAACCACACTAATAAACCCATTACATTGCAATGGAATGGGATCCAAACGAGAGAGGGAGAGGGTGTTGAGTGATGGGGATAAAGGGAAGGAGAGAGTTTGGCAGAGAGGAGCGGTACACTGAGGAGGGAGCGATGAAGCACAGTGGCAGGTTGGGTAAAAGCCTCACTGATGCACACTCACTTTACATATGTGCGCCTTTAAGCCTCTATGTCTATTCATTACCTTCTCCAGCAGCATTCATTACGAGGAGGATCTGCCATCTTCTGCCGGAGCGTTGCATCACTCCCTGCTCCTCTTCTCGAGCATTAGCGTCATTGTGGGGCCAATTACAACACTGCGGTGCGGTTCGAGGCCATAAATATCCACAACGTGTCCCCAGCCTGCAGCGCTCCTGTGAGGAAAGAGAGGCAGCGGAGAGAGGAGGGGAAAGTACAGGAGGGAATATGGGACAAAAGGAGCAGCTGAATGCAGGTTTGAAATGTGCTGCTCCAGAATCAGATCACAGCGAACGTGTTGGTTTGCAGAGTGAATAGTTGTGGGTGTCGCAGCAATTCGGTGACAATTCTGTGACGGTGGTGAAGGAACGAGGCGGGAATTCATACTGAGTTGTGCAGTAGTTTAAATGAGGTTATGGAGCATTTAGCATTACTCACTAATAAACTGACCAAAGTGTAGATTTGCAGATACGATGTGGACTCCCAGTCCACATTTTCCCTGTAAAATATGCAAAACATTGTCCACTAGTTCAGGTAATTTGCAGCAAAAGCTTTTAAATAGCTAATGTGTGTTTGCGCATACAATACATGGCCAAAAGTATGTGGACAAATATTCCACTCGTATGTAGCATAAAAATAAAATACAGCTCATGTATTGATCGTCCACATACTTTTGGCCACTTAGCACTCTGTCACCCTTTTTACAGCAGTGTAAGGCCAAAAATATGTGGACAATTATGTGTCTACATATGTTTTGCCTTGCAACACTATACTATATGACCAATGGCCTAAAGCATATGGACATCCAAGCATTAAACCTATGTGTAACACACATTCCAAAAACATGTGCATTAATATATATTGGATAATACTCCATAAAGTAGTGTTTCACGATTGTAATGGATGATACTGAGGCAAAGAACCTATCCTATATACTATATGTAGGTTAGCGTTTCTGTCATATGTTCGTTAATTAACAATTAGCTCTTGATTGGATTCTCACATGTTGCTTGTGTACCTTTGTGGTAAAGTGTTACCTGTATTTCAAAGATGCAAAATGTAGATTACCTCGCATTCGTTTGATGTCGTTTTCAATTTGAAGCTCTCGAATTTGAACTTTTAACTAATTGAATATATTTCTGCATTATTGGATGATTTGTTCATAATATGTTGGATTTACTGGGTTGGATGTCTGTGATTTGGATATGATGTATTATTTAAGCTTAGATGCTGAAACGAAGTCGATTTTCAAAGGCTGAGTGGGGAAACAAGATGATATTCTGGCTAATACTATGTCCAAGAAAGCTCTCGGTATTCATACTCCACCAACACATAGTGTACTTGACAGAAAAAACAAGTCAGATTCTGGTCTGTCACAGTCTTCAGCAAACACCCACTGACTGTAGCTTCCACTGTCAGGGAGTGGCTCTGATGCTGCTTTCCTCTGATGCTTTGCTGACACCATGTGGCCGTCATAGTCACTGCACCCTCCGAGGCGGGGGGCCAATAAGGTGGGCCAGTGTGAAAGGCTGGGATTTGTTGCTGTGTACAGTAGTGCCCAAACAACACATTCATCACCAGCAGACGTCCCCGCTCCTCTCCTAGTGCGCCGAATTGATGAACCATCAACGCAAGTTTCATCACGTTCACTTTTTATTGATAAAGCAATCATGCATGCTTTTCTTCTGTGCATCACGGTTTCCTCACGCTCAAGACAAATGGGGTGTCAGAATGAGACTTTTCCCCACACTTCCGCTCTCTGCTGTGAGGATGTGGCTCCAAACTGAGGGTCGGGACTGTTGTTCAGAGCTCAAAGCAAATGGATCAGACCCTGAAATCCTCCAAGAAGCAGGAGTCATTTGTAGATGTAGTTAAAAAAAAAAATTACAGCCAGTTAATTTCCTCATATCGTGAGCTTTGTTTGTTTCAGAAATGTGTAGAAACTGATCAAGACATAGATGCCAAGGTTAATACTAAATCAATTAGTTGATTAGTTGATCAACAGAAATGTTTTATCTTTCATTTTGACAAATAATGAAATGCAATTTACCAAGTAAGAATTCAAAAAATGTGCGATTAAATATGAGAATGGATGCTGTTTCTATCATTATACATTTATACTTTTTACTTTATACATCATTACTTTTTTTTTTGTTTTGATAGTTTAATTAATGAAGAAAATAATAGTTGCATCCTTGACATTTGACAAGGTGCATTCCAGTGATTTAGTTGCAAGAAACCTTAAAAAAAATTAAATTGTAGCAGCAGAGGCCAAGAATTTTACTCATTAACACTGGATCCTACAGTTCCCATAATGCAACTCGATAACCCTGATGATGTCATCAGGGTTAATTTTCTCCCCATACTTTAAATACATCCTGCTTAGAGCCACAAAAACAACTGTTTTCTATAGGCTGCAAACTAACCCATCATGACATATACACTTAACTATATGTGTAAAATTAGCAGATTGCCCCTTTAATGTGAGAGGAATTTTTTTACTATAGAAATTAAATAATTATTATCCAAACATAGAAAACAGGAAACAGATGGATCAAATACGAAACACTGCAGCAAACATGACTCTGAAACATACGATGCCTCCATTTTTTTATTAATTCTTCTACAGTATACAAATATTCACACACAAAATGTTCTCAGAAAAAACCCTAATGTCTCGTAAACATTCATTTTCTCCTCGTCTTGCAGTTCTGTCTTCTATTTCCTTCATTGTGTGCTGTATTGCCACAACCTTCCAAATATATATATATATATTTTTTTTTTTCCTGTAAAAGCAGAGGCCGCTGGATCCTCGCGTCATCGTGTCGTCCTGTCACGCAGACACACCTCGTATCACAGCATCACCCCCCCTGACGTTTCACATGACCCGTCGTGTTTAAACTGCAGCAGTGACAGCCAGGTCCAGGATGAAGGGAAGAAGGCAGAAATCACAGTGTGAAGCAGGAGCTCTTGACATCAGTGCGCTCGGTGCGGGCCCAGAGGTGAGGAACAGGACCGTATTGCATGGGTCGGCTTCGAGCTTAGTGTGGTGAGGGGGTGGTGGGGGGGCAGGTTTGGTGTGTCAATCAGATCTGGATCAAATAGTTCCTTTTGTTGAACAGATAATCCTTAGTGTTTGTCTTTAAAAAGCCTGGAAACACAGATCGTCCCAGTACAGTGGAGACAGCGTCGTCAGCTGCTGATTACAGAAACTACCTTTTTTTAAAAATGACATTTCTGCAACTGTCTGATTCGTGTTTCCTTGAATGCGGCCTGAATATGGCACTCCAACCACAAAAAGAAAAAGACAATTTGGCCTGAATCTGGTAGTGACACCAAGTTTGATAAGGGTAACAGGGTACTTAAGACAAAAAATGGAAATGGTATGGCTACAGGACACAGTTAATCAAGTAACAAGGGACAGCTAGATTACAGGGAAGATGACTGGTGTGGGTTAAATCTGCATATTCAATAAACTTTCTTCATTTAAGATCAGTTCATAGGAACCCCCACCAATATAAATCTATTTAAAAACATCTATAAGAACATAATAATGTGAAAACAAAGTATATATATATATATTTATATATATTGAGACATCCATAAGTAGCAGCATTGAAGACGCGTCAGATAATTTTGGCTCTGGCATTATGTGCTGCATCTCCACTGCCGCTGCCCATGCATTTCTCTCATCTCTATAACTTTATTCAATATGTACTCCGCAAGCAGCGGCTCTTTCCCAAAATACCAGGAAAGCAGTAGTGCAACAAACTTTTAGCAGGATTTTTTTTTTTTTTTCAAAAGGAAATTAATCAAGTACACGAGTTTAGGACTCAAAGACTTTGCAAGATGCAATCCATAGTTTGAACGGGCAGAAGTAGTTTAGAGAGAAATTATGGTTTAAGAAATGTGTGATACTCGTGTGCTGCTGTCGCTGCTGGAAGTGTGTTTGAAATGGTTTCAGCAGGAACAGCAAACATCGTTCTGCACACTGTGTGCTTCAAACTACATTTATGGACTGCACCTTTAGACCCTTTACACATAGTGGCTTTTTGGTTCAAACCAAAACAAATAGAAGACAGTGAACAGGTCGTGTGTTTTGGCTGTCTGGATGACAACTATCACGACCCTTTGACCTTTCGTTGACGTTTCCTTGACCTTTGCAGGTTTTCCCTGTGAGGCTATGAGTGAACTAAATAAAAAGGCATTATTGAAAAATAAGGCTACCAGCCTGAGGCGTTTAAAGGCACCCAGACTGAGCTACATTCCATCTTTGACGACAAAAAGAAGAAAATAAGAGAGAAAATGAAATGTTTTAGCTTACAGTGATGTCCATTTTTTTAGTATTAGGGCTAAAACAACTCTTAATATTTTATTTCTCTCTCTCTCTCTTTCTCACACTATCTCACTCTGCAAAGTTTTATTTCTTCTTCTTAAATAAGCTTTTGATTTTAGAGGAGCGCTTGATTTTCTCTCCATTGTCGCTGGAGTCCTGGGAGGAGGTGCTCTGGAGCTTGTATTCCCTTCCCATGCTCCGGCCCTCCGAGTCCAGGGAGGTAAGAGACGGGTAGCGCCCCACGTTGGGCAGCATGCTCGCGGGCAGCTGGCCGAAGCTGTAGGACTTCTCCAGGATGCCGTTGTACATGCCTTTGCCCGTCGGAGTGGTGACGCTGCCCTGTGAGAAGGTGGCGCTTTGGGACTCGGGTACGATGCGGGTGAGGTCGGGCGAGCCTCTCTGTGCGAACGGGTGGTGCTCCAAGGCCGGGGAGGGCGAGGTGGAGGGCGGGCCTGACGGGGTGGTGGCCGGAGTGGGAGGCAGAGGGGGAGGCGTGGAGTCCCTGAGACTGCTGCTGCTGCTGCTGCTGGTGGTGTGGGTGGTGGAGGTGGCGGGGGTGGAGGCGGGAAGCTCCGAGCTCTGGCCGAACAGCAGCAGCTCCTCGCGGGAGATCTTGCGGTAAGGGGTGTCCGAGCCCGGCGTGCAGGGGTTGTGCAGCGGCTTGCGGCCGATGGAGGAGTTGATAGAGTCTGTGTCTGAGCTGCCCTCCTGAACCGGTTCCCTGAGAGAGGAGAGATGGCCACAAGTTAAACACAGAGCAAACAGGTGAATCTGGCCATGTGTGAATTACTATTGTGAGATTCTGTGAAACTGTTTAGTGATCATTGTGTAATATTAATGGCTGTGATCTATGTTTTTACTTAAGTCATTAAATTTAGATTAAATGTTCTTGCTGGTTGTTTTTGGTTAGTTACTGTCCACTATTTGTCATGCTACTGTTTAGTCTTCACTGGCACATTAGAAAAGCAAACTGAGGACAAATGCAACAATTAAAGTGGAGATAAGATCTTTTCTCTGTGTAATTAATTATGTTAGACATGAACTAATTACGGTGTATCATGTCGATGTAATTCACGCATCCTCCACATATTTGATGGCGTCCAATAAACAAATGGTGCCGAGCTGAAAGCATCAGTGTGAATGTCTGAATAAAACACCTGTGAGTCCAAACTGTAAAACCATTCCGCGGCGTTCCGGCCACCGCTACATACCCCCTCCTATCCGAGCTGAACATGATATGTTCGTCGTCTGCCTCGGGACGATAGGAGAGGGAAGAGCTGGCCATGGACAGCAGGTCGGGGTCTGGGGACATCAGCGAGGACTGCGGAGAGCTCAGGAGGCTCCGGCGGGAACGACACAGGCTGCTGTTGCGGGTGAGCGAGGGCCGGATCAGCGTGGTCGCTGGGGAGGAGAGCGAAATGATATCAGACTTCATTTCACTACACATTTCTTCTGTTCGGCGTCAAAATCCTCCGCCGCCTTACTCACTCGTGAACTGCGGAATGATGGGAGGCGTGTCCTCGTCCAGGTCGTCCACCCCCCCTGCGATGGGGTAGGGAGGCACCGAGACCCGCGGCATGACCACCCAGCTGTGGTCTGAGTAGAGGCTGGCCGTCAGGCTCGGCAGCCCCGAGTTGTTGACGACCGGGAAGTTGCAAAGCTTCTCGATCTGCTGCCAGCGATGCAGCCGCTCCCTCAGGCACGCCGTTACCTCTGACAAGGCTTTCCTTGAAAAAAAGAACACAGCTGAATGAAGAGGGGCTACTTGGCAAACATTAGGGCGATCCTGTTTTTGATACGGATTCAAATTCTTTGCTTTGATTCGTCAGGGTTTAGACACACAAGCTGGTTATATTATGATATTGGACTTGTGCGTATTAAAGCGGTCATGCAGGAGATTTTACTTTGTTCTCCCTTTTATGTGATTTCTTTCCCTATTTGGCTTTTGAACACAAAGGAATTCTTTATCTGAGTGGCAGAGCCTGGATTATACAAGACCTCTGAATATATTAAATATATCTGGAATAAAACTTAACCTGAGAAATGTAATAGCATTATGTGGTCAAATCTGTGCGAGAACGTGACACTGTACACTCTGATATTGTCACAGCTTGGGGTTTTTTTCCAAAGCAGCGAGTGCTCTGAAGAATTTAATCTCTGGAAAAGCTAAACAAAAGTCATTGCTGGTGTAAAATGACACCAAAAGCCCCATTTAATCTCTCAGCAGATTCTGAATAATACTTCAACTACTGGTTAAAAGTTTGGAATCGTCTGCCACAAAAGCTTGATGCCAGATGTCAGTCAGAGAGGACTACTCCATGTTTTTGAATGGTCTTTCATGTTTTTAGGCTGCAGAAAGTCCTCTTTAGAAATAGATGGGTTTTTTTGTATGAAGGGTTTGCAAAAAAGAGTCACGTTCTCTACATGGAGAACGAAACACTGGTTCAACCAGACCGACAACTGAAAGGGCAGAAAGAGAGTAAGATTCCTCTGAGCAACTGTTAAATGAGAATAAATCACCAGTCGTTGGTAAAAGAAACTAGAAGCTTAGTATCAAGATATGTGCAGATTTAAATGGGAACATTTCAGCGTCAGGTGCAGAATGATGCACAGCCCAGTTGCATCTTTGTGGTTCAGTAATTTTTCTGGACTGGAGAACAAAATCTAAATCAAAGGGGTAAAATGATGTAGAAATGTAAATAATGCATTTGGTGTCTGAATTGAAGAGTAATGTATATGTATAGACTTAATGAAAAGTATATGGGCTAACGAACACAAACTGCAAACACCACAGCTGCTGCACTTACACTGACTGGAGATTTCCATGACGCTGTATTGACAACATGCCATCACAACATGATCTGATATTCAATATGACACAAGGACCTTTTGTAAAATGTCGTATCAATAAGCACTATGATTGGTTGACATTATTGCAAATCAATACGGCTAAAAAACACACAGATGAATTCTCCTGTAGTTTGTTTCTCCAGCTGCTGTGATGTGTGTTTGTACTAGGTGTGTTTTTTTTTTTCCTTACTTTGCTTCTAGTATCTTGTGATCCACCTCATCCAGCGATGAACTGTGGGCTACATGAAGAGTCCCAAACACAGAGCCTCTTTTCTTTTTTATTTTCTCTGCCTGAGATTCAAAAACACAGAAAATATTTCAAAGCGTTATTTTCACTGGAGCAAAACTGTGACAGCAACAAAACGTTCTTCACTGAAATGCAGAATAATGAAGCTCTCACTGCAGGTCAGAACTCTCTGAACTGACAGTAAATGATGTCCACTCATTAATCAAACAAGAAATCTATGCTTTCAGTTCATCCCAACTTGAAGGTTTGATAAGAATTTGTAGCCGAAGTTAATTAAGTTTGGCAGTGAGGATTTCCGCCAGATGCTAAAAACAAAAATGGGCAAAGCATTTAAAACAATTTGCAACATCATTAAAAAAACGAACTGCTGCCTTACTTATTAAAGAAATTAGTGCCAGAAGTAAACATACGGTTATGTTCATCATTTTTATATTGAACTGGTGAATTAAAAATATATATCTTGCTTGAAAATGAATCCAATGGCTTGAAATGTTATTTGATTAAAACTTCCTAAAACACATGTCTCCGTTTTAGTTAATGAAAAACTGCTTTTAGCTTTGGTGCTGCACACACGCACATTAAAACTTAACACAATTGTGCCTCTGCCACTTCCTGCCATCGATGGATCCACCTCACTCTTCAAAAGTGATATTTCACACTATTACTACAACAGCTGCAGGCTCGCCAGGCTGCGTTCAGCTGCTTTTAAACAATCCTGGCTGTCTACGAGAGGCAGACTGATGCACTGATGCTCTCTTTGCAGCCCAGTACTCGAAGCTTGGTCGCAGCAGTAAACATGATTTACTGCTCTTTTACCAAGTGGAGACAAAAAGAGATGAGCAAGGCGCAGCTCTGTGTGCTTTACTGTGGGACTGGCAATATAAAAAAGTAGGTACAGTTTGTTTTGGTCAGTTTTTGATTTGGTTGGCTCCTGCAAGTCAGCACCCAGGACATAAAGGTTTCCTGAAGTGGCTGTGGATATATTTAATTTCCTAGGGATGCCAAAAAATTAACTTTTACAATTTCTCCCAATTAATTTAAACACCTTGTGTGATTTATAAAACATTGCAAATCCTCGTAACTCAAATGAATCAGTGAAGTTACCTCGTCTTTGGCGACGCACAGCTGAAACTCAGCGCTCTGTTTCTTGATGTTGTAGTACTGAACCTCCACCTCGTGCGTGAGCTGGAGCCACTTCTGAAGAGCTTCAGGCACCGACCTCTCCGACTGCATCTCCTTCTCCGCTCGCTTCAGAGCCTTTCGCACCTACACGGGGAGCAACGTGATACAGCAGGGTCCGGGTTAAACTCACTGTCAAGTGTTTGAAAACTTTCCCTGTGAGATCAGTGATCAAACACTGTAATTGAGGGCGAAAACTCGTTGAATTTTAAAGTAAAGAATCTTAAGCAGAGAAGTCATTACTCTTGATATATTGGTGCTGTATTTTTTATGTGCTGGGAAATGAGGAAATCTTGTGGTCATTAAGGCAGGTGTTTTGTGGAAGGGATGAAAATTTAACATGCTTTAGCAGCAGTAATGAATACATTTACATTCATATAGAGTTTTCATCCGTATACGGCCTATTTGAGTGGAATACTGTGCATTTGAGCATTTGGATAGTGATGAATCTGTAAGTGGCATTTAGGGGCAAGAGGTCTACCTGTACCAGCTCTTCCTCAGCGTATTTGAGCCGGCTGAGTTCGCATTCAGCGCCCTCTCGCAGCTCTCGAAGCCTGTGAGCCTCCGTTTTGGCCCCGGTGATCTCATCCCTCATCTTCTGCTCGAGGTTCTGCTTCTCCACGGCCACGGTCCGGTTCTCCTCCTGAGCCTTTTCCAGTCTGGCAGATGAGAGGGGGAAAAAAGATGAGGTTGGACGAGTCCGGGATAATAATGTCTGGCACGGTGTCTCATTCACATTTTAATATAAATCTGATGCATTTCCTTCTCTTACCGGCTCTGCAGGTCTAAGAGGCTTTGCTCAGCATGTTGCAGGCTCTCCAGATCCTTCATCATCTGAGAGATGTGCACCTTGCTGGACTTGTTCTGCACGTATGCAAACCAGCAGCCCCCGACACCAATCACTATCGAGACCATCAGGACAAAGTCTTTCATCCAGTTATGTTGTGGACCTGCAGGAGAAAATGTGCGGCTTTAGCAAATACTGCATTTTTCATTTAATGTTTTGTGGCTGCAAGAACTGAGAGTATGGGCACAAAGTAAAATTCACAGCATACTTACGGAGAGGAGGCCCAAACAGCACAGCGTCTAGTGCCTTTAGGTTTAGTTTTTGTTTATGCCGCTGGTCTAATATCTTTAGCTGCATCGACATAAACGACGGTTCATTTGCCGCTATTCTGAAATATGGAGAAAAACAAAAATCAGCATTGAATCTTGTTTGTTTTTTTACACAGTCAGAATATGTCCAGTCTCCACTGTGCATTATATTTGTCTTTGTGTCTGTCATTCTGACTCCTTCACATTTAAAACTAAAGAAAATTGTAACTTGGTGTTACAGAATGATTAACACATTAATGCATGTCCTCTAAGTTGTATATCTGGATTTTATGGACACTATGATCAAATCAAATGAACCTTTGCAGTTCCAGGAGAGTATTTACTGAGCCTACTGAAAACAACCATCAGGGGTGCAAAATTTTACCTCACTGCATCATATCTGATTTGTGTCAGGTGCAGCAAACGTGACACATGTTGCGCATGTCTTCAAAGTAGTGAAGCACAAAAGATTCTCTGCTGCTGAACTTGGAATACAGCTTGAAGACCCCATGCAGCTCCAGAGGTGTCAAAGACTAACTGGAGGAATGGGATGGCAGCTCTAAACATGAGATCCTCCTCATGTGCCCAGTTTGACCTCTGTGACCCCGCTGCCTCCTCATTTTTCAAACCACCACCATCTTAAAGGGCTCAGACAACATGGCAGCCTGTGGAAACTGTACCCTCTCGCTGTGACATCACTTCATGAGTCAGCGCCTCCATCAGCCTCGTGGCGTAACGTGAAACCCTCTCAATAACCCACCCCACCCACCCCTCTGTCTACTCATGCCGTACATGCAGTTTGCATGAACGGGATTCCACAAGTGTCCCACCGACATCTGACTTTCTTCTGCGATGTCGCCACTCAGATGAGTCTGTTCACCATTTCACCGTTACTGTGCTGGATGAAGGAATTTTGTGTGTTTTGTGCTTTTAAAAGAAGCATTTGCAGATTTTAACAATGGTTGTTTTTAAGCTCATGCGATGAAAAATGAAAAAACACCGTTTCTAAAACAGTACAGGAAGAAGGACAATGTAGTGAAGAATCTACCTGTTTCAGTCTTTTTTCCCCCTTGTGTTGCCTTTTATGACCAGCAGTGGGCAGCATTAAACAGAGTAATGAAATCTAAACGTGCCTCTGGGTATTGTAACAAAGACCATAATAGTGTTACTGTTCATAAACACACTTCACTGCTCACCAAAGGCCAAACAAAACATCTTAATTAGAAGCAAAGGCACAGAGACACACATATGTTGTGTTCCTGTGTGTCGCAGCTCTGCTCCTGAGGATGATGATGCGGCCTGAGGTGAGTCCTACTCACCGAGGTAAGGTGTTCCCCGTGACCCCGAAGTCCCGGAAGTTCTTCTCATACTGAGGCAGCTCCACCGACTCCTTCAGCCACTGCACCGTGTCCTCCGTGGTCCAGTTGTGGACTGGACGAGGAAGCGAGAGAAGGAAAGGATGAGAGAAAAGATGAAGGTCATTACTTTACTGTTACACGTTTGGGTGATGCTTTTAGCAAGAGATCAAAACTCTCAGAGTAAGACAAGGTTAAGGAAAAACAGTGGTTGAAGAGGTGTTAAGAGTATCAAAGTAAAAGCATGTTAGACACAAAAATGGCCCCTGTGACTGGATATATTATTATTAGGTTGTTCTTACTAATGCGTCATTGCTTAGGCAGCGTTTTACAGTTGTAGCTGCTGGAGGTGGAGCTAGTTTATATATACTGTTGAATATTTTTATCCATTGGTTCCCAAAGTAGAGATTGGACCCCCTCCAAGGGGTCACAAGTTAAATCTGAGGAGTTCGTGTGATGATTGATTGGCAGAAATGAAGTAGGAACAAGTTCTGCTCCACAAACGTAGATTTGCTTTTTCGGACTTCTCCCAAGTCTTTTATAAATGTATATTGTATCTTTGATCCTGAGCAATTAAAGATGATAAAAACCTGATTAAAAAATACATCATATATATTATTTACTATTGAAAACATCAAATGGCTCAGAAGGTAAGAGAAAACTGTCTATACCATTTAACGCCTAAACCAAAAGCTACAGTAGGATGTTTGAGTATTTTGTTCATGAGCGCACGTTATAAACTTGTTCCACAGCCACTTAGCTCTGCACATATTTTCAGAGTCATAAACAAACACTGGCTGAGAATGACAGATTGGGGTGGGGGGGTGTTGGAGGATAAACACAGATGTGTAAAAAGAAGAGGACTTTGGATCAAATATTATCCCATCTGAAATTGAAATAAGTAGTCGAAGTCGAAAAGGTGAGGAAACAAGTTTTTGGAAGATTGGAATAATATGATTAAATCAACCTCACTCTGTCAGAGAAAGTTTGTGTGATCTAAATGAAAATGAAAAGCAGTCGCCCTTGAACTGCTTGATAATCAATTGAAAACTGAAAATCATTGAAAAAATGAGTCCTTAAACATTAATGAGTGTCTGTTTACTTGTACATAGTTATTCATTCTGCAGAGAAAATTAAACATCCCACTTCATTCTGGGTAAATATACCCTGGAGTGGACATCATGGTTCACTCCCTCCTTCAGAACTCGCACAAGTCCACTCGAGTTTTCAGAGAATTAGAAAGTCACTGAAGGTGTCGTTGAGGATTCTCACAGAGGGATAGTCTTCGAGAGCTTGTCAACATTAGTTGTCAAGAGGATGCTTCACTTCCTGATTATTTATTAGAAACCCCACCTGTGTCATGTGATTTGCTGTATTCACACACAGTAGTAAAGCGCCACTCGCTCTTTATGCAGAGGACGGTTGATATGTTGCTCATGTAGTTTTTAATTCACTTATACGTTTGTTATTATTTTGCCTCTGTCTCTTTTTTTCTGCTGGACCAGAACAACTCAACACGGGGCAGTAAATGTAGATGTGTTTGTGTTTGTGACCTCGGGGGCAGAGACACTTGACTTGGATTTACCTTCGGAGTTCTTCCAGCCTTTCCACAGCTCCTCCACCGTGATGTGCTGGTCTTCACGGTGCAGGTTGCTGTGTTTGTTGGTTTGCTGCTGCTTCATGTCTTCTATTATAAACTGGGGAGTAAAGAGAGACAAAATTGAGGTGTCACAAGTACAATACAGTTTTACAATATTTTAAAATGATGGGTTTTTTTTTTACTAAGAAGTCAGGGGGGAGATACAGGCGGCTGTGCTTGTCTGTGTATGTCCATGTGTGGTTTTGACAGAGAGAGCTGGCTTTGCCTAAAAGTCTGGCTTTGATTCACACACACTCACACACACACTTTCTTTTCACTCTCCTTTCTTCCTTTTAGGGACTTTGAAAAGAGAAAGAGACCCACCACTTCCACCTGTGTGTGTGTGTGTGTGTGTGTGTGTGTGTGTGTGTGTGTGTGTGTGTGTTTTCAGCTTCCGGCTGTCCTCCTTTGGTAGCTCAGAACTAAATGCCCCTGCAGAGAAAGCCTCGGCGATCAAACCCAAAGAATTGCCAGAACACCAGCAGCATTAACAACAACAAGGAAAAGGACCGTGGCTGACGACCAAATGCCTCAGAGCATTCATCTTGTGGCACTTAGTATGTGTGGCCTTGGCATAAACTAAAAACTTTATACAGTCTAATTCATACCAGCTACCTGCTTTAGATAACTAATCAGCCAAGTTATATTATCTGTATTATTACTATCTACTGTTATTACTTCGGTGTCATCTGCTCACATCTTTCCAACCACCGTTCACCAGGCAAACACTATTTATACTGAAACTGGATAGATGAGTTTGGGGCTGATGTAAGCTACCACAATGAACTGAAAATGTTTAACCCTTTAATCGCTGGTTGCTCCTTCTTCCAGTCTTCATGCTAACCTAGGTTAATGCTTCCTGGCTCCAGCTCCTTAATGCACAAAATGGTATCAATCATCTTATTCAACTCTAACAAATAAGTATAATTACAAAAACTATTCTTCATATTCTCATCCTCTTATGTGGACCCGTCCTAATTTGGAAGCTAAATTATCGGCGCAACAAACTTCCTAAAAATCAAATTCATAAAAAGACATACCTGTGTATAAAATAAGCAAAACTATTCCAAGCTTGTTTGTTGAGCTCTGCTGAAGTTGCATGCAACAATCTAATATGAATACATGACGTATACAACATAAGCAAGCAGGAAGCGTGAAGGTCTGCAGCGAGATGCTGTTAATAGCTGCTAAGGGACATATAAAGAGAAGCTTAGCTGGTGGAATCACGGGTAAAGATGCCGAAGCAAAAGTCAAAATTCACAAAGGAATTAAAAGTTCCTGAGTTTTCATCCTAGGTGTGATCAGCGGGGAGCTGAATGTGCTGTCTGTTCATGTCAGCGGCAACAAAACGGTGCTACAAACTCAGAGCCTGCGTTCGACTCTGGAGAAGAAAACTGCTGTTAAAGGGAAAAAAAATCATCAGCATAATAGAGACTACAACATAAACTGAATGTTGTAGCTGCAGCTGAGGGTGTTTTGACATTTCACGCCATTAATAAATCACAATAGTTACAGATCAATGGGTTTCACATCTGATTTGATAAAACAGCACACCCAGATTCCTACACAGCTTGAAAAACGTCATGTGCCAAGTTATCATCAACGCTTGACTGCACCAAAGCCTTTTGAAATAGTCCTAAAAGCATTCCAAGATGCATCTTGAACAACTGTATTTATCATGACATAGACGTGCATGTAGACGCGGCCATCACTTTCAGAATCCACCAGCACTTTCACACATCTAGTCTGAAGGAGAGCTGTCAGTTTGACTTTGAATACATAATGACAGTCTGGTGTTGAGAGGCTGCCTGCGACAAATGCACTCTTCTTGTGACAGAAAAAAAAAAAAAACTCCCTCTGTGATCAAGAAATTGTTTGAAAATGTTGTCTGTGAGATTCACTTCTGGCACATGCACTCACTCGTATGCACTGTATATTCAAGAGATTCAAGGGAAGGGAAGATACTAGATAGTTGTCAGAGTGAAGAAAAAATTGTGCACCTTTTGCTTTGTGAACACAAAATCTGGCGTCTGTTGCATCGGAGGAATCACTGGTGTTGAAGCCCAGTTGTAGACATGGTGGAAATATGTGCTGGTTCAGTGTCAGTGTGACTCATGGTTGGAATATATCGGTTGGACGACACCCATGTTTGGAGATCTCTCCCTTCACTTGGATGAATCTGATTCTCCAGCTTGTGGCACGAGGGTGCGCCAACTGGTGATGTGAAGTGCTTCTTTATCAGCAGTCCAATTCAACCTTCGCACACAAACGTGGTGTGTGACGCAGGACAGTGAACACAAATTCAACCTGCGTGCGCCAAAGACAGGTGGCAACTAAGAAATAAATGTTTTGCAAATATTTGGTCATATTGGATAAACTATAATTTTGACGTGATGACAGATGAAAAGTTGAGAGAGAAAGTTATGACAACTCATCCAGAGGGGGAGTGAATGTGTTCACTAAATTTCATGGCAATCCATCCAGTAATTGTCTCAACAACTCGCTCAAAACCACAAATGTCAACCTCATGTTGGCACCAGAGGAAAAGTCAGAGGATCATCAAAGTCAATATGATTCATCCTCTAAGAATCTTCAATGTCTGTCCAAAGGCTTGGCCAATCCATGAACTAGGCTTGAAGATATTTCACTGAATAAATTAAAACTTTGACCTGCTGGTGGCTCTCGATGAAACACCAGGGGATCACCAAAGTCATCAGGATTTGTCCTTTGGTCACGATGAATATTTGGATTAAATTTCATGGCAATTCATCAAACAAAGTGGTGGACCGCCCGACTTTGACATCCTTACAACCACAACACCAGCGTGGCTAAGAAGATAGAGGAAATTAAATATTTCATAAGAGATTCATTAAACTCAAATTGATGTGTCCAGGATGGAGGATGAACAGATTTATATTGAACCCAAAGTAACCTACAGTAACTCTTTAGTTGTTGTTGTAGCCGGTGTTCACCCAAGTCAAAGGTTTTTCTAGGGTCCCAATACGGGTCTGAAAAGCTCTTTCAGCACATCAGTAGTGGACAAAATACTCTAAGAGGCCTGAAAGCTTTGCCCAGTGTTTTTTTTCCTTCACCTTCTTCTTACATAATACCAATGCAAATGAGCTTTCTCACTGACGTATAAAGCCAGGATCCAACTAAAGGAACCAACTGTCTGGTGAGTCACCGGAGGACCCACAATGTGAGCAACACTAGTCCAAACAAATGTCTTGCAAAGCTTTTAATGCTCACTGTACTTTATGAGAAATAAAGTCCTGCTGGCGAGAATCCGAGCTTGGAGGAGATTTGCCAGAGCACAAGAACAAGAATAGAAAAGGGCTGATGAATGAATAGTTGGTCTTTATGACCGCAAAATAACCCTAAGTTTGAAATTTCTATTTTTGTGAATTATTCCAACTGTCTTCATTTTATTCTGACATAGTAAGACATTTTTTTAAATCCCATCTCAAGTAAAGTGACATTAGAGTGCAGCCATGTGTTGATTATTACCTCACCGACAGTTTTACTGTTTGAAATCCATCACCTGATAACTTTATTAAAGACATACTGTGTAACAGATAATATGTAAATGATCAGTGGTGGACGTACTCAGATCTTTTACTGATACTCAAAGTATCGCTAGTGCCAAACCTAAAAGTAGTCATCATGCAGAATTTCCCATTTCAGAATAATATATTTCAAATCAAAGGATTATATCCAGTGATGCTTGTGCCACCAATATTGTCAAGACAGGGGCTAATTTCAACTACTTTACATATTGCCAGTTATCTATAATAATAATCATAATTGATTTATATTTTGTATTAATAATCTGAATCTGCAAAGTAACTGGTCACAAAGTTGTCAAATAAATGTAGTGAAAAGTAAAAAAAATGTAAAAAGTACAATATTGTCCTCCAATATGTAGAAGTATGAAGGAGCATGAAATGGAAACACTCAAGTAAAGTACCTCAAAATTGTACTTAAACACAGTATTTGAGTTACTTTTTGACATTCTGCCACTTTAAATGATCCAAGTAAACTATTTGAGCTTTTTAAAGAAAGATTACTATCTTCAAAAAACTACAAGAAGCTGCTTAATTAGAGTATTTAAAGTAAATGTACTTGGTTCACATGCTGCCATCTCATGATTAAACTTGCGGGCAGACTGGTGGAGCAGCTTTGCATATGGTCAAAGGAAGCTTTGTGATGTTTTATGGAGCCACATACTGTAAAATATGTGGTGAGCCGCACATATAAAGATAGGTCTTTGTGTGGGAGCATTGCGGCTTCTGTGGTTTAGATAACGTGACAGCTGTGATAATTGCAGTCTACTGAGATGTCAAAGGAGAAGAAATTCCTGGATGAAAAACAGATAAAGTGGTCTTGGATTGTGTTTCCAATTTGATATGATAGTAAATTCTAAAAAAAAGTGTTGGACTCTTGTAAACATGGCGATGGGATAGAGAGCTTCGAATCTGCTTGAAAAGACAATAACATGGACATATATTTTAAACGTACACAGACAGAGGCCTAGCACAGACAGGGTATGACACATAGTCAGGCACAGGCAGCAGCAAACAAAGACATATTTGTTCCTATCAGATTCCACATTGGGTGGAAGCTGGCTCAAGTTCGAGACTCTTCCCATGAGCCTCTGCTGTCTCCAACAATCGGCTGTGACTCTGTCCACCCCCTTTATCTATTATATCAGCCCATCAGTCCACATCTGCTCATTTAATTAAAGTTATTACATCCATCGCTTATCTATCATCATAATCCAGAAAATTAATTTATTTTTCCTCAACATACATATCTCAACATTAATTAAACCTGTTAGTAATGTGAAACTGCAGGAAGAGGATTATTAGATTGAACTCAGAAGTTCTATCTATCAGATCAATCTCATTTTTTGAATGTTAATGATAAATCCTCCATGAATGCCAAAGTTAGTCACGGAGTTCCACAAGGTCCTGTGCTTGGACCAATTCGATTTGCCTATATATGCTTCCTTTCGAACTGTGGAGTCTGAATCTGTGATTACAAGCCACCTACTGAAACTATGTTGCTGCCTACTAAGTTTGCTGTACTTGAATATGATTTATCAAATGTGTGAACACCTGATTTATCACGCATGACAGCTGGACAATCTCAATTGTGAAGCCATCTCTCATATGATAAATTCTTCCTCGTGCTTTGTGAGTTTTCAGAAGACGTTCAGTGACGCCTGTTACACCGTTGTTTGCACCGGATCAAAGTGGGCGTCTTTGCATAACAATGTGCTCCGTTGTTAGACAATTTAAACTGCATGACTCAGGACTTTGTGATATGAACTCGTGAACTGCGTTTTCAGAGATCTGTATTTTTTCACTTCTAAACTACAGAAATCTTAGCAAGAGAGCAACAAATGAAGAACTAATTAATAATAGATATCACTCGGTTTAACAGAGAAAATATGTTTTGAACCAAGCCTTTGATGCACAAGTTCTACATCTCCTTTCAAAGCTGTAGGTCAAAAATAAAATCTCTCTATTGAATGTCCTCTGTAGAACATTCCCAGACAAGTCAACAAACACCTTCTTAAACCTTCTGAGATTCACACCATGAGCCAACTCAAGTTTCTCCTGTGCATACCCGTCTAAACACAAGTCACATATATATAGTATGCTTGCACAGATGTAGAACTCACATGCAAGCCTAATTTTTCCACAAAGTTGTTATGCATGGCCTGTCTAGAACTAATAAAGTCCACCCAGAAGCAGCACCGTCGCCCCCTGCTGTGACGTGGATTGGGGTTCTTGCAATTTCAAAGTGATGCAACGCGATCCAGCCGAGCGTCTTCTTGGCAGACGGGCAGCACGCAGCCCAGCACCCTGGGGAGATGGCGTGCACCTGCCATCCCCAGTGACGGGGCTCAGCAACAGACCCCCGGACGTCACTCAAAACAGCCCGACGACGCCCCGACTCAGAGTAATCAGAGGCAGGGTCGCGTTTCACGGGGCTACAGATGCATTTGATTCCTAATAAAATTCTTCCCCAGTAATCAAATTACAGATGCTTTTAGAAGACTGTAAAAAAAGTGATTACTTTTGATTTTGAGACTATAAATACACATCATCACGAGGTCTTCAGGGATGGAAAATCACTTTCTGGGAGATTTCTGGACACCGATTATAAATACTTACACTTCAACTTCATGATGCACAGCAATATGGCGATAAAATAGCAAATAAAAAAACTGCCAAAATCGAACTTTTCCCCTCATCACACCGACTGATTCTGACAAAAATCCAGCTGTTTGCTTCACTAGAGAGCTATTTGTGTTCTGCAGCGAGTCACCGCTCCACACATCAACTTCAAAAGCAGCCGAAGCCTTTTTTGTTCAACATCCTGACTGATAACTCTGTGACGTGACACGTAAGTGAATACCGCAGTTGAAAAAAGGGAACGCAGATACTTGTCGGCCTCACCACTTCCTTGTTTGCTCTCCTCGCCTCACTACTCCACCGAGAGTGTGCAACAACACATGTTAATGGGTGCAGAGGTGTTTTCAGTGCTCTGGATCATTTTTCTGCCGTGACCAATGCAACTCATGTCAATGACTCAGCAACCTTTGAATCATGTGTGTGTGCTGATATAAACTGTGAAACGTGGGGAGATGATAATGGCAGATTGTTGTTAAGCTACAGAGGAATTTTAAGGGTAAAACCAGTTTTATGTCTCAAGGCCACCAGGTAACTCACAAGTAACTGATAAGGCTACTTTCAATTCAGTGAGCAAATAGTTAAGAGCTTGACTAAAGGGGTCGCGAAAGTGTGACATGCATAGCTGGAAATTGCACATGATAAATTGCCTGCAATCAAAATACCATAAATAAGCGTGCAACTACTCAGTTTGCAGCCACAATTCATGGGTAAGTCATCTGCAAGGTCACTACTAGACAAGGAACAAAGTAGAAAGATAGCACCTCCGCCTGAAGACTGCCTGAACAAAGACGGAGTGAAAACGTTGTCTTTGTCTGGCTGGGCCTTTGTCTTGCTTACAGGGACGATCTCATGCTGCCTTGAATCAAGCAACAGAGAAAGCATTAAGTGATAAAGTCATAGAAGCGGTCACAGTATCCTGATGAAATCATTATCGCTCATCGCTGCTGTTTCTTGATTATTCTATAAATCATCTTCAGTTTCTCAGAGCATGAGCTGTAACATTCATATTGCTTGTTTCATTTCAACTGTCACAATATTTACAATCATAAGAAAACATAAAATAGTCACATTTGAGAGGCTGGAAGAGGTGCATTTTTGCTTAAGTAGCTCATCACTTTCCAAAATTGCTCAGCTCTTATGGCCTTTGCCCAGTTTTCAATTCCTGAAATTGGATTTAAAACAGAAATGCCACCAAAAACACAAGAAGAAGCCCGACCTTTTCACCCTCCATCAAATCTGCCTTTAAAGATATTTTCTTTTTTCCTTTCCTGCCAAAACGTGCTCCTCAAACCCAAACAGGTAAACACGAGGACGAGCCAAAAGCCACTGATGTCAGAGCTCCAATATATCATCACACTTGTCATATTTACCACCAGAATAAGAATCTCTGAAATGCATGTAATGAAAAAGTGGATATCGTGACCACGGATATAAGATAAGATAAGATAAGATAAACCTTTATTCGTCCCACAGTGGGGAAATTTGCAATATATATATGCAATATAATATTACAGATATGAGCGTGCTCTCATCTTAGTCATCCTCTCCAATTTTGGGATAAAGGTGTGTGTGGTGGCGCGGGTGGGTAATGAGAGAAGGAAAATAAGTAGGAAGTGCCAGTGAGATCTTTGTTGGCTGAGTGTAAGGTTTCAGCCAGGTGGCAAAGGGGGCGAGGGGGTCGACCTCGCACTCGTCACCCTCCCTCATAACGGCGACACTTCTTTCACCTCATCGGTGCCAGGAGGAGACTGACATTGTCCTGAAACAGACAGTTCACAGAGTCACAAAATGACTTTTTTTTTAACCCCATACATGGGGAGCAACTTGGAGTTCAGTGTCGTGCTCAAGGACATTTTGTCATGAGGACCAACTCAAATCCACAATTTTCAAAATGGCTGCACAAAACAGACTTTTTGCCTCCTCACCTCTGCAGCAACAAAAAGTCTTTTCACTTAATATAATATGACCTGACTTCAACGATCCACTTGTTTTGCTCCTGTGCTCTTGGTCACATGACAAAGTCCCTCTTTCATAAAACTAACTGATAGACAGTCACTAATTTGGTGAAAGGACCATCCATCATGTTTTGAAACCCTGCTCCGACCGCCACCGGAGCCCAGAGAAGAAGCTTGGAAATCCTCAGTAATGAGCGGCGGCCAAAAACAACTGGGGTTTTCTGCTGGTAAGAAACAGACACAACTCGCTGCCCTTATAAAGACAAAGGGTGAAAACGGGGCAGGGGGCAACGCCACACACTCCTATAGAGTACAGCACATACAGGCATCAGTGATACACACCGTCTTAATGTGGGCGGGGGGCCAGTTCTACCACTGCAGCCCTCAGGGGTCTTTAGACAGGACACATGCAGCATCCAGCTCTTTGCTGAGGGGCCACCGCAGGGGCTGCAGGGTATAACCATTTCTCACACCAGCGCTTCTCAGCCAGTTAAAAATGACTCCTGCCAACACACACACACACACACAAACACACAGAATGCGCCCATGGTCCCGAGTGTGTGGCTTCTTCTGAACGTAAGAGGTCGTTGATTACCAAGAGACGCAGAGGGCACGGCAGGTCAGAGTGCTCTCAGGTGTCAGTCCTACGCCGCTAGCCGCTCAAAGAAACCTGTCCCTTCTGTCCCCAGACCCCCCACCCACAACACACACCTGCACATCAACACACCCACAACCCGTGTCACTACCACCAGTCTGCAACTGCATCACTAGTGAAAATTTTTTAGTTTAGTTTTTAGTTTAACTGAAAGCCACAAAATCTCAAATAAAGGTCTTTTCCTCGTTTTCGTTATGCAGTTCAAAGGCAGGATGGTCATGTGAGCGTGTATATGTGCGTTTATAAATTCAATTTTTTGCTTCAAATGATGGATGATTGTGTTAAGAGTGCAGACACCAGTTTGGCTCTCTGCTCCGGTGACAGACTGCTCCGTATTAAAAATGATTTGATTATAAAGGATGGCTTCAAAGCCTGACCCACTGCCACAAGCTCTTACTCACTGTTAGCTCTATAAGCTAAATATTTACCTTTAATGTGGTGACCCACTTTCAGAGCTGACAGACGACTATTCTGGTGTCAACACTTGAGGCATTTAAGAGCGGGTCGGTTTATTTAAACTAATGATAGATGAAACGTTGAATTTTTGATGAGGTGGTAACGTGAGAACGCCTGAGATAGTGGTCAATGAGAATGAGAATCAGTCAAATTCATAAAGTTTTCAGAATCATCAATCATAAAGGCTTGCTTGTCTTAAAAGGTAAAGAACCTAATTATAACATTTGTACAGCTTCTGCAAAACCAAAAGCCTTAAGGTTTGGTCCTTTACTCCAGTGGTTCCCAATTTGGTTCCCAATTATTGAATTATTTCATCCTGAAGAATTTTTAAGAGTTAAAATCATTCAGTATTTCACAAGAAAATCTCCTTTCTTATCCATTTGATCATCTGATGACTTCCTTAAATTAACTCTGGGACCCGTCAGGAGGTCCACAGGTCTTAGGTGTCTTAGCAGCAGTTTACAATCCATGTGACTTCATGTGTCCTAAAGCAACACGCTGTCCGTGAGTGTCCCCTTTACACCCAAAATTGCAGATGTCCATTGACAAAGCTCACCTCCACACTCTCGTTGACCTCTATTCCCCCGTCATTGTCGTCATCCAGCTGTTTGTGGATGTGCCGTAGCGCCTCCAGGCTGAAGCGGTCGGCCTCACCCATGCATGGTGGCATCACTATAAGACAGGGATCTATAAAAAAAAAAAAAAAAAAAGGTCAGAGATGAAGGTTCAGGTGAAGGTTAACAAGCAGCCAGAGGAGGTTTACACAGAGATCACATGACCAACAAATGATCAATTAGTATACTTCCTCGTTTTCCTGTCACTTTCGGTTACAGCAGTATGTACAGTGTACTTGTGTGTGCAGGTTGTATTTGAAGAGTTTGTGCCAGCCAACTTAAAATGAGCTTCACCGGATGGCACAGATGTTAATTCAAAACACTGTGACTTCCAAGGAATCGCTGCCAAGTGATTCACTGCAAACTGCATACTTGGCACAGACGAGAGGAAACGTGCTGCAAAACTGGGATTACATTCCAAACAAAACCGACACAGAGAGCAAAACATAATGACACATCTATTGTGTTAAAGTGGGGTTGTGTTTGCAGAGCTGGTCCATGTTTTATAGCAAAAAACTGTTAACAGAGAAAACAGTTAGTCGATTCATCGACAACTATTTTGATATAAAGGAAAGCTGGAGGAAACCGCGACGGGCCTTTTTCACTTTTTTCAGACCAAACAGATTAATCAACAGATTAATCCATAACGAAAATCATCATCATCATCATCTATTGGCATTGATTCAATAGAAATTAGTTTGAAACACATCTAAATGCCAGGTGTGTTGAATGGCTGACTCATGTTGAGCTGCAGCTGGTGGAGTGATTTGCTGACAGGTGACAGAACAGCATCAGCACAAACAAACTTCTGGTTTTGCTTGATTGTGAAGAGGTGACATATTAAGAAGAATATTAAGATGCTTGTGTCCCCCACATATTTTATTTATTTCCCTTGGAGAATAGTGGAGGATTAATTTTCCTCCTGTGAGCGCCCATGATGGGCAGTTTGTGGCTCCGCCTGCCTCCAAGGTGGCGACCACACCTGCCTCCCAGGCATTCATTAAAATACGCGCCACTTCCTTGTGTGATTTGGAATAAGCACAAGTTATGAAACGAGCTCTGGAGTACTCGGTGTTCCCGCTGGGCTCTCTCGTGTGCTCTTGTCATTCCCGCAGCGTCCCCAGGCATCCCCCACTTGTTTTCATTCAGTCCCCCTCCCGTCCCAGCGGAGAAACGAGCCCATTACTTGCAGCCTTCCAAGCGACGGACAGTTTGAGCTGGCCGGGTGCCAAACTGTCTCAGAGGAGCCACAAAACACACACACAACCACAGAAACAGCGGCTCGTACACAAACACACACACAAGCTCAAAACCACATTTTAAAAAGATTTAAGTCGCTCCATAAACTGGATACAAAATGACAGACACAATTTTTTAAACCTATAACCGACTCTTTAATGTCAGTCCAAGTACTGCCAAGGCCTTGTCCAAGCCCAACACATAATGATGCTGCCTGTTTGGCAACAGTTGCAGAGCAAACACAAAGACACACAGCGGCTGAGGGAGACGCACAAACACCCAGACGACGAGCCGACGGCTTTTAGATGCTGCTGGCAATGAGCAGTGTATCAGAGGAGTTATCTGAATGATAGAAAAGACACCAGAAAGCTGTAAAACGTGAAAGAGACAGTCAGAGAAACATGTTATATTGTCAAAAAGATTTTTTTCTCTAGCATGTCTCTTTTGGATGTGCAAAATACAACTGCACAAACGCAACAAACAGTTTTTCTCCATACATTTTGTGAATGCTCAAAAAGGCAAAAAAAAAACATAGAAAATGTAAAACTAGTCTCATACTATTAAAGGATGAGTACAAAAGTTTGACATTTCTTCTACTTTCTTGCAGAGAATTAATTGAAAAGACTGATACCAACCTCATGCCTGTACGGCAAATATGAAGCCAGAGCCAATTAGCTTAGCTTAGCATAATGACTGGAGGCAGGGGGAACAGCTAGCCTGGCTGTGTCCAAACATTAACTAGTGCAGAAGTGTAAAAACAAAGGCTAGCTTTCTGTCTTCATGCTAAGCTAGGTTAATTGCCTCCTGACTTTAGCTCCATACTATAACAGAAACAAGTGTGGTGTCAATCTTTTCATCTTACTCTTTGCAAGAAAGCTGTTAAGCGAATTCTCCAAAATATCAAACAATTCCTTTTATATTTGAAGATCACATTATAAAATACATGCACTACTCTCAAATACTGCAAAAAAAGTTGCAAATAGCTATTTTGGATGCACGTATCTATAAGCATGTACAGTATAGTATATAGGCGACCGTGTGGCATTTTTGGTGGCTTTTTGATGTGGGATCTGTTTACTGAAGCAAGACTTGACACGTTAGTTATAGAGTTGCCACTTGGCAATCTACAGAAGAAGCAAAAGGAGACATTTGACTGGACGTGTGCCCGGGCTAAGTTTGGATGACAGGACACTGGGGAGGATGGCGATGTCAAACGAAGAAACCAGTATTGGCAAAGGGACTGGGCTGAGCCTGACGATACAGTACCAGAGGTTGGATAACACAGTGATCATTTGTTTTTATGTAAACAGATAGGGCAGGTTGGCTGGTGCCACCGAAACCAGAGCGGCTTCCAAACCTCCACCTGTTAACGGGACGATGTGAACGAAATGTTTAACTAGTGTTTTGACTGAGCTGCTGCAATTAAAATAACCACCAGCTACTTCCTGGTGTGACAACATAGTGTGCACCAATCAAGAATCGGCTTGTTTGACCTCCCCCAAACTGTCCGGTGTACAACCGCACATACTGTAATTTAGGGATGAAAAATCAATCAAATTACTATCAAAGTCACAATATGGCTAAGTGTAATATTGAAATCACGGGAGCTGCACAACTAGAGCTGCAACGATTAGTCGGATTGGTCGATTGAAAGAAAATCAATCGGCAGCTATTTTGATTGATCATTTTTAAGCAAAACATTTGATTCTAGCTTCTTAAATATGAGGATTTGCTGTTTTTCTTTGTTATTTATTTCAATTTGAAAATGTCACTTTGGGCTCAATTTATTGACATTTTATTGACTAAACTATTTATAATAATACATATAAGATACATAAGATAGCTTGCATTTGGACAAATAAAATCTTTCAACCTGGTGGTGTTGTTAGAAGAAGAGTCAGGGGATCACCAACCATCAGTAGGATTCATCCTCTGGGGACCATGAATGTCTGTACAAAACTTTAAAAATGAAGCACTGTGGTGATGTTCCAGCCTACAAAACATATTCTCCAGACGTCAGGTGAGATGCTTGTTGGGTACAGACCCCAGCAAAAAAAAAATCACACCATTTTTTTCAGTGCAAATGAAATGCAAAAATAATCATTCCCACTAAAATCATGACTCAGATCTTGATCAATATCTGCCAAAATAATGGCAACACGATTTGTTTTTGCAAATTGTTTAGCCCTACTGTAATTTCTCTAAACACTGTGCACTGAAAATGGGGAATGAAACAACCACAAAACACGACAAAACACCCAGTAAACACTTCAAATTTGGGCTCCCCTCTTGAAAATGTGTATCAGTCAGTGACAAGAAAGATTATCAGCACAATAAGGCTTTTACAGATCAGCCTTATTTCAACAGCGTCTGTCTCCAGTCAAAAAGCATCTGATACTTGAGAACAAGTTACATAATGCATTTGCTTAGTTCACCAGTCCAGTTTACATAGCCTGGTGTTTGCATAGCATGCATATCTATTTGGCTGTTTGGTTATTTAAACAGGCACAAAACTCAAGTACTTTACTTGAGTTTTACATACACACACACACACACACACACAGATGGCTGCACATCCTCTTGTGAATCCCTGTTCAACTTTAAGTTTTGCAGAGATGTCAGAGCTGATAACAGCATACTTTCACAAACAACTTTGTATGATGTTGATCTTTTTCTTTTTATCATTTCTTTCTATAATGGTGGCCTGATTCTGTTCTGCAAGTGTGCAGAACCCTTCATGAAACTTATCTTTTGAAGCTCATAGTTAAAAAAGATAAGATAAAGATAAAAGAAAAAAAAAACGCTGTCATTCACTGACAGTATTTAAGCTGGGCCACCTCGTGTGCAATTCAGAAATATGACAAGCCTTTCCTTCCCTGGTGTCCTATTTTTGAGTATGTTTGAGTACGTTTAGGGACAGTAGCGATCACTACAATGAGGGACCATGTGACAGGAAGTGGCCGTCGGTGACCCCGAGCATTCCAGGGGGACGCACGCGAAATCAAAACAGACGGGAGAAGCAGTCCCAAAAGATGGCAAAATTGGAAAGCGCTGGTTTATTTTTAACCCATCAGGCTCCCAGTTGTCAGGATGTAAAAGCCCAACAATGGCAGAGGTCTCCCTTGCTCAAACACACACGCATGCAGATGCTAAGCACACACACACACAGCAGGCAAACACAATCAGCAAAAGCAGTTATTCACTTTGCCACAACTCACAAAAGTGTGCAAGCTGTCACAGAGGGCGGCAGGTTTGCTTCAAAAGGATCTGATAACAAAAGCATTTAGCTGTCAGCTGCTTCCTTTAAAGCAAATCCCACATTTCAAAACAGTCTTTTTTTTTTGCACAATATATGCATGACATTAAGAGGGTACAGTCTTCATTTTCACAGAAAGCTGCTAAGTGGGTGACAGGAGAAGCAGACAGGAAGGAGTGTGTCTGATGTGTTTACGGTGATTTTTTGGGGGGGACTTCCTTGAACCTGATCCCTTGAGACGTGCGGACACCACGTTTACACGACTGAACAGAGCAGACGTAGCGCCCTCGTCCTCTAACATTTGAACAGACCAGCGTGTCACGTAAACATTTTCTCGCGCAGGTTTGATGCGGTAACATGACAGATGTGACAGCACAGGAGTAAAATGAGTTTTTCTGCATTCTGATTCTCACGTGCGCTTCAACTCAGATCAGCGGTTTGACAGGACTGTAATAAAGGGGGAAGGACTGACTTCTTTAAGTAGCTAATTTTACCAGAAACATATTGTACTGTAATATATTTTGAGTCAATCCCACATACACTGTCCTGCTTCTGTGAATATTCAGTAAAGTGATGCACCGCAGCTGTAAATAGTTCCCAACAAAAGCAAGCAAAAATGTCAAACATTTGCTGCTTATTGAATGTGAGAATTTGCTGCTTTTCTTTGTGATAGTAAATGAAGGTTTTGGACTGTAGGTTGGACAAAAGAAGCAATTTGAATAGGTACAAAATAAGATAATAAGGAGGTTGTCTGATTGTGTTCCTCTGCACTTTCACAGACTATTTTGCTTAATGGAAAAACTGCACAGCACAATTTAAGTGATGTAACTGAAATGTAGTGAAGGACATTTCTCCTTTAGTTAAAATTAAAAAAGAAAAAGAAAAAGTATTGAAATCAAAATAGCTGTAGCTGTTTGGTCTCATAGAAGAAGCTCCAGCAGTCGAGGCTCCACATCAGCCCTGAGTAGCCCACAGAGTTTGCTCTCCGCCTGGTGAGGAGGAGAATGCACATCCCCTCGTCCCCCCACCTCACTTCAAACTTGATCTTGGATGAGGAGGTAGATCCAGTGTAAGAGTATCCATGCGGTGTGAGGGGAGTGGGTGGGTGTGGGCTGAGGCGACGTGGAATTAAGATAGCAGGATATGATGGGCTTGACATGCGACTCTGGGGAGCCAAAGGGGGGCTGAAGTGGCCTCTTCTTACCCGCAAACTGCTCAACATTTCCCCGCGTCTTCAGCTATTTCCTGCTCAAGCTCAGACGCACACATTGTCTTGAGAAGACACATCAAGGACACACACATACAGCACCTATTCACACGTGCTCTCAAGTGTCTAAGATGGTGCTGAATGGCAGTGCAGGTGGCGGCAGACTCGACCAGCCAGACCAGGATGGAGTAATGCGGAAGCAGACTAGAGGACATGTCAAACACGCCACATGGCTAAAACAGATGAGAGTGTGCTCGCTTGCACACAGAAGAGTTTCACCTCTTCATGTTTCGGCCTCCTGACCGGGAGCTCATCTCAGATTCTCTCAGAACAAAAGCTGCCGGGGTCAAACGGTATTTAAAGCCTAATTAGGCCAGGTTTAGCCTTGTAAATCAATCAAATACAGACCTTATATCACATGCATCTTTGGCCCAGCAATCATGTGCATATGGCTGGGCAGCTAAAGCATGTATGCATTTAGCCTCAAAGCTTCACTCAGACAGCAAGAATTTGACATGATCCTCAGCCCCGTCATTTTCACTCAACGCTCCGACCACAGCCGGGCAAGAACTTGGTCAACTCTCCGGGTCCGTGAGCTAAATCACTCCCTATTTGCAAAATAGTGTACTATATGCACTTTGAACAATTTTATTTGAGTGTCAGAATTATGTGTATGAAAAAAAATCCCTCAGTGCAAAGAAGAAAGTAGTGTTTTACAACACTTTTTCAGAAACGTCAAAAATCTTAATTTACTGCTCACTAAAGACTGAAGAAGTCAGTGTAAAACCTCACAGGGACACAGTCCAGATCACAGGAACTCTTCTTTGGCTCATTTTAACAAAAACAAGAATCTGTTCTGTCCTGAACAGGTCAGGTCGTAAATTTGAGCCACTCGGCCTTGAACCTTTTTCTTCCTCATTATTCTCTTCATGACCCCTCGGCCCTGATGCAACAGCAGCAGCTACTAGTTGAGCCGACCTCCTGCCTGGATGTCACTCAGCTCTCCACGCAGCAAAGAGCACCCAGCGGTGAACCTCACTCCAAACAGTATTTTAACACACTGTGTCAGCCGTGTCAGCAGTTCATTAGATCCACAGGCACCGTGCCAAACTCTTATCCGCTTTCACACATTTATGATGCATGCATTTACCATATGGATGACGAGCGAGATGTATACTCTTATAAATCCCTGCATTTGTATCGATGACCTCAGGAGCCATGAGAATTTGCTCACTCGCATGTCTGACCCCGTCCTGTGATGACTTAAAAATCATATGCCTGTGTGTCCTGTGAAAATATCCTAATTGCACTGCATTCAATGCACTAATTAGATGGTCCAAATTGTGTGAGAGTGAGGGGGAGGGTGGGAGGAATGTGATGTCAATGTGTACCAGACTTGTCCCCTGTAACCGGTGCCCATATGGCAGTGTCATAAGTCAAGCTGACGGGTCAGTATTAAAGGCAAGTAAATAAAGCTACTGGAGAGTCTACCATTTCAGCTCATCAGCAGCCATTAATAAGACACAAATATCATTAGCCGCCTACAAATGCCATCAAGCTAGTGCAGGGAGTGGGAGAGAGAGAGAGAGAGAGAGAGAGAGAGAGAGAGGGAGGGAGAAAGAAGTTGGAGATGAAGAAACAAGATACAGAAAGTGTTTGTATGTTACTCTCAGTTTGCACAAGCTGTTAAAAATGGACACGTCTTGAGTGCACATTTAAAAACTGAACTCTTTCACTTATTCAACCGAGCGACACAGGAAACTTTTTCAAAAAGCTCGTGGTGGCTTTCATAAAGTTGGCCAGCAGGAGGGAGAGAATCTGACGTCTCTATCCAAAAATCAGATGTGATTTCAAAAACGAAAGTATTATTTATTTGTCAGGCTTTGAGTTTGTGTTTGAGCTACTGCTACACTGACAGGTGAGCTTTCTAACTCCCCAGGGTGCCCGAGGGCACGGCAGAAGAATGTGTTACTGCAAAAATCAATAAGCAAACATGAAAGCACCGTGCCCACACACAAACACATAATTACCCCATGTGGGAGTCAAAACCTTTCTAAACCGCATGTCCCATTTCTAGCCAAAACAAAGTCTTGCAAAACCACAAAACACACTAAGCTGCGTGGGTCCAGGCTCCAGACATTCGACATGTCTCAACGAAACCTGATCCACTGTGAACTGCATCATCTTTGTCGCAATTTTTGAAGAAGCAATATGTTATGCAAACAATGCAGGTGGAGGTGGATCAGCTTAAGCAAGGACGGAAAATACCGTGGATTTCCAGCGTGGGAGTAAAGGTCTGACTGTTTTGAGTATGTTAAAACCTACAGGAGATACTGAATGTAAACAAAGCATTTGTTGATTCACAAGAAAACTCCACAGGGCGCCTTTAAGTTTGCACTGCTGCAAAAGTAGGTTTGAAAACGTTTCAACAGACTTCCATATCTTTGATTCAATAAAGAATAGGGAGCTCTTCACCTTCAAACTAGTCATTTCCACTGAAACAGGGTATCCTTTACCCATCGAAACCGCCTTAATGGGCACCAGTAATCCTCTGCTTAGGCCACAGCTTAAAGGGGTGGGGGTGGGGGGCAACTAGAGCAAAACGTGTGGAGGCCCACCAAGTCTGATCTGAAAACTTCCAGAAAAGGAGACGCTCCTTGCGCCCGGGCGTCCCAGGAATGTTTCAATAAGCCCCGAACACGAGATGTGTGATATATGCGGCCGGCTCGAGGAAGAAAAAGCAGGAGGAGAGGATGAAAAGACAAGAGGCACTCGTTTAATTAGCTCGCTCACCCTCCGACATGCTCTTCTGGATGCAAGGTTAATGGGTTGTATGTCTATAGAAAGCGAGACATGGAGCAGAGTGTTGTACTGGGGAAGAGATGTCATGCCGAAGTTGTTAACCATGAACCCTGAAAAGTATCATGAGAATTCAACATACATTGGCCATGTAGTAAGCAGTGACTACCAGACCAAATCAATTACTTTAGTCCAAATCTTAAGTGTATGGAGGAAGCAGCCCGAATAACCCCAACTGGGATTAAGTGTTCCTCATGTGTGTCGTGGCCTCAGGAAAGGAAAACCGAGGGTTAAGACTCTCCCACCAGACTTCTGAGAAGCATCTCTTTTAGGGGAATGGTACCCCATGTTCCCTGACCTCGCCACAAATTAATTCAACAAACAAAAGAAGGAAAATAGCAACAAAAAAACAGAAACCAGATGTGTATGGATGCGAACAACAGCTGTAATCATTTGAATCTCTCTACCAAATACTTACAGTTGTTTTAAATACCACTAGTTTCATAGACATAGTTTTACTTTGAAAAGCACCTTAGTTTTACTGTTTGTTGTTTTGAACATGGAAATATTTGAACATTTCCAGTGAGGACCTCTTTTTTAGGGTTCTTGAAATTTAAGACCTTACAAATTTGCTTTAATAAGGATTTTTTTTTTTTTTTTTTTAATACTGGACATTTTAATAAATTGGGGTTTTGAAATGAATCAAAACTTATTACTTATTAAAAAAAACAACTGTAGTAAAAAATTTCAAGGAGCAGAATCCAAACCACATAAATTCACATTGATTTGGTTTTTAATGTAAAAATATTTCATGCTATAAATTCTGTGGCATTTACAACTAATCTCAATATTCAACAGATTCAATGTCACAATTATGTGTTAAGTTGCTTGTAAGATTCTAATTATTATGGCATCAATAAACGTGTTGCATCTGAGAACTGCAATTTTAACCACACAGCTCTGAATTATTTCAATCTTTCAAATATGAAGGATGACATAAGTACATTGTCATTAAAGAAGCCTGATCTCATTAGTGGTTTGACAAATGTGAAAGGAGAAATATCTGCACCTTTAAATTAAGCAGGTAAAGAGCAGTTAAAGAAACAAAATACTACTTCATGTAAGATTTATTTTCACTCATGTTTACATCTTTCTGAATCTCCGTCCAAATACGTAGCTCCAACCTCTGTATGGCCTTGAAAATTGATTTAAAATGACATTTATGTGAAGGACAGGAACATTGAGAATGGCCTGTTCAAACTTTTACTGCTACCTTTAAACCGGTGAGGTTCGTCAAAACAGGCGGACGTCTGTGTGTTCAGAGGGCGAGGACACACATTTTAGCTTCATTTTGAAAAGTGGCACTAAAAGACAAGTTTAATGGTTTTGGACACTTCCGTCACTGCGTTAGCATGGGAACGTCCCGGACAGACAATTTGTAGCTGACAGCAGACGGCAGGTTTGGCTGTCTGCCAGCTTCCTGTGTATGTCTTTTACCTTCCTGCTTGAAGGGATTCTGGTGTTTTTTTTAACTCGGCGTTCCTATATATGGATGGCGGTATGAAGGCTAAGAATAAGTAACACACTTCAGACAATAGCGAAGTAAGTTCATGGAGTTGAATCCCAAAAAAAGAGGCCAATCAAATCTGAACAAAAGAAAGAAGCCGAGTTACGCAAGTGATGCAATAAAGAAGATTAACAGATGCTACATACATAAGCTACTGTCGCTGAGGTGAAACAGCAGAAACAAATCATGTGCAGACAGAAGAGCAAAACCTCTGATAGACCTTTGACCCACTTGCTGCTGGAGAGGCAGGACAAGAAAGCAAATGAAAGTCAGTCTGTTGTTATCAGCTCCTTTGATGTGTAATACAAACTGGGCTCATTTTGGAAGAGATCAAGAGGAGGCCACGTGGCTCCTGAGGACCCACCTGTTGGTCCGGACATGCTACTGTTAGCGGCACTACAACGGATTAGCAGTGAACTCCAAACAGCCTAAGAGCCTGAATATACACAAACACGGACAACTGAGGACACAATGGACGCGTAGTAGCTCTGTTTACTTTCTGGAGAGCGTTTAGGAGGACGTGTTCATCTCTTCTCCTTTTAGCTTTTATTTGGCCTCCACCAACTCCTGTTGAAAATATCTGGCTCTTTAGCTGCTGAAAGCTCCACTATGTTCACAAGGTAGTCGCTAACTTTGTCTGTGTACTGTTAGTGTTTAGGGCGATTTAGCTGGACAATCTGGAGACAATGCTGACGAGAGCAGCGATGGTGAACCAAAACAAAGAGCTAAAAGATGCTGAAATGCTTCACAAAGCTGTGTTGGGTGATAATTATTTGTAGGTTCTTCACAATGAGCAACTCACTTCACATTACACACATTTATTTGACAGTGTTAATATAAAAATATGATAACACTTATATTGACTTATTCAACATTAACTAGTTGCATGTATATAAGTAGCATACTGGCTCTTTATTAGTAAAGCACTTGTTAATGCCTTATTCTAGGGTTATTCAGGATTAGCTTTAGGTTATTAAGATCATAATTCATGTACAACTTACTTACTATCAATAAGCAGTAATTTGGAGGTTATTGAGGGAAAACTCTCAGTTAATCGCCTCATACTTGTTGAATATGGTCATGTAGAATAACACGTAATGTAAACTTAATCTATTCTCATTGTGTTTGTTCTCGACATGTATATGAGTTTGTTGTGAGCACGGGTCAGAGCGCGAACGTTGGAAGAGACAGACTGGAGAGGGGACAGCATACCAAAGAAATCCACACCGCTCTTTGCCCCTCTTGCCCAGGCCACCACATCACGTGCCCTGTGCCAAGGGAAAGTCCCTGAAATCAGAGGGGACGGCTCCTCGTGTCCAACATCTAACTTTAAATCCCACTTAAATATATACTGTGTATAGATCTGAATGGAGAATCTGTAGATAAAACATCTCTTGGCTTGCTGTGTCGCTAAAATGTGACATCTAACTACACAGTAGCTGATATCCACAAAAAGAGATTGAACTAAAAATATATATTTAAGCTCACAACATCAAAAATGTAAGATTTTGCTTGCAGCACTGAGAAAACAACAGCTTCAGTGAACGCGTGTGATTAGGCAGGAAATGACATGCAAAGCGACAAAGCCATGGTGACAATTTTAGGCGTCTGTGAAGGGCACGACACTGGCTTCTTCCTGTGTTAAGGTGTTGAGTATTATCACAAAAGGACGTCGCTCTCATCACAGGACAAGGCTGAATGTCTTTTATGTCTGTGTATTTTATTCTACAAACATGCAGAGCTAGAACGGTGGATTTTGTTCTGTGTTTTTTGGATGCAACTAGTAGTGATTGTTGATGTTGTTTATAAAAAGTTAAAAACTGTGAAAAATGGGCATCAAAGCTGACATGACATCTTCAAAAGGCTTGTTTTCACCAACCAATGACGAATCTCATTTTCAATCAATGTAATCAATGGCATAAACCAGAGAAAAGGAGCAGATTCTCACATTTGAGGAGCACAAAAACGGCAAATGCTAAGCTTTAAAAATGACTTGAACAATCATCAAATTAGTGCCTTTTCTGCTAACTATTTCATCAACAAACCGGCTCAGCACTGCTATGTTTCCAGCCAAATACAGAGGAAGTGAGAAAGAAAAAAGGAACCTATGCCATTTTTTTCTGCATATGTTTGTGCATCCACATCTCATGTATGTTTTTCTGCTTTTTTTTTTTACTATCATGTAATGTTGCCAGCTTGTGCGTATCCATCACCAGTGGCTCACCCAGCTAAGCTCCCTGCATTGCCAGCTCGGGGGATCAACACCTTAAAGTGTGGCCGAGCCGGACAACAATAGCCCCCTCTGGACCGTTTGAGGGCAGACAGTTCTGCTACTGTAGGTCACTCGCAGAGGGAAGCACTGTCCAGCTGAGTACAGTGACCTACATCCCTGACTTTCTGCATGAGTGAATCAGCTTACTGGCTGCTGGTGTTGTCCTCTTGTGAATGAATTATCTGCAACGTGTGCATTAGGAATTTAAGTTTGTGTTTGAGGAGAAATGATGCTCATAATCATAAACAGGAATTTTGAATTATGTCATTAGGAGATATTGAAAAAAGAAACAGATGCATTTGGACAAAGGGAAAAAAAGAACAACAGTCGCTCAAACCAACTTAATAATGCTGACATGATTCACGTCATTGATCGTCTCAGTGCTTGCTGGTGACTTCAAATCCAATCTCCGTTCTCCGCCAGTAGGCACAGAGGAGTAAAACAATAAATACAGCCACTATCTCCCAGTTTAAAATCAGACTGGTCTCAGTAATAACAAGACACACTCTGAACCCGTTGCGTCAGTGTCAGCGCCAGGTCAGCAGCAGCAACAATGGGGAGCATGATGGAAAATGCAAATGGAAAACTTCGGCAGTGGCTTTATAAATACACCGGGGGGGAAGTCTGTTCTGATTGGTGACCGGCTTCATTGGTTGGATCACAACCCTAAAGCCCCTCATTGAGATGGGCAGCTGTCCACTTTTGGGGTAAGCCAACTGGGCGACAGCAGCGGCGACAGCAGCGGCGCCAGTGCGGCGATGCAATGGCGGCCGATCGTTTGAGGTTATTAGTGATCTATAACTGGACCCGTGCTCTCTATTGACAGATGGATTTTGCTTTACAGCAGTGTTCATTGATTTTTTTTCGGCCACTTGGGTGCAGCAGAAACAAGCTGTAAACACAACACTGACATATTATCAACTTATTATATAAAGTTGATATGGGAGATGTCATAGCAAAGAGTGGCCTATTTACTCATCAAGCAGATACGGAGCAGCGTCAGCATTCATTTTAAGTTGTGTTTCTGGCCACTGAGTGACAGCATATTTAATATTCTCTCTTCTTTTAGCTCTGTTTTGGTCCCCACCAACACACACACATTGATCCATTGTGGTTATAAAAATATGTACCATTGCAGCTTTAAGTAAAGAAATGTCCACATATTTTGAAAAGGTCAGTTTAGTTTAAATGCATTTAACTCCTTAATATAGTAGCAGGGTTAGTTGCAGAGTTTTGGTGAAGTCTGACTCCTGAATGACAAAGTCATTCTTTCTCGGCTCATGAAGAACCCTTGAGAACAGTCTGTTCTCGTCAGGGAAAGGAAACAGCTCTGCCTGTTGAGCTCTACACCACAGACCCAGGACATTATGACTCACTCCACGTTCACTCTGACACTCTGTCACTTTTAGCCCCCAGAGCGAACCCAAAACTGGCTCCGAGGCTCCGGCACCACAGTAAGAAAGAAAGCCTGGCTTCCCTCGAGCGCGCGCGTGTGTGTGTGTGTGTGTGTTAGTTTGATAGAACAGTGGCCGGCCTGCAGCGACGGAAGTATCACAAAATGCAAATTCCTATGCTCCCTGCAGTACTTAAGCAAGCACTGGCGAGATAGGTAAATCCTGAACCTCCTATCCAAACAAATCCCTTTATTAATGTCTGCTCTGAGATAGCCAATGTCACCTCTGATTTAGCTGCACGAACACAGCAATACTCAGTCAATTCTCTCCAAAGCTTTGCATGAAATCTTTGAGTCTGTGACAAGCAATGTGTGAGAACGACCCGCTCCTGTTTTCTTTACTGCATTTGACTGTGTGTAATTTAACCTACAGCAGCCACTTTCCACATCTGTAAGTTATGTAAAGCTTATGCTAAATGGGGACCTGTATCTGAGACAACTATCGGCCAGCAGGCACATTACTTGAGAACTGGATGTTCCTTGCAGCCAGAGGGAAGGGCTTTGTTTGTTGAAACGCCAAACAAGCTAAACACACACCACCATTAAAACAGGGGAAGACCACGTTCACATCGCCACTTAACACATCCCCTTAGCCAATCTTCTTTAAGCATGTTTTGCTGATTGTGTAAAATTACTACCCTGTGAGATGATTAATGATTCCCATTGTTTGCTTCTGCTCTGAATTTGGCCCATATTTTTTTTTAAAAACCCTCAATTTAATGCATACTGCAGTGCATGCAAGTGGATTTACAATAAACCAGGAACCCTACGTGACTTAAAAGGCCCACAATGAGGAACAAAGACCTGAGAGATGTCAGACTACTTCAGCTCAGACAGACTGTGAAATGAGATGAACACCAGCACAAAAACAACTCAACACCGTGACATTCAATTCAAATCATGTGCAACTAGTTATCTGCAACACCGACATCAATAACGGCTTCTGATTCATCTTTGTCTTTTTTCCAAGATAAAGGAAGTTCCTGAAAGACAAAAAAAAAAAGTCGGCCATTTTCTATTTTCAAATTACATACCTCTTCTGGACCCTGATAAAGATAAGGATGACAGCTAGTTGCGGTTATTATATATTATTTGTATGATTTGTAAAGTATACAACATGATAATCTGCACAAAGAAAATCTTAAACTATATTGGTGTTAAATCTAATATTTCACATCCAAATTTCTACACTCTTCAGACCTAGGAGGAAATTCTGACTCAACTAATTTCTCATCAAAAAGTGACAGCCGCTCACAAATTGCACACTTATGTAATCACCCTCCTGCACCATCCCCTGCTTTACTTCTGAAACTAAATTCCAGCTCCCCTTAAACTCTGGCCTGGTCTTTGAAGATCCTAAATCACAAGGGAGCGGCCTGACCCACCAAATGTTAAACCCCCACCCCCCACCAGGTCTCACCCCCTGACCACTCACAGCTAAATGGCAGCTTTGAACCCTCAACTGCTTCAATAACAACAGTGTCTCTAACTTCATTTAACAGGGTGTGTGTGTGGCGGTAACAGGCTCAAACTGAAGTACACGTATGCGCAAATACACCTGCGGGCAAAAACAGTCATTCACAAAGACAAGCGTCACTCAAAAATGTTATGTAATTTCTGAATGTGCAAACATCCTTGAGTAAGTGTTACTAGACATAGAGGGAATGAATCATACAACATCGATTCCAAAAAAATTGGGAAACTGTGTAAAACATAAATAAAGCAGAATGTGATCATTTGCAAGCAAACTGTATATATAAAGTGCTGCTGAGCCCAAGTACTAATCTCCTTTATACAATCATATGTTTGACAAAGTGTTGAACCTCTCTCCATCCTCGCTTGTGAACGACTGAGTCTTTCCAGGATGAACCTTTCATACCCAATCATGATCCTATCACCTGTTACCAATGAACCTGTTTACCTGTGGACTGATCCAAACAGGTGTTTCTGGATCAGTCCACAACTTTCACAGTCTTTTGTTGCTCCTGTCCCAACTTGTTAGAAATGTGTTGCTGCCATCAAATTCAGAATAAGTTGATGAGGTTAAACATTAAATATATTGTCTTTGTACTGTTGTTACTTCAATATATGTCAAAAGGGATTATTATAACATTCTGCTATATTTATGTTTTGCACAGCCTCCCAACTTTTTAAGACCTGGGGTTGCATCATTAAAGCCACACAATCTAACATTTGATGAACAGCGGCCACCAGGGCTAAATAATAATGCTACATGCTAAACTAATTTGGCTAAAATGCTAATCTATAGCAACAATAGCACAAGTGGAGAAGAGGCCGCAAACATTTACCTAAAGTAAGCAATGATGCATTTTGTTCCCTATGAATTCAACTGTGCATTTGTAAAAGGAACAACATGTTCTTATTCTCTCAAACGTTAAATAGTTGCTGTTTTAAAGCTTTAAAACTGACCTGCTTTAAAGGAGATTTGAAAATGAAAAATGAAACCTTAAAGCCTGTTAAGAACATTTACGTACATCATAGCAACACAAACACAATTCAAGATTTACTTAGGCAGCTGTTAATCTAGAAAGGAAACTCAGCATATACAGGAGCTACATGAAACACACACACACACATACACTGAGAGAGAGAGAGAGAGAGACTTGTGTTTTCCTCTCCTGACGCCAAGACCAGTGAAAAAGCAGCTGACCTTTCCAGGGAGCCGGCTGGGAAATGGGTAACGCTGCGGTCATGTTTACTGACACTGTATTAAGTCACCACTATCTCCACTACACTTCATTGTTCGCAGGGAGAGAGAGCTGACATCGGCCCCTGGTCCATCTTTACACTGTCCAGCCTCTGTTGTGGAAATGTGCAAGTGTGCTTTGGCCTTATTAATCAATATACTGTATACCTCTGGTTTATTATTAGGAGCTGCTCAATGCTTGTAAAAAGACAGTCATGAATGCTTAACAGCTGCCCGGGACAAGGTTTATTACTTTCTCCAGTAACAGACAGGCAGGGGTGGATGAGTTCGGCGAACATGAATGTATAGATGAGTCTATAGGCGTCCATTTTCAAGGCTTCAGCTCTTCATTGTGTTCTGTCAATAATGGCTGTATAACAGAACTCATTTAGTATTTGTGCAAACAGCCCGAAGTGCAAAGAGTCAAAAAATAAACGTTTGAAATTTACATTTTAAAATGTTCCTCTATGGGAAAAAAATGAATGCTAATATTTGCATCAGTGACACCTTCTTTGACTCATCCTTGACAATCTGCCTGTGAGAGTATGTGAGTGGATGAAAGTGAAGGATATTTGCTGCAGGAAAATGTCACTAATACACTTGTAAATGTAAAAAACTAGGATGTGCATTGAGCTTGAGGGTTCATCGTTGTCCTTAGTGTGACAAAAAAAAATGTCAAGCTGCAAATTGTCTGGAGCTTTCAGCCACATTTGGTGGCCTTCAACAGTGGGTGGAGCTTGGGCACCATCTCCATCACAACTGAGCAAACCTCAAATTCTGATGAAGGCCATTAAATGTGGCTGAAAGATCCAATAAAGATTTTTGTCAAATAAGACTTTAAGGAGGAGTTTGACATTTTTTGCCATGTTTTCATTGTTTTACCGTTTATTTCATAGGCTGAACCTGGTGTTAGCATGTTGCACTGCTAATGTGGCTACCCACACAGGCTGAGGTGATGTTGGGCTAATGTAACATTGAGGGACAGTCAAGAGAAACTGTGCAAAAGGGTAAGTCCAGTATTTTTAAACCAGGAACAAAATATTTTTACATACAAAAGTTTTGGAATTGATCCAGTAGATCACCTCAGACAGCAGCTGTGAAACAGGCTGCAATAGCTGCAACATAATCCTGGTGGGAAACTTCCTCTGTCAAAGTATGTTCATTAAAAGTGCTTGTTTTTGCCACCAACAGGCTCAGATTGTTATTATACGTGTCTGACAACATTATGGAAAGGATCCCCACAGAGACAGAGCTTTTTTTTTTTTTTTTTAAAAGAGTAAGATCCTTTTTGTTTAACCAGAAACAGCCGTTATATCACTCTTCTCAAGCCACCAGACTCCATGGACAAAACCAGTAATTTTACCTCAATGTAAAACACACAAGTCTTTCCACTGTCTCAACAATCGCCAGCTCTGGTTTGGTGGAAATGAAGCCTTGACTTTACTTGCTGTTGTACGGATGCCCGTTCATGTGTGTATGTGTGTTTCAGACAGAGGGTGAACAGAGGTGCTGCTGCAATGTACAGTATGAGAACAATAATGTGTCTTTGGAACATTAAAGCGTGCCAACCTGTCCTAGTCAACCCCCCCAAATACAAGTATGAATCTGAAAATGAGCAGAATATGGCCTCTTTAAATTGTAGCTTGTGCTTGCGGCTGTTTTCTTTGAAGCTTAGTTAATAGAGACATCAAAGTTATAACAAACTGTCCAGTGCATGAAAAGAAGTAAAAAGCTTAAAGCAGAACCATAAACAAATCTCTGCAGGATTATCTGGAGAGATTAGCAAGAATGTCTTTATGAAAATATTTATATGAATGTCCACTCCAGTTACTTATCCAACAGTTATTACAGTTATCCTTGAGTACTGTTTGACCTTAGTGTACAGACACTTTCAATTACACTGTCTCTGTTACTGACAAGGACTGAAGTGGTCTTGAGTGGTTTTCATAGTAAAAACCAAAGAACTCAAAGAAAGCGAATATAATCTACATCTTAAGTAAGATAACATAACACTAACAGACTGACATATAAACATACATATTTACACTTATATGTCAACTATGTCTTTATATACACAATCATTTGTCTGTTGATCTGTTCTGATGTTTGCATCCTGAAGCTGCCTCGTCTATTTGTTTGTTAACTTGTTATAACCTAAATGAAACCAAATTCTCAAAATATAAACCAGGAACTAGCTCAATGCCTCATACACAAAAACTTCAACCCATGTAACAATGTTTACCTGCATTGTTAAATAATCAAACATATAAAAAAATAGAAGAAGAGAAACGTTTTTCTCTCCTTGCTTCCACCTTTGTTTAACTTTGTCGATTACGGCACCTGACATGTACAAAGGCTTGTTAAACTAGAAAGTGATCAATATTGACTGGTTAAAACACATGCAAATAGATGGAAATCCTCCTCTCATTAGGTTATGTCAATAGCAGCAGAGGTGGGGGGGGTCACCTGTGGCCTTCTGGCAATGATCAGCAAAACACCTACTCATGTAAACAGAGAGCATTTATGTGGGCTTCCTCTATGAGAACAAACCTGTCATAGAATAATTCATGGATTTATCTCTTAAGATGTGCAGCTTTACCCTCCAGCACATCCTCAGTGACACATTAAGGGCACCATTACAGTAAATACTCGTGCCCTCTGTTAGGAAAGAGCCTGCATTCCTGTCATGTCATGCATTCCTCAGCAACGTACAGAGGAGGAGAGAGGAGGAGGGAAAAAGGTGAATGTCGACGTGAAATGCATCACTTTCCATCAGAGCCCCTGCACAGAGGCTTCCCCCAAGAAAGCCACTGGGGATAAGGAGAAGATGAGGGGGTGGATGAGTAATACTGTGCATGCATGTAGATGAATTGGACTGTGAGACACACACTTGTGCATGACATGGATTATTGCTTACCTGTGGTGGCCACATTTGCAGCATCAGATGGTTGGCTGGGTAGATCATTCGAGTAAGTGCACTCCAAGCCCAGTACCGCATAGATGACGAGTCCACGTAGCAATACATTCAAAACCTTGTGGGTGAAACTCATGGTGGACAAATGAGGTGAAAATCTAGTCTTTTGTATCCGGAGACTGGAAGTAGGGGATGAGGGGGTTTAAAGCACAGAGGAGGGGGGGCAATCCCAAAAATATGATATAGTTTCACACAGCAATAAGCAGTCAAAAATAAATAAATAATCAGTCTTTTTAAGCAGAAGTAGAAATGTGTGGTGTCACCTGCAAAAATGCACCAAGTTAACACACACACACACAAAAAAAATCCTGCAGCAGACTAGTTTGCAAACCTACCGGCTAACAGCTACAACAGGAGCACAAAACCTGACAGGAGCGTGAAAAATACCCACGAAATAATAGTTCATGGTGAGTCAACGACGAGACAAACTACTTTGAAAGAAGACCCCCTTTTTAGGAAAAAAAAACTCTAACAGCCTCTAATGGCTTTACTGGCTGTTTCAGAGGGGTGACCGCTGCGAGCTACATGCCAGACCCCCATTTAGAATTCCATCAATTTAAGAAAAAATTAAGCTAACAAAAACAGCTAAGGAGCAAAAGCACATGCAGCCTGTATGAAGGAATTTCCAGGTCCAAAAACAAAAACAGGAGACAAAAATATAGCTATAAATAAAATCAAGTGCTGTATTAAATCCTCACGTCGGCCTGTGAGTTGGAAGAAAATAGTCTGTGTACTTCCACGTACAGTATACAAACACCAGCTTCAGCATATTGGGATTCACAATGTCAATAGATCTTCATGCCAAAGTAGAAAATCCAAAAAAAAGAAAATGGCTTCTTCTTCTTCTTCTCTCCTCTAATCCGTCTGAGATCGAGCGACATCCACTTTCTAAATGAAGTTTTTTTTTTAAGTCAGCTTCTCATGGCTGGCTGTGATACTGTATCCCTCCTGTCATATTAGCCGCAGCTCGCCGGCTGATGCAGACCGGGGAGGGAGAGGGAAGAGCGGGGCGGAAGTCGGTATGCAAAACGGCTTGACATCAGGAGGAGGTGGGAGGAGGTGGAGGAGGAGGAGGGATCCGGACTTTAATCTGGTCCTTGATTCTGCAGCGTGCACGGAAACCATCGGTTGGGTTTGTTGTTGTTTTTGGAGGAATTCAACCGGGGCTCGCTTCCATGCTAACCCGGGTTTAGCGCAGTGGTGGCCGGCGTTGATCCTCACATCCGCCGGGTGTTTTTAACCCAGCTGAGAGGCTTCTTGAAGCGGCTCCACCACAGATGAATCCTCCTCAGAAACTAGTTTTTTTTTCCTGTCATGGTGTCTCGGAGAATAAAAGCCGCTTCATTGTTCTTCACGCCGTGCAAGTTTTCCTCCCGGCGGAGCGCTCTCATTGGCTGGAGTGTCCCAACATGGCAGAGCCTGATTGGCTGGTTCGGACACTCGCTTCCTGTTTTTTGAAGATGCTCATCGCGGGAAATGAAGTCGTGTTAAAGGATCATGTCGGTGTTTTTTGGAGCAATTCTGTTTATTAAGCCATGTTTTAAATATTAACAATAATAATAATAATAAATGTCCCCACCCATCCCCATACTACTACTGATAATAACAACATTTATAATTCATTATTAAGTTGTTATTAAGATGTTATTATTACCAAGTGAAAACACAAAAGCACCCACATTCATCCATCTTTTATTTTGATGTCTTTGTTGACTAATTTTGTTGGTTTGATAATGTGTAATATGAGTGTATTATAAGGAATAATCAAAAATGACTTGTGTCAATGTAAAGAATCTATTTGAGTTGGACTTAAATGTAAATATCTATGATTTTGGCCAAAAAAAAAAGGATTGGGAACAGGAATTTGACTGAAAAGGTCAAGGTCCAATTAAAATCTTTTTCTTCTAAAAAATAAAAATGTTAGTAAGTGGACCTTGAGTTTGGTCAAACTGCTCTTTCTAAAGTCAAGAATCAACCTCGACGTTTATCCAAACATGGCCAGGTTTTCCTTCAAAACCAGGGTTTCCCACAGTGGTTGCCTCTAGTCTTTCAGAGCCATCCCATGCAAATCTGGTAGAGGCTCATTTCAATATTAGGTTATTTGCTTCCGTGTGTTAAAATAACACTCGACGTTTCCATGTAAAGGCATCAACAAATACAAAGAAGGCCACAGGATGGAAGAAGATTTTGTCAGTGGAACATTAGTCAGTGAAAATGAAAATACAGTAGTGAACATCTTTTTCAGGAAAATGTTTTCCCCAGAAAACTCCTGCCTTCAGAGACCCTGTGTAGACAGCACTGATTAAAACAGCACATCTGTTCCAAGAGCTGGACCAGGAAAAAATGAGGCAACATTACTTACAGTAAAGAGTCAACCTTATTACAGACTCCAGCTTCAGATGACATTACATCTGGCTTATTACATGTTCAAGTGTCCTGGTCTGGGATCACTCACTGAAACAACCTGCCCAACGTTCTTACACTTTTCCTAACATACTTTTTCTTTACATCGACTTGTTGCGTTGCTGTTGTGCTATGTTTGAAACAAGCTTCTCTTTATCCTGTTTAGCTTGTTTCATGTTGCTGCATCCTGAACAACTTGGATTTTTACTCTCACTGTTTCTTATTATTATTTTTAAATTTTGGTTGCAATGAAGATGAAACATTTTCACAAAGTGTAGCATAAATTGAAGGATTTTATTTGAATCTTGTCCTGATATTTTCAAATAATCTTCTTTTGATCAAGTATATCTTTAAAAATGTTTTGTTAGAACACTATTGTATGTACAAGTATTCAGTTGTAATCAGCAATCACCAATTTGATATGGTTGAAAATCTATCCTCATAGCTCTTGTGTCATTTTATATCATCAGTACATCAGGACACGAAGCGGGAACATCAAGCAATGTGCTGCTGTCCAAACACTCATTAAGGTCAGTGTACTCGATACTGCCTTCAACCTCAGAGTGTTGATGGACAGTAAGCACATCTCCCTGCAATGCAACACATCAGCCACCAGGAGGGACCTACACAGCAGGTAATAGTTGTCTCAGGAGGAACAGAGTTCTGGAGGGAGGGGGGATGATAAAAGCCGTGGGAGTCCTAGTAAACAGGTGGCAGATGTAGCAGGAACCAGGAGAGAGACGAAAGGGAAGAACAGCATAATTCGATACGAGCCCGCAGAGGGGGCAGCAGGGAGGAAGGCAGCCAACAACGAGGGAGGAATAGAGCAGATGCTACATGTGGGGGGAGGAGGAGGTGGAGGGAGGGTGGCAGACGGTCAAGTCCCTCAATGCTGCTATGTGCCATTTACTCTTTCTGCCTTCTCTTGAAATGCCTATGGTGAGCTTCCAAAATACAGTACAGCCTGTCCAAACATTTACCCTGTCACACAAACTATTCAATTAAGGAAAGATCAGACGGTGACATACTGAGGCGAGACTTGACTAGTTCTCAGACACTTCAAGGTCTAAGTCTTTTAAGGTTTTACACAAAAACCCAGCAGAAGCAATTCAACAAAACTTCATTTAATTAAAAAAAAAGTGTTATTTGAGGTCACAATAGCATTAAAATGTGTTGGATGAAAAGCACTGACTGACAAAGAATACTGTTATATAAATTATTTGATTGCATTCAAATCAAAGGTGACATACACTGCATTTAAAAAAAACTGTACAAAATAGGTGAATACATTCAGGAATTAAATGCATAATTTAAAAATGAAAAACAAGCATAAAATGTGCGTAATAAAGTTCAATAAATACTGGCACTGGAGGTGCTAAATGTCCCTTAAGAGTGCAGTTATACGCGATTTCTTCATAAATACTATAAATGATGTGCATACACAGCAGCTTCTAATCATACAAGTTACTATTAATCCAGTTCGTGTCTTTTGACTATTCCTTTCAACACGCTGGCTAATGCCTCCAATCTCCTCCTTCATCAGCAACAGCATTATCTAATAGTGTTATAAGAAGCAGGAGCTACAGAGCAGGATAAATTGTGGTGGCTAATTAACACTTCATTAGCCAAGCTTGGAGACGTCTCTGTTGTTCTCTCTGTACCGCAATACAATTACTGCTCCGTGCAACTCATCGCCTAATGAGCTTCTCAGCTGATCCAAGCACTGCTGCGAGTATCGTCTTTCCTGCAGAGCATATGGCTTAAGGAGTTTATGTTTAACCTTACTGGTCTGGAGGCTATAATTACATACTGTATAATATCTACTAACTTGATACAGAGGATTCACTATCCATGCTAAAGAGCGGTTTGGCTTTTTTGCTTGAACCAGTGCAAGATGAAGGGAATAATGTCTGTGTTCATTATTTCTTGATATGTCACACTGTAGCCTGGTGTTTCTTGATGGATGATTAATAGTGTTGATGTGGGTATGGCATTGCAAAGTGGCATTTTTGTAGTCATCCTCCAAGTGGTGTGTGCGTACCACGACTCGTACACTGTAGTTTTCCGTGCTCCTCAGATGGCGGTGGCGAACAGAAAGATCTGGATGAGCGGTATGACCTTCAGGGTTGAAAGGTCGGCGAGGACAGCCTGCAGTGTGTGTGTCAAACAAAACAAAAATAAGATTTGTTGCCTTAAATTCACACCCCTCCTGACCAGATCAATCTTACCTTAGCCCACCAAGCCCACGAGAAGGGCTATAAAGCGCAGCCCCCTCCCCCCTGCTTCTTCTCAAGAGACATATTTCAAGATTTAAAAAAAGACCCACACAGAACGCCATGCATAATGATGATGCAGGATCCTTGGGAAGCGACAATCCTTGCTTAAGAGTACACCGCTCCCCACTCTGTCCTTTTGGGATCGGTGGGAGATTAAATTTAGGGACCCTATCATGTTTAGAGACTGGGTTTAATATTTCAACGCTGGGCCTGAGGTTCTAAATATAAGATGAGGAGCAGTATGTTATGATATCTTCTCTCGCTGCTGGGGCAGGTGGTAAATGAGCAAGCAAATAGTGCCGGCTAGCATCTTAGAGGAGCAGATCAGCCTGTCGCCCCGAGCGTCATATTGTAGTTTAACCCCATCACCTTCAGGGAGGGGAGAAGAGGGGGGAAAGGGGAGCAGGTGAGGCAAGTCATCGTATGGTTTACAGTCATATGATCGTGGGGTCACAGTGTGGGAGGGGTGCAGGCATGCACAAGAATTACATTACTGGTTACTGTAATAATGCAACGTGAGTGACAGTGCAGAAGCTAATAAAGGATGCACTCATTCAGCTGTTAGTTGTGCGCTACAGAGCATCTGTCCAACAGTGCTTAGGCTTTGTGAATGTTTGTTCCAGGTGTTGGGAGCAGTGGCGGGCTGGTGCACAGGGTGGGGTGAGGGGGTGGGGGTTCTTAAGTGTCCAGCCAGCCATTTTTTTCAGACATGTGCATGCAGAAGACTGGGTTACTGGTACTGGCTGCTCATCAACGGCTATTTACAGCCTTCCAGGGGTATGTGGGGGGCGGGCAGGGAGAGGACTGGAATCAGGGTTTCAGACACACACACACAGGAGTCTAATGTGAGACAGACGTACCTCAGCTGAGGCCAGTGACGTCACTTCCATCAGGTTCTCGGCGCGGAAGGCAAACACAGCTGCTGCTAGAACTGGAAGAGGAGGAGGTTTGTGTGAGGGGGGTATTAAGAGAGTGACGGACATAGAGAGGTGATAGAAGAGGAGGAGGAAAGAAGAGGAAAAAATGAAGGGTGGGGGTTAAGATAGATAAAGATAATGGGTTGGAATGAGAAAATGGAAGAAGAAGTGGCAGTCAGATTATAATAGTGTCTGTACAAATTTCAAGGCTGCTGCTGCAGAGTTAGCAGAGTGCAGCAACTCTTGTAAAGATGAATTTCTCCCATGGGGGATTAATAAAGTAATTCTTCTTACCCGCGACTACCTCCAGTGAGTCGTATCCCAGGATTCTGTCCCAGAGAAGAAGCAGCTGGTCAGTAGAGAGATAGCCAGAAAAGGCCCGGACCATCCACTTGAAGGCGATACGCAACCTGGGGACAAAAACATCTGTTTGTGTTGTTGACACATTAAAGAGGGCGTCAAGAGCTTGAGATCTACAAAGAGCAAATATAAAACCTTGAGAACTAATCAGGAGAATTCAGATGGAACACAAACCTCTTTAATTCATGATCATAAAGTCTATTATGACTCCACGAATGTGTTTAGTTTCCTTGACGGTGAAATTGTAATTCCAGTAATTCACCACAAGATGGCAGAAGCTCCTTGCAAGAATAAGATGTGTCTGTGCAGGGTCTATATGATTCCTAAAACAGCTAATCATGGAATCAAGTTTTAAGACCTAAGATGGAAATAGACAGAGCGAGAAAAGGCTTCTTTTAAGGCCAACTTGTCATCCTGTGTAAAGGATCGAGATGAATGTATGATTTCTATGGACCTGATAAGGCAGAAATGTTGTTATAAAGACAAGTGTACTGAACTTTCTTCATGAAGGTCAACTCTCTCAGATTTATCACTGCAGACAGGCACATATTCAAGACAAGAACAAGCACGTTTCCATGCTAATGCAATTTGCATGAGGACTGAAATCAATCTTATTGCAAAAAAAAATCCCAGAGCAGGTTTTTGTTTGCATGTAATTTCATGTTCAACATGTTAGTCAAAGGACATTCAGGACTTTAGGAAAGGTGTGTCCTGAATTACAATGAAAGAATACAGAATAGCAACACATGGACCATTGTCACATTGTAATTTTATGCTCTTCTGGCTCTCTCTCTCTTTTATTGTTATTTTGAGTAGATAAATAGTTAACGTCCATGGATGAATTACCCCCTTAAGCCAGTCATTCAATAGTGTTTGTACCCCACCTGACTGGAGAGCTACACAGGACCACAGAGACAGGAGGATGAAGCAGTGTGTACTCACGGCTGGGCCCCAATCTGTCGAAGGTGGTAGAAGAGCTGAGGCAGGTGGGTCTGGAGCAGCCGCTCAAACTGCAGGCACAAAGACACGATACCCTGCGGGAGCACATGTGCATAAGATATACAGACATAAACACTCAAGCAGAATATTTTGATCTTGACATTTGGCAACAGGGTAACAGTCTCATATAAAAAGAAGTGAGCTTACCGACTGAGAGGAGGAGATGGAGTGCAGTCTGAAGAAGTAGCGGATATACATTTCCCTGAATACACTGTACAGCTTGGATGGCTCGTTGTACAAGAAACACAAAGGTGCCACTGTGGGACAAGACACAAACACACACACACTCCCTGTTACAACCCCAGTTGGGACGCTGTGTAAAACATGAAAAAACAGAATGTGATCATTTGCTAATACAAAATCAATGAATTTCATGTTTGACCTCATCAACTTCATTGATTTTTGTAAATATCAGCTTATTCTGAATTTGATGGCAGCAACATGTTTCAAACAAGTTGGGACAGGAGCAACAAAAGACTGTGAAAGTTGTGGACTGATCCAAAAACACCTGTTTGGATCAGTCCACAGGTAAAACAGGTTCATTGGTAACAGGTGATAGTATCATGATTGGGTATGAAAGGTTCATCCTGGAAAGAGTCAGTCGTTCACAAGCGAGGATGGAGAGAGGTTCACCACTTTGTGAACACACGATTGGATAAAGGAGATTGTTACATGGGTTCAGGAACACTTTGTAAAACTGCTGTCAGTAAACACAGTTAATTTGTAAATGATTGCATCTTGCTCTTGCATGATTCCACCTGCAAGTTTAGTGTGAGATACGAACATTTAATTAAAATGTACTCACCATACATTGAAAACCCGTGAAAAGGGATTACACCTGTTCAAATGAGATTTTATAGTCAGTGCAGTTAATACATGAACATTTTTTTGTATTATCACTGTAGATGAGCGACAAATATTTCAGATAACATTTTGCAGATAACTGCAGATTTTGACGTTTAAAATTCTTTAAATGTAAAATATGTTGTGAATGTGAAGTTGCAGGCTCACCGTTGGGAGGATAAACAACAGCACACTCCTCATCTCCTACCTTCCCTGTTAGACAGACACACAGACATCAGTAACAAGGACCTACAAGGACCTAATTACTACTGTCATCTACTTGCGCCAGTATCTGTGTGCAGACACACTGTGTAAGGTCATCAGAGTGAAGAGGCACTCCTGTAAGTTCATGTGATGATGTGTGTGTCCTTGGTGAAGGGCGCATCGTCTCACCCTGGATGTAGGATTTGGGAGGAGTGGCACTGTTGTATTTGAAGTGATCCAAGACTGCGGTGTCCCGAGAGAAACACAGTAACACCTGGGAGCACACAGGTTTGGTATTAAACATGCACGCATGTGGATTTAGTTCCCAGTTGACAGATGATTGTACAGTGTAAAAGTACAAACAGTTGTAAAATGGCTAATACGTAAATCTACAACTTTGCCTCAATTAGTGTAAACAAATCAGTGAAGGGGCAAATAGTGCCCGCCTCTGTCTCCATCTATCTCTCCGCCGCTCGCCTGCAGCTCGAGCATACCTGCTCACCTTCGACTCTGCTCATCAAACACACAAACCTCTGTTTGTTTTCTGATTTCCTGGCTACTGGATGCTACACAATGGCAAGTGGTAATAGAGGAGTGATTCAACAGTGCATGTTTGAACTAGAAACCAATTCCGAGTCAGAAATGCCCAGCCGTGGGAATGACTGCTTATTTCACCCCTGATATGTCCTGTAGTATGTGAAAAAAACATGGACATGTCAACAAGGTTAAACATTTTATTTTCTTTAGCAGGTCTTTAATACACTTTTTTGGTTGAGGAACCAGTGATGACCTTGAGCAGCTCTCTTGAGTGTGATTTCTATTAAGCAGCACACCTGGAGCCAGCGCTTGAGGATGTTCTGCAGCAGACAGTAACGGAGCCTCGAGTGGCTGCTTGTTTCACAAAATGACCCTATAAGTGGGCGCTCTTTCCATCACAGTCCCATTTCTGTCTTTTTGAGAACCAATTTCATTTCCTGGCCACTTCAGATGAATTACATAAGGGAGGAAAAATAATCTGTCAGGGGAAAAAAGAAACCGGCAGCCATTTGTAAGAGACTACAAAAAACGACTGCAAATGAGGTTTATAGCAAGTGTCTCGGCTGCTTCCTGTATGACCTGTAGCTGCTGGGTACAAAAAAACAGGGTCATCTACCATCATACCTGAAGTGTTTTTGTCTGTTTATGATAGACATTTGTGAATACTGGGAGGTATTCTCTCAGGATGGAGTTTAATAATGTTGTTCAACTTTAAAAATCAGAAGAAAGTAGGTGTAAATTGGCTTTTTAAACCACAAATGAACACGTTATAAACAGCCACAATGCGACTTTTCGTCTAACACTTCCCATACTTTCCCCTTGTGCAACTTCTAGCGATTGTAACACCTGCATGAATCCACGCTCACCCCACAGTGAGTGGATTCTTTCACTGCCTAGTGAATTTACCATCAGCCAATATTGACAGTGATACTGGAGTTTTGTTCTTGTTTGTTGCTGTGTACTCATCAGTTAGCCACCAAGGAGCATGACATGTTAACAGCTGCTGAATAAACCGGTTGCCGAGTATATACATGCACGTTTATCAGCTGAGCACCAAAGGCAAACAGAGCAGTGACTAGCAAAGATAATATACCCGAGAAGATAATAATAACAGGTCGTATATTCGTCTGTGTAACTGTAGGTAAAAAGGAACAGCGTCGCACAGTAACTGTCCTTATATGACAGTTCAAACGTTTAGGGCATTTGTAAGAATTCAGTCTGTGGTTGTATGTTAAAATTTGTAGAAGCTCATGTAACTGTGTGGAACTTCTTAAATAGCAGCAATAAAGAGTTGTTACCCGACGCAATTTTAATCAAAATGTGTTGACAGATGACAGTCCCAATGAAACAGACTGGTTTAAGTCTTAATAAATAATAACTAAGGATTTCATTGGGACTCTTTAAGCAAGAGTGGCGAGATGGAGGGCTGAGCTGTGAGAGAGCAGATCCTACCTGATAGAGGAAATCTTCAAACACAAAGTAGTAGTCATCATTACTGGCGGTGAGCTTCACATCCTGGTGGCAAGAGAATTTAGAATTAAAATTTTATCTCAAATGTCAAAGAAAAATGTAAAAGTAAATGCTACATTTTAAAAAATAGTTATAAATAGAAATGGATTTTTAAAACAAAAACACTAAAAATGTAGATTGTATAAACCATATCAGAAGATATTTCCAGACAACATCAGTATCAAAGTTTATGTTACGTGGGACAAATGTTTTGGTGATGTGAGTCCAAAAGAAAGAAAACCAAAGCTTTCAGTATTTGTCTTTAATTTTGGAAATGCAGCGTCATAAATGTAAACGGTGACAGTGTAGGGAAGTGTACCTTATAGATAAGGTTGTCCACCAGCAGGTCGTGTTGTATGACTCCGGCCGTTAGCTGTTCATAATGCATCACATCCTGAAACCGGAGATCCAACATGGTTTATGTGCAATAACTTACATAAAAATCATATCTAGAACCCAGTATGCGTGGTACTGTGAATAAACTAAACTGAGGTTGTTCTCAATCCTATAATGTAAGTTCCCGTGATAAACATGCTAAGGAAGATACCACCCTCTTCAGAGATACTTCTAAATCAACTTTATGCATTCTGACAGCAATGACAGGAGGATTAAACCAAGCTCAATGGATGGATATCGTGTTTCCGACCACATGGTTCAACTCAAACGTGGTTCAGGTTTGAGGCAGCTTATCATAAATGAACAAAAGAACAGGCAACAGCGTGGACGGAGTGATAGAAAAAAAGCGCTTTGGCAATGATCAGCGGTGCGGATGTGAGGAGAACAAAAACAGAGATGGTCAGTTTGACAGCTGAGGTAGAACACTGAAACCGTCATGGTAATGTGGACAGCATCAGTGGAAAAGACTTAAAATAAGTTCTATGGAAATTGATTATAAATCTCAGAAATTTGGGTCACGGCAGTCGGCTTTTGCCGCAGTTGTGACGAATAAAATCTACGTAAGATTAGGCAAGATGGCAGAAAGTGACACGACCCAGACTGAGATATTCTCTGACAAAACGATTAGTTATTCAGAGAATACTGCTGGGGATGAACTGAAAAAGAACCTCACGTTACAGCTCTCGATGTTTGTAAAGCAATAGTCGGTAAAACTTAAGCAATTAACCAGATGCAAGATACCAAGCGTGGATTTTCAGGTGGTGCCTGATTACTGCAGGTTACACAATTTTGCATTACTCAAAAACTGAGACCATGCACGAACAGTCCTGGGCCAAGTCTGACTGTTTAATGTGTTTGCCCTTGTGCTGTCCAGAGCCATGCTAACTCTCTCCGGGCCTCAGTCAGCTCTCTGTAACTCTTCCTCAGAAATCAATCTTCCCGTCGTGAGCATTGTTTTATCGACTTGGCCTAAACAGGAGAGTCTGGACTCCAGCGTTTACACAGCGCTTTGCCACACACATGCGGGCAGCTGCTCTGTTTGGGCTAACTGTGCTAAATCAGCAGCATTTGATTATCTTAGCATTTGTACACAGTGAGCTAAGATAAACAGGACAGGCGCTGATACGTAGATTATACAGAAGTTGTAGGTCAGTTGGTGTCTCATATGTTGGGTTTTACTGCAATTCTCCCCTGACACAAACACACACCTGACCATTAACTGTGAAAATGACCGCAGCTAAAAAACTTCACCTCGTAGTAAACATGCGGTTTGGGAATCAGTGCAGCTGTGTGTGCACGGCTGCTTTATGACAAACACTGACAGTCGCCACCAGCGTGCAACTCGGCCGTGTGTTTACCTGTGGCTGGTTAGTAGAGTTAAGGATGAGGGCCCACAGGTCGGCCCGGAGCCCGGTGGGACAGCCCTGTCTGCTGTACTGCTGCGCTGCTGCACTGTCCTGCTCCACCACCACTACACCAGCAAGACACAAAAGAGAGCAATAGAAGGTTGGTGCATGAGACAGAAAGACATGAGGAATATGGAGCTGGAGCTAGGATTAGCTTAGCTTAGCACAATGAATGGAAGCAGAGGGAAACCTATTCCTTGGATCAAGAATCAATGGAAAGCTTCCTGATTTGCTGACAGAATGACATAATATGCGCAAAGAGCAGAGTCATCGAAAACGGTGCAGACTGGACAGAATCAGCTGGGAAAGCAAACACCTGCAAGACAACAATCAGGCAGCTCAAAACTGTTAAGAGGTTTGTTTTTTCCAAGAAAACTTGGAAAGCTTGACCTCCTTTAGGACAGTAATAAAACATTTTTCAATTAATAATCTAAAAGAGTGGGTAAATAAAATCCACGTGTTTGGGTTTCGGGGCCTTGCTCAAATGTACACACAGGTTCACAATTTCATTATATCCCTCAGAAAATGGATAAACAATCAAAAATCATGACGCAGACATTGCCATAAATGTCTGGTAATAATGGTGATTATGACATAACTTCTCCTAAAAACACTCAGGCACATGCTAGAAACAATCTCTCCCACATCTCCATTCTACCCTAAATCTCTGTTGTGACAGGAGCCAAAAACACACAGCCCTTGACTTAAGGTGCCGGCCAGTCATAACATAAACCAACACACTCCTCGGCTCTTAAATTTCCTATTTGAGCGCACTTAACACTTGGCCTGGAATATAACTCGCAGCTTGGCAGCCAACGCGCAGCCAACAGCCACAGGGTAAAACAGTAGGCCAGGGTCTCGTGGCTGTGATTTAAAATACAACTTGTGTCTTTGGGCTTCTTGTCGATTGATGTCTGATTGGTGTCCGTAATAAGGTTGGTGTTTACACTGGGTGCATAGAAGAGTCTCTCTCATTACGGCACCTGAGGCAAAGAGGAGGATTCTTTTTATGGTCGGAGGTGACGTTGGAGATTTTCTGTGCTTAGGTAATCAGTGAGTCAAACATATATTTCTAAATATACTCGATAGATAACTGTGCAATTATATATATCTTCACAACATGTTTTTTACTTTTTATAGCAGTGTCCATAATAAGTATTCACAGGTTTATTCTTTTACAAAACTACAGTGGATAAAATTAGATTATTTGAAGGTTATCTCCAAAAAAAAACTCTTTAATGTAAAAATAAAACCAGACCTCTAAAAGTCTAAATTAAGTATTATCACTAATGATAAAGTAATGATACTCCCAGTAGCCTCTGACTGGTGCTTTTGGAGAACCACATTTATGTGTTTAAATACCTCAGGTAAAGAGTTCACAGGAAACAATTTACAGACAGAAATTTAACATAAAACCAAGAACCACTGACCTTTTTTCCCAATTTGAACGTGCTCACTTTCAAACAAGTCTGCGCAGGGATAAAAAAGAAAGGAGAAAACAGATGCATCAATGATCATCTGGTAGCGGCTCTGTTTTTCAAACTAATGTTATCTCTTTGATTTACAAACACAGAGATGGTGGATACGCTTCTATTTAAAGCCTAAACACCAGACTGGAACAATGTCAATATCTGGACTTAACAGAGATATTGTTTGAGAAAACCCAGACAACCATGTGGCACAGGAGAGGAACACAATCTGACATGAGGCCAGAGTGTTATACACTATTTAACCCCAGCGTTCATTTGGTAAACACATTTATTATAGAGTATTTCTGATTCATTACTGCTACAATAAAAGGTTGATTTGATTACCTTTGGATGGGGACAGGCTAGCTGTTTCCCCTTGTTCCAAGTTTTTATGCTAAGCTAACCTAATCAGTCTCCAGCCACATATTTACCGTACACAGAGGTATCAATCTTCTGGTTTAACTCTCGCAAAGAAAACAAATGAGCACATTTCCCGAAATCTCAAACTATTCCTTCAACTATGATGACATGTGAATAAGTTTACTTGCACTTTGTGTGAATACCTGGATGGATGTGCGCATGGTCATCAATCCCCAACTGCCCAGTGGTCAGGTTCAGCTCTGAGTAGGCCTGTCTCTAAAAAAAACACATGCACAGATTATCAGTTCATTGTGTATTTCCTGGGGCAGCTTAATAGGATATACTGGTATATGTGTTGAATTTATAGGGTCACACACACCTGACACACACATATGATCAACCACAATGAACCAAACATTCACATGGATCCCTACCAGCTGTGGGATGTCCCTGACATTGAGGGGAACCTGGATGAGACCCCAGTGGCTCCTGATGCTCACGTCCTCGCTGCTATCATGATTCGGATTCCGCAAGCTGATTAACACCTGTGTAGAAAGTAAACAAGTAGGAAAATGGAATCCATTTTTCTTCAGCTCTTCTTTAAGGCAAATAAAGTAAACTGAATACTCTGAGGTGCAAGAAATCTGCTTACCTCCAGAAAGTCTTTAGGGGCGTAGACAGGCCTAAAGCGACTTAAATCTGCAGAGACACAAAGACATTAATGTGTCTCTATAATGCATTAGTTAATAGTAGCACTTACAAAACACACTTTGTAAGTGGTACTTCCAGCTGCTACATGTACACACTGTTTACATACGCAACTTCAGAACAGTTTTAACAGCTGTAAAACCTAGACTACACAAATGAATCCAACCATACAGTTCATTTCATCAACTTGAACTTGAATATACTTTGTCTGCGACACGTGCACAGCCAGAGCTGGCCGCTTCCACAAAAGTCAAAAGAACAGCACAAGGCCGCTTTAAGTGGGACTTATATCCACTGTCCTCACAACGTGGCAGTAAATTCAAGGGCCGTGTCCTCCTCACAACAAGGGCACATTAAAGTTTGGACGGAAGGAGGGGTGCTGCTCGTTATCGCAGCTCCGTACAAGGAGTCTGGACAGCTTCTATATTCACAGTCCAAAGTGTTTATAGCCAGGGGACGGCACATCCTAAATGTTATTATACGCCACTGAGCTGTGATAGCGTTGTTAGGACATGAGGTTGCCGTGTTCTTTGTAAATGTGCTGGCTCGAAGTGCAAATGGTTGGTTCATTGAGAACGTCTGAAGTTTTCATAGTGAGGTATGAGATGTGTCTTCAACTAAATGCTAACAAATATCTGCAAAAATAAAATATCAACACACTGCATACATTTCTCTTAAAAATGTGCTTTTAACATACGCTAAAGCAAAGCACTGTGGTTAAGCAGCTCAAGGTGTCAATGTTAGCTGTTATTTTGGCCAAAGACGGTAAATCAACATCCTTGAAACTAAAATATATACTCTTCAGAAGCTGGACAGCCAAGCCCATTGCCTGTAAAAAACCCTGGATAAACACAAGTTAAAAAACAAAACTGGATGTGTTAGATCTGGTCCAGAGGTGTGTCAATACGCCCTGTCTGAGTGATGCACCAGCACAAACACACATCAACACTAATCTTTCATAAAAGGCAAACTGCTCAGGGCCAAACCCCTGGGTAATGTCTTGAGACCTGGTTCATCTGTGCCCATCTCGTTCCATTTGTTGGTGAGCTCCTTCTGCTCCAGTGCGGGCCTCTGTGGAGTGAAGAGGCCGAAAGACAGGATGTCAACAAAGCGTACAACTAAAACAGAAGCAATCTCGAAAATGTCACTTTGGAAATGAGGTTGTTTGGTCATGAATTTGCATTCTGTACGCACAGACACCAAACAATAAAACTGATAAACAGATTCCAAACAGCACTGCCTGTTTATTACCAGTCAACAGCTCCAGAATCAGTGCTAACTCTTTTTGAACAGCTTAACTAGCTCTGGGCTATTGTCAAACTTAGCCACAATAATAAGATGCACTGTGTGTAAAAATATGCTAAAACAATACCATGATGTGACAACAATGCAATGTTATAAAAGGGCTGTGCACTAGAGAAGATGGTGAACCTGAATCAAGAGCTGTTGTAATTATGCTACGTATGTTATCTTTGATTGACAATATTTCAGCTACCATGCGAGCCAGAGGCACTTCAAGCTCCGTGCTCATGCTGTTCAGGCTTTTGAGGATACGCTTCTCCCAGCTGGCCTGTGTAAGACAACACACACACACACACACACAGACAGACACAGAAACATTTGGCTTCAGATAGTTCATTACAAAAACCTCGGCAATACAAAAACAGGGGCTCCGTCTCTAAATTTGGCAAGGAAAAAAAAAGTCAGAGAGGCAGAAAAAGAACAAGTGAGGAATGACGGAGATAAGAGTGGACAGACTGACCTGTGCCTTGCGCATGTAGGCCAGCGGCTCTTTGAGATGCTCTGGAGGAGTCGCGGGATGGCTCGGGGGCAGCTGGCTAGAATAAGCAAACACAAGAGCGGAGGCGAGGAGCGTTACAGTACAACAGAAGAAGGCTTGGTCAAGTGCAATGAATACATAAAAAAAAGCTACCGTGTTTGTACCAAAAGACTGACAGCTTTGAGGGACTGAAGCCACTATGAAAACACACATTTTTCTCAAAGATCTGCGTTAAAGTGCTTGAGAAAAGTAGGCTGTCAAACAAAAGGCGAATAAAAAGTCAAGATTTTCGTCTTAAAAACAGACCACCATTAGTGCCTTGCTCAGATGAGTCAGAACACATCTTCACCAGATGCTGCAATCGTCTCATGTGTTTCCTCCACTAAACATGCTCAGGGCATATTGAATGACTCAACGTCTCAGTGCGTTAAACAACGTTCAACCTAATCTAAACACCTATAAGAGCACATAGGGCATTAGTCAATGTTATATGTCATCCTTTAAAAGAAAAGCATTAAGCGTCCTATGTCCTGAGCCTCGAGAGAACAAGGAGGGTATCTGGTACCATCAAAGGTAAGAGACAGTTGAGGAACACTTTTCAAAGCTGTTCAGTAAAGTTTTCAAGGTATTAAGCTATTTGATTCTGATAAACGTTACTACAGAGAACTTAAATCTGGATTATTATGGAGTAATTATAAGAGCTTAAAGTTAACCACCGTCTAAGAATCTCTTGACAGCCTGATTTCAGTGTTTTTTGTCAAAATGACACAAGTAAACATATGAAGCCAAGAATACTGACAGAGGAGCAAGATGCCGAACTGCTGCAGGGCCAGAGCAACAAGCTGAACCTGTGTCGCATTCTCTCGCTTTAAAATACACACTACACATTTTTCTGTGTGTCCCAGACAACAATGTGAAGCACAGATACTTGTAGAAAAATTTGGCAGGCAAATATGGCAGTTTAATAGCGTTTCTTGTATGTATCTATGCATAATCAAATTTATAAACATCTGTCTATCACCCAGAGGGTTTGATAGTTCTTGATACTAGCATATATAAATGTATCTGTGTGCACTGTCTTTTTAATATACTTGCTATCTATCTGTCTTTATTCCAAGAATAATAAAAGGACCCAGAGAGGGAAAGTATTTAGTGTTGATGAGGGGGCAGAGCGCTCTGTGCTGTTCAGCATTTGTCACATGTGTGGGCAGCTAAGTGTCAGACTGATGAGTCTTTATGCCACTCTTTTCTATTCGTGCACAACTTTCAGGCTAAAACATGGGTGTGTTTTTAGATTAAAAATATCCTGAAGTGCTTAAAGGCGTCACAAACATTTTAACCATCCAACTGTAGGAAGGGTAAAATGGTGGAAAATGCTTTAGTGCTTTTCATGGATCTGCTGTAAGTTTTCCTCCCATTTTGTCCAGAAAATTTCAGGTAAACTTCCTGAGTATTTACAGATTTTGACAGCTTGCAGTATCTAAATAGTGAGAAATGCATGTATCATTTGTAATATTTACTGATGTGCTTCAACTCAATTGCAAACCAGAGGAATCAAACTGACTCCTGACAGGTGTGTGTGTGTGTGTGTGTGTGTGTGTGTGTTTACAGGTCTGTTCATGTTAGTGCTTCATACAAATACCACATTAGATTAAATGTAACTTACACATGCAGTTCTCTGTACACTGCATTCTGTAGCTTTCTTTCCCAGCCTGTAAAACATTAAAACATGTTAGCAACACATAGAGACAAATAATAGGTTGTAGTTATTATAACATTGAGCTGTAATAAACGAGCTCACCTGATGATTTGAGAAAACTGCGTACATCCTCTTTAAGAGACTCCAGCTTTATCTCGGGTTGATGTAAACACTCCTGAAAACATTTGGAAAAGAATAAAATAAAATTATAATAAGTTATGAATCTCGTGTTCTTTCATTCAGACAAACTAGTAGTATAAATTGAGCTGATCTGAGATCTGACATCAACCTGCTCCGCATCGTTAGCCGCATGCTAACAGCTCACTCACTTTGGCTTGTCTCTCTATCTGCGAGTGTAAATGGCTTCCTTTGAGCCGCTGGACGATCTGAGCGATGGTCAGAGACAACTCGGAGCCTTCGTCCATCCTCTTCATCACAGCTTGGTTACGTTTTGCGTTTCAATCTGCTCACTTTGATGGATTGTGCGCCCGTTAGCATCCGGCGCTGCGGCAGCCGCCCCTGCAGAGGTTACTTAGCAACGGATGCGTGCGCAGCGGAAACAAGAGCAGACACTTTGGTTCCGAGCTGGAGATTTTTGTTCCGACGGTTTATCAGAGTGATATTAACGGTGATAAATGTAGAATTATTTTTGTCTTCTCGTTATTATTATCTTATTATAGCCACAAGTTAAAAAATGACAGTTAATTAATTATAAATGTGTGGATTTAAATTTGTGATTTTTGTCTGATTTCACAGGTTAAATGTAAGAAAATACATACGTTTCACATAAACCACATTTGAAACAGTTCACATATGAAAAACATCAGTAGCTAAGTACATTTACTCAAGGACTGTGCTTACGTTACATTTCATAGGTAAAATTCTACTTTTTACTTCATCACATTTATTTGACATCTTAAGTAATAATGTGATTGTTATACGATCAGATTGTAAATATAGATTAAACTACCCAAAATTATATAAAGTAGTTCATATAGCTCCACCTCAACCAACTACAAAATTAAAATCCAATAACACAATAATAATATGCTGGAATAGGATTGGATACAGGAACAAATTATTATGCAGCATAAATATTTGAATGTAATTTGCTGATAATACTTTTGTACTCTTATAAGTGATACTTTTACCTGTAATGCAGTATTTTTACATTCTGGTAGACTATTTCTACCTTTACTAAAGTAAAAACACAGAATACTTCAATTATGCAGTTAATGCGTCTCTGTTTTGTCCGACGTGTTTTCTGACTGATGTGACTCACTTCACTGATGGAAACTGAGCTACAGTAGGTTTATTCTGTGATGTAAGATTGTGAAATATAGACCCACTTTTTTTTCACAATGGGCCAGTCATCTCTTGCTAAAATCAATAACAGGTTTCAACAAGCCTTAAAAGATCTGCAGATGCTTCTCTCACATGTGAACAGTCTCATTCCCAAGGCTTTTTTTTTGTTTATTCTTCTTCTTGGCTTCTTGCAGGGAGGAAGACAAGATTCACTGCAGCTCAACATGTGACTGACTCCAAAATATTGGAGTTGGCGTTGTTTGGCCACTAATGACAGCCCATCTCTCCAGCCATCACAACAATTACAGCACGAATCAACGAGCTTCCATATTGCTGCTGACGCGTTCACATGAAATGCCACAGCAGGCAGTAGAATGCTTTGAAATGGGTCAGAGAACCATGGGCATGGATCGTCCAGCCTACACAACCCTGCTGCCATCTGGAACACGTTTAATTCCACTCGTGCACGTTACCATTTCATGCCACTTTACACTTCTGCTCCACTACATGTCAAAAGTCAAATTTATACTTTTTACTCCACAACATTTATCTGACAGCTTAAATGATGTGATTGTTATATGACCAAATAATAAAATGTATTATTGCACATTAGATTACCCATAAAATATGATATTGGATCAAAACTGATGCATTCATGAGTAAGCAACATTTCAGTCATGTACTTGGTTGAATGGTGGAGCCATATTCACTACTTACTATAATTTTGGGTAGTTTAATCTATATTTACAATATTAGATTTTATAATTTGGTCATTTAACAAACACATTACTTAAGCTGTAGTGAAGTAAAAAGTATAATAAATCCAAAAAGTGTACAATATATACTTATCATGTGCACTTGTGAAATTTGATTTATTCCAAATGCCAGCAGGGTTCTGGAGGCAGGAGTGTCTATGTGCACAAGTCATTCATTCAATATTTCCTCTCTTGATCTGGAAAATGAGAAACACTTGAGAGGAAGAATCAAGAAAATTACTCTTTGCAGACAATATTTCCAACTTAATGCAGTGCAGCATCTCTATTACTGCAATGATTTACTCGTGTGTTAAAAAAAAAAAAAAAAAAAAAAAAGGAGGTGGGTGCTGACTTGCTCAGACTGAAAAATGCAACCAGTCCACATGTTGTCAGTGGCTGGAAACACTGAGGGCTGGTGGAGCAGAGCGCAGCAGACTGAGGGCGCACCACTGCAACTTGGACACATCATCATTATTATTATTATTATTATTATTATTAGTTCATTATTAGTTCTTTTTTTAATTCCACGGAGAGGAAATATACTGTTGTGCATGTTTTCCTTGCAACAGCATGTCGGATGTTGTTCCTCTGACTGATTTCACTTGAGGCTGCAGGAGAAGAAAAGCGAGAATGGAGACGTTCACAATCCACGACATGCTCATAAACTCAACTGACCTCAACAAGATTTTATGCAATTTTGGGATCAAGAACATTTCCGAGTGCGAGGGTGAGCAGGACCCTTCACCAGAACCTAAAGGTACAGTGGATTTATGCCTTTTGTGTTACTATCAAATACTATGGAGCATCCTGCTGAATAGTAGATTCAGAAATTTGATATTCATTTTTTTCCAAATGCAACGAATCTTCTCCAGTTTGAGCCAAAAAGAGCGACTGCTTTGGGCTTTTTTTTGCGTAATTACGCACATGGATCAGATCCTCCATGAAGCAAATGTAGTCTGCTGTTTGTTGGTAATGACACATATGTTGTCACTGTTCAGTCACTGTGCTAATGTCAAGTGGATAAAACTGCAATAATACACTTAATGGCAACAGGATAGAAAAGTAAATGGCACATTTCTTTGGATAAAATCCAAGAGGAAGGGATATGAGAAAAAATCCATTCAAGAGTATTATGATGATAAAAAATACTTTTCGGGACAATCAGACTACTTTATATAATATTTTAGATAGATAGACTTTATTAGGAAATTGTTGTGTTACAGCAGCTACAGTATGAAGTGAACACACCACATTAAATAACAGAATAACATAAAATACCACAATGTGCAAGTACTTTAGGAAAATAAGCTAAAAAAAACCCGACTCTATAAGTAGCAGTAGGAGAGGCGAGAAGTGTTTGTGAGAACATGAAGTGACCAAATATTAGAGTGATTTTGCTTCTATGGTGTAAATGAATTTACAGATATAAAGAGACTTTGTGTGAGAGAAAGATTGAGTGAGTCACAATAGCACTTTTTAAGAATGACTTCCTGTCTGCGTCTCTTCACACTGTGTCTCAGACATCAACCAGACGGTCCGGATCGTCCTCTACAGCCTCATCTTCCTCCTCAGCGTCCTGGGCAACAGCCTCATCATCGCTGTCCTGGTGAGGAACAGGCGCATGAGGACCGTCACCAACCTGTTCCTGCTGTCTCTGTCCGTCAGCGACCTGATGGTGTCCCTGGTGTGCATCCCCTTCACCCTCATCCCCAACCTCATGAGGGACTTCATCTTCGGCACCGGCATATGCAAGCTGGTCATGTACTTCATGGGTGAGTCCAATGATCATATTAGAGTTTTATCTGGCTGTGTGGTGAATCTTTAAATTGTGACATAGTCTTCCTTAATGAGTCTTTTTCTGGTCTTAACTCTTTCTTATAGTTGAACTGTAAAATTTTTTAACTTTTACGTTTGTTCTAACTGACAAAAGATGAATGATCATTTAATATTGTATGAAAACACTAACGTACCCAAGACTTTACCATATTGTTCTAATCTAAATAAAGATTATTATGTTACCTGAATTCATCAATATCACCCAAATTTCTTTGAGTATTTTTCTGCAACCCTGATTCCAAAAAAGTTGGGATGCTGTGTAGAACATAAATAAAACAGAATGTGATCATTTGCTAATCCTTTTTGATATAAACTCAATAGAAAACAGTACAAAACAATATATTTAATGTTTGACTTCATTAACTTCATTGATTTTTGTAAATATCTGCTTATTCTGAAATCTGATGGCAGCAACATGTTTCCAACAAGTCAAAAGACTGTGAAAGTTGTGGACTGATCCAAAAACACCTGTTTGGATCATTCCACAGGTAAACAGGTTGATTGGTAACAGGTGATAGTATCATGATTGGGTATGAAAGGTTCATCCTGGAAAGACTCAAGCGAGGACGGAGAGAGGTTCAACACTTTGTGAACACAGGATTGGATCAAGGAGATTAATACATGGGCGCAGGAACACTTTGTAATCCATGAATCAGGGTTGTATTAGAGGAAGCAAATTACGGCAATTGCAAGTTGAGAATTTGCCAAATTTCAAAATTTTGCGAAAGTTGTGTGCTTCTGCCAGCTCTTCCCCTTGATGCAGCATAATTTAAATCTGTATATCCATGGTTCATTATTATTAGACTATGTGGTAATTGCATTATATGTCAGAGAGAGGATAAATGAAGTCATCTTTGGCCATGTCCTGTGCAAGGTTCATTTCCCTGCATGTTCAAATGCTCCTGAAGGTTTAATGAGCTACAAAGGAGCTAAAAACAGTTCAGGTTGAAGGAAACATGTTGTCAGAAAGTGTAGATTTACCTGAAGCCATAGCAGCGTTTCCTACTACTATGTTTATAATTTTTCTGTGCAGTCTGGGTCGATGCTTCCTGTTCTATTCTACTGTTCATGAGTAATTACAGGGCAAAATGATGGCTGGTGTGAAGAATGACATGGGTAACAAAACAAATGGAAACGAGGAATACAGTGTATATATGATCAGTTTGGAAGCAAAATGACTGAGTCTCCCTCTTTTCAAAAATGTGTTTTGCTTATTGTTACTTTATTTGGATGTTTGAGCTTCACGTTGCAGAATTTGACCCTGACGGTTTCTGCTGAAAGATGAAAGTTTCTCACTCCGCTCACTTTGAATCTAAGATGTGTATGAACAAGCAGGATTTTGTGATGTGAAGACTGTCCACTCGGCAAGTGTAATATTCACTCTCTTTTCACTCTGTTCTTGGTCTCCACCAACTCCTGAGGGAAATATCTGACTATTTTCACATTGTTATAAAAGTTATGGAATTAATTAATCATGGTATAAAAGTTAAAGTTAAATCATCACTCATGTCCAGTAATTCAACTTTTGAGATGAACAATATTTGCATCTCCATGGATTTTTTAATACAGAAGAAGATGGTATTTTAATATATTCAAAAAATATATTCTTATTCTGTCTTATAAAAGTATCTGGAAATAGACAGAGGCAGACCTCCCTTAATTACAAGCACAAAATTTAGAAACAAAAGACTCATCACTTATCAGTTTTTATATCACTTCCCAATTTAAATGACTTCCAAAAGATTTCTCCAACAATCAATATCAGAAGCCACAGACAACTTAAAGGGAGATGAGTCAATCAGGGATGTGAATCAATTCTTCCTTGGCTTTAATTTGCTTGTGATTCTGATAAATTCCCCAGGTTTCTATTTCTACCTGTCAGAAACATTCTCCTGGGAGCTTTGTAATAAGGTGCAGTCATTACAGATGATGCACCTTTCCTAATATTTCATTTTCATCCAATTACAGCTCCGCAAGGAAATCTGATTTTCATTTTTCTCCTTACTTCCTGTTGCTCAATTTATCCGTTCAGTGAGATCAGAGCGCTGTCGTGCGGGATTATGACCTCATTTGTCCACATGTTCATCTGTTTATTTGTTGCTCCTCTCAGATTGTACACAGCAGTAATTTTGAATGTATTTATGGTTGAATCTGTTATATTTACTGAGTGTGGTAATGCTGATCTGGTAACAGACTGCAGGATGTGCTCTGTGGCCGCTCAGCAGTTAAATTTAATGTGACAATGCATTAATGTGCCATAGCATCACGTTCACTGCAGTAAACATAGTGACATGTTGTGAGGATGCTGGATGTTACAAGGCCCATGGCAGAGGGAGACAAACTGAAACCAAAGAGGGGGGATGGTACCCAATTAAAGGAAAAGTCACATTTTGAGAAATACACTTAGTGCTCTTTTTTGCAGTGTCTCAGAAGATTGATACAAGTGTCACGTCTTTACATTGAATATGAAGCTGCAGCTAGAAGCCATTATCTTAGCACAGAGACATGCACACATAACCCCCCTGTAAAACTACAAACTACAACCCTGTAAAACTACAAACCACAACCCTGTAAAACTACAAATGAAAGCCCCGTAAAACCACAAACCTTAACCCTGTAAAACTACAAACAGCCCTGTAAAACAACAAATTATAACCTTGTAAAACAAGGAACTACAACCCTGTAAAACTACAAACCACAACCCTGTAAAACTACAAACTTGATCTACATAAAACTACAACTATAATCCAGATAAAACTACAAATCACAACCTTGTAAAACTACAAAAAACCTTGTAAAACTACAAACTACAACCCTGTAAAACTACAAGAAAAAACTATGTAAAAATACAAACTACAACCTTGTAAAACTACAAAAAGTGACCTTGTAAAACTACAAACTACAACCATGTAAAACTACAAGAAAAAACGATGTAAAAATACAAAAATAACCTTGTAAAACTACAAAAATAACCTTGTAAATATACAAACTACAACTACATAAAACTAAAAACTATAACCTTGTAAAACTGAAAAAATGACCTTGAAAACCTACAAACTAAAACCGTGTAAAACTGCAAAACACAACCTTGTTAAACAACAAAAAAATGTGTAAAATTACAAACTATAACCCTGTACAATTATAAACGATAGCCTTGTAAAACTACAAAAATTAACCTTATATAACTATAAAATAGTGACCTTTTCAAACTACGAACTAAAACCTCGTAAAACTACAAAAATAAACCCTTGTAAAACCGCAGTCTATAACCTTGTAAAAATACAAACTATATCCATTTGAAATTATAAATTAAAACCTTGTAAATCTAAAAACTAAAACATCGTAAAACTACAAAAAATAACCTTGTAAAAGAACAAACTATAACCATGAAAAAATTATAAACTAAAATCTTGTAAAATCTAAAAACTAAAACCTTTTACACTACAACCAAACTACAAACTACAACCAGGTGTAACAACAAACTGTAACTTTGTAAAACTACAACTAATAACCATGTAAAACTACAGTTTTACAAGGAAATTCTTGTAGTTTTACAAGGTTATTTTTGTAGTTTTACAAGGTTATTTTTTGTAGTTTTAAAAGGTTATTAGTTGTAGTTTTACAAGCTTATTTTTTGTAGTTTTACAAGGTTATTTTATGTAGTTTTACAATGTTGTTTTTGTAGTTTTACAAGGTTATTTATGTAGTTTTACAAGGTTATTTGTTGTAGTTTTACAAGGTTATTAGTTGTAGTTTTACAAGGTAATTCTTGTAGTTTTACAAGCTTATTTTTGGTAGTTTTACAATGTTGTTTTTGTAGTTTTACAAGGTTATTTATGTAGTTTTACAAGGTTATTTTTGTAGTTTTACGTGCTTGTAGTTTGTAGTTTTACAAGGTTATTTTTGTAGTTTTACAAGGTTATTAGTTGTAGTTTTACAAGGTTATTAGTTGTAGTTTTACAAGGTAATTCTTGTAGTTTAACAAGGTTATTTTTTGTAGTTTTACAAGGTTATTTCTTGTAGTTCTACAAGGTAATTCTTGTAGTTTTACAAGGTTATTTACGTAGCTTTACAAGGTTATTAGTTGTAGTTTTACAAGGTTGTTTTTTGTAGTTGTACAAGGTTATTTCTTGTAGTTTTACAAGGTAATTCTTGTAGTTTTACAAGGTTATTTACGTAGCTTTACAAGGTTATTAGTTGTAGTTTTACAAGGTTATTTGTTGTAGTTTTAAGTGTTGTAGTTGCTGGTTTTACAAGGTTATTGTTGTAGTTTTACAAGGCTATTTTTTTGTAGTTTTACAAGTTTTTTTTGTAATTTAACAAGGTTATTTCTTGTAGTTTTACAAGGTGATTAGTTGTGGTTTTACAAGGCATTTTTGTAGTTTTACAAGGTTATGTTTGTAGTTTTACGAGGAAATTCTTGTAGTTTAACTAGGTTATTTGTTGTAGTTTCACAAGGAAATTCTTGTAGTTTTACAAGGTTATTAGTTGTAGTTTTACAAGGTTATTTGTTGTAGTTTTACAAGGTTGTTTGTTGTAGTTTTACGTGCTTGTAGTTTGTAGTTTTACAAGGTTATTAGTTGTGGTTTTACAAGGTTATATTTGTAGTTTTACAAGGTTATTTGTTGTAGTTTTACAAGGTTGTTTTTGTAGTTTTACAGGGTTGTTTTTGTAGTTTTACAAGGTTATTTTTGTAGTTTTGCAAGGTTATTAGTTGTGGTTTTACAAGGTTATTTTTTGTAGTTTTATAAGGTTTTTTGTAGTTTTACAAGGTTATTTTTTGTAGTTTTACAAGGTTTTTTGTAGTTTAACAAGGTTATTAGTTGTAGTTTTACGTGCTTGTAGTTTGTAGTTTTACAAGGTTTTTAGTTGTAGTTGTACAAGGTTGTTTTTTGTAGTTTTGCGTGTTGTATTTTGTAGTTTTACAAGGTTATTGGTTGTAGTTTTACGTGCTTGTAGTTTGTAGTTTTACAAGGTTATTTTCTGTATTTTTACAAGGTTTTTGTAGTTTAACAAGATTTTTCGTTGTAGTTTTACAAGGTTATTTTTTGTAGTTTTACGTGCTTGTAGTTTGTACTTTTACAAGGTTATTAGTTGTAGTTTTACAAGGTTATTTCTTGTAGTTTTACAAGGTTATTAGTGGTAGTTTTACAAGGTTATTTTTGTAGTTTTACAAGGTTTTTGTAGTTTAACAAGGTTATTTCTTGTAGTTTGACAAGGTTATTTGTTGTAGTTTTACAAGGTTGTTTGTTGTAGTTTTACATGCTTGTAGTTTGTAGTTTTACAAGGTTATTAGTTGTGGTTTTACAAGGTTATTTTTGTAGTTTTACAAGGTTATTTGTTGTAGTTTTACAAGGTTATTTTTGTAGTTTTACAAGGTTTTTTGTAGTTTAACAAGGTTATTAGTTGTAGTTTTACAAGGTTATTTTTTGTAGTTTAACAAGGTAATTTCTTGTAGTTTGACAAGGTTATTTGTTGTAGTTTTACAAGGTTGTTTGTTGTAGTTTTACGTGCTTGTAGTTTGTAGTTTTACAAGGTTATTTGTTGTAGTTTTACAAGGTTTTTTGTAGTTTTACGTGCTTGTAGTTTGTAGTTTTACAAGGTTATTAGTTGTAGTTTTACAAGGTTATATTTGTAGTTTTACAAGGTTATTTCTTGTAGTTTTACAAGGTTTTTTTGTAGTTTTATGTGCTTGTAGTTTGTAGTTTTACAAGGTTATTAGTTGTAGTTTTACAAGGTTATTTTTTGTAGTTTTACAAGGTTTTTTGTAGTTTAACAAGGTGATTTCTTGTAGTTTGACAAGGTTATTTGTTGTAGTTATACAAGGTTGTTTGTTGTAGTTTTACGTGCTTGTAGTTTGTAGTTTTACAAGGTTATTTGTTGTAGTTTTACAAGGTTTTTTTTGTAGTTTTACGTGCTTGTAGTTTGTAGTTTTACAAGGTTATTAGTTGTGGTTTTACAAGGTTATATTTGTAGTTTAACAAGGTTATTAGTTGTAGTTTTACAAGGTTATTTTTTGTAGTTTAACAAGGTAATTTCTTGTAGTTTGACAAGGTTATTTGTTGTAGTTATACAAGGTTGTTTGTTGTAGTTTTACGTGCTTGTAGTTTGTAGTTTTACAAGGTTATTTCTTGTAGTTTTACAAGGTTTTTTTGTAGTTTTACGTGCTTGTAGTTTGTAGTTTTACAAGGTTATTAGTTGTGGTTTTACAAGGTTATATTTGTAGTTTTACAAGGTTATTTGTTGTAGTTTTACAAGGTTTTTTTGTAGTTTTATGTGCTTGTAGTTTGTAGTTTTACAAGGTTATTAGTTGTGGTTTTACAAGGTTATATTTGTAGTTTTACAAGGTTATTTGTTGTAGTTTTACAAGGTTTTTTTGTAGTTTTATGTGCTTGTAGTTTGTAGTTTTACAAGGTTATTAGTTGTAGTTTTACAAGGTTATTTTTTGTAGTTTTACAAGGTTTTTTGTAGTTTGACAAGGTTTTTAGTTGTAGTTTTACAAGGTTATTTTTTGTAGTTTAAAAAGGTAATTTCTTGTAGTTTTACAAGGTTATTTGTTGTAGTTTTACAAGGTTGTTTGTTGTAGTTTTACGTGCTTGTAGTTTGTAGTTTTACAAGGTTATTAGTTGTGGTTTTACAAGGTTATATTTGTAGTTTTACAAGGTTATTTGTTGTAGTTTTACAAGGTTTTTTTTGTAGTTTTACATGCTTGTAGTTTGTAGTTTTACAAGGTTATTAGTTGTGGTTTTACAAGGTTATATTTGTAGTTTTACAAGGTTATTTGTTGTAGTTTTACAAGGTTTTTTTGTAGTTTTATGTGCTTGTAGTTTGTAGTTTTACAAGGTTATTAGTTGTAGTTTTACAAGGTTATTTTTTGTAGTTTTACAAGGTTTTTTGTAGTTTAACAAGGTTATTTCTTGTAGTTTGACAAGGTTATTTGTTGCAGTTTTACAAGGTTATTAGTTGTAGTTGAACAAGGTTGTTTTTTGTAGTTTTACAAGGTTTTTTGTAGTTTAACAAGGTTATTAGTTGTAGTTTAACAAGGTTATTAGTTGCAGTTTTACAAGGTTATTAGCTGTAGTTTGACAAGGTTATATTTGTAGTTTTACAAGGTTATTAGTTGTAGTTTTACAAGGTTATTAGTTGTAGTTTTACGTGCTTGTAGTTTGTAGTTTTACAAGGTTATTAGTTGTAGTTTTACAAGGATTTTTTTGTAGTTTTACATGCTTGTAGTTTGTAGTGTTACAAGGTTATTAGTTGTAGTTTTACAAGGTTATTTTTTGTAGTTTTACAAGGTTTTTTGTTGCAGTTTTACAAGGTTATTAGTTGTAGTTGTACAAGGTTGCTTTTTGTAGTTTTACAAGGTTTTTTGTAGTTTAACAAGGTTATTAGTTGTAGTTTTACAAGGTTATTAGCTGTAGTTTTACAAGGTTATATTTGTAGTTTTACAAGGTTATTAGTTGTAGTTTTACAAGGTTTTTTTGTAGTTTTACGTGCTTGTAGTTTGTAGTTTAACAAGGTTATTAGTTGTAGTTTTACAAGGATATTAGTTGTAGTTTTACATGCTTGTAGTTTGTAGTGTTACAAGGTTATTAGTTGTAGTTTTACAAGGTTATTTTTTGTAGTTTTACAAGGTTTTTTGTAGTTTAACAAAGTTGTTAGTTGTAGTTTTACAAGGTTATTAGTTGTAGTTTTACAAGGTGATTCTTGTAGTTTAACAAGGTTATTTTTTGTAGTTTTACAAGGTTATTTCTTGTAGTTTTACAAGGTAATTCTTGTAGTTTTACAAGGTTATTTACGTAGCTTTACAAGGTTATTAGTTGTAGTTTTACAAGGTAATTCTTGTAGTTTTACAAGGTTATTTACGTAGCTTTACAAGGTAATTCTTGTAGTTTTACAAGGTTATTTTCGTAGCTTTACAAGGTTATTAGTTGTAGTTTTACAAGGATATTAGTTGTAGTTTTACATGCTTGTAGTTTGTAGTGTTACAAGGTTATTAGTTGTAGTTTTACAAGGTTATTTTTGTAGTTTTACAAGGTTATTAGTTGTAGTTTTACAAGGTTATTTTTGTAGTTTTACAAGGTTTTTGTAGTTTAACAAGGTTATTAGTTGTAGTTTTACAAGGTTATTAGCTGTAGTTTTACAAGGTTATATTTGTAGTTTTACAAGGTTATTAGTTGTAGTTTTACAAGGATATTAGTTGTAGTTTTACATGCTTGTAGTTTGTAGTGTTACAAGGTTATTAGTTGTAGTTTTACAAGGTTATTTTTTGTAGTTTTACAAGGTTTCTTGTAGTTTAACAAGGTTGTTAGTTGTAGTTTTACAAGGTTATTAGTTGTAGTTTTACGTGCTTGTAGTTTGTAGTTTTACAAGGTTATTAGTTGTAGTTTTACAAGGTGATTCTTGTAGTTTAACAAGGTTATTTTTTGTAGTTTTACAAGGTTATTTCTTGTAGTTTTACAAGGTAATTCTTGTAGTTTTACAAGGTTATTTACGTAGCTTTACAAGGTTATTAGTTGTAGTTTTACAAGGTTATTTGTTCTAGTTTTACAAGTTTTTTTTGTAATTTAACAAGGTTATTTCTTGTAGTTTTACAAGGTTATTAGTTGTGGTTTTACAAGGCATTTTTTTAGTTTTACAAGGTTATGTTTGTAGTTTTACGAGGAAATTCCTGTAGTTCAACTAGGTTATTTGTTGTAGTTTCACAAGGAAATTCTTGTAGTTTTACAAGGTTATTTGTTGTAATTTTACAAGGTTGTTTGTTGTAGTTTTACGTGCTTGTAGTTTGTAGTTTTACAAGGTTATTTGTTGTAGTTTTACAAGATTGTTTGTTGTAGTTTTACGTGCTTGTAGTTTGTAGTTTTACAAGGTTGTTTTTGTAGTTTTACATGCTTGTAGTTGTAGTTTTACAAGGTTATTAGTTGTAGTTTTACAAGGGAATTTTTGTAGTTTTACAAGGTTATTAGTTGTAGTTTTACAAGGTTATTTGTTGTAGTTTTACATGGTTGTTTTTTGTAGTTTTACAAGGTTGTTTGTTGTAGTTTTACAAGATTGTTTGTTGTAGTTTTACGTGCTTGTAGTTTCTAGTTTTACAAGGTTATTAGTTGTGGTTTTACAAAGTTATATTTGTAGTTTTACAAGGTTATTTGTTGTAGTTGTACAAGGTTATTTTTTGTAGTTTTACAAGGTTTTTTGTAATTTAACAAGGTTATTTGTTGTAGTTTTACAAGGTTATTAGTTGTAGTTTTACGTGCTTGTAGTTTGTAGTTTTGCAAGGTTATTAGTTGTAGTTCTACAAGGTTGTTTTTTGTAGTTTTACAAGGTTTTTTGTAGTTTAACAAGGTTGTTAGTTGTAGTTTTAGAAGGTTATTAGTTGTAGTTTTACGTGCTTGTAGTTTGTAGTTTTACAAGGTTATTAGTTGTAGTTTTACGTGCTTGTAGTTTGTGGTTTTACAAGGTTATTAGTTGTAGTTGTACAAGTTATTTTTTGTAGTTTTACAATGTTTTTGTAGTTTTATAAGGTTATTTATGTAGTTTTACAAGGTTATTAGTTGTAGTTTTATAAGGTCGTTCTTGTAGTTTTACAAGGTTTTTTGTAGTTTAACAAGGTTGTTAGTTGTGGTTTTACAAGGTAATAAGTTGTATTTTTTACGTGCTTGTAGTTTGTACTTTTACAAGGTTATTAGTTGTAGTTTTACATGGTTATTAGTTGTAGTTTTACGTGCTTGTAGTTTGTAGTTTTACAAGGTTGTTTTTGTAGTTTTACAAGGTTGTTTTTGTAGTTTTACATGCTTGTAGTTTGTAGTTTTACAAGGTAATTCTTGTAGTTTTGCAAGGCTATTAGTTGCAGTTTTACAAGGTTATTTGTTGTAGTTTTACATGGTTGTTTTTTGTAGTTTTACAAGGTTATTTTTTGTTGTTTTACGTGCTTGTAGTTTGACAAGGTTATTTTTGTAGTTGTACAAGGTTATTAGTTGTAGTTTTATGTGCTTGTAGTTTGTAGTTTTACAAGGTTATTAGTTGTAGTTTTACAAGGTGATTTTGGTAGTTTTACAAGGTTTTTAGTTGTGGTTTTACAAGGTTATTAGTTGTAGTTTTACAAGGTTATTAGTTGTAGTTTTACGTGCTTGTAGTTTGTAGTTTTACAAGATTATTAGTTGTAGTTTTACAAGTTATTTTTTGTAGTTTTACATGCTTGTAGTCTGTAGTTTTACATGCTTGTAGTCTGTAGTTTTACAAGGTTATTAGTTGTAGTTTTACAAGGTTTTTTGTTGCAGTTTTACAAGGTTATTAGTTGTAGTTGTACAAGGTTGCTTTTTGTAGTTTTACAAGGTTTTTTGTAGTTTAACAAGGTTATTAGTTGTAGTTTTACAAGGTTATTAGCTGTAGTTTTACAAGGTTATATTTGTAGTTTTACAAGGTTATTAGTTGTAGTTTTACAAGGTTTTTTGTAGTTTTACGTGCTTGTAGTTTGTAGTTTAACAAGGTTATTAGTTGTAGTTTTACAAGGATATTAGTTGTAGTTTTACATGCTTGTAGATTGTAGTGTTACAAGGTTATTAGTTGTAGTTTTACAAGGTTATTTTTTGTAGTTTTACAAGGTTTTTTGTAGTTTAACAAGGTTGTTAGTTGTAGTTTTACAAGGTGATTAGTTGTAGTTTTACGTGCTTGTAGTTTGTAGTTTTACAAGGTTATTTCTTGTAGTTTTACAAGGTAATTCTTGTAGTTTTACAAGGTTATTTACGTAGCTTTACAAGGTTATTAGTTGTAGTTTTACAAGGTAATTCTTGTAGTTTTACAAGGTTATTTACGTAGCTTTACAAGGTTATTAGTTGTAGTTTTACAAGGATATTAGTTGTAGTTTTACATGCTTGTAGTTTGTAGTGTTACAAGGTTATTAGTTGTAGTTGTACAAGTTATTTTTTGTAGTTTTACAATTTTTTTGTAGTTTTATAAGGTTATTTATGTAGTTTTACAAGATTATTAGTTGTATTTTTATAAGGTCGTTCTTGTAGTTTTACAAGGTTTTTTGTAGTTTAACAAGGTTGTTAGTTGTGGTTTTACAAGGTAATAAGTTGTATTTTTTACGTGCTTGTAGTTTGTACTTTTACAAGGTTATTAGTTGTAGTTTTACATGGTTATTAGTTGTAGTTTTACGTGCTTGTAGTTTGTAGTTTTACAAGGTTGCTTTTGTAGTTTTACAAGGTTGTTTTTGTAGTTTTACATGCTTGTAGTTTGTAGTTTTACAAGGTTATTAGTTGTAGTTTTACAAGTGAATTTTTGTAGTTTTACAAGGTAATTCTTGTAGTTTTGCAAGGCGATTAGTTGTAGTTTTACAAGGTTATTTGTTGTAGTTTTACATGGTTGTTTTTTGTAGTTTTACAAGGTTATTTTTTGTTGTTTTACGTGCTTGTAGTTTGACAAGGTTATTTTTGTAGTTGTACAAGGTTATTAGTTGTAGTTTTACGTGCTTGTAGTTTGTAGTTTTACAAGGTTATTAGTTGTAGTTTTACAAGGTGATTTTTGTAGTTTTACAAGGTTTTTAGTTGTGGTTTTACAAGGTTATTAGTTGTAGTTTTACAAGGTTATTAGTTGTAGTTTTACGTGCTTGTAGTTTGTAGTTTTACAAGATTATTAGTTGTAGTTTTACAAGGTTTTTTTGTAGTTTTACAAGGTTATTAGTTGTAGTTTTACGTGCTTGTAGTTTGTAGTTTTACAAGGTTGTTAGTTGTAGTTTTACAAGGTTGTTTTTGTAGTTTTACATGCTTGTAGTTTGTAGTTTTACAAGGTTATTAGTTGTAGTTTTACAAGGTGATTTTTGTAGTTTTACAAGGTTGTTAGTTGTGGTTTTACAAGGTTATTTTTGTAATTTTACAAGGTTATTAGTTGTAGTTTTACAAGATTATTAGCTGTAGTTTTACGTGCTTGTAGTTTGTAGTTTTACAAGATTATTAGTTGTAGTTTTACAAGGGTTTTTGTAGTTTAACAAGGTTATTAGTTGTAGTTTTACAAGGTTATTAATTGTAGTTTTACGTGTTTGTAGTTTGTAGTTTTACAAGGTTTTTAGTTGTAGTTTTACAAGGTTATTTTGTGTAGTTTTACAAGGTTTTTTGTAGCCTTACAAGGTTATTAGTTGTAGTTTTACAAGGTAATTAGTTGTATTTTTTACGTGCTTGTAGTTTGTACTTTTACAAGGTTTTTAGTGGTAGTTTTACAAGGTTATTAGTTGTAGTTTTACGTGCTTGTAGTTTGTAGTTTTACAAGGTTGTTTTTGTAGTTTTACACGGTTGTTTTTGTAGTTTTACATGCTTGTAGTTTGTAGTTTTCAAAGGTTATTTTTGTAGTTTTATAGGGTTATTAGTTGTAGTTTTAAAAGATTATTTTTGTAGTTGTACAAGGTTCTTAGTTGTAGTTTTACGTGCTTGTAGTTTGTAGTTTTACAAGGTTATTAGTTGTAGTTTTACAAGGTTGTTTTTGTAGTTTTACATGCTTGTAGTTTGTTGTTTTACAAGGTTATTAGTTGTAGTTTTACAAGGTGATTTTTGTAGTTTTACAAGGTTATTAGTTGTAGTTTTACAAGGTTATTAGTTGTAGTTTTACAAGGTTATTTTTGTAGTTTTACAAGGTTGTTTTTGTAGTTTTACAAGGTTATTAGTTGTAGTTTTACAAGGTTATTTTTGTAGTTTTACAAGGTTATTAGTTGTAGTTTTACAAGTTATTTTTGTAGTTTTTAGTTACAGGTAGTTGTAGTTGTTGTTTTGTAGTTTTACGTGCTTGTAGTTTGTAGTTTTACAAGGTTATTAGTTGTAGTTTTACAAGGTTGTTTTTGTAGTTTTACGTGCTTGTAGTTTGTAGTTTTACAAGGTTATTAGTTGTAGTTTTACAAGGTTTAGTTGTTTGTAGTTTAGTTTACAAGGTTTTTAGTTGTTTTTGTAGTTACAAGGTTGTTTTTGTAGTTTTACATGCTTGTAGTTTGTAGTTTTCAAAGGTTATTTTTGTAGTTTTATAGGGTTATTAGTTGTAGTTTTAAAAGATTATTTTTGTAGTTGTACAAGGTTCTTAGTTGTAGTTTTACGTGCTTGTAGTTTGTAGTTTTACAAGGTTATTAGTTGTAGTTTTACAAGGTTGTTTTTGTAGTTTTACATGCTTGTAGTTTGTTGTTTTACAAGGTTATTAGTTGTAGTTTTACAAGGTGATTTTTGTAGTTTTACAAGGTTATTAGTTGTGGTTTTACAAGGTTATTAGTTGTAGTTTTACAAGGTTATTAGTTGTAGTTTTACGTGCTTGTAGTTTGTAGTTTTACAAGATTATTAGTTGTAGTTTTACAAGGTTTTTTGTAGTTTTTCAAGGTTATTAGTTGTAGTTTTACAAGTTATTATTTGTAGTTTTACATGCTTGTAGTCTGTAGTTTTACATGCTTGTAGTCTGTAGTTTTAAAAGGTTATTAGTTGTAGTTTTACAAGGTTGTTTTTGTAGTTTTACATGCTTGTAGTTTGTAGTTTTGCAAGGTTATTAGTTGTAGTTTTACAAGGTGAATTTTGTAGTTTTACAAGGTTGTTAGTTGTAGTTTTGCGTGTTGTAGTAACGTGAAACTTACAAATAACCTTGTACAGCTACAACTAAAAGCAGCATGAATTACAGGCTACAGGCGTCAAGGCTACGGCTGGACGCTGTGAGCTACGGCTAACGGCCTTTGTAAGGCTACAAAAACGCTTGTGGGCTTTACGGCTAATATTGTAGAAAACACGGACTACAACCCAGGCAAGCTTTAAAAGTACAACCTTTATTAAGGCACAAGGCTGTTATGTAAACTGGCTTGTAACCTTTGTAAAGGCCTGACTGATAACAACATGAAGCTACAAAAATAACTGCTGTACAGCCACAACTAATAACCTTGTAAAGAAGTACAGAAATAACCTTGTAAAATATCACCTGTAAGCCCTGTAACCTTGTAGCTAAAAATAACGCTTGTAAGGTAATAATGCCTTGTGAAATTTACAGGCTGCAGGCGCGACAAAAACTACAGTGGCAGGTGTGGGCTTCTGGCCGGGGAAGAGTGTGTTAGGCTGCAAAGGCCTTCAGTAAAATTGCGGAGAGAAATGGCAACGTAAAAACACAGGCTACTGAAGCTGCGTGGGGCACGATGGCCTTGTGAGGCTGCAAGTACGGCAAGGCACAAAGAGCAACTTGTACAACAGCAATAGAAACCTTATTAAGGCTGAAATGGCAGTGTGAGGCTACCTGTAGCTTGCCGGCTGAGAGCCTGGCTAATAACCTTGTTGAAACTACAAAAAGATGCAAGGCTACAAAGGCAACAGCAAGGCTGCAAAAAACAATAAGGCTACAAAGTAACGCTTGTAAGGCCACAACTAATAACCTTGCAAAACTACAAAGGAGTAACTGTGAGTGCAAGGCACAACCTGTGGAGCTGCAGAAACGGCCTTGTGAGCTACTGACTGTAATCTTGTAAAGGCCTGGCATTGAAACTGCGATAGCCTGACTGAACGGCGCTTGGCAAGGCTACGACTAATGGCAATAAAGAGCTACAAAAACCCAGGCTACAACTGGCTTGTAAGGCTGCATGGTAAGCAGATAAGGCTGCAACTAACGGCACTGTGAGGCTACAACTGAGTAACCTTGTGGGCTACAAGAAATAACAGCAACAAGGCCACTGACCAATGGCCTTGTGAGGGTACAGGCCTGGCACGTGAGGCTTCAAAAGTAACATAAATGGACTGACCAATAACCTTGTAAGGCTACGAAGATAACCTTGTTGAGCTATCAAAAAGGCTTTGTTAGGCTACGAAATGGCAACTAATAAAGGCCTACAATTTCCTTGTAAAGACTGCAGAACTGGCTGCGATGTAGACGGCAACGTAGGAGCCACTGACAAATGACGACGTAGGGAGCTGACTATTGGCCTTTGTAAGGCTGGAAGCTCAACACGTGGAGCTACCAAAGGCCTTTAATGGCCTGACTGTGGCTTGTATGGAAACTACAATAACAGTGAAAACACAAAGAAACTGCTGTAATGAGCTAATGAAATTGCAGGCTTCTGAGCACGTAAGGCTACAGAAAATGTTTGTGCAAGGCTCTGACTGGCCTTGTGAAGCTACGGAAAATATGTAAGAAAGTACAGGCTGCAACCTTGTAAGGCTACAAGCTAACCATGTAAGGCTTGAAAAAAACTTGATGTAAAAGATACCAAGAAATAACCTTGTAAAGGCTTCTAAAAATAGCTAACAGCAAGGCTACCACGGCTGTCACGTAAAGGCTGTAAGCTGAAGCAAGCGATGAGACTACCCAAGAGAGCAACTTACAACAAGGCTACAAAATGTGTAAGGCTACAGGCTAGGCATTAAGGCCACGGCTGTGGCCTTGGCCAAGGCTGCAACTAACTGGCCTTGTCACAACTACAAAATAGCCGTCAGGCTACAGAAATGGCAACGTTAGCTAAAAATGGCCTTAATGAGCTACCAAAAATAACCTTGTTAAACACCTTGTAAAGGCTACAAAAATAACAATTAGGCTACAAAAATAACTGTGCGAACCTGACTGAATGGCCTTGTGGGGCTACGAAAGTATGACTTTGTAGGGCTGCCCAAGTAACCTTCAATGAAGACTGCAGGTAGACCTGAGAATGACGCTGTGAGGCTGCTGAGTCGCAGTAAAGGCCGCAAGAGTAACAACGTGAGACACTGCAAAAGTGGTAACGGTTAGGTACAAAGGCGAGCGCGCAATGAGCTACAAGGAAGTGGCAACTGTGATGCTGCAAAATGACCTTGTTAGGCTGCAAGTGGCCTGTAGGCTACAGTGTAACGCTTGTGGGCCTACCCAAAGAAACAATCTTGTACGAGCTGCAATGGCAATGGCTAACTGTGACGGTGCAGAAGCTGCAGAGCTGCGTAAAGGCTACTGACAAATAACCTTTTAATGAGGCTACAGAGGCTCGCAGGCTACGAAGCCTGGCTGCTGTAAGACTACGAAATAACGTTAGGCTACAGAAATGAGCTACGGCCTAATAACCTTAACAAGGCTACAAAAACAATCTTGTAAGACTGCAACCAACTGAGGGTACAGGCTACAAGCTTTGATAGGCTACAAAAAGCTGGCAGCTTGTAAGGCACATGGCCTTGTTAAACAAAATAACAATGAGCACAGCTAATAACCTTGTAAAAGGCTACAAAAAAATTACCTTCATCAAGGCTAAGGCTGTCATGTCAAGGCTACCTGACACGTAAAAAGTGCAAAGGCAACCTTGTGAGGCTACCGGCTAATAACCTAAAAGAAAATACCTTGTAAGGCTACCTGGGCTTGGCACTTTGATGAAGCTGCAAGCCTTCTCAGTAGGCTGCAAAGGTACAGCCAAAGACCTCAAGCACGTAAGACTACAAAGAAATGACAGCTAATGAGCTACTGGAAATTGCAACTAATGAACCTGGCCAATGAAGCGAACAGGCTACAAGCACGGTAAGGCTACAATCAATAACCTTGTGAGGCTACCTGCTTTTGCTGTAGCTGAGGGAAGCTTACCTTGTAAGGCTACGAGAATGGCCTTGTGAGTACAGAGCTATGGCTGTGGGCTACAGGCTAACCACGTAGGCCTGCAAAGGCTGCAGGCTACTGATGCATTAAGCCACGGCAGGTAACCATGTAGTAAACCCTGTTTCTGTAATAAAGGCTACAAGATTACCTTGTCAAGGCTACAATTTACAACCACGTAAAGACTACAAGGCATGTAAAGGCTACAGGCTACTGAAGCACGTAAGGCTACAAAAATGACGTACTAAAGAACTTTTAAGGCTTGCTAAGGAGCTACAAAGATAGCCATAGGCTACTGAGTGGCCTGGGCTATGCCAACCAGGCTACAGGCTCACAATCACATAAGGCTACCAAGATGCCTTGTGAGCCACAGGCTCTGGCCTTGTCAAGTGAAACTGACACATCAAAGGCTGCTTGAGAATGACTGACGGAAGGCTGAGCTGAGCTGCGTGGGGCACGGTAAATGGCCCGCAATGGGCTGAAAACTGTTAAGAAGCTGCAGTCTGGAAGACAGCCCAGCCAAGGCTGCCAAAATGGCTCTTGTAAACTACAAAAATAACCTTGTAAAACTACAAACTATAACTTTGTAAAACTACAAACTGCAATCACATAAAACTACAAAAAAATAACCTTGTAAAACTACAAACTATAACCTTGTCAAGCTACAAACTACAACCACATAAAACTGCAAAGAATAACCTTGGAAAACTACAAACTACAAGCACGTAAAACTACAATAAATAACCCTGTAAAACTAAAAAAAAACTATTAAAGCTACAATCTAAAACCTTGTAAAACTGCAAAAAATAACCTTGTGAAAGTCCAACAAAATAAGCTTGTAAAACTACAAACTATAACCTTGTAAAACCGCAAAGTATAACCTTGTAAAACTACAAACTATAACACTGTCAAACAACAAACTGCAACCACGTAAAACTTCAAACTACAACCATGTAAAACTACAAAAAAAAACTTGTTAAACTACAAAAAATAACCTTGTAAAACTACAAACTACAAGCACGTAAAACTACAAAAAATAAACTTGAAAAACTACAAACTATAACCTTGTAAAACTACAAACTACAATCACGTAAAACTACAATAAATAGCCTTGTAAAACGATAAACTACAATCACGTAAAACTACAAAAAATAACCTTGTAAAACTACAAACCACAATCACGTAAAACTACAATAAATAAACTTCTTTTACATTTTAGTTTTTGTACTGTTTAAACAAAGAGGATTTAGGCCAGTGTGATAATTATTGAGCTTTAGAGGTGGTTGTCAGACAGTTTCTATGATTTGATTTCTGTGTTTAAAAGTGTGAAGCTCTTTCTTGTTATATGTCATATTATTGTTCTCATGTTTCATTTTAACAGTTATTTGTTTTTGTCTTTATTCTGCATCGGTCAACAAGTTTCAGCCTGTCAGAGCTCAACACTGACTCTGTCAAATTTTCACTCATCTATTCCTGGGTTTTCTGATCTGTGCAGGTGTCTCAGTAAGTGTTTCCACCTTCAACCTGGTGGCCATCTCCCTGGAGCGCTACAGCGCCATTTGCAACCCGCTGACCTCCCGCACATGGCAAACCAAATCCCACGCCGCCAAGGTCATCACGGCCACCTGGGTGGCGTCCTTCATCCTGATGCTGCCCTACCCCATTTCCAGCACCCTCAAACCCTTCACCCGCCGCAACAACAGCACCGGGCACATGTGTCGCCTGGTGTGGCCCAACGACGTCATCCAACAGTCCTGGTGAGCTGAGAATAAGAGCATCATACTTTTACTCTGCCACCAGGGCGTCTTCACTCTGACAGGCACTCAGATTGTGCACTGCTAATTTCACACGGCCCCTTTATTGATTTTCTCAGTCTGGTGCTGCTGGTGAGAGACGACCACTTGGGGAAATCTTCTGGCATGATGCAGATCTGACCCTTCAAAATAAAAGCACTTAATATGCAATAAAAACAACACATTAAAATGCTTTTTCAGGAGCTGATTAAAATGATAATAATGAAAGATAAAATGTTTTTTTTTAAACAATACAGAAAATAAATGAGGCACATCACACAGCAAACAAACCAACTGACACAGTCATGTTGTCATGATGACATTAGCCTGGACTCAAAGGCAGCAGTTTCTAATTTTAGCAAAGCAATTTGGCTCTGGTGTTGATTTAAATTAGACACAACAAATGCTTGTTTGCATCTATTTACCCCCCCACCACTAAATTTGTCCCTCGCAGGTACGTGTCCCTGCTGTTGCTGCTCTTCCTCATCCCCGGCATCGTCATGATGACGGCCTACGGGCTCATTTCCCTGGAGCTCTACCGCGGCATCAAGTTCGAGCTCTCCAACAGGAAATCCTGCAGAGGTATGAAAATCAAACACAACAAGTGAATAAAAGCAGAATGGCATTTGTTTAAATTTTACTATTGTTGACAAATGCCATAAAAAAACAATTAAAACCAACAAAATCTTAGTCCTTGTCTGAATAATTTTTCGACTTCCCTGGAATTCAGCTCATAGTTCACTGGTTTCTGCTGAAGAGGTGAATGTTAAAAATGCATAGTTTCAGCTTGCAAAAAAGGTCAAATAGGTCAAATTTCCTCAAACAGTGGAAAGGTGCATTTCTTTGAGACTATTTTCAGCTGTGGATGATTATACATTCAGTGCTCAAGTTTGTGCTTACAGCAGAAAAATTGTGTTTATGTTCATGATACTAAAAAGGAAAAAATGTCAAAAATGTTTGTTTGTTAACTCGACACATGACATGATGACTTTTGTCTTGTGAAACACAGCTCTGGCTTTGAGGAAAGTTTCCATTTGTAGGTCTGAAGTGACAGACATGACTCCATCTTTCCAAGTCGCGAGGGCTTTGCTCCTGTGGTTTTTTACGCTGCTGATGAAAATTGCACTCTTACACTCTGGCCTTCTTCTTTTCACATTCTCTCCCCTGACAGACAGACAATCCAGCACAGGCAGCATCAAGCCCGGCGACAGCGACGGTTGTTACATGCAGCCGTCGAAAAAGAGGAGCATCACGGGCAACTTCTCCAGCTCCAGCAGCAAACCCACGGTGGGCCGAGTGAGCAGCAGCAGCTCCACAGCCAACCTGATGGCCAAGAAGCGCGTGATCCGCATGCTCCTGGTCATCGTCTTCCTCTTCTTCCTGTGCTGGACTCCCATTTTTGTGGTCAACGCGTGGCAGGCTTTCGACCGGCGCTCGGCCTACCGCCTGACCGGCGCGCCCATCTCCTTCATCCACCTGCTGTCCTACACCTCGGCCTGCGTCAACCCCATCATTTACTGCTTCATGAACAAGCGCTTCCGCCAGGGCATGCTCGCCACGTTCACCTGCTGCAGCTGCTTGAGGAGGGGCGGCGGAGGGAGCGGAGGCTTAGGGAGGTCAGCCGGAATGGGAACGGCTAAAGGGGAAGCGGGCAGATCAAGAGCGGGGCAAAAGACCACTGAGCAGAATGGTCATACCCCGCCAAGCGGAGGCAGCACACACTTCACCTACACCGGCATCCGAGCATCAGCCTGGAGTGAGCTGACTTAAACTGGATTGATCCATGAGTGTGTGCATGTGTGTGAGGGCTCTGGCCTGAGTGCAAACACTTGAAGGGAGTCTGTGCTGTCTTAATGTAAAGCCCTCACAGTTTATAGGACTAGTTTATGAGCAGCTACGTTGCTTTAGCTTGATGTGTGACGTGGATACAGTTGTTAATGACAGTGGAACAGAACATTCAGCAGCAAAAAAAGCAGTTCACAGCAAAGTCTGATGCATCAAGAACAGTGGAAAAAAAAAAGCATTGAAGGTTCTTGAAAAGTAGTAAACAATGGCAGCAGTTGACAAAAGAAACTCACCTTAAAGGCACCATGCTGTTCTGGAGCTCTCGATCATATCTTCAGCTCATCTTGCAGATACAGCTTAGACAGGAAGTTTTTTTCTGAATCCTTGGAAAAAAACGGAAATTGAACATCAACATTTCAAGGACAAATGGGTGAAAAAGCTGTTAAACAATCACTAAATAGACGTTGAGGTGAGATTGTTTCGTCAACTGAATTTTGTCAGTATTTTTGCAAATTTAGCTCCTTAACTGCAAATCAAAGAAATAGTTTCACTTTTTGGGAAATTGCTTTCTTGTCCAGAGTAAGCTGAAAAGACCAACCACTTACCTTTTTTTTTTTTTTTTTTAAATGCATCGTTTGTTTAATCCTTCCTCAAACAGAAGCGGTAAAACGGAAATCTGTTCCTGTTTGTGTACTAATGTTCTGTATGCAAATCTAAGCCTCCTGGCTCCAGATCCAGACTTAACACAGAGACAAAACGCTCATTCAACTTTCTGTACTTAACAATTTTAAACAAATAGCTGTCTGGAAGTTGGGGAAATTTAAAAACTGTAAACACAAAATTAGTCAGCTGTAATGTGAACTATTGTCAAACACATGACATGGTCCTTTAATTTCTTTTAGATGCTGCAGGGTGGAAAACATGGCTGTCACACAAAGCTTCAAAACAATCCTCCAGTGCACAAATAGTTCTGCTCTCGCCCTTGACCCACTGTGTGTGTGTGTGTGTGTGTGTGTGTCTCAGGGGGTTGTACTGTGTGTACTACGGGAACTGGAGAGAGGCCTTATCGTTTTGTGGGACTTTGAACACCTGTATCTCCTCTTCAAAGAGCAAATTCACCGGTATTAACTCGCCTGATTTCCACTGACTCATACTGTTAAATATAGCAGCATTAATGTAGCATCTGTTTCCTGTATCAATATGTTGAAACGGTTTTTTTTTGGTCCAAATTCTTGATTTTGCCTTTGATGTTTTTTGTTTTAGTGCATGTGCCTATTTTGAAGGAGTCCCGTTAAACCTGCAGGCACATAATTGAATGTAATCCCACCGATTTTACAGGTTTGAAAACGGTTCTGGAGATGGACGCTGTTGTGATCTTTTGGTCTCCGAACATCCAACGTCTGGGTGACCATATAAAGACCTTGAGCGCCCAGTGTGCAGAGCAACTTGGAGCTTTTAACGGCTTTAATAAAAGTGGATCTAAAGGACATTAGGGCTCAGACAAGTGGCGGAAAGAAAAGGGGGAATCTGCTGGGACTTCTTCCCAGGGATAAGAGCTCCATTTGGGCTTGGTGGACGCCCAAAGCCCTGCTCTCCTTCACCCTGCAGCCGCTGGGGGATGCTTTCTGTCACTGGAGGAAAGATGAAAGCAACAAAAACATTTAGTCTTTACTTAAAAAGACACATTACTCATTTGTACTCAGCTAAAACATGAATTATTTCTTGCTTACAATGATTAAAAACGTAACACAAAGTGAGATTTTATATCACTTTTTTATTTCTTGTTTTTATGCCAATATTGCAAGTTTTTTTCTCGTTTTTTTTTCTTCTTTTAATGACATACAGATTTGAGCATGACCTGGAGCTGCAATATGTACAAAAACAAACTAACGCATGTTATCAAAAAAACCGTCCCCTTTGTTTTGACGTTATTGCTAAATGTTACAAACGGCACAGGTTTCTACCATCAGCAACCCTTTGAGCACTGAGTATACTACCACAATGACACCTCTGCTTACCATTTACTAGAATAATACACAGATACAGTGAGAGTGAAAGGTAGTGAAAGGACATGGAGAAGAAGAAGAGGAGGAGGGGAAATGACGAGAACAACAAAAAAGTGATCCAACTGGAGCAAAGCTAAGCACAACAGGCTGCATGTTAAAAAACAAAAAGAAGGGGTGGAAACTCCAAATGTACATACATAAACATGAGCGATAAAAGAGTGAGGATGAAATGTGTGAGAGAAAAAGAAAGGTTAGCGCTCTGTAGTGCAAACAGCCAAATAGTCTTAAGGAGAAGTAAGGCTGAGTGCGACAGAGAAGGGCTCCACACTCCTTTTTTTTTTTTCATTTGTTTAAAGCTGCCTCTCACTCTGCCCTGTTTTTGTTTAGCAGTGCATGAAAACTACATTATAAAAAGACATTTGGCATATTAGAGGATACATACATTGTTCAGAGCTCATTATAAAAAAACAAAACAAAACACGAGAACAGCTGCTTTTGGAAGAGCAAAAACAAGTATGACCAGACACACAAAGAGAAAGAAACCGGTTAAGATATTTTGTAAAAAGCATCGCTAGTGAGATGTTTTCTTTTTCCTCTCCGAAAGCTTCGTCGCCGGGTTAATACAGCGTGCGTTTTTAAAAGAAGGCATGTAACATTTTTTTGACCGCTTCTGACAGTTCATCCCCTTTATGAGTTATCAAGTTATCTGTATCCTCCCTATCTCTTAAAACTCCAGGCGTTTGAAGAGAAACTGTAAACCAGCTTGGATTGTCAAGGCGACACATTATTTGTTTTTTAAAAAAGCATGCATCACCCCCTTTTATTAGTTTGAGCCAATGTGACAAAAGCTGCTCCGCTCAGACTCGCGTGAGGCGATGAAGAGGAGCCACGGGTGGTTGGCCTGAAGAGGCGACTCGGCGCGTAAACAAAAAGCCAAAAATATCCGAGCTCAAGGGGGGAGGGGGATGCTAACGCGGAGGCTGTGTTAAAAACTGAATTTAGAGCTAGTAGACATAGAAAAAAAACACTCAAAATCTACAGTTAAGATTTCGTGACCTCCATCCTGCAGAGTAAAGGGTTCGGGTGGACCTGCAGCTCGTCACAAGATTTCAGTGTGTCAGGTTTGGATGCTACACGACCGCTGCAGCACCAACTCCTCCATGGTTCCAGGATAGACAGGAAGTGGCCTCGTTAAAAAAATACACTCCCAGGCCAACCTAGGCAGCACGGGCAATAATGCACTTTTCTTTTTTGACATAAGACAAAGGGGAGACTTTGTACCAATAATTTAAAAAATATCAATATTACAATATAAAACATTTAACATTAATGACTGACAGGTGGGCGAGGGTGGCGAAATGAGGGGCATAACTTAACTTCTATCTTTTTTACATTGAAAGAGGGGGTGCAAGCGAATCCTTTTTGTTCCTATTTCAAGGGTTTGTTAGAAAAATTCAGAAATACTTCATTAAGCAGACATTCAAGTTACAGTATTGTTGTTCTTTTTCCCCGGAAGTGTATACAGTTGTACTGTAATACTAAAATCACAAGTATTGCCTTTGAATGTTTTATCCACATCTATCAGACATCTGGATCCTGGTGGAAGACAGAAAAACCTCATGAATCCTCAAGGTTTCTCTTTTTTTCTTTCTTTTTGGAGAGCAGTTGGAGCACACTTTGAAATGGAGCGAGTCTGACTCAATATTCCATTACAGCAACTACATATGACAGTCACACACACACACACACTCACGCACACACACACACATATTTGCTGGCTGGTGAACTAGTGCTCAGGCGGACAAAGACGATGAAATGACCTGTACAATATTGCTGTTATGTTTGGAAATGCACATCTTCAATAATACACATTTAGAAGGCCTTTATACTCCTACAGGAGACGCAGTCGCCAAGAACACAGATGAGTGCAACTACTCAATGTACACACGCTTGTTTCTGCAAAGACAATAAACCACAGGAGAGTTTTTTTTTTTTAGTTAAAAAAGAAGGCTGAAAAAGAGCTTACAGCGCTCGTGAGACATTGTACCAAAAGTGAAAAGGTGCTGGGCACCGCATGAGAATAAAAAAACGGGCTTTATTGTACTTGTACACCAAAAAAATGAAGGCCGAGAGATCCTTCAGAAGGCTGCTTTGCATGAAAACGTGGTTCTGGAGCCGCAGCAGTGAGCTCAAAACAGCAGAGCTCCCGTGATAAGAAGCGAGGCATTAGCTTGTTTTTGTGCTATGCAAAGGTTCTTCCAAGGTGAGTAAACAGCAGATAAGAAAAAAGGTGAAGTGTTTTTTGTTTTTTTTTGTAATCGAAGTTATCAGTAAGGCCACATCAAATTGAAAAGTGTCCGTCTTTTTGGAGTTAAATGCCACCAGAACTACAGCACACACTGGAAGACACCTCGCTAGGTGTTGAGAGACAAGTTTCACTACATTATCTGATACGGTGACCAATAGAGCAACAGATACAGGATATTAGATATGTGACCGGTCTGACTGTGTACACAGTAAGAATATACAGTACTAAGGCTATCCTTTTTAAGTCAATGACTACTTGTTACATTAGTTTGAAAATGACAAACTGACTTGTTTTCAGAACCATGGAAGTCTAGTTTTTGATGGATTCTGCAAATGTTGCTATGGCTCCATGTGAGATGTACTGATGTGTATACGTTCCAAAGGAGACATAGCGCACACAGAGTATTGCAGGCAAGGCAGAGGCGTTGCTTAAAGCTTTTCTTTTTAAAGACTTCATAAAAACCAATGATAAAACATAGGCCCTCTGAGGTTATTCCCCAATTTAAAAAAAAAAAAAAGAAAAAAAACAACAACCTTCGCTTATGTAAATAAACAACCCAGACTTCAGATTTTTTCCCCAACAGAAGAAGCAAGAGTATCAAAACAAAAGGAAAAAAAAAAAAGATTCAATCCAAAGACTGAAAAAGCAGGCGTTTGTAGTAAGGTCGCAATAACATACAGGTTGGGATTTTGGACCTCAAAGGGGGAAAACAAAGCCCAAGCTCAGAGGAAGAATAGAAACTATTTGGTAACAAAAGTGTACTATATGTTTAATACAAAAAAGGTATGGAGAAAAATGTACCTTTACTAAAGCTTATACAAGATCCTTGGTCCATAAAAACTATGTTATCGTCACGTTTTATGTGTGTCCCTCTGCATCCTTGCGCTCCCTCCAACAACAATACATCCAGCCCCCTTTAGGAAAACCACAACTGAAGGCAAAGGAACACAAAACAAAAAGGAATAATTATAAAACAAGTAGTGGGAGTGGGCTGGGAAAGGGAGGGGAGCGCCAAAAATATACTTTCCATTCAAGAGGTTTTTTTTTTTTTGTACACGTTGGATGTATTGTTGTTGTGGTTTCCATTCTCGCAGCCGTAGAAAGGTGCTGGTGCTCTGAGCCTGCAGGAACTTCACTCATTCCGAAACACCAGAACTGGATAGGCAGGTCCCTAAAGTAACCACAGGAGAGGGGGCGTGTTCAAGGAGCACTTTCGCTTTATTCCCGTTGGCTGACAACGCGGTGATGTCACTCCTCCTTCAGATCTCCCCTGCGTTCGCTCTGTTCTCCCGCCAATTTCTTTTTCCATTTCAGCTTCTTTGTATCCAAAATTAATACGCAGCACTTCAGAGTGAGTCAGTTTTTGTTTATTATTTCCCATAGTCTTTATATACCTTGTGGTGCGTTTGCTCTCAAGGCATATCGTATTGAGCGGCCCCCCTCTGTGTGCGTTAGGAGACCACAGCTGCGGCGGTGGAGGATGAGGATGTGACTCCCGCGCTGGAGGTGCTGTTGGGGCCGTAGACGCCGGGGCCAGCCTCCTGGCTGCTGTTGCTGAGCAGGCTGGAGTTTCCGGCCCGCAGGATGGCCCCAGCGGCGCTGCAGTGCGGCCGCGGCCCGGGCTCCGGCGTGTAGGTGAAGGTCAGTGTGGTGGAGTAGATGATGCCGTCGTTCCTAACCAGCGTGACGGGCACCTGGACGGGCTGCCGCACCCAGCGCCAGCCCTCGCGGAAGGCGGAGATGTCGGGCACCACGCACAGCATGCTCTCCGCACACCTGCAGCGTGACAACACAGAGATGTTAGAGTCATTAATATCATTTTATCACTGTGCTTTTATCCTGAATGAAGAATCCATTATTAAAGTAACAGCTAAATGCCTCTGTCATGGTGTGCGTTGTAAGATATTGAATTGTCTGGAGAATCAACGATCTGTTGTTTGATAATCCAGCAAATTAAATACTTGACAAAACAGTTTACTAAATCCCATGAATTCAAAAATCTTACAAAAACACAAAATTGCCATAAAATGTCATAATGTGTATCGCTACAGTCACTGTCAAAGAATTGCAAAATTACCCAATAAGTTATCTTAAAATAAAATGAAAACTTTAAATGTGCAGTCATGGAGGTCCCACTGTTTGACTGACAGTTGTCATCGTGGACTTTGATGTTCCTCCCCTGTCTCAGACTGAATGCTTGGTGGGTGGTAGTGATGAACACATAAAATCCAATCAGTCCATAAAACTCAACATGACAGAATAAAAGCTGAAGCGATGCTATTTTACAAGGGTGTAACACTGCAGTGTCTTTGCTCTTAAAAGCTTTCTGGCTCACCCGCTGCACAGGTTCAAAGAAGGATGGACAGATTCTACGACTTGACTCACATGATACCAGCTACATCACTAAAAGCAGAGTATTTAGTTCTTGCATAAGGCGATTGTGCCATTAGGAATTCACAGGATCTGCAGCATTAAGCCTGAAAGCTTTTATTATTTCAAATCACAATACTGAGTTATTCACGTCACCATTAGATTCATTAAACTTAAAGCTCCTTGTTTTCTGCATCTGTATGATCCCTAATAAATCCACAAATTAGCTGTAATGGACAATTTATATGCTAATAGGAAAAAAGAAATTTCGGCTAGTCTGGTGCAGACAATAGATCTCATTTTGAAGAAATGGAAAGAGCCCTTCAAGAAGCCTCGTGAATGACAGTGTGTGTAAAAAGTGGGGGAAGAAAACAATCCAAAAGAACACAGTGACGTTAAACCTTTAAGACCTTTAATAAAAACTGATACAGGAGCAAAGACACACCTGTACATGGTCTCAGCCTCAACGTCTCCGAACCAGACCCGCAGATTTGGAGTGAAGTTCTGTCCTGTCAGCTCCAACATGGCGACGTCGCCGCCGCCGTTTAGCTGCAGACAAAGAAGATAATTTAAAGGATATAAAAAGGACTAAACCTACACCTACACTGTGAACAGATATATGTTCAGGGATGTGGACTATAAAGTAGAAACAAAGCTGAAATCTTTTGTTGTGCTTCTCCAATGTAACGTCTCTTCGGTGTGTACCTGTAAGCTCTCTACCACAGGCACGGGGGTGACAGGCGAGTGGACGGGGCCCATGCCCTCGTAGAAAGTGTATTCGGCCTTGTCTGTGCTGATGATTGTCCAGGAGGCGCCGTCGTTGATCATCTCCTTGTTTGGTTCCTTTGGGCATGGAGTGGCCTGGCAGGAGGGGAACACATGGCCTTAATGCACATGAATAACCGCCAACAATCACAGCCAGTCAAGACTTCTGAAGACAGAGTTCCCACATGTTCTCATGGACAACATTTCAAAACTATTTCATAACTTTTCAACACCAATAATATAATACTTTCACAACACAAAAAGAACTGCATTATACATGTCTGCTCGTGTATGACACAGCATAGTATACTTATCCCACATCAAATACTTCAAACTACAGGCACAATCAAAACATTGCCCTTTATCAAAAAAAGCATAACAAGCACTTATATCAGTCTGGAACTGACTTTCAAGAATGAGGGAAAACGGAACTGATTGTACTATCATTTTATTATAAACACACACATACGTCAAGGGCCTTATCCGGTCACTGACCTCAGACGATTATTCCCTAATGCAAACAGACGTACAGACACACATTGTGCCTTTGATCATTTCTGGATGAAAGTCTGAAAAACGCTGTGGCAACATAAGCACATAGGCTTAAGCAAAGACTGTTGTTTAAAAAAGAAACATTTCTTTCAAGAATCAGATAAATGTCTTCTTAATGCATTGAAAGTTTAAGTGCTCAAAGTATCTAAAGTGGTCTTAATGTGGTTTTCATTGAGTGTTAAAAAAAAAAACGAATTGTAATCGAGTAAGACATCGCTCACGGTCCTGTTGGATGTGTTTCGTGTCTTTAGCATAACTTGTGATGGCTGCCTCCAAAATGTTGCTAATATCAAAGCTCTTTTTGCAAACTTACATCTCGCATGTTGGTCATTCATTGTTTGGTTTCTAACCAAAATTTGTATCAGTCATTAGAGAGTCATGAAATAATAAATGGACACTTGTCCAACATCATTTTAACATACCAGATTCAGACTCTACAGGAGGAAATGAAGAAACGTTTGTGATTATAAACAAAATATTGTCAAGCATTGACGCAAATTAAAGCTACAGAAAATAAATTCTCTCTTATGTTACATTACGTGGAAGATTAGTGTAACAATTAATTTCATTACGCACAACAAAATCCTACACCTTTTTCAAAACAGTCAAGGATTTTATTAATTCCACGACTTTTCCAAGCCTGGAAAACAACATTGTGAAATTCCATGATTTCCCAGGAAATAGAATGTCCCTCTTTTGCTTTACAACCATCTAAGAAGTAAAAATCTTGGAGGTAAGTGGACGACTGGTTCTTCAAAGAAAAAAATGGCAACCTTTTCTAAAACATCCACAATCAGTAAAATCAAGACAAATAGATGCCAAAGCAATCATCCTCAATCATCTGTGAACAGAACAAGATGAGATCTGAGGGTGAAGTGACCTCAGCCCTGGATTGATGTGGAACAAGTGAAGAAATGGCACCTGTGAAAGCGTTTTGGCGCGAGTCACTCACTTGAAACTGGATGATCCTTTCTTGGGAAAGGCACAGGTACATGCGTTCTGTGTCCTTCAGGTAGAAGGCACACTTGTGGAGCTGGGAGACGGGGTCGTCAGCGTCCAGCAGCGCCGTCTGTTTGTCCACTTTACGGATGATCTGAAAGGGAAAATGAGAGAGAGACAGAGATTAGCCAACAGGGTAGAGATTAATGAACGAGAAACAAGAAAGTCAGGGAAAATTGGAAGGAAGTTAGAGGGGAATGATGGGAAGAAAAAACAAGAGATAAGGGTGGAAGAAAGGCAGTAAAGGACAAAAGAACAGTACAGAAATTACAAATAACTGTATGACTAGAGAAGAACTTTGTCAGGAAAAGCTTCTCTGGACAAACAAGGTCTTTATGTTGCCTTGTGTTAAAGGAATAGTTCCAGATACAACTCTCATATCTGTCTATCAAAGAGCAAGAAGACAGTTAGCTTAGCTTAGCCTAAACTGGAAAGAGTTAGCTTGCCTCTGTCCAAATGTAACACCTTGCCAGATCAAGGAATGATACTGCACATAATATATTTCCCAAAATGTGGAACTATTGCTTTAAAATACAGACAATGTAAAGACAAAGTTGGTCTTGTGTTTCCCAAAATGTCAAACTACTCCTTCAATGATTGATTTTGATGTTATTTTCCTTCCTTTTATTCTCGGCTGCTGTAATGAACCAACTTCGCCCACTGGGATCATTAAAGACTCTTTCTGTTCTTCTGATCTGAAACGGTGCGTCTCTTCGTACCAGTCTGGGCAGGGCCATGCCGGTGACGGAGCAAACCAGCTTGACCGTCTGGCCGTAGTGGATGTAACCATCTCTCACAGTGAACTCTTCTCCTTCTGACTCCTCATCGTCCACTGAAAACGCAGAAGAAGAAAGAAGCGGTGAGTCGCCCACAAGCCTCAACACTTTTCTATACACACATTTAAGAAATCAGTCACGTTCTTTGTCTGAGATGAAGCAGCTGTGTAATTACTATAATACAGCGTGGGTTACATTTACAGCAAACAGTGAGAGACATGAAGACAAAGTGACAAGCTGTCAAACCACATTCCTCACTTCACCCATGCTCAACCTCTGTGTAATTTGTTTGTGTTGCAGTAGCAGCTCAGGCTGAGTGAGGCTTACACAGGTGGATGTAAAAGGCGCCCCACTGCTGGGAGCTGGCATGAAAGTTGCCGCCCTCCACATGTAGATAGCGCGTGCTGACTGTTTGGGACCGCAGCCGGTTGAACAGCGCCACCTTGGTCCCCGATGCGATGCACACTGCGGACAAACATGAACGCAGACGGGCAGGTTACATAATGACACAAACATGATGTGGTGCTCGCAGGTCAGATGTGTTAACAGAGGAGGTGATGTGTACACAACAGGTGTGGTACATGTGACAGAACTGGGTTAGTGGATGCTCTGGTGATACTACACTGCCCTCTGGTGGTTGTAAATAATAATGATGCTGATGTTAAACTGTTGTTGCACCTTTCAAAACTGAAGTCGTAATGTGCTTAACATAATGCATGCATGTGTAATCTCTCACTTAATTTCTGTATAAACAGTGTGCTATATCTTTTAAGTTTGAGTGAGTTTAAGTGTTTTTTTTTCCTACATCAATACTACTGTTGTTAGAGGTAGAATTTATTGCAAAGATTAAAGGTAGTATTTGAAATTAAACATAAATTTGAATGTAGAATATGACCAAAAATTGAACACGCAGGCCACATTTCAAGTGCAACACACCACAGCTATTGACAAGCAAAAGAGTTTAGTAGCAAAAGTATCCAAGTAACTGAAGAAAACGTGCGTGAGACGCTGACAAGCCCAAACTTACAGTCAGCGTTTTTGAGGGACTGCTTCTTTTTGGAGGGCTTAGAGATGACTTTGATCCTCTTGCTGAGGAAGACACCGATGTCAGCGCTGTTGCCGTAGAACATCTTGACAGACAACATGAAGTGCTTTCTCTTGTCGGAGTCGGATATGTACAAGGTTTTGGCTGTGCAATAATTCTGGAGGACACGGTGGGGGGGTGGGGGAAGAAATGGGTATAAAGGAGATATCAGAACACATTAGATCATATTTTTCTGCTGCAAATTCATTCTGTGCAACTTTTCCTTTAAATAAACATATACAAACAAACACACATCATCTGTTACATGTTTGTCACCATTGTTAACAGAAAAATGAAATTATAGTTGGAACAGTTGGAATTAACAACGTTCAAATGTGCCAAAGGCCAGTGACAGACATCTTGTATTATTATGGCAGCTTCTACTGAGTAACTGCATGTTTCTGTACGCTGGTAAATAGAAGAGTGTGTCGTGTTACCTTTCCCTCTAAGTTAAGCTGTTGCATTTCTTGGTCGCTGTTGCCGATGCCGATGAAGGCGCACGGCTGCGACTCCTGCTCGGAGCAGCCGTCTCGCTCCATCTGCTCCTTCTTTTTCTTCCAGCCGCTGCCCATCAGGTAAACGCAGGGAGGAGGGCAGAAGAACCTGGACACAAGCACAAATACTTAGGAATTTTTTTGGTCTCAAGTTCCCTACAAATACTTCACTGGTGTTCACATAGACGGTTTTATGTTAGAAGTATGTCCCATATCAGACCCATATTGACCCTTTTTACTCCTGGAACTAATATTTGCCTGATACTGTAAATATAAGTATGTTTTAATCCACTTGCCTGGATGAAACAGAAAATATTAACATCTAAATGACCGTCTCAGAAACATTGGTGGCTTCAAGATTAAAGGTCAAACATATCGAAATAATTTTTAGTATATTCCCAGGACACAAGCGGCATGGATGTCAGTGACTTAACAAAAACAAGTGTAACACCTGTTTAAATAGTACAAACTAGACAATGTGCATCTCTACATTTACACCAGAAGGGGGCAGACCTGTACTAAAGCTTCAACAAGACAGCGAGCAACCTTTATCAACATACTGTTCTGTACAACTGAACTAAACACTCTTTTTCCTCGAGCTGTTGAGCCTAATTTAGCAGATGTTAGCATAAGCAGTCCAGCATGAAACTGATCTGTTGAAATAAATCTAAACCAGAATTTGAAGAAAAAGGTCACTTTTTTCCATTTCAGGATTTCATACTTTTTCCCCTCTCTCCTCCCTTGAAATACTTTCTACTGTCAAGTACAGAACTCCATTAAGAAAAAATTACAACTCAAAGCAAATGTGAAACCAACTCGTCACTGAAGCAGCACACTTCAAATACATTCTTGTGCGTCAGTGTGGAACTGGAAAGCGACCTATTTCGCAACACTAGTGTCTGTCTCTGTGGGTGTTTGTCTACTTTCACCTCCTATAAAAAGACAGAAAGAGGCAGCAAGAAAGAGGGAGATGGCGCATTTGCATTCCCTGTGCACCCACTTTTCTTAGGCTCCCCTAGAAGTAATCAGAGGTGCCAGACAGACGAGTACAGCACGAGCACCTTGGGGCTTTGCAGGCCAAAGATGTTGAAACGCTGCTATGCACACGGGGGAAGAAACCTGACTTTGTATATGTGACTGTAATACAGCAGAAATCCCCTTTGGGACAGGCTAAGCAGACTCATTCAAACACTTGTCTGTGATCCTGCAAGATGGTTTATTGGTTACAGACAGTGTGGTTTGAACTGAGCACCCAAATGTAAGTCCGGCATCGGCACGTCATTGAGCAACTCCGCAGCACCGTTCCTGAACCTGTACAAGAATGTATGTGACAAGAGTGTTTGAATGCTTCCTCTCACTGTCGTTTGCTTCACAACTGGACAAGATAGCTACAGTTATCTGAGGAATTCATCTCAGTCTCAACCCGTCTCCTCTGTCTTTCTCCTCCAACTCTCAGAGGTGTCTCAGAGTTGGCCCGCGACGGCCTGATTTGCCAAGAGATAGGCCTGATGAGATCGCAAGCAGTGCTGGCAGCTCAGGCCAAGAAAGCAGGCGGAGGATGGAGAGCTGAAGAGAGCTGCATGAGCGAGAGGGGGCGGGGGAGGAAAAAGCTATAAAAAGTTTGAGTGCAAGAGGTAGAAAGGTGAGAGGCAGAGTTACAGGAAGGGTTTGAGGAAGAAAAGATGAGTTGCAGGGTTCACAAGAGCAGAAGAGACAGAGAGAAAAAAAAAAAAAGAGTAGTGGTTGCGACAGCCAGTGATCACGCTGCACTTGCATGGAAATTACAACAAAGCGAAGCAGCTTAAGTTGCCCTGTGAACCTCTGAGACCTGTATGCTCTCATCCTTGAACTCTTACACCTAAATGCTCCCTGGTTTCATCGGTGCATTCCCACAGGAGCTTTTTATCTCCCCTATTCCCATCGCTCCTGACTCCCTCTCCCCGCTCGCCTTCCTCCCGCCTCTCTGCGGCCTTCACCTGAACGTGGCCTCACACAGGAGGTCGCCGCTCATTTCCTCCTCTGACCTCTTTTGATATGGGAGGTCAGGAGGGCCGAGGTGCCAACGCCGCAAGGAGGCAAACTGGAATGTGGGTTTTTTTCATTCGCTCCTTAGGCCTGAGAGCCCCTTGAGTGACATACGTTAGCCGTGCATTAACCAGTGGAGTGAGGGGGTCCAGGGATTAGAAGACGAGGCCAAGTTTGTGTTTCTACATAATGTTAATGACTCCCTTTAAGCAATCAGTGTACTAAACAATAGGTCAGTGTGTATAAAGGGGTCTTAAACATCATGTATAGTAAATGGTTCTTATTTGGGGACTCTATTTTTCTTATGTTAAAGGAATAGCTAGGCATTTTGGCAGCATCCAGTTAGCTTAGCGTAGCATAAAGACTGTTAGCCTGAAACAGTCAGGAACATCACCCCACGTAAAACTACAACTTGGTGTTTTTACTTTACTCCATTTTTTGTTCAGATTAAACAAACAAGTGCTGGAAGAAACTGTTTCTCCCTGTTTGCATTCCTTATGCTAAGCTAAGTAACCAGCTTCTGGCTATAGCTTCATAGTTATCGATCAGTCATCGACCTCATCTAACTTTCAGCAAGAAAGCAAATAAGCAAAGAAACAAAAAAAATCGGTCTTATGGATGTGAAGCGTTAATCCTACACAGGTGGGAGATCCAGAGAGATTACATATTCTGATAAAATTGGCTGCATTTTCCATCTCTGAATCTGTTAAACCTTCAAAAACTTCTTGTTTTACTTTCTCAAATCCAACACTGATTAAAGTTTGAGGAAACCTTGATAAATGAGTCATAACCAGGGAGGGAGCTGCCATTTTTAGTTTACTCACCTTTTCTCATTGCCATAGGATTTCTGTGCAACTTTTGCGTGCAGGATCATGACAGTTTGGTCACCTCGCTCCTTCAGGTAATTCCTCATCGCTTCTCTGCAAGATGAGAAGATGGGAGACAGAAAAGAGATGTTGATTAATAGGCCAGCAGATGAGGTGAAGTGATACTGGCCATATTGAAAGTCAAAGCTGAAGCAGAGGGAGTCTCATGGGTCGCTGAATTGTTCGCTGTCGAGCAAGTTCTGAGAGGCAACACATAAGTGTAGACGGATGAAAAAAGCATGAAGTATGCAATGAGAACATACAGAAACACTCATGCACACATACACTCGCAATGACCTCTGGAAAGCCTCAGAGCCTGCTAGCCAAAAAGCTATGTTCTCCCCCAGCTGGGTCCATTTGAGGTGGGGGGGCCTGAACCGTTAATGACCGGCTCAGAGGGACAGTGAGGAGCAAGGGGAAGGAACACGGGGGAGACGAGGAAGAGTAGGGGTTGAGTGGGGGGAGAGAGAGAAAAGGGAAAAAAAAAGAAGAGCTGAAAAAACAAAAACACCAGAGCTGAGCTCACCAGCAAAGATTCCTCATCTCGTGTCAAAATGTTGCAAGGTCCGCGCTCCAATTACTTCTGTCAACTCTGCCAAACCCTCCCGCACTTCCCCTCAACACACACCTCCTTTACACAAACAAGCCAAAATTTATTTTAATATTTCGGAGAGCAGTGGAGTTTTTGCCGGGCCAGAAAAGAAAAGAGGTCAAAGATCGGCGGCTTAGATGCACAATTAAGATGCATCACACACGCATGGACATTAACACACTCTGACCCAATCAGCGCGCATGCACAGATGTCAGTGACACCTGACACGCCGGGGTGCTCAGAGGGCTTCCCACTCACACACACTCACACACACACAGCTTTCCACTTTGCCACGCAATACTGGGCCGCACGCTCGGGTTAGACGGGGCCTTTGTTATGAAAAGCAAGGGGCCCCCTCACAGTGTGTGTGGGAGGGGGGTGCAGAAGAGGAGGAGGAAGGCTGAGAGGGGTTTTGGTTTATCCATTTCATAATGGGCAGGGAAATGTTGTATTTCTCACTTCATGTGCGATGAGACAATTATTTTTCTGGATGAAAGCTGCAATTTGTTCTGTTGTTCATTGAAATTACTGATTTCCAGATAGTGTAACTGAAAATGATGGAGGTGCAATCCTAGAATTCCAAACATTTGACGCCATTTAACTGATCCAACACAATCTGATAACATTTACACACCACATGGAGAAAATTATTTCCTTTTCCTAAAGCGAGTCAGGGAAAAAGGTGAACTGAACTGGAGCCAAACTCATTCAAAAGTCGTGGTTTGATTCAACATTTCTCACTTATTTGCAAGGATGTGCTAACTTTTTTTTTTTTCCCCCCAGTTTACATTAAATGACATAACCTTCCTCTGGGGCTTAAGTGAGCGATACACTCAGTCACCAGCAGCAGACACAGACAATAACTCCAGAGAACTCGCGTATTGATTATATGGAGAACAGGCAGTCCAAACCTGCTGATGTCAGACCTGCAGGGCACATAACACTGGGCACCTCTGATGATGCCTGCACGACTTACAGGAAGAGTGACGTCACGCATAAAACACCACACACACTTTTTTACACATGGTCTGCACGCTTGCATTTTCATATTGGTGATTGAGGCACGGGGTCTTGCGCATTAAAATGATGAGTCGATTGACAGGAAATGAATCTGCAACTATGGCATTTTTGCCTTTATTAGATAGCAACAGTTGAGAAACAGACAGGAAACATGGGCAGAGGTACGACATGTAACAACGGGCCACAATCAAACTGCGGACATTGAGGTTACATGGTTCTTAACCACTAGGATGACGCATTATTTTTTAAGCAAAAATGCCAAATTTTATCTTGTTCCCAAGTATGATGATTCTTTGATTTATTTGACAGCAAATTAAAGATCTCTGGGTTTCAGGCAGCAGGTCAAACAACCAATATGAAAACGTCACCTTATGTTACAGGGAAATAAAGTGTTTTACAGACCAAATTGATTAATCAACCAAAATAATTATGAATTGCCAGTTTAATTGAAATAAATAGCATATTTCCAAAAATAATCAGCTTCCACAGTCTATCCCATTCACTCCTAAGTGAGCTGAGGAGTAATTAAATAACCCTGCCGGTATGTGTTGTGAAAACTGTTTGGCTAATATTCCCATTTGAACACCACCTTGCAAACTCCAATTATTACCTCTTTAATCAATCCCCCGCCCCCCCAAAAATAGCTGAAAAGTTGAATCAGCCAAAATCCTCTTGGCTCTGTAATTAATGTCATCTTTTATCCTGGCCAAGGCTGTGAGGAAATATACAAAAACATTGCATAGTTATTCTGTGACACCAGAACCTCACAGCACTGTTGGGCAGGCTTCGTGCGACAGCCCTGGCTTGTGGTTAACACTGTTTCGCTGCTCACCAAACCATTCCAGACCACTGTGGCTAAGTCGGGGAGAGACCATCCTTTCCTCCCGCTTTCCCCCCCATCAAGACATAAATGCCTCACCAGAAGATTAAGCTTTCACTCACAATCGTTCTTAAAGTATTGTCATGTGCGATGCCCTCTTTAAGCGCGGTTATCCACTTCACAGCCACCTCTAAATAACCTCTGAATTGATAACAAAGATGCCCCAACATGTGGCAGCAATCAAATGAAACTGAATATCCGAGAATCAAATGAGTAACATAAATCCAGTTGGTGGGTCCATCTTTGCAAACTCGTGTCATGTAGCCAAGCATTGTTCAAACCCACAGAATTTTATATTCAATTCTAGTGGAGAACCCAAGGTTTACAAAAATACCAAATATGTCAGGCTGAATTTTGGAGGAATGTGTGCAAAATGACATGCAGAACATCGAAAATATTTCCATCTGACGTAATGTTGCAACCATCAAAATCACGGCATCTTGGGTTTGAATATTTTACTTGGTGTCAGAATGGTATAACCACAATAACATGAAACAGTAAACCAAAAAAAAAAATTTGAGAGGTGGGGAAATTCAGGGGGAAATCAAAGAAATTAAAATCATATGCAAAAGAGGGGGGAAAGCAATCATTTAAACAGGAATTAATGACACAGCCAATGTAAAAAAAAATGCAGATGAGTGCAAATAAACTGGAGTCAAAATGACTAAGGCTATTCACAGCATAAGAGTTTAGAGGAAAATATGTAGACGTGTCACACCTTTCATGCACCATTTATAATCATGCTTGAGTAGTAACTGACTGTAAGAAGTCATTAAAGATGGTGATATAATAGAGAATGGTTCCAGCAAAGAGCAACAAACTCACAATTCTTTTCAAATCATTTTAGGCAGCAAGATTTTATGAGATGAAGTGATAGCAGACTGATGAGGATACTGTTGCCCAAGAAGTTGCCTATAAGTGATGACTTCATTAGAAGACAAGATGATGTGATGTAACACGGTGTAGTAACCTCCAGGAAAGGAGGGGGAAATATGTCGACTAAAGCACATGATAATTGCAGGGGTCGGTGATTCTGACCGGGATAAAAGGGAACGTCTGAGTAATCACTCATCTCTTACACATACTGAGACACACACGCACACATGACATTGAGATTAGGTCTCTTCCTGAGAGCTGAAAGGAAGCAGAAGTGAGAGCGACGGTGAACAGGGCACAGCGTAACTTCCTATGAAAGAGTAGCGTGCAGACACACAAAATGACAAGAAAATTCAGACACATGAAACAAGAAGTGCAAACAAATGAACATAAAGGACGGGATGAATTCAAAGCATTTAAATACAAATATATCCAGAGGGGAAATAGTGCAAACTGGGAAATCAATGCCCTATTTCATCAGAGACAGAAGTGAGGGCAATGGGCATTTCAATCTTAACTGGAACAGACACGCAAAGCCACATCCACATGTAATATAAAAAGTAGCACGCAACGAGGGACGAGCAATGACAGTGCAACCAAGCATTGCATTTATCTGCAAGGCTGGCAGTTCAGCAGCTACTGCAATCCAAGCAGATTTGTGATGCAGATGGTAAATGTTTACCTGAGCTAACAAGACACGTGCATAGTCATTCAGGCCATATATGCAACATGCAGGTAAATAAAAAAATAAAAAGAGAAGCTGATCCAACACTGAGTTACAAGTGCTACTTAAAGTGGCGGACAAGGAGCACATGACAGGGGAAATTCATCTGTCAGGTTTGTGCTAAATGGTGTTTGTCAAATGTGAGTGAAAGAGAGGAAGAGGAGACCACAGATGTATGGAGGGAGGAGGGGAAGTAACATAGAGCCAGAGAGATAAACAGACAACAGAAAACAAAAAAGGAAATGCGTGACAAGTGGGGCAAAAATGTGCCAGACAGATTCACAAAAAGAGACACATATTCAACAGCAGGCACGACGGGGGGTCGGGCAAGCGTGCAAGAGTGTGTGTGTGTGTGTGTGTGTGTGTGTGTGTGTGTGTGTGTGTGTGTGTGTGTGTGAGAGAGAGAGAGAGAGAGAGAAAGAGAGAGAGAGGAGGGGCTAGGTTAAGCCAGGCTACAGATGCAGCGGAGCAGACAGGCATCTGTCCTGTACATCTGCCACAGCGTCTACAGCAGAGTGGGGCCGTCACAAGACCCCCTGCGAACACACACACATTCAAACACACACACGCAAACACTGGAGGGGCATACTAATACACACGTGCACTGTGAAATAGCTCAATTAAGATGATTAGACTGCAATTAGTGTGCGCCCTCGTGAATCACAAAAGGTAGATTACACACATCCGTGGTGTCAGGCTCGGGTTAAGATATTAACAATCAGCCGGTTCAGGCTGCTCGCCCTCTTTTTAAATCTATTCTCCATTTGTGAATTTAGGAGAGGTGACCTACAGACAAGTGCCTGTTCACTGTCTGATGTCTGACCTCCAGAAGGCCCTTGTGAGCCTCTGAAACGCTAAAAGGAAGTTGCCTCAAACGACAGGATCTTGAACTAACTCCTACTGGATCTCAGCCCTGATGTTTTATCACTAAAAAAAGTATGAAAACAAAGAGCAGTGCATTTTGTCACAGTGACAAAAGGGCGCCTACAGCGTCAACAGTCTATGAGGGGGAAAAACAAATGTTTATCATTTATATTCAGTGGAAGCTGAGTGGCAGATTAAGCTGAATTTGTGACAGTGGCACACGCAAATTCACATGTGGATAAACCACAAACGTCCTATCACTCACTAAAATGGAAAATAATGCAAAATAAAATGATTCAAGATTTTAAATGCAAGTGAGTAATTCCAAACCAAACAATCCCCTGGGCCAAATTAGTGGTCATCAGGGTTTTATTTCAGTCTGAATTCAGGCTTTTTGACAAAGAAGTAGATATCTAAAAGGCGGTTTCTATTGAGTGTTTCCATCTGAGGCGATGGATTCTGCAGAGCTGGCCCTTCCTCTGTTGTTTGGGAGAATAAGCCCTTGAAGGGGCGGCTCCCCAAACAGAGCAGGCAGCTTATCCAGCCTGTATGTTCATGTGTTGTGTCTGTTTGTGTGTGTCTGTCTGAATCTAAGATGTGTGTGTGTGCGTGTCTGTGTATGTGTGTCATGTATTGTATTTCCAGTCGAGTAGCCTTCCTGACAGGGCGGCCCTGCAGGACCCGGAGAGCTTTAGCTTCCCTAAAAAGCCCCTGCAGGACGGTGCACTGTTTAGCTGTCTGTGCTGTTGCCTGACAGAAAATTGCGGGGCTGTTGTTGCTGCAAGAAGGGGGACAAGTGGAGTGTGAGTGAACATGCAGATATGAGGATGTTGAGCCAGATACAAAGAGACAAACACAAAGAACATGACACCGTGATGCACAGGGGTAGAAAGACACACACATTAAAGGAGTTGTGTTTGGAGGCTTTCGGCTGCTGGGTAAAGAGTGTTTTGTGTCAGTCATATTTCTGGCCATCGAAACCATGAGACAAATGGAGGGGCCAGTGAGAGCCAGCGGACTGGCAGCACATGAATGAAGAGGGGGACACATCAAAAGGTGCTGGGGCCCCTTTTTTCCAAAACCATGCTCAGCTGTTCCAGGCAATACGCAACCTCTCATTTTCCCCACTGAAACCCATGCGCAAAAGGCGAGCACACACACACACACACACACACACACACACACACACACACACACACACACACACACAAAAGCACGCGGGCAAACCCATGCCCGTTCCCAGTAACAAAGAGAAACACCGACAGGCAAACAAGTGCATATACACACACACACACACACAAATCTCCAGAAGCAAACCACAACATCCATCAATGTTATGTGTTCACCCAAATGTTGCTCCAAATGACTTGGCACAAACATGAGAGGAGCAGAATAATCAAAAACTTGCAGCGCTGCGAGTCAAAGCTATGCTGAACGCAGCGTAAAGAACAGTGCACACAAAGTGCAAGTGTGGACTGCAAGTCAAGGACTGCAAAGGTGAATTATCGCTTTTCTGGCTTGTTTCCCTGCAAACAACTGCGAGGCACGGGGTGTATTTCAACAAAAGCATAATAAAACAAGTGTCAGAGAACTTGCGAGTGAAAAACTCCAGAGATCCAACTAATAAACAATCAATAGCAGAGCAGAAATGATGGAATACAGCAGGGGTCAACAGATAACAGCTGTCCAATGGTGGAAGTATGTACGATCAGGCCAGCAGTACACAGTAAAACCACACATGCGATGGTGTTCCTCTGGCAAGTTAACGTGTTGTTGTTGTCATAGTTGTGGCCACAACATGCAGTCAATCGGCACTATATTTAATCTGTGGTCATTACTGATGCATTTCAAACTTTGTCACCACTTCTGGAAATTACCACCAGCCCTTCAGATCCCCAACCAAGACTAGTTGGCCAAGTGTGAATTTTATGCATTTGTTTGTTTTCTGTTATGCACTTCTATATTTTGAGGTGTTGCATGAATCCAATCATAAATCAAAGCTTTTGATGAGGCATGTGCATTTTGACCAATTGGTATGAAAAGCTATACACCTTTTTCTCATGTTCACCCTTTCAGTTCAGTCCTAATCTGATCGAAGCTTTTTAAGACACCTTGCACACAGATAGAAAAATCATGATCCCTTTTCAATGAACACCTGAAATCAACTTTATATTCTAAAGCACACAGGAGGTTGCAGTTTTCATCCTCCCTATTATCCAACTGCTTTTGAAGTATTCTCAAAAATCTAATATTTATTCTGTTCTTAAATTACTATACTGACAAGAATGTGTATAGTCCACACACACACACAAATACAACTGTGACAACAAAACAAGGTCTTAAGGGAAGAATATGTTGTATGTGTGTATGCATGTGTGTGTGTGCACTCACCTTGTTAGGCGCTGTGGCTGAGGGCGCTCCCCGAACTTCCTGCAAAGACACAAAGTGAGAAGAAAACATGAGTGGGCTGGCTATCAACCACAAACACACACAGAGTAAACACTGCATTACACAATGGTGCACCTACACACACACACAACACACACACTTGTCACTGCAGCCTTGACAGTGTGTAGTGGCACTGTGCTCAAACAAAGACAAGCGACAGGACGTGTCTGTGTATTTCTGTGTTTTCATGGCAGCAGGCAGGTTAAAGCAGGTGTACAGACGCTGAACTTTATTCAGACTAATTCCTGTCCATGGCATGTCAAAACAGGTTGTGCATCATCAGACATAACCCTCGTTTCAGACTTCATATTTCATTCATCATTATAGTTACGTTTACTATCATATTTCAGGATAAAACACAGGCAGAATAACCTACAATTCCTAGATGACGAACACGTGATGTAACCCAACAATAAGGCGTGGTCGGCTTTAGAATTAGCAGTTGCTCTTATCAGTTTTTTTACAGCCTACAGCTTTAAACTTCTAATAGATGCCGTGATAAAGACTTCACTGTTTGATAATATGGCTCCAAATCCATTGAGCAGAGGACACTAATAAAAATATAACTAACCAATAACAACAACAACAGCTTGCAGGCTTCGTGTGTGCTGATCTGAATTGTAAAAATGGAACAAGGGCATCTGACTTGATCATTTCCTGACGCTGCTTCCAGTTCAATGGTGCATAATAGCTGAGGGCAGGTTTCACTTGGTCCGAGGCAACGTGCTTGTCTGATATCAGACAGAAATGTCAACTCGTTACACTCTGTTTCCATCTTCAGTCTGACATTGCCTCCGCTCTAACTGATTTCTTTGGGAGGGGGGTTCGATTTTCCCTAAACAATCACTAGAGACCAACATATCCTCCTGAATCTAATGTCATTCAAAGTCGACACTGATGCGTAGCCAGGCCAGCATACTGGTTTTGCCTGGGTTTTGAGAGTGGAGTGGAACAAAGTAAAAACAAATCATGATGTCGGGCAAACAACAGCCTCGATAACAGCGCCTATCTTGTCTATAGCAGTCGCTGTTGTTATTACTTCTCTTTGGTTCCAGCGCGTAGCTTGAAATGGTGTTAGTCCTACTGTGGCGCTGACTGCTTTTAGGGCCAAGAAACTGCTGTTTGATGTCATGATGCCAGGTGATTCGGTCAACTGCGTGGAGTGGGAAGATTCAAAGGTCTGTGCCAAAATATGCCGAGTGAAAAACTTTGACAATGATTATGAAAAGCAGAGGGCACAGTGCTAAGTTGTTAAAGTGAACCTGACAAAAGCTTTTTCTCCAGATTCCATTTTGTCTCAAAAGGAGACCACCTCTCTTGACATTACTGACTGTACACAATTATACGAAGGGGTTGTTAAATGAAATTTACCTTTGGTAAAATATTTGTTGATGGAAACTTTTTCACTGCCCAAAAAGATGTTTGGCAACTAGCCCTTCAACTGTTTTCTAAATAAGTTCAAGACACTTATTTACAGCTACGCCGCATGACACACAGGAAATGCAGTTCAACTTTCCACGAAGTATTCGAATCAGCCTGTTTGACAGTCACCATGTTTGCAATGCCACCGTGTGCAGGGCTGCAATGAGACGCACTTTAAAATCTAAAGAAAAGCAAGTGCTGAACAATGGATGACACATACATTAAAGCACATTTAACTTTCAAGCATTTATACATTTCCATGATGCATTTTCTCCTGGGTGTTGTGCCCCATTTTAAGCTTCACATCTTCATGATGTTACCATCAATTAATCATTCATTTCCACTACTACAAGAGTATCATGTACCTTCACTCACTGTAAAGATTATTTCCTAAAATTCAGCCCACTGGAACTTTGATATATCAGCAAAGTGTGATTGACTCATCTAAAAACTATTAGTCAGAGATTGCATTTAAAAAGGAAACCACTGCAAACATCACATGCATAGAAAAAGGCCGTAAACTTGCAACATATCCCAGCTGAGGATGACTATTTTCTAGTCAACTTGCAAACAGCATGACAATGCAACAAAGAAGGGACAGAAAAGCCCGGCCCAAAGCACCGGTAGCATAATCAGCCACAGCATATCAGAATTTATTTGAACTCATTTAAACAGGATTTTTTTCTCCTGTTTCTCCTTCAGAACATAATTGAATTTGAAACCACTTTCTTTGTTTCATTAATATGCAAATTCACTAAAGCAGAAATTTTAACACACAAAAAAAAAAAATATTAAAAACCAATTCGAGACAATGGCCCCAGTGCATGAGCCTGATCCACTGACAGGAGCCAAAGAGTGAAGAGAAGAGTGAAAAGTAAAAAGAGTGGAGTGGAAAAATTAGCTTCCTTTCTACAGGGTTTCTTTCACCTGGGGGTGTTAACTCTGCACGCATTTGTCATTAACTGTCATTCAGTACAAAGCCTATGGTTCAGTATGCCCTATGAGCCAAATAATTACAGTCTTATTAGTCTCATACAGTCAAATTACAGTCTGTGTCTTGGCACGTGCAGAGGCTGGATTCAAAAGTATGAGTTCCACCTGGAAAGCTTTGGCAGTCTGTCATTTATCTCGCCTACAGCCAGCATCATCCATATAGAAAGCCAGAGCTCTGAGACTGTCCAATATTGTTTGTTTCTGGAAATACTGCAGTTAAATCAAACCTCAGGGGTGGAAGAAAATAAAGTAGGTTTGAAAAGACCCTGACTCCAGAACATGTAGACTAACTTCTGCCTTAGTCAGTGAATTACACATTTCATTATTTTCATACAAACAGAGACTTTAAGACATTAAATATGCCTCCAAATTATTGCTCTTAACATTTAAAATAAAAAAGTTATATACTTACATACTGCTATTTTACTGTTTGGTCAGATCAACTTCATTAAGACCAGTTAGATTCACTGTCAGTTAGGTTTCATTTGTGAAAACAAAAAATGAAAGTGAACTTCATTTTTTTTTTTTTTTTTGCCAGAAAATAGTGCCACGATTTCTACTTATTGAATAAATTCTGAATCTAATTGAATTATAAAAATTGCAACTAATAATTCATTATCAATTCATCTGCATTTTTTGACTGTTTGTTCACAAATTGCCAGAAAATAGTGAAAATGCCCATTATAATTTTTCACAGACCAAGGTGAGAACTCAGTGTCAGGTTAACATCAGGTATGACAAACAAAAGCATCAAATTATCACATTTGAGAAACTAGAAACTGCAGACGTTCGATGTTTTTCTTAAAAAATGATCAGGAATGATAAATTAAGCAGCTCTAAATCAATTGTTACATTGGTTGGTGGATTGGCCACTTGGAAAGCTGAGCACATTTTAACAACAACAAAATAAATGAAATAAACAAAATCAAAGTTTAAGCCACAGCTGGTTGAAAAGCTCTGAGACACCCTGTCCAGAAATAAATAGCTCATTTGTGTCACTACAATCAGCAAAATGCATCCACACAAAATTCAGGAAGTTGTCTTTGTTTGAAGGACTGCACGATTTATATTTAATCACAAAATGTGTCTCAAAAATAAATTATGTGTACATCTACAATCACAGTTTATGCTGCTCACCCAGCTCAACACACCTCTGTCCACCCTGATGGCAGCCACACTGTGCTCCTTCACTCCACCAGTTCAGTTATGATAAGCTAGTCATGATAAAAATAATTTATCATTCTATTCTCTCAATTTTATTCATGCATCTTTCTCCAGAACCAAGTCTAAAAAAAAGTCTTTTTCAAAGTATTCCAGTACTCACTACTTTCAAATTCAAGTACTCAAACATCTTGAACAAGCCCTGATATTCACTTATAGTCAACACAATCTTGAGCACCACTATAAAGTTTTATGATAAAGTTTTCTTTCAGATTATTACTGACTAGATGTTTTCAGTGCCTTCACTTTAATGGCAACACACCATTTTCAGAGGTAAGGTTTTTCAATCCTTCATGATAAAAACACACACAACACTGAAGCATCAACATCGGTCTACTGAGGCACTACAGTAACAAGCAGGTCAAGGCCCATGGCTTGCATAAAGAGGATGTACATGTAGGCAGCACGTGGAGGTGACTGTACAGAGGGGGTGTGTGCGTTTGTACATGTGCCTACAAAAGGGGACAGAGTGTCAGTAAGTCAGATTTTCTCCTTGTGCAGGATGTGGTAGCGCTGCATGCTGCTGATAAGTATGTCAATACATCTTACATGGCATCAATAAACACACAGATTGTGTGTCACTCAGTTGGTTCGGGATTTTGACACGGAGGCGTGGTGTGAAATTGAAAAAAAAAAAAAAAGAAGCATGCAAACACAAATAGAGGGGTGAAAATAGCAAAAGAAAAAAAGTGAAAAGAGAAGGGATAAAGGGCAGGAGAAAGCAAGAGAAACTGAAAGCATGATTGGTGCAAGAGCCAGAAGGAGGGAGTGGAGGTGGAATAATTATAAAGGAGGGCAATCAATAAGGTTCCCACAGCGAAACACTGATGCCTCAACTGGCTAATGGATTCCAGACGGCTCTCTTCTCCCTCCCCTCCTCCCCCTTCTAAACCTCACCCCTTCCACTGCAAACCGGGAGCGATGGAGGAAAAGGATACTGCGGGGAAAGTGTGGGGTGAGATTAAAGGCGAGGCGAGGAGGAGCGGATGGCTTGTTGTGAAAAGAGGGAGATCTACGCATAGATGAAGTGGAAGGATTTGGGGGTGGATATACAGAAAGAAAAGGAAGGTCAAAGAAGGGGAAAAGGGCGCAAGAAACATGAATCAGACGGCTGCATTTACTCTTTTTTTATCATTTGAGACATTAATCATAAACATAAATACTGAAAAAAACAATATACAATGGATGCATTTTGTGAGCATGTATGATTTTACAGTATGCATGCATTAAAATTCACATCCCTAATCTCCTCCTTCAAGGACTTTAACAGCGTTACATGATACGGCTGTGGACAGTAAAGCCGGTTTAACAATGAAGAAGCAATGTGTGACAAAGGCGGTCAAACGTGTTAAAGAGTTGGTTTTGTAAGTTCTGTGAAAAACCACCATTTCGTATCATCTCCATGAGCTCACTCTTAACACACTCGCTTGAGACACAAACACCAACAAGACAAAGACCAAACACAGGAAACCACAAAAGGTAGAGTTGCAAAGAGAGAAGACAGGCATGCTGTTGCATTTGCAGTTTTGATGGCATGCATGATGGCAAAGTTCAAGAAAGTTCACATAGAGAATTTTCATTGTGTAGTGTCAGTGTGTAAGTGCAAGCGTAGTGTTATTTCAATTGCCATACGCTGCACAAAAGCTCAGAGCATCATTCAATATCAAAATGGCACAAAGCTGAAACAAGATATTAATTTGGTTTTTTTTGCTTAAATTCACTTCCTCATTTTAATCCCATTTTGTGAAGCGGCGAGGGCTCCATCTTTGCAAAAGTGTAACACATGTAGTAGTTAAATAAGTGCTCACGCCTAAATTTGGTCTCATCTTTTTCCACTAAAACCATATCTTCAAAGATCATAAGCAGACGCTTCACAGACACTCTCACATGAGGCCGGAGGTCAACGGGGGAAAAGGAAGCTCTGTTAGAAGAGGAGTGCCGTCTGATTTGCTCTCCATCCGTTATCACCACTCTCCCTCCTCCTCCTCACCTCCTGCTTACTATCACTGATTCCGCAGGATACAATGAGGGTGACGAACACTGCGGCCAAACTGCAGTGGTGACAAATCAAGCAACAGGATAGGATTCACTACAGTGGGACATGGACGGCAAGAGGGAGTAGTCCAGCAGGAAAATACTAACACAGACACACGTGCATGAAGCTCAAAACAGGTCTCACCTTGACATAAGAATATAGAGAAAATTTATCTAGCTTTATTTCATTTATATTTTATGTACTAAAGAGAAAAAGGAAAGGCAGCCAAAGCATCACATTTTAAGGGCTCTTCACTCACTTAATAAAAAAATAAAAAGCATAATACAAAACTACAAACTTCTTCATTCAGCACTGCCAACAAATTTCTGATGTATGTCAGAAGAATATGATGTGAAACTGTGGAACTGGCTGCACTTCTGCCACAGAACTCATCCAAAAAAAGAATATGGGGAAGCAATCATTTCAAAAATTTAACAATGTCTATTGAGCAGGTTAAACTTCAGCAACACGACTGTAAAACAGTTTTGTTAGCTGTTAAAGGAAAAGTATAGTTAAGATAGTGATGGAGCAAAACCTGCTTCTTCTGCACTAATCCAAACCTCTTTGACAATCTTTGTTTTTCAAGACTTGTAAACTACCGAACACATTTCCCTTGTCTTTTCCCTTCCAGGTCAGTTTACGAACCCTGAAATGAGCCCTTTTTGCTTTGGCAATATCCTAACAGGAACCCGATAGGCCCATTAAACTGCTGGTAGCTTACCCTGGCATGGTTACTCACGGGTAAGTGTGCCAAGGCCAGTGAAGTGGTAAGAGATGGGACAAACTGTTGTTGCATTTACAGTGGATGTGAGCAGTGGAAGAGGATGTCCTGACTCTGGGCTTTCACTGGGAAGTGAGACTGATGTCACTGTTGGCCAACAGAGGCTTTTGTGTTGGGCTTGTGTCTATCAATCCAAAATACTAGCACTTGGGTCTTCAGTTGTTTTAAGGAAAGCAAATGTTTGGGGGAAATTAAGCTTCGTAAAAAATCAAAGCAGCACAAATGTTTGCACTTAACCGAGTATGGAAAGCTGAGGCACCAGACAGACAGAAAAATTACAGATAATTGGGAACAATTAAATAAACAGATTAATCAACTAATCGAAAAAAAAAAATTAACTCCGATAATCAATTGTTATTTTTAAAGCAAAGAAGCCACAAATTTGATGACTCCAGTCTCTAAAAATCTGAGAATTGAACGCTTTGTTTTGTCATATATGATATTTAGTTGAATATCTTTTTTGGACTGTTGATCAAACACAAACTGAGAGCAATGGAGGAGTTTTATGAATTTCAAAATATCTCATCTCTTGACGCGGCTTCCATCAAAATTAGACTAGAAGCACTCCTGGGAAATGTGATAAATGTGTAACTACACAACAAACTCAATGTTTACTAGAGTTGTGTGTAGACCAATAATTACACGTCTTATATCACTATCAAATTTATGTTCTCTCAAAGCAAAGGTAGACTAATAGTACCTAGGTAAAGAAAATACTTAAAACTGTAACTGAATTTCTTTTCCATTTCAACTTATGAACTATGGCTGGCAGAAGCACCTTGCTCTGCTTCGTCTGTTGGCTTGACTGGCTTGTGACTGACAGAATGAGGGTCCTAGCCAAACTACAGAGAGCGTTCGCTATTGGTTGGAAGTTTTTAGACATGGAAAAATCAGAGAAGTAGAACGTGGAAGTAACACACACCCGCTGCTGTCATGTCACCTGTTTGTTTGCCTGAACGCACGTACATTAATCTGAAACAGCGAAGGGAACATCCTTCATGGTGTAAAAGTTTACAGCTTGAGATTTCCATTCTGATGCAACTTTGTAAATCGAGGTTGTCAGCTTCTCTTTTACAGTGATGGATTATGTTCACCAACCAAATTGTTTTCTATGCTGTTTGGAACAGAACTGTAGCCTGAGAGCCTTGGGAAAAATGATAAAAGCTCCTCCATCCTGCCAACAACAATATTCTGAGGGAAAAATAAAATGCCTGTAATGTTAGTGGAAGTATATGAACATTAAAATGTTAAAACTGAAACTAAATATTGTCATTGGGGAGATTTTTACTTCATACAAGTCCAAATATATGATTAGAATCATTATCAATTCCCAAGACAGTGTTAGCATATAATAAACAACACTGGCAACACTGAAAACCTATTTTATAAATTCTGCCTACTTGATTCCCAAAATACACTTTCTATCATTTAGGTTGCTCTGGAGTACACACACAGATATGCAGAGACTGACAATCAGACTGACACTTTAATTTCTCAGAAGCTAAACACAAGAGCAGCCAGAGGGTGACAGACCGTATTTTTGTGGTAGCTTATTAAAACCTTACACCTGTAACCAACAGCAGATACGACTCAAAGACACAGAGTGAAACTCCACACCAAACCTCCCCTCAGGCCTCTTTCACAGAACACACACGCAACCGCAAACACTCTAGTCATAGCGAGCATCTCTCAGAAGAGAAAAAATTATTTGTCAAATCTGGACCAGAGGCTGGCTGACAGTAAGACGCAGATATCCAGTCATCCAGAAATCAGAAGTCTTGCAGTAAAACGGGGGAAGATTTTTATCTTCATCATCAGGATTAATAAACATTCTCCTTTTCAAAACCATATCTGACGTTTTTCTCCCGGTGGTTACACATGTTAATAGTGACCAGTGACAGCCAAAATTACTGTGTAGATTTTACTTCACAACAACATTCATGAAAGTTTAAAAAAAAAAAAAAAACATTTGTTGACCTGCACCACCATCCTGTTTTAGACAGAAATGTCACAACATGCCATGAAATTTCAATACCTAAATAAAAAAATAAATATTCTAGCAGGCAGCAGCTGAATCCAGTGACACAAATTTTATTTAATTTGTTCTATCAATGCACATACATATGAAGTACTAATACCACCTTAGCCATGTGGGGCACATGTTTACTGTTCATCAAAAATCTAGTAGGAAACCCATTTCAATTTTGTTGCAATTCAATCTGATACTCACACTTACCTAAAAACCACTGCTGCACACACTTAAACTACAAACGGAAAATGAGAAAGCAGGACTTTTTTAAAGCGGAATTTTTTATGCAAAAGATGCTGCAGTTTTAATTAAATCTGTATCTGAAACACTGACCATGTAGCCTACTCAATTTGGCACACCTCATTTTCCAAACGCTACTTTATTCAAACACTCAAGGTCCTGGTTCAAAATGAATTAATGGTATATTGTGAAGGAAAGTTTCAATGTGAGAATGTGACTCTTGAAATTGAAATACAGTTTACTTGTAGCCCGTCATGCCACAGGAAAAAGCTTTCATTGGTGAATCACTTGTCAGAAGTCTTTTCAGGTTAAACATGCAGTACAAGTACATGTGCACTGCATGCACAGATACAATGGATAAATAATAACAGAATAAAATTAACCTCTGGATGGAGCACAGAGGGAAACTCGGGGGCTTCTCTCATCGTTCTTTGACAGGTAGTATGACATATGAGGTACTGGTGACAGAGAGGGATGGCAGTTGCTATGAATAGAGCATCGACCACCCACCTCCACATGCTAACACACAAACACGCATTAACGCACGTCAACACATGCACACGCAACAGGGGGTTGATTGAGAGAGTGTGAACCCAGCCTGCCGTTCATACGGGGATGTGTTTGACAGCTGTGACTGACAGTCCAAACAGTGCTCAGGAAAAAACACACATCAACACCCGAAGGCTCAGAAGAGACTGAAATACACACCCTGACATGTCCTCAGCACTGTGTGTGCCAGACTTGTGAAAAGACACATGCACTTTTGTAGAAGTGCACAAACACACAGACAGGTTTTTGCTCTGTTGCTCGGGCATATATCTGATACATCTCTAATAAATCAAACGGGAGCAAGTTTTCTGTTTCTCAAGAACTTTTTCCATGCTGTGATAACACATGTACTATCAGGCAGAGAGGCAACAATATGACCAGATTAATGCGATCAGACAATATCAGCTTTCAGAAGCAATATTCTGTGTGTAAGAGAAGTTGAATTACAAATATTTTATTATTGTTTTTATTATTGAGTTAAGATGCTAGTTCTTTGGTGGAACAAGTGAGACTTAGTTGTGTGCATCACTTTTTAAAGTCCCCTGGAAACAGTTTGTGTTGTCATCTGCGCAGTTTGCAGCGTGTTTCTATATTTGCACATGCTGAGCCAAAAAATAATAATAATAATAAAGCCCATTTCTTGTCCTCATATGCCACATAGCGGCCCAATATGTTTTTATGTTTTTTAGGAGTAGCATATCACCTATAACTGGAAATCTGACAAAGCTATAGAGCCGCCAAGTGTTGGTGCTGCAACAACCTGACAGAGGAGCATAAATCCCTTAAGTCACCTCTCCAAAAATACACTAAACACTATGCAAAACCCTCCTATTCGTGGAAACTGTGAGACATTACAGAGGAAACAAGGAAAGTGAGACACTGTAGCACCACTGACAACTTTAAGCATAGAAACTACAGACCTTGTTGCCAGTTTATAAGGCAAAGTTGACATGAAGGTGCAGAAGTTCCTCCTCTGGCTGCAACATCAGATTGTGAAAGATATGATGAATGCCTGCATAGCTTGTTCTTATCTAAAGCTTACTAGATATATGGATGTAAGGAATGTGTGAAGTGGACTAAAATGATTGTTCATAAAGGTGAGATTGGTGGATCACAGCAGAGTCTAATTAATATGCACCGCAGATGACATTTAAATTTACTGCTGAATGCTCTTATCCAAACTAATGTGCAGTGACTGGGCTTTTCTGTGTTGCTCAAGAATGTGTGACTTCTTCTGAACAGCCTGCGTGTTAGTAATACCGTAGACCTGTTTGCGAAATGCTCTTGTGCCTCAGCAGCGAGAGTATTTGCTGTCCATATCAGATTATAAAATATATGAGATCAGAGGAAGATGACGGTCTACGCATTACACAAGAGTTGACATTTTCCCTATAGAGTAAGAACAGTTAGGAGCTCATTGAAATCTACTGAAATATGTAAATCCGGAAATGTTTCTTGATTTTAAGAAAGACTATTTTCCCTCCAAAGATTAGCTTCCCTTAGATTATTCTCAAGCATTATTTAAACTTCAACTCTGATGCTGTGAAGGTAATAACAGTCGTCACATCTGGCTGAGCACTTTCATGTTTTGTCTACATTTCAGATGGACAAACACACATATCTATCTTTTGTAGATCCAGTGCTCCCAGCGGGACCAAAACACAAGCCACAGACGCCAGACGCCATCATTCATATGCTCAAGGTCAAGGGTTAGGGTACGACCTCTGAGGTCAACTGGCAGGCAGTGTGTGCTCATGCATGTGGATGTGGCCTGAAACAGATTATACGACTAATACAAAGATGGCTCTGCCCTTAAACACAGTCTTTTTCCACTTTATCTGACTCACAGAAAATAACAACTATGTATTATTTGAGCTGAAACTAAGGCTAATGTGGTGCCACAAGTGTGACCTACAGTCTTGATTTATTTAAATTCAATTGAGAAGTAATTCAAACGTGTATGATGATTTTTTTTTATCAATATCTTCATCATTACTTCATCATAAATGCCACTCAAAGCATATATTTTTTAACAGTTTGCTTAAAATGTACTTTTATAACTGTGAGATAACATCATTATATAAAATGTGCGAGGTTTGTTTGAGTGTAAGCTTCAATCTGCACCTAATTAAACCGTTTTTCACACATCTGTCACACTTGCTCACCAGGGTGGGTCAACTGCACTCAGACACAGGTCCTGTGCGAATATGAGACCACACATCTGACTGTGTATATGGATGTGCATTTACACATATACACTTTACACACACATGCATACACAGAGCTCCAGGACAGTGCACACAAACAGCAGTGTGAGGGAAAGAGGAGGGATGGGAAGAGGGATTAGGCCTATAAAAAGGTGTCTGGTTTCCCTGCCCGAGGGCTGATAGCAGATATCACAACTCCTCGGAGTGGCTGTACACCTCATTATCAACACCATGCTCCCTCACAGCTTCCACTGGCCTCCATAGCCATGGGCCATCTCAGTGACACCAAATATATGAACCCGGCTCTAACCGTGGCTGAAAACAAGGTACGTTTACAAGAGAAAAGTTATTTTCCACAGCAAATTCATTCTCTCTCTAATAACTGTATAATACTAAAACTCTGTTATCAGTGGTTGTAATAGTGAAATAATACAGCTAAAACAAAGGTGATCAAGATAAAATACGATAAAAACATAGGCAGGGAGCAAGGAGGAGTTTGGCCATGTTTAAATGGAGAAACAACGAATCTGACAATTTGAAAATAGACCAAGACACAGGAAAGAGACCAAGAGGAGAATGAAGAACAGACCTCTGGATGTGGACGTCTATCTTTTAAAAGTGAAGCATCAATCTGCAACTGCATGGATTATTTTTCCAAATAAAGATGGCAAGCGGTGCATTCATCCAGTCAGGCGCAGGAGGTATTCATGTTGATGTGTGAGAGGTGGAGGAAGCTGACAACCACTTATTGTACAGCCCACATAAACTGATGCCTGTCAACAATCTCACTGATACTGGCCAGTCACAATAACTAAAGCAAAATTATGGGCTAGAGTTGCAAGGCTAACCTGTTATCTGTCTTACAAAAGACTTCTGAGAACTACCAACTCATGCCTGCAAGCTTTGCTCAGGGCAGACCTGCCATAATCAGCACTATTTGAAAGACAAGAACAGGCTGAGATTGAGACACTGAGCTCCTTGTTACCTGTCTATGACGTGTTTCCAAAACTTTCAAGACCGGACAGAGAAAAATGGGTGGAAATAACATGTCTCACCAAGCAAGTGAATGTGCTTGTGTCGAGGGGACTAAGTGAGAGAAATTTGGAAATTCGAGCCCGCTGGCTACATTTGCCCTGGCATCCTATTGAAAAAAAAATACCTGCATACTGATGTCACAGTCCCAACACACACTGTTACGCAGCTTTCACACACACCAAGCATAAACATCAGGCTTTCCCTTCAACGCATACACTCGCTTCCTCAGCAGCGGCGTGCCATGTTGTGTGTGGCCTGCAGTGAGGGTATTACACACGCATCCTTCAAGCATGTATTTAATCATTGAGGAAAAACTGTTGCAGTGACGGCGGCCAAGTTTGGGCACTAAAATCGTATCCTAAGTCAACCCTGGGCAAGTGTTTCAAAGAGGGGGTGGAGGCAAGAGGTGCAATGAGGGAGACATAAATAGGAGGAAGAGGAGTGGACAGAAAGTCTCCAAGACAGCGGCCGAGACGACAGAGAGACGTGGCTCGGGCTGGAGGCTCACTCTGTGCTTGGCACCACTGCCTGGCATGTGCCACCATGCATGCCAACAATCGCAGCAGCCAGTTTGGAGTGGCGAGGGCAGAGTCACTACAAATATTCTCACAATCTTGCCTGTTAGCAAACTTGCTGTGGAGTGTCCGCAACTATCCATGAAGAAAGGGAGAGGATGAGGATGCAAAGAAACAGAGGAAGATCAGTAAAAGATGAATGTGCAGGTTGAATTTCTTCTGAATTTCCAAAACCTACAAGGATATGATAGTAATGGCAGCGTTCCTAATGCACGGGTTGGCAAAATACTGTCCACATGGAAGGGAATTAAAGGCACACTGAATGATTGTGGCTGCATGATTAATTTTCATTATTGCCTTAAATTTCAGAGGGAATCAATTCCCTTTCTTGTGGACAGAACTATTAACATGCTTTCTGAGTTTTTCCTGCTCGACCTGAGGCAGAGATAGTTCCTCAGTGACTGACTGTACTGAGTATGAGTATGTACTTAACCTAACATACAACAAAACTGGAAGTTAAATCCATCTTTACTATTGTTGTACATGACCTTGCTTGGCCCTTCTTCCTAATGTGAAGTCACGTTCAAATTTCTTCGTTTTGAGGTGGGCGCGGCAACCGCTGACCGAAAATGAGTCAAATGTGGCTGTAAGTGTATATTAAGAATTTCTACTTTCAACATTTCCCGCACATTAATCCACTCGGGTTGCCACCCTTTAAAATTGCAATGGGAGAAGGGCAAGATGAAACAAAAGAAATGAAGGACGATGTGATCAGAATCACAAAAGGCCTTTAAAATGATCTTCTGTAAGAAATAAGCGTTTAATGTTGCATGAGCAGACAGAAGCAGAACCAGGGAGAACTTAGTTGACTGAGTTAACTGACTACTGATGAGCTGTCCGACCCTCAAGGCTGACTGACTGCAGATGGCAGAGGTCTGGTGGCTGCCCTGAGACGCCCCGCTGGAGGCAGAATCAAGGGCAGGGCTCAATGCTGCGTGTGTGTGTGTGTGTGTGTGTAGAGTTGGGTGGGTCACATCAGTCTGCACTTGCAAGTGCCTCCATACACAAATACACACACATACACACAGGGCACCAGCTCCATCTGTCTTTGACATGGGAGAGCTTAATGACAGAGGCAGAAAAGCCAAAGAAAAGGCCTCCTCGTTCTGTCTCTCTCTCCTTCCCTCCCTCCCTTCATTTTCCTTCCCTCCGTCTCTCCCCCTCTTGACCGCACTCTCCAACATCAATGCTCCATCTGGAGCTCTCTGGACAGACTTTTTCAAACTCGTCTTGGCCTGGCACACAATCAATAAGACATTGAGACGTACACTCACTTGCACACCAACGGTACACATTAACGAACGTAATCTGGCGCAGAGGCTGGAACATACTGAGCCAGTACATACTCCATTACTTGTATACAATATGTCCTGAACGCGAAATAATGAAATTTCCAGTGTGCGCTGTGGAGCCAACCTGCACTCAAACACACACAGTCGCACACACACACTCCCTTGATGCTTGTTCTATCTTTAATGAAGTCTCCTTTGTGAATCCCGCAGCTCTGGCTCTGTTTTCTCTATACTGCCTGCCACCTGGCTCCATTCAGTCCTCAGATAACATGTGTCCTATATCGAGATAGTCCGACACGTCTGACCAGTCGCAGTGGATCTACAAAGAGGTCATCACTGAACTGATTTGCCTCAATTTCAAAAATTCAATGGACAACATGGTATTGCCGTACTCAAAGTTAAATCACTTCAGCCCAGGCCTGATAGAGTTCAAGCTCTGGGTTGTGAATGAAGAAAAGAAACTGGAGAAAGCTTGAGAGGTTTGGTGGAGATGCATTTTTGGGCTAGAATACATGAGTGGGCTTGTTGTTCTCTATACAGTCAGACAGATGATGGAAGAAACACAAGAGTCAAGGGTCGAGCATCGCTGCATTATCACACCTCAGACAGAGACGAGCAGCAAAGGAACCTCTTCGCGAGTGTGAGTGTGAATGTGGTTTATGTGTGAGCGAAATTTCCCACTTAAATTTGTCTTTCTTTACCTGCAAGTAGCCAATCTCTTTCAATATCCTGTTCTCATTTAGTATTTAACAAAAAGTAAAAATATTGATGCCACTGCGTAAAAAACAAAAGCCCTGCACAGAGCTTTGGATTTAAAAAAGGTTGATATACTTGCAGTCTGTTTTGAGATTCCAATAAATTCAACATGAGTTTTACTGTTCAATCCTGTCAGGGTGCAGTTAAAACGTGTCTGTACACACACAGAAAAAAATGGAAGTGATAAGTTTGTATTGGACTGAAAGTGTATATAATCAGGTGACAATCCAACCACAACAGTGTTCAGTTTTAGGAAAAATCAAACCAAAGCACTGGGCAGAAAAGACAAACCTCTTGAACCACCAAGTCCTGAACAGCTCGCTGACTGCAAATCTGCTCGCTCACGTTAGCAATGTAAAAAGATGGGAGAACAAGACAAAGTCATGTGGGCTGTTTAAAGTAAACACAACCCCAGGAGACGCAGAACAGAAATTTTCAGGCCAAGCGCAAAGACGTGCAGCAGTCTCATAAAAAATTAGACATTCATAATCAAAGAAAAAACTGCACTGAAGTGACAAGCGCGACTGTAGCCAAAGACCCACATAGGACGGCTGGGGGTTTAGGGTTGAGACGGGTCATGTGCTTGGGGGAAAGTGTCAGCAAAGAGAAGAGAGGGGACGAGGCGAGGGAGCCTTGAACCCTGAATGAACCACCCTTTCCCGCTCCCCTTTCCCCGCTTCTCACTCTCTGCTGAGCTGATGACTCACTGCTGGAACGAGAGGGAACCCGGGGGGAAGGATTGTGAGTCGTCGAGATCGACCGCAGCACTACTGTAGCTCGTGCTCTTATGCAGAACAGCCTTCGTTGAGGGAGCAGGTAGTGGTTCTGGTAGAGGATATGATAACCGCACTGGCTGCTGCGAGGATCAAACTTGAGGCCTTGACTCTGTGTGCAGACATTCGCTGCAGAAACACGGTGGTGACCACAAGTCAACAAGTGTCATTGATTCTTTGTTTTTTTTAAAGCAAGAATTATTGCATCTTTGCTTTGCAATAGCTCACTGACTTTTACTGGAAGGTATTAACAAAGCTAAGAGTTCTCAGTTTGCAAAACAATCCACCTAATCCTTGTTGAACTGTCTTGGATTTAAAGCTGAAACAATTCGCAGATAGGCAGAAAATTAATCAGCCACTATCATGATGATAATAATTCATTATCTGGTTCCAGCTTCTCCAACGTGAGGATGTGCTGTTTTCTTTCTCATGATAGTTAATTGAATTTCTTTGAATACTGAACTTTTGGGTGGACAAAATGAGCAGTTGATGTCACAGTGATGGACATTTTTCACTATTTTCTTACATTTTTGCAGACAAAATTTAATTAAACAAGAAAATAATTCCTAGGTTAATTGATAAAGAAAATAATTATTAGCTGACGCTCTTGTCAGACTAGTGTGATAGCTGAATGGAACGTTGTTCACTCTGGTGTTAAAAAAACAGAAATATGTTGCAGTCGTGAATTAATTCTATGTTACTCAACATTTTGAGGAAATTATTCTTCCCTTTATACCACAAAACTCAGAGCACAGTCAGCTACACCGGGGCTGGTGGGGCTTCAGTGTTTCAGCAGGGCAGATGCTTGTCGTCACCGCTCTCCTGCTGAAATGTGGTCTTCCTACTAACTATGCCACCCTGTTGCCTCCTTACTGAATTTCAGTGTCATTAATTTCACCAGGCATTGATCACACTGCACAGAACAGTTCTAGTATTTTTGTCTTGATTAACCAAAACTAAAGCAACAACTGAAGTGTCAGCGTTCCTCACTGAAGCCAACGACAGCCTGAGCACCCAGGTGCTTCACATCACGCAGCCGGTTGAACACTGAATAAAGTTTTTGGGGTTTACAAAGTGGGAAGTTTCCTTCAGAATATAACCAGTGGGTTGGCCTTGTGGCTACGTTACTTTGCTCACGCATCACAGACTCAATCTGCACAGCTAATGTGTATAGTAACACCACAAGGTTTACAGTAAAACACATACATATAAATACATTTTTGCCAAGTAGATTGTAACTTCAAATGTTCATATCGGTAAACGCATGGGTGCACAAAAGAGGCTGAACATCAATTCAAAAGGCAAGAATACCGAGGATGTGCCTGTTATTTTCTTGATTAACTGATTAATAGTTTGGTCTACAAAATGTTGCATAATGGTTAGAAATGTCACAATTTCCGAAGGTGTTGTCTTCAAATGTCTTTTCTTGTCCAACCAAAAGTCCAAAACCTAAACATATTCAATTCATTGTCATTGTCAATTTAAGAAAGACAAAACCACTGAATAACCACTTATGCTTTTTAAAAAATGGCAGCAACAAGTTAATTAGCAAAACAGTTGCCAATTTATTTTAATCAGTTAATCACCCTAACCATTAATAAACTATTTGTTTCACCTTGAATTTTCATTGTCAATCAATCTGCTGATTCTTTTCTTCATTAATTGATTAGCCCTTAAGAATATACACTATATTTTTTCAGAGCTCCAAATGTCTTTAAATGCCTTGTTTTATCCACCCAACAGTCCAAAACCCAAAGATAATCTGATACAATGACATGAGACGGAGTAAGGCAGCACATCCTCACAATTAGAAAAGCTGCAACTACAAAAATTACTGAAAGGAGTAATCGATGAATTCATTAAACAGCTACTCATTTCAGCTCGACAACAACGTGATTGTATTTTTCCAGTGTACAAGCCTTAATTGTAAAATGGAACTGTCGAAAACGAGGCACAGTCTCTCTGGACATCTATCAGCTCGGGCAAGCTAACCACTGTCTTGCCCTGCCCTTGCCTCAAAACCACCCAAAGGACCGGCTGCGCTGCAACAAGAGAAAAAAATAGAATTCCTGGCAGAAACAGCGAGAGAGGGAGAGAGAGAGATGACCTTTAGCCCACATGCTGTGAGATGATCCTCAGCAAACCAAACCAAATGTAGAGACCGCGGCACGCTTGTGTGTGTGTATATGTGCAGTTTAGCAATGACTCTGTTAGGTCGGGGCTGCTGTCTTGTTTCAGTGCTATTGTCATGATGGGGAAGGGGGCTGTTGTTAATGCTACTTGTTCCTCTTCAAAACATGCTATCTTTCCAAAATAGTCTGCTCTGTCATTAGCAAGATGTGAGACAAGAGATGGTTTCCTAAATCTTAACCACACACACTAATTTGTCTTGAAACTAGAATGCTGTACAATATAATTAAAGTGGAATACATCCAATTCTCACGCAGGGAGGTGAATAATAAACAAAGTTCATTTGTCTACCAGACACGTTGGCGAGTTGGTGTTGAGGTTAGAATATTTGAGGTGTAATTCTAATAAATCCAGTAGGGTGATAAATAGAGAAGCTTTGCTGGTGACATCTGAGGATAAACCAACAAGTTAGTTTCCTTCCATGAGCTCATGTGAAACCTCACGTACATTCTTCAGCAGTGCTTCCAAAATGATGGCAACGGTAGAGAACATCAAACTGCAGCCACAAGTGCAAGATGATCAACCACAACATGAACAACCCCTCTCCTCAAGAAAAAAAGAAAAAAAGCATTGTTTCCTGAACCACAATCAATAGACTGTTCCACAAAATGACACACATGTCCATTACTTCATTGTGATTCTAAGCAAAGGCCAAAACCTCCTGACGTCAACAGCCACAGGAATGCCACCAGGCGGATTCTTCAGTAAAACTCTCCGGCAGCCTTAGTTAAACAACCAGACAATGCAAAGAAACATTTGGAGATAACAGTGTGCCTTTCCTGGAATCTGAACCCCTCTCTCTCTCTCTTTGTTCTTTTCCTTGAATATTTCCCTGACACTTGATAACTCCTTTTTGTGCCCTTCTTGCTCTTTCTCAACGCCTCTCTCATGCAGTGGGGTCGATGCAGGCTGCTCGTCTCCCCAGAGCTGCCATCGCTTGCCTTGGCAAACGCCAGCAGTGGGGTCCCTGGAGGCTGGCTTGCAGAAATCATGAACTGAAATATGCCTTTTGGGTTTAAAGACATGCACAGATAAATACTGAATGCATCTGTGCATGCAGTTTGGACTTTGTTCCAAAATGAGCCAAACTGCTTGCAAGAAAAGATAAATATTACATGGAATCTGTTTATAAAATCTATTTGACAAGGTCCAACTAAACAAACTGAGTCTTATTCCTATACCTGTGCTCATGTGCTTCGTCTTTGCAAAAGTCAATAGGATAGCTCTGTAAAAATGTCAATTCAAAGGCTTGCACGGATCAATCAGCAGCAGAGCAATGTTTTCATCAGTTATGAGCCATTTACCAAAAGAGGATGGGAGTGAGATAGTGCTCTGTGGCTATCAGCCGACTTTCCATCATGCCACTAATAGTCCCAAGGCTACAACAACATTGCTTTCAGGAAGGTCTACTACATGTTGGCTTACTGCTAGCCACTCCCTTCTTATCTAATAGAGTAATAGTGGCAGTTGCTTGCAGTCGTGGGAGGTGGCTTCGTTAGGGGCTTTCCCAACATGGGAGATCCTGTGTATATTTGTAACCTTCCTCTGAATGGATAAAGAACGGGCCCAGTGTGGTCGCCGCAGAACAGACAGAACGTTCTGACAGCAGCGAGACCCTTGAACAATGCTTCTGAGTCCTCACTACCACAGCTGAGAATAACAAGGCAACTATTTGGGCCAACAGAATAAGAAAACAAAGCTTTTCTCTCTAAGCCTGGCTCTCTAGTGAATTCTCCTGGAAGCTTAGAGCAGCATATTCTAGTCTTATACAATATATCAGAGGCCTGGCGTAAGTCCTCTATTAAAAGACAACTTCAAAATACAGACCCCCTTCTGCCATCCCTAAGGGGAAAAGAATGGGCATAAAGAAAAACAAAAGAGAGGAACAAACACGCAAGTGTCAATAGTGCTCATATTTTTTCCTTTCAATTTCAGCTGCTCCAACATAGGAAATAGGCAAGAGTTTGCTCACTGAAGCTGAATGAAAGCAAACAGGAGTCAGACTGGGAGAATCGGTTCATGTTTTCTGAATGAAACATCCTGAATGTGGAGGGACAGCAGGGGCAATAACTGCTGACACAGTAGAAACCACCATTCCCTTGGCGAAGCTGTAATCGCTACAAACAGCAAAGGAACAGGGGCAGGGAAAGGCGAACGCTGGGGCTGAGGAAACTCTCTTGGAAGAGGAGAGCGAGCGCGAGAAAAGACGACAAAACGATCCAAACTAAGAGTCAGTGGATAGGTACGCACTTCCACCGCCTGTCGCATTTGCCTCGTGTTAGCTTTCTGTCTCTCCTGTCTTAGCTAAGCAGCGAAGCCGATGCCAACAACAACACCAAGAGGACTTGGGCCTCTATCAAACATGACGCCAGGGCTGTTTTCAAAACCACACTGGCTTTAGATTTACATCAGAATGTTCCGTCCCATCCTCGCCGAAGCAAACAGCATCAAGATTTTTGGAAGATTTAGAGAAAAAAGTATGAGCTCAGACTAATGCATTCCAACTCTTGCACAAGTAAATAAATGCCCCCTTGTCGTGGCTTTTGTGGGAGAAATCCAACCCCTTTATCAAGCCCAGGGCTTGGAGAAATTAGATAATGCAAGCCCCTCAAAAGGTCACTCAAAATCATCAATAAGGAAAACCACTTGCTATGAAGAAGCAGGCGGGAAGCAAAAGGACATAATATGATGGTATATCTGGTTTGTGCACACTTTAGCACGTGGCGGAGGACCAAGAATGGGGAGTGCCAAGCTGGAGGTGATCCAAGCCAAATTACGCAAAAATGTGCATTTCTATCCCCTTGGGTGTCTCCTGTGGTTGTTCCCCTGAGACAGACAGACACAAACAGGCTGAATAGGGAAACAAGAGAATGAAGACACTGAGTCAACCAGGGCGTGTGGTGCTTTAAGAGGCCCATCATCACTCGACCAAACAAGTTGAATCTGAACCCTGAATGAAACTATAGGCTTCAGGGGATATTTCAATCATGTGAGGTAATGGATATGCATGAACTTCCAAAACAAAAGGCTACTGTAAGCATGAGAATAAATCCCCCTAAAGATGTCTGGCGGTGGCGCATTTGCATTGGTGCTTTGCCTGCGACTTCTGTACAGCTCCCCCCTGGCTTGTATCCCCCCCACACACACACGCCACACACTTTGAAGATTTTCACAGCTCTGGGTGGATATAGGAAAGCTTTGGAGGCTGCAGGATACTGAGGTGACGCACAGATCAGGTAGCTTGTATCATCTCTGTCGTTAACCTATCCATCAGTGTTGCAGCCTAGGTCTCAGTCTGTGTGTGTGTGTTTGTGTGTGTGTGGACATGGGGCTTCTGCTTTGAGGGGCGGGGGGCCTTTTAACTCTAGCCCGAGCCTTTGCCACCATAAAGGTCAGCGCTTCGACATCTGCTGCTCTCTCTGAACTTCTCCTTTCATAAAGGGAAGCAGGGAAGAGGAGAGGACCCTGGGGAACGCATGCACGTGCACACACACATATATAAACACGCAGATCAACTTTTATGTCTAGGTGCACTCACTCTCTCTGCCATTTACACACACACACATTTGATCACCTTCAACACAGCCGCAGAGCTCAAACCACACACTCATTTGCTCGAGCTAACAAATACAAGAACACAAGGTTTGTGCCTCAAAGAGAGGCTCAGTGGTATCATTACACCAGCACAGAGACGCTTGGCTTTTGGCCTGAAAGACGCTATCGTTCTTTTTTTTCTTTTTTTTTTTTGGCAGTGGGATGGGGGGGATGGAATCCCGTCCCCCAGGGGCACAGCAAGGCAGAGCAGTGTTGAAATAAGTGATTCATGCTTTTATCATCCCAGGTGAACAGTGCTGCTCTTTCAGCTATCAGTTCATCAGTTTCTCTGGAAGAGAGGAGGAAAAATTACAAAAGCAATGCTGTCTTTTTTTCCTTTCATTTGTTTTGGTTATTTTTTGCCTCTCGCCTGCATGAAGGAAGGTTATCGGGACATTTTTTTCTTTGCCAATGAACGTTTGGGCTTTCACTTGCACATGTACACAACACACAAGAGCATGACAACAGTTGTCATCTAAAACTGAAAGGATTAGTCAGTTGACAGAAAATTCTATTCTGATAATTGATGAATCATTTGAGACACTTTTCAAGCATAGATGCCAAACATTTTCTGGTCTCTGATTCTTGTTTTTTTATATATATATTCTGCTTTTCTCTGTTTCATATCATCGTATAATGAATCTCTTATCTGGATTTTGGACTTTTGGACAAACAAGCAATTTGAATATGATTTCACCTTTAAATTTTTTATAGTCAATACAATTCAATTCAATCATGAAATAACTGTTAGTTGCAGCCTGAGAGTTATCCATTTCACTGAGCATGTTATCAGGTTTTAACATTTACATTCAATGCACAAAATAACCAAAATATGCATGAGCATGAAAACAAAACACTAAAAGCACATTACTGTACTCACTGTGCAAAGTTATAATACTTTATGGTGTATGTTTGGCTTAAAAGGATATTCTTCATATGAGCTTAGGTACATGACACACTGCAAGGAAACCTAAGCAAAAACTACTTTAATACCTGCCATAGAAATTAACTGAAACTGATTATGAATTTAATCTAAGTGTAGATCCCCTTCTTAATGAAGAAACAAGCTACGAACTCTTCACAGCCACCAGCACAGAATGAATGTTTGATACTTGAAATACACAGTAAATTTTGTCCATGCTACAAAGCTCTACCTCTTTGACATGATTTATTATGAACTGTCAGATTCATTTGTAACTGAAATTGTGTACATGCAGCATCAAACACCACGGCGTGAATGGTGTTCTGACACAGAACACATGCTTGATGATCTTCTATTCTTTCCTGATTAATAGATTTCCAGGCAGCAAACTAAATCAGGCACAAAACAAATGTCTTGTGCAACACAGATCAAATACTCCAAAATTCACAAACTTACAACTTAATGACAGTGAAGTCGGTATAAGCTACAACTTTTAATTCAGACAGAAACATACAACCACAGCCTCTCTGTAATACTATTACGAGAGAGTCATAATACCACTAACAAGCCCATGGTTGTGGAGCCCCTCCCTGTGTAAAGCCAGAACCATTCAAACAGCACACAGGGGCTGTGGTCAGGCTCTGTGATGCCTCCAACCGTTACTGTGAACATGGCCTGCCATCGGCTAAAAAGACCCCTTATGGCACTTTAATTTTCTGTTAAACCTCTCTCGCCCAAGCACATACCCACCCCATCTTCCTCTCACACACTGACCCCCACTCCCTCTCCCCAGCTCGCAGAAAAACACACATGAATCTGGAGATATCATCTGGACAGGTGGCCAGCCACCCAGACCTGACCCGCCTGCCCTCTAGCTTGCTCCCTCCCTCTGTCGACTCCCCCTACACCCCCCTCCTCAACTGAAATCAGTTCAGGTCTGCTGGAAAGCCCCAAATGAACATGCACAGCAAACCACCCCCCAAATCCACCTCCCCTTCTCCAACACACACCTCCAACAAGCCCAGCAAATGTCTGTCACCCACTGAGCTGTCTGTGGGGATTATAGCTTCTAGAGTGCAAAAAAAATAGGTTTGTGTCTAGCTAATGTGCAGGCAAATAATTTTAATCAGGGTTTACTCCACAGAAAGCAGTAAATGCAATCAGCTCACTGGGACACAAGCACCAAGGTCCAGACTACAGTCTATTTATGTTGAATAATATGGTCATATCACTGATGATGCAATGACTAACAAAACAAGGCAGCGCTGGCTCCGCTCCACAAGAAGTATATCCTTGACATTCTCTAACTATCAATTCAATGAGCAGTTTGAAAATGTTAACAAAGCCCATCTTCCCATTAAAAGCCTTGGCTGACATACTTATCACAGATGTATTATCTAGCAGCAATTACTGAACCAGCACTAAGCCTAATGAACTCTCACAGATAAAAACTTTAAATTTGACTCAGGGAAAAAAAAGAAGTATTTCAAGACTTGGTGTTTAAGCTGGTTGTCTCATATTTAGAGCTCATCAGGGGGGAAATAATTTAAAGTCCTCTAGGGAAGAAAATGGCTCTTAAAGATTTGGATCATTTTTCCAGTGATATATTCAAATATGAGCTCCACATCTATCTATAGATGTTGGGATGAGGTTTACATTAGAAATTTGCTTACAGAGTTAAGACGCAGATCGCTGTGTAAGTAGTAAATGTCCCAGCGCTCGTTTACTTAAAGGAGGTGAAGTCATAAAAGTACACAATATACAATGTGTGTGTGGCAGCTTGGGGTTTAAATATTTACAGCAAAAGCAGTCAACATTCTTTTAAAAAAAAGGATGCCTTGCTCACAAAGCCGCAACGTGTTTCAGTCACATATCGCTAGCTGGCGTCCATTATCGGACAGCTAGCTGTGTTGAGCCGTGAATCCCAATTTGTAAACGTGCTGCCCGGCTAGCACGTTTTCGAAAACAAACCCGGGGAGCCACGAATTATACAATTGCTTTCAACCGAGGGAGGAAGGAGGCTCATAGAGAGGCTGGTTGTGTTTACTCGCTAGTTAGCCTGCTAGCTAGCATCTCGCTCGTTGTCTGGGGGAAAAAAGACCACCGAGGGTGAAGTATCGCTTAGCGGGGGCTAGCTCACAAAACACTGCAGCAACAGTCAGGCAAGTAACGTTAACTGGTCAAAGAAAGAAAAACAGCCGCACGCAAACACACAGAGATAAAGACATTTAGCGGCTAAAGCAGCAGCACAATATTGCAGTTTGAACACGCTACAGCACATGGGTTGAATTTAAGCAGTTTAATAGCAATAACTTGTATTCTCCTCAACTCCGCTCCCCACCAGCAGCCCCGAATCTCAGACTCACCCTGTCACAACAGGCGCCATCTTCCACAAACTCTCACCAAAACTCCAATACTCGCGATATCCTTTCCTCTCCCACAGCCCAACAATCCGCCGAGACAACAGAAGCAGACTGGAGGTGGTGGGGACGAGGGAGACGGAGAGAAAAGGGGGTGGGTGAGGAAGACGGAGAAAAAGGGGGAGGCAGCAGAGAGAGAGCGAGAGAGAGAGAGGGAGAGAGAGGGAGAAGAGAGCAGACGCCACAACAACAGGCGTGGGAAACTTCCGAGATCGCGCGAGCGTTGGAAAACTCTCACAATAGGCGAGCACAGAGGGAGCGTCCCCTCTCGCGAGATGTGCGTGGAGCGGAGTAGTTGTTTATCTTGTGGCGCTGAAATACTATTCCCACGTGTTTACCGGGTAATAAATTACAGCACCGATTGGTTTTGAGGAGGGAAAAAAAAAGACGCCTCGGTTTTTCCCAGGCTTGCACAGATTTTGAAGTAACATGCATCCTGTGTCCTCCTCATGGCGTCTCTGCAGCGTTCAGCATTAACAGCTGCATGCAATTACAGCCAAAATATCATTTTTATTTTATAATGCCTCCCCGTGGTATAGACAAGAAGCAGGAGAGGTGATGAGACTGCAAGGACAAGCTGACTTTAAATAAGAGGAGGAATTAATGGAGGGTTTCTGCACAGCACATTTACAATTCCCTTGGGTAACATTGCAGTTCCTGTTTAGAATGTGGAAACAATGGTGTGAACACATGTGAATGGGCCATACAGGGCAGATTAGTGCATTGCCATCACATTGGGGAGCCCCATGACCACCCTCCTCACAGCCCAAACCTCAGCCTCAGTACAAGGGAGGCTATTATTTAGAATGATCATGCTTGGAAATGTGGTATGGGCTTTATTAGTTTGCAACTCCGTTTCTCTTCCAGCCAAATTGCATTTCCAAGTGTGTGTGTGTGTATGTGTTATATCATCCTCACCACAAACAGGTCAGGTCATTCTTGTTTATCTGGGAGGCGTCAGAAAGTCGTAAACCTTCATGTAGGTCTCTGTGTTATTGTCTCCTCAGCCTTCATTTAAATATGTTTGGCATCTTTGTTCACCTTACAAGTGACTTCTAGTGGGAGTTTTTCCACCTTCAAAGATAAAAGTGAGGGCTTCTGAGACCACACTGATGGCAAGTCAATGCTCTCATTTGTTAGATGTTGAGTGTGTGTGATCTGCCTGCGGCTGTTTTGTATGGAAAAAAGTGGCTGAATGAAAAAGACCAAAAAAAGACAAATACAAAACAGTTGGCAGAGTTGCCACAATGTTTAAATGCATTGAATATTTTAAACTCCAAGCTTAGTTGTTTTTTCTTGAAATATGTGGGTGTGACTGGTTAAAGAGTTTGACATTTTGGGAAATGCATTTATTTGCTTTCTTTCAGGGACACCAGAAAGTTGTCATTTTTATACTTTGGTTTTTGTGTGGATTCAAAAAATGCAAAACAATTCTTTTGTGAGCTTTAAAGGTGGTAGTTGGTGGATTTTGTTACCTTTAGACAGAGCGATGCTAGTTCTTTCCCCCTGTTTTCGGTCTTTGTGCTAAGCTAAGCTAACTGGCGCCTGCTTCATATTTACAGTACAGACATGAGAGTGGTTTCAATCTGCAATCTCATCCAACTCTCAGGAAAGCTTATTAGTGCATTTCAAAATATACCGAACTGCTCCTTTAAGTTTTTACCCACCTATTCACACACCAGACACTATAAAGTAGCAGATGCGATCTCCTCCCCCAGTGTACGCTGTAGAAATCTACACATTTCAGATTTTTCAGATGCATAATTCATTTTTATGGAGCTTCACTGGTCTGCCAGGAAGAAAGAGGGAGAAAAAAAGGGCTAGAGAAAAGAGTTTGCAGGGATGAGGTTTTGCATGAGAGTGTGCCTGGCCCGCGGCCCGCACTATGAAGACACAGAGACGAGGACCTCATCCTGCCCTCAACCATTTTTCCTTTCCCTCTCGTTTTTATAGTCGGCGGAGAACCTCCAGTTACACTCACAGTTGAATGGGGAAGCATAAAGTTTCCTCAAATGTTTTACAGCTGAACACAGTAAAAAAAAAAAAAAAAGAAAGAAAAAGGAGAGGACTACACAAGTGCAAGCGCTTTTCAGAGAAAATGGGAGTGAAATAGGAAAGCAGAAGAGGCCCTTTTTTGAGGATATGTTAACTTTATATTTAGAGGTGTTCAGGGTTTGAACTTTGACTTTTGTTGGCTGTTGTAAAGTGTATAACATGATTTAAAGAGCACTCATACATATGATTTAAGGTTTCCTTCAGGCTCTCCTTGTCATTTTCCTGTCTTGCATTTGGAAACACATGATTATTCTCAATTTCTTTTCAAAATTGCAAATGCAAATTTTCAATGCTTTTATATAAATCGGTCAGCTTCTACAATTTTCCCCTTGTCCCATGCTCTCATTAGGAGTAAAACACATTTATTTTAATTGAGAAGGAGCCAATTCAAGCAATCGTGACTAAGCCATAAGCCTCAGGTCTATAAATCCACTCACTTGACTGCTTAAGCTCGTGGCTCAGAAGGAAAGAGAGATTGAGATAGAAAGATTCTTGTCCCCATGTGGAAACGCCACTCCCCAGTAGATCATCCCCTCTGTTATCTCTTCATAGATTTGGCCTACATACTATTAACCACATGTGTGTATTTGTCACCCGACACCAATATTTGTTCATATAGAGGTTAAAAGGTCACAGAATGAAGCAACTTTGTGATCGGTGTTGCACAGGTTGACAGTTAAGTCTCATAATTCCTTTCTTCTGAGTGCTAAACTGAAATTGTGAAATTAACAAGTTCTGTTCTGCGGTCCAGCCAATTTTCACCTCCAGCTTATCCCGCTAAGCTGAAGCTACTACTAGCACTTCTTATAAAAATAAAAGGGGGAAATGATTCTTATCTGCAGATTTGAGGAGTGAAAACAGAGCGAGGGAGTAAGCGGGCCAATTAAGGAAGTGCAGTTTGAGTTTCCTGATTAGCAGCCCTTTGACTCGAAGTCATTTGATACGGCGGAGGTTGGTGAAACTTCCTGAAATGAGCAGACACACTGAAGCACAGTCAAAGTGAGAACCAGTGACAGACAGAGAAAGGTGGGCTGAGAGACACTAGGTCAAATGTGAGACTTGTGAGCGGGCAGACGAGCAGATAACGTGGACACGAAGGATCGGCTGGGTGCCAGACAGGGACAAGAAAATTGGCTTGCAGTACAACTCCTGTACACATTTACTGCAGCAAAGAACTTTTTAAACCAAGCAGCAACTGGAGCAACTTCACCCTATCATATTCCCTCAGTGAACATCGCAAGATTAAAAGTCACGAATTAATCAAGTCTGGCTCGTGTGAGTCTGAGTTCACAGAGGGAAGGGCGTCCCTTTCTGTCCATCCGTCTGTTATGTCCATCTGTCTTGCTCTCCAGCCGCACGGGAAAACCCAGGGGTGGACGAGGGCAGACGGTTTGACAAATGGAGAGGACGACTGGTCCGAGAGGGGCGCGCCTTCGCTCCCCTCTCGCCCTCTGTCCAAAGCCTCTCACTTTTATCACATGACTGTCATTACAATTAGGTCCCAAAGACATCACAGGGCCTAACAGAAAAAAAAATGACAGGGTGATAAGTTTGCAGACTGTCAAGGGAACTAAAGCCTGTTTTGCAAGGCTACTCTTTTGAAAAAGAGGCAAATCACAGGCATGAGGAAAGAGACGTTTCCCCTTTCCTGGACTTGTACGGTTCATGGTGAGTTCAAGCTGCCAAACGTATATGGGGTGAGAACTGCACAGGCACGCTATGTGGCAGCTCTGACATAGCCTGAATTTGACATTGGAAAATAAGCAATGTGATATGATTGACTCCTACCACAGTGACTTTGAAGAGTCTACCTTTAGAATCAGACAGTTGATGGTTTTAATGAAAAGCCTTTATGATCTGTTCAGTCTATCTGGAAACTGATAACACCCACAATTTATAATCAAGAGCAATCAATCAACAGCATATGGAGTTTACAGCCTTTCATAGTGTGCTAATAGAGCTAGATTATGGGCTTTCACATGCATGACACATTCACAAGGTCCCATAAATCCATTAGTGCGATAGTTATCAGCAGAAACAACAAGCACAGATACAGTACAAAAAACAAAAAACCAGCATGTTTCCCCTGTTATCCGAGGGGAGATGTCAGCTCTGCAGCCTTAGCACTTTCCAGATCATCCTGCTGAGGATTGTGCACGGCAGATTTCATTTTCGTTTTCACCAGAGGGAGGCCTTTTCATAAAAAGTTATACGAGTGCCGGTCTGGGCCGACTTGGCTCTGTTTCTTGTCGCCATCTTTTTAAATCAGCGTTCGCCTCAGGGTATTGTACTTTGATTAAAAAAGCAGAGTTGATCGCGAGCTCTGAAAATATGTTGAATGCATTATGTTATGGAAAGTATAAAAGCAGCTTGTTGACTTTATTTATGCTTGCAAACTGTCCCTTGAAAAACACGTGACATTGTCAGAGGGGAATATTTTGGATTTGAAATGTGTCAGTGGGCTTAAATGAAGTGAAATCCCACATTTGTCAACATGCAACCATTTATTTTGACTTTCTTCATATGAAACACATTCTTCAGCAGAAGCCCTGAAAGTACATAATAAGGATTTTTTTAGCATCCTGTTTTAAATTATAGTCCTCCTTCCATCAACACTCCTTCGGTTTCGGCTTTACTAACTACTTTTGTTTTACTCACCTGGATGTATACTATGGTACAAGCATAAGAAGATCTTCATACAAAGTATAGTATAGTAGTACTACAAAATCTCTAATTGAAGACTTCAACATTTGGGGGGAAGTTTGTCTTTCTTTGCTGCGAGCGAAGAGATAAGATTGACCTCATGTCTGAACGTTAAAAGAGTAGTTTGGCATTTTGACAAATTTTGCTTTCTTGCCAAGAGTTAAATGAGATGATCAATACCAGACTTGTATCTGATCATTAAATATGAAGCTAGCAGCTGGTTAGCTTAGCATCCACAAATACTGGAAACAGGGGGAACAGCTCGCCTGGCTCTGTCCAAAGGTAGAAAAATCAGTCTAACAGCACCTCTAAAGCTTGTTGGCTATCTCCCCGTTTCCAGCCTTTATGCCGCTTTGCCGGGCTTGGCCAACCATCCAGCAGCTGATTAGCTTAGCTTAGCCTGGCTCTGTCCAATGTCAATAAAAAATGCCTACTAACCACTTTAAAGCCTTCAAAATATCACATTGTGTCTCATTTGTTTAATCCATACACAAACACGAGTGTATAAACAACAATTTGTGGTTTTCGTGGGAGTTACATGGTGTAACTATTTCTTGGCAAACAGTAGCTGGATGCAGTGATTGTGAACAGCTTCTCAGCGGCTTGTCATCACGGCGAGGTTGCCAGGTTTGGTGTGACTGTGCCTGCAGGGAGACCTGTGCCAAAACCTGCGCTCACCGACTGCATCTGGCAACCTGTGTTATGGCTGGAGAAGCTGCCCAGAAGAACATAAGCTGTTGTTTGTCAGGAATAATTACAGCAAGTAGCTCCACTCAAAACCACAAATTGTCATCTTAATTACTGTTTGTGTTCAGGTTAATCCAAGAGATAAAAATGCATTAATCAGCGTTCTGGAAGTTTAATATGGTGGCTTTTTTTTTTTTAACCTTAGCCTTCTTTCTCACTGCCACCAGCCTTTATGCTAAGCTACGCTAACCATGTCCTGTCTCCAGCTGTGTGATTAAACTCACAGACATGATACTGATATTGATTGATCTTTCTGTGTTTCTCTTGTAAAGAAAGTTAAAAAGTCTCATAAAAACATGATTAATTCTAATATTTCATGTACTCTATTAGGGATTAAAAGCATTAAGGATCCTCAATAACAGCCAAACAGGCTTCTTCAAAGGTTGCTGGTTCCAATTCTCAGTCCAGATGGGAGAACCTTCGTGAGGTAATGCTCTCCAATCCTTCAACAACTATCACTGAGACTCCCTTAAGCAGCGTATTAAGCATAAATCCCTGTTTCTCAAGTGTGGCTGTTAAGGAGAAGACAGGCACAGCAAGTCAAAAACATGACTGTTCGTTTCTCTGGTGTTGTAATGCACATACACTCACAGAACCCTCCCTGCATGAATCAGCATTTTAAAAAGTGGTCGCGAAGCTCAGATGATCAAAATTCATCATTTTATATGTCAGTAAGCTATTTGAAGAATCATTTCAAAAACTTTTATCCTCGCAGACAAGTGACAGCGATACAAAAGAGGTAATCATAAAACATGCAAAGAGGAAATGTAATTTGATTTATCCTTGTATTTTTCACTCCATCAGTGATTTCTTTTATGACTCAGCTCTGATGCATCCAGTCACTTTCACTTCTGGACTGCTTCAGTGGACGCGTGTTACTGTGAGTGACATCTACGTTCCACCTCGGAAAATCTGAGTCGATGCATGCAGCCCCAAACATCTCCTCTCGTCCCCCCCCCCTCTTTTGTACGTGCACAAATCCAAAGCCTGACTTATGGAAGCTATAAGAAATATAGGCTGCAAGAATCCTCTAACCTCAAGTTAGAGTTATTTTGTTTGTTGTCAGGATGTGGTTGCAACATCATCTCCTGAGCCTAAAGATTTGGTATCGCGGTCGGCTAGGCCGGGGGCCAGTGTGTTCAGAGAGGTTTTGTCCCAGAAAAAAAGAGCAAAAACTCCTCCAAAATTCAAACCCTTTAGAGACTAATCAGGAACAGGGTCAAAATGTCATAACAATGGAACCTTCCAACAAAAGTAAAGCTCTCCACTTTGTGAAAACCCTCCTGGGATATTCACATCCAGTAAACTAAGAGCATAACTCGTTTAGCTTGGACTGCCGCCCTTGTCAGTTAAGACTTCTAAAGCCAAAGCTTGGTGAAGGCTCATAGCAGAAGCAGCCTGATAATGTTACAATACAGAATGCTAATGTTTTTCTAACAAGAGCGAGTGACAGGCTGTATTATATCATGACAAAATGATTGATGGACAGTTATTAGTGGGTACAAAGTACTTTGGTCAACTCAACACAGACCCAGAGAAATACATTTTTGCTTCTTGACGACATCTAAGTCGAATTGTTTCAGTGAAATGAAAAAGAATAATTGCTCATGCGATTATTAAACTAATATTCGTGTAAGTTTGCTCTCATTTTTCCTGCACGTCATGCACTCATGAACTTGTAAAACATGATATATTGCACATTTATATGACTTTCTGGGCTGCGATTGCAATTGTTTGGGAGATAGTGTTTGGATAGACAGCTTCACTTTGTTAACCGCAGCATATTTGGCTGGTGGGGGTTTGGAGGGAACAAGCCTCAGCCAAGTGAACCTCGAAAACCTTGACCTTTGCCTCTTTAACGCCCACACACTCGCTCTCTCTCTCTCTCTCCTCACGCACACGCACACAAATATATTTACACACACACACAGACTAGCAAACATTTTGCAGCACCACAAAAATAAGAAAAATTCTCCGACACACGCGAAGGGGAAGAGATGATACAGTGCAGGAGACACACACACGCCCACACTTTGAGCACATGCACACACACACACACACACACACACAGTCTCTGGCCAAGTGACTGCACCGCTGAGGCCGTGACCCTCTGTGCCCTCCTCCCCTCCTCCTCCATCTCCCAGGCTGTCTGTCTGGAGGCCGATAGAGGAGAAGGAGGCGGGGGTCGACGGGGGGCGTAGTGGGCAGGAAGAGGACTGGTGATTAGGACGAGGGGGGGGCACCGGGGGGGTGAACATACCCCTGACCCTCTGTCCCATTCTTGGCAGCCACCCTGCCGCTCCAGGAGAGAAAGAGGGAGAGAGAGGGAGGCCTTGCAAATATTTGTGATGGATCCACACCCACAGATTAGATGGTGGACATCCACACTCATGGGTCTGTGATGGAAATGTCAGTTCACCATTTCGATCCAGACTGAAATATCTCAACAATTACAGGCTGGATTGCCATAAAATGTGGGACAAACACTCGTGTTCCTCTCAGGATGAACTGTAATAACTTCGGTGATCCCCTGATGTTTATCTTATACTTCAGTTTATGACAAAAATGCCTGCAAAACTAATGACATTCCCATCAGCTGCAGCTGTACTTTGTGCCCACTGCATATCCTGCTAACACGCTAACATAAGATGGCAAACATCACAGCTGCTTAACATCAGCATGTTAGCATGGTCATTGTGAACATGTTAGCATTTAGCTCAAGTGCAGCCTCACAGGCCTCACAGGTTTGATGACACTTGGGTAAGAGGTAAACCACTTTTCCCACTGACAAGGTTTTCTTTGGCATCCACATTTACCTTTTCTCTCTCACCTCTTTGAAGATATTTACTTATTTACTTAACTTATTTATATGACTGTATGGGTTCAAGTCTTTCCTGCTTCCTGCTTTTACTCAACTAAACCAAACAATGTTGAGCATGAATAGCATAACCCTTGAAAACAGAAGTTGGCCCCATTGTTACATGATAACTGAGCAAACTACTTCCACCAATGAAGATAATGAGGTTGGATTGAAAGCTTTTTAAAAAGCCAGTAAGTGGTCTTTAGTCAGTCTTTCAGATGTTGCGTATCATCTCTTCAATGTCTTGTGTTTTTGTACGGCCTCAAAATCCACATTCACAGGTACAAGTAGTCCTTTTTCTCAAACTAAGGTGGGGTTAATATGAAAATGTAGTTTCTAGTTGTCACAAACGTATGTTAAGTACGTCAAATATTTCCATTTTAGAAGTACCTAATAAATGCATAGCTGAGATTATGAGGCTTCAGCTAGGAACCACCATACTTTGACATAATTGACTGGCATATTTGCATATCACTGAAGAGAGGAGGTCATAGAAGAGGTCTGCACTCCCCAAGTGGCCTGTAGTTAAAGTTTGCAGTCCACGCTGAATTAGCAAATCCCATTTTTGGCCACGTGCAGGCCACTTGAGCCTGCACCTGCACTTCCACACCGTTTCCGCCAAGTGGCTTTTCATAGATTTTGAAGAAATGTTTTGCAAGCATGTGCACCAGAAAGTCAAGACTTCCAAAAATGCATCACATGACAAACATAAATCAGCACTTGACCCAACCTCCCCCATCCACACTGCAATGTGGATGGGGGACTTTTCAAATTTATCCACTTTGGGAGAGACTTTGTGAAAAGCTGTCTGTGCTCTCAGTATAAATGGAAGAGCAAAACTGATGAAAGGAGACGTGTTTGAGATTTATCTGCATTTATGCAGCGTGACGGAGTGACATCGGGTGATTGGGCTGAGCCAGCAACTCTGTACATGAGCGAGTGAGCGAGGCCGGATACGAGAACAAGTGAGTGAGTGAACAGTAGTAGTAGTGTGAACAGACGGGTGAGGAAATGGGGTGGCAGGCATTCAGCGGGGGAGCTTTAGAAACGCAGGTGCCTTAATTGTCCTCCAATAAAGCCTCGGCGAGTGGGCAAACCTGTGAATGAGTGTCTGTTAAAAAGAGGGATGAATGAGGCGCACGTGAATAAATAAATGAATGAGTGAATGAATGAGCAAACGAGTGCCTGGAAGAGTAAGCACTCTGTGGGGAAGCTGGAGGAGATTGTGGATGTAGTGGGGGATCAGAGGAGTGGGGGGGGTAGGAAGAGACAAGTGATGTGATGTATGGGAGGTAAAAAGGCCCAGAAGAAGAGGAGGGGGGGTGAAAAAAAGGGAAAAGAAGCAGAGAGAAATGGCGAAGGAGCGATAGAAGAAAGGTGGGCAAGAGAGAGAGATGGAGGAGGGAGGGGGGGAGCAAAAATCAGGATAAAAGTGTGGGAGTGGGGGTGAGGTGTGGGGAGTTTTTCAGCAGGCCCGTCTCAGACAATGTGACATGGCACACGCTATTAATTCTGGCTCAGCGGAGAGACCCTGCCTCGCCATCTGCTCAGGGTCAGGGGCATTCGAAGGGGTCGGCGTCACATCCACCCCCCCCACCAACCAACCTACACACACACACATACAGAGACACAGAATCCCCCCCCTCCCCTCTCCGTCCTCGCCTGGCAGACACCCGGCCAGGCCCGCGTGCATTTCCATAAAACAATTGCAAGCCAACCTGCTCCCGTGTCGGGTGGGTGGGGTTAAGAGGGGAGTAGAACGCCGGCTAGCCTCTCTTAACAATGGCCTGTCAGATGAAAAGGCCCTTGGTGAACTTGATATACATTACAAAAGAGCCACACCACGGTAGGCCCCGGGCCCAGCCTCTGCGACCTGCGGTTGAATTTGAGCTTGGCGTTCATTCGTTTGTTTGCAGTTGGCACCCCTCCACCCCTCCCTCCCCCAACCCCACCTCCTTCCTCTTAACCCCACCAAAATTACATACACACACACATGCACGCGTGGCAGGTTGGTGTTAGGTGATGGAGGTGGCGGTGTTCACTTCAAATGCAGTTACACCTCTTAGTGCTAAAATGACTGATCGATCACTCAGAAGGTTGAGTCGATTTCTGACTAATCATTTAAGTATGCAATCATGCAAAAATGTCAAATATTCACTAGTTGCAGCCTCTAAAATGCGACAATTTGCTGCTTTTCTGTTTTAAGTAATTGCGTGTACTATTAGTATTGTGTGTGCACATTTTTTTCACCATTTAGTATTAATTAGTTATTTTAAAAATTATAAAATATCATTAGCTCAGTGGTGGAAAAAGTATTCAGATCTTTAAATAAAAAAATACTCTGTTACAAGAACGAGTCCTGCATTCAAAAATTAATGTATGTATTAGAAAAATGTATGTTAAGTGTCAAAAATAAAAGTACTCTTACTACTACTCACAGAATGGCTCCTTGCAGAGTGTTATATCACTATATATCATCTATCATCAGATTATTATAACTGATGCATTAACATGTAAGATGGTCGAGGTGGAAATATTATTACCTACCTTACATGCTATAAAATGAAGGTTTAAATTTTATATTTTGTCAGAAAAATCTTTATTTGCAAAGAAACTACATCTGTCAGATAAATGCAGTGGAGTAAAAATGACAATATTGCCTTTTGAAAAGTGGATGAGTAGAAGTGTACCATTGAGTGAAATTATTATTATTCCAATAAAGTAGAGTACATAAAGTACCTAAAAATTGTACTTCAGTAAAATGGAAAAAAAAAATACCTAAATGTATAATAATTTCAAATCATAGCATGATAAATACAGTTATTATGTAAATGCAGTAGAACAGAGCAGTGATAAGAAGGATGTTTCTGCTCGCTAACAGAGACGCTCCTGTTCTCTGAGTAAAGCCATTGCGTGCGAGACCTGGCAAAGCTACAAGATTTGGGGTCCCTAATTCTATTGGTGCTTAAAGTTGGGATTAGCACTAAAACAAGAAAAGATCAGACGGCTGGAAGAGGTATCACCGTGTCAACACATGACTTCCTGTCTTCTTTTCCCCTCCATCATTTTGTCTAAATTATCCTACATCCATCTATCTTTCACTGCTGTTGCTTTTATCTTAAACAAAAGAAACCTTGATTTCTCTGACCTCCTCAGTGTGTTTGTGTTCATCAACCAGGGATGTAAATGGGTGAGGAGTTTAAGTCCCTCCTGTGCCACCCCCCCACCCTCGAGCTAAATCCCTTAATCTGCTCTCGGACACGTCTGGAGGGCAAAACAAACAAATAGGATCCCCCTCGTCCTCCTCCCCCTTTCTACCGCCAAGTCCACACACACACATACAGACCCCCCCCGACCCCCCCGTCCGAGCCTCATCACCGAACATGACATCACTGCGAGGAGAGGTGACATTAACCCTCTCAAGGTTAATGAAGTGAGGTTGTGACCCGCAGGGCTGGAGATTGAAGTCACGATGGCGGACGTCTTGGGAGAATCCTCACAAGCCATCCCATGACCAAATATCGTCACCGGCTTCCCAACAAGGGGAGACAATTTGCCTCCATCATTCTGTCAAATTTTGTAAATTTGAATGGCTTTTATTGCAAAGTGCACAGGAGTTTGTTATGTCTTCTTCTTACGTCCTCATAAATATGTGTCAGGTGGTCTGGATGAGGCTTACTGGCCATTAAATCGAAAGCGATTGTGTGTGTGTGTGTCTAGCAGAGGTCAAAGTTGAAAGGTCAAGAGATCAACGTGAGTCACGAACAGCAGCTGGTACATCAGCTGATGACCTCGAAGGAAAAAAGAAGTGGGAGAAAGACAGACAGACATAAAGTTGTGGATAAAGGTTAAAACAAAAACTGGCTGAAACAAAACCGCAACCGCTACAGCATAAGTTTAATGTTGGTAGACACAGATGGAGCCAAAACACCACTGAGCGTCTATTTATATACGTGTATATGCGTCCCCGTTGTCTGTACTCAATCCGGCCTCAGCCTCTCCTTCCCCTTCTCCTGCCTATAAACCAACCTTATTACCTTTAAATAAAAACCATCTTCCCGTCTTTTCCCCCTTTCTCTTTTTCTTTCCGTTCATTTTTAGCCTCTTCCTGCCTTTGCTGCGGGTTACCTCCGACTCCTGACTGGGTGGGAGCTGCGATGGGCCAAAACAGTGATGTCACTGCTGTTATTTTCAATAGGGGTGAACTCATTGGCTGAAACCACAGAGGAGCTGGCATCCAAGTGTCAGGGAATAAGCGGCCGAGGTTGCTATTGGCCTGGCGCTGGCCTCGTTTGCATTGCATCTGGGGAAAGGATCTGGGACAAATTGTGGTGGCTCTCAATATTTCTATCTATTACTTCTATCTATTACTTTGAGGAGTAATAAATGAGTAAGGAGTCATTAAAAGATGGGGACACGAGGAAAAAGGAAAAGAAAGCGACACCGAGACCACAACAGACAGCTAGAATAAATAACACAGCTTTTCACATTTTAGAGTCTGCTTCAACGGCCTGAAGGAGCAGATATGGGAGTGTGGAGGCCAGCAGCCACACGCTAGTTGACCATGACATGGAAAGAGTGACACGGCTGTGCAAGATGTGCCAGAGGACTGATAAAACACCAACTGCTCCTCCTATGATTCCAGTTTAAAGTCATCGCTGTACCAGTTCCTGTTGACATGGATGTTATAGGGAAAAAAGCTGTCAAAAAAGTTCACATTAATGGCCTGTTTTCATGGTGTGGTACAGTCATTTTAAATGTATTTTTTAATTACAGTCCCTAACTGGCACATTTTGGTGTTAGGAAACCGCTTCAACTAAAGTCCATTGAATTCAACTTTCCATTTTTCCCCAACATACAGCAATTATTTAAAAATCCTTTGTAGAAGAGAGATTTTTTGCTACCCTCAATATAACATAAACTAATGTAACATCAACACTGGCAAAACTTTGGGAAGTTATGAAACTTAAACTAGCTACTTACACCTGTGCCTCCTATGCCTTTTCTCTGGGCATTGGTCAAAGGCATTCTGGGAAATGTAGGAGATCATGTACTTAAGTTAAAGTCAACTGTTGCCAAGGTCAAGAACAAACTCTGAGCCTCAGATTTCAAAAATTTTCAGAAGTCAAATTCGGAAAGTTGAAGCAGCTGGGAAAACTCCATGAGCTGATGAAGATCACGTGATGTGATCGAAAGCTTCAGACCAGCAAATACATGGATTGAGTTAGAATTTTCCTTCATTGGAGAGAGAACAATTTTTGTATATTTCTGCAATTTCATCGAATGCAAACATCCTAAATTGAATGATATACACATCAATTTGTAGAATGAGAGTTGCTGGAAGTCAGGCCCATTGTGTGTGACGTGCATACACACACACTGGCTGCCAAGGAAAATCTCTCTCTCTCTCTCTCACACACACACACACACACACACACACACACACAGAGTAGAAATGTGTGTATATACAGCTCATAGAGGCCAAATGAAAGAGATACAGAAGAGGTGATTTTCTGCTTTCTGGATATTCACAAGCTTTATCTGTGTGTGTGTATTACTGTGTGTATTAATGCCTCACATCTGTGTGCCAGTCAGACTATCTGTGGATGTGTTTGCGTGCCTGTATCTGTGTGTGTGTGTGTTTGTGAGGGTCAGTCTGGGCAGCAGTCCAGACTGCTAAGAAGAAAAGGAGTGAGTTTCACCACAGGAGGTGGGTCTGGGCACTGTGCCAATCAGCCTAGCACAGACACACCACACACACACACACACAGCCCGAGGCAGTGGCCCTGTGCTGTTGATGCCTGCAGGCGAGCCTGACCACTCGCTGCCCCCACAGGCGCACCGAGGACACTGAGAGCTGGAAAGGGAAGGATAGAGCGAGACGAGAGGAGAGGGAGACAGAGGGAAGAACTGTGGGGGGAGAGCAGGGAGAGGACAAGCTGATAAGGTGGAGACTGAGAGAGAGACGGAAAGAGAGGCCGATAATGATAGATGGAGGAAAACAGAGAGAGGGAATGAGGTGTCGGGAGAGACCCCGAGAAAAAAGATGGCAGCAAACAAATGGAAAGAGGGAAAGAAGGATGAGCGGGAGTTATAAGTAGGTGTGTTTGTTGTGGGAGGTGCAGCGAGGGGTCCAGATATGTGGGAGGGGGAGACAGAGAGAATAGATAGAAAAAAGAGTGGAAAAGTAGTGGAAAGTGTTTTTGTGAAAGGAAAAGGGGGTGACAGGGACAGACAAGGGTTTTAGGGATAGTGGAAAAGGGATAAGATAAAGGAGTGCAGGCCGGCACAGGAAGTGTGTGAGCGCTCGAGAGGGTGAGACAAAGAGGAAGATAGGCGGCTAATGTGATATACATTAGTGGCTTGAGAGCAGACAAAGCATCTTTTAATTGAACTGATAGAGAGATAGAGATTCAGTCTGATTAGTTTGTGAAGCACTTCCATAGTTTTTCTTTTCATACTGTGCAAGCGTTGATTTTATTTTATTAGGGAGCTGAATGACCTTCTGTCATTTTTGCTGCACATTTTTCCTCCTCACGCATCTTCTGCTTATTTTATTTCTTCTATTTACGTCAAGGGCCAATGCGTAATTTAATTGTCTTATTTTCATGATTGTCAGAGCTTGTGTCTTGTTTTCTCTTGAAAATGAATTTAAAAGAGCGCCAAAACTCAGCAAAGAAAAAAAAAAGGAGTGAAAAAAGAAAGCATGGGAGATTCTTGGTATGAAGAGGTTTGAACTCCCCAACAAGGTCATCGCTGTTTCCTTAACAGCACCGAGTGTCAAGGGTAGCTTTTGTTCGGTTGTTGCTCTGACCGCTGTTGCTTTCACTCCTCTTTTCTCCAGTATAGGCAGGCGGAGAGAGAGAGAGAGAGAGAGAGAGAGAGAGAGAGACAGAAAGAGTGAGACAGAGGAAGAGAAAGAAAGAACGTCTGTGTCGGTGCCAGAGTGAGGTATAGGGTTTCCTGAGACTTGTTTTCCTGACTTAGCCGTTCTGTAAGCCCTCCATCCACTTCCCCTGTTACACACACACACACACACACACACACACACACACACACACACACACACACACACACACACACAAACCCTCGCCTCTCCTCAAATCACACTACATATCGCAGGAGATAGAGGCTTTTGGAAAACTGAGCCCAGTTCCCTTGGGCTATTCCCAAACCCGCGCTCCGGTTACACCACCACGTTCCAGAGCGCAATTCCTCAGCATTGGGCCGAGTTTACTTAGGCAGACGCCTCTCTCCTCAAAAACGCTGCACAATCACCCCCAGAGCACTTAATCTCTGTTATTGGAAGTCTGCTCCTATCAGTCCCCTTCCATCAAAATATTATTGGAGGCAGAGACAATAAAAGATGCAATAAATATGTGAAATAACATCGAGAGTTCATGGTGAGTCCATTTCCTCTGCACTTTACATCTGAATGAGTGTGTTAATATGTGAAGTGTGCATATGTGACTATTGGCTTAACAAATGTGTGGATAAAAGAAAAGTTCGTTCAAAATTCAGTTGTAGTTTGACGTGACATTGAAAAGTACAGAGGCAATAAAAAGTTCTCGTACTTCAGGGTGAGGACATGTTTCATCTCGAAGCCATTAAAGATCCATGGAGTTGGCCATCACGTTAAATTGTCTGCGGCCCATTTACGGTTGATCTGATTGCTCGCACTAAAATGTGGCTCAGAGTCAAAAGATGCATCATCTCTCTGCAGGAGTCATGTGGGTTTAAACTGCAAAAGCAATTTGTATCTGCGGGTATAATAAACACAGGCATACAGATGTACTGCAGGGGGAAATAAGATTAAGTGTATTAAAATTCCTGAAAGTTAAAAAATATATAAATAATAGAAAATATCAGTGTTATGAACAACTCCTCTCTGGACTCTTCTACTTTATATAGTGTTTCTCAACATTTTATGCTTACGACTAAAACAATGAGTGTGATGTCCCGTCACAGGTTATACTAAACCAGCTGCTTTAGTATGACATGAGTGTAGTATAATATACTGCATATACTGAATAATATATGTATAATTTTAATAATATTTTAAAGCCTGAAGAGGCGAAACAACCCAGTACAGGAAAATAGCTAAAATGATAGAAAAGTCTGAAAAACTCATGCATGAAGCTCCTTCTTATTTCCTAACTGGTTTAATATGTTGTGTATATGATAATAATCCCTTAATGCCTAGAAATATCATGTGAATGCACAAATGCAATAAACACACTAAGTCACAGTTAAACCAGGAAGTCAGTCTATAAATTGTAATGGTAGTTTGCAAAAGACAGTTTGAGTAATACTTTTACTTTTCACATTTCCTCTTTACTGTTTGCGTTTCTTGTCTCTGATTTATTTTTAGCGACGTTGCTGCATTCTCAGATATTTCCAATTAACTTGGCGAGTACAATGTCGTTATGATGGATAGGAACAATGGCCAAAAAAAGACTCAACTTGTTATAAACCAAAATGATCCTCTAAGATAAAGTAAAACAAAATACACAAAGCTCAGCACTGGGCTTGAACAACGATGCTTTGGATAATTACTTTCAGTCCTTGCTGTCTGTGGTGGATCTGATATGTTCCACACTACATAATGTAGGTAGCGGGAGGGAGGCAGAAATCACTGTGCTGTAGTGCACATTAGGAATTCAGAAGCCACAAGTACAAGTTGGTTTTCCTTCTCTCTTGTCTTCCCCCCTTCACCCCCAAGCCAAACCGCTCTTTCTGATATCTCAGCCTCTGTCCAAATGATTCATTCAACCATCCACCCACTAAAGAAACACTGAAACAAAGAGTGAACGCAACATAAAACAGCCTATACTTTTCCGACCACATGCCTCGCAAACCCACACACACACAGACACTGAAAGCTGTGTGCGCCCGCGTGCATACCCGCAGCACAAAATAAAAAACACACATATTTACTCATTCGAATACACACATACCAAAGTACACACACTTTTGTTCACCATATTCCACATCATTCCATCCCCGTCCGCCTTTTCCTGCACCAAAGCCCAAAGGCAACACCATTCCTGCCGCCGCGGGTCCCGGCCCACTTCCAGCTCCGACCTGAGATGACATCATCCCTCTATCCTCCTCGCTCCCCGTCTTTCTCCTCCTGCACCCATCCTACTCGAACAAAGGGCCGCGTTCCAACACAAATCATCCAACCCTGTCCTTAATGACAGGGTAGAGCTAAGCGATGCCAGGGGGCAGGAGAGCTGGAGGTACTTTGGTCTGGGACGCTGCCCGTTCAGGATTCCTCCCTGAAACATGTGGTTTGGTCTCTCTCTCTCTCTGAATGGAGCAGCGACAGAGGGATGGATGGATGAGGAGAGCGGGGAGCAGGGAAAAGGGAGAACCACAAAGTAAGCTCATAGCCCAAAGGGAGGGATCATTTGTAGCTCAGGTGGGATATGAATCTGCTTTCATCTCGGGGTGGCTTTCTTGTGTGGATGGCATTAAATAGCAGAAGTATACCCTTTGGACAGAATATGAGGATGAGGTTTATGCATGCAATTCAATCGTTTCTGCAAATTTCCTACTGACATCAGTGCATATGGGCGCTATTTAATCCTGCGGTTGGGTTTAGGGTTATGCACATGACATGACCACGGTTTATTTTTGACCCTCCATTGCACGTACAGCCGAGGCGAACAAATGTAGGAAATAATGAAGTTCTCGAGCAGTTGTGGAAAGAAAATCCTTTCCAAGGCTTTAAAGCTTTTCATAATAATACAATTTCCACAATTTTAACTCAAAATTTATGACGCTGTCCTCATGAGCTTGGATACCGTGAAGTCAAATTAAGGTTGCAAGTGTTTGCATAGCAAGTCTCGAGTCAAGTCTGAAGTCATGCAACAGCAAGTGTCACGTCAAGTCTCAAGACTTTAGGGACAAGTTTGTGTCAAATCACAAGTCAGGCCCTTTGAGAGAAGTCAAAACATTCAAGTTATATCTTTTAATAGCAAGTCTCAAGTCAAGTCTTTAGCCTTTAGCACATGTCTAAGTCAAGTCAAGAGTCATTTGAGACAGGTCCAAATCAGGTCATGAGTCAAGCCTCAAGTCAATCAAGACAAGTTTTAGTCAAGTCTTGTAATAGCATGTCCCAAGTTGTCTCAAGTCCTTAAGGACAAATCAGCATTAAGTCTTTGAAAGTCTCTGAAACTGGCCATTAAAATGACAGAGAATTTTAATATTTTCCCCTCAAAGCTGGTTTAATATTTAGTTTCACCTCATGCTGCTTGATTCACTTTTTATTGCTCCTGAATATTACCAGGTTAAACTTGACACTTGAATGTTTTTGCTCTCAAGTATCAGTCTCACAGCAGTCAGGTCCAAGTCAAGCCCTAATGACTCTTTTGTGACTTAAATTTGTCTTCAGCTCTGAAACAGTGGTGAAAATCATCATCATCATCATCATCATCATCACTATCAGTAAGTTTTGTCAGAATAAATTCTGAAGAAGCTCTTGGAAAACTTTGCATGTTGCTCATCAGCAAAAATTCTGAAAATGTAGTTGTACCAAAATACAAGAGACTAAGTGATTCCTCATGGATTTCTTTCTTAAGAGCCAAGTTTTTTTGACTAAGTGAGGAAGGTAAATGCATTGAACAGATACAGTAGATTCCCTGCTCAGGCAGAAATACAGATAACCAGCCTTACTAATCATCTGGACAATGCAGTTGCGTCGAATCTGCTCTAGCACTCAGAGCGATCCCGGTCTCTGTTTGAGTTTAGCCACATGTGAGCCTGCCTGCCTAGCGCTGTGCTGTAAACCTGTCATTGTTCTGGGTCAGCTCCCTAAGGATGTCCTGAAGGCCCACCACCACCACACAAACACACACACACAAACACACACTGCAGCAGGATTCCTCCTCCTCCTCCTCCTCCTCCTCGGTGGGGAACGGGCCAAGAACGGACAGCCTGTGTTCCGTCAAGGCGTCCAAAATTCCATGACTTTCCCAGAATTCCCGTCCCGAGCCAAGTCATATATTCTGTTGTCATCCACAAGGCCCTAATGAAAACCCACGAGGAACACCGAGGCACACCATGTCTGCTCACCCACACGTCATTTACACTAACATTAAAACACACACCAAATATGACTCACCATGCGCCACCGTGGACGCTACATATCCATTAAAATATTTCATCCTATACAGCTGCCGGTGTGCCATAGGATATAGGTTTGACTTATTGAATTAATTTGCTCTATGTGTAAACCACTAATAACAGGATACAGTTCATCTAGCTGCATGAAAATAGCAGGGTAACGTGAGTATTTTCAACACTGTGAATCATTCAGCCCACTGGTGCGTTTGAGTCCAACTAAAACAAGCCTCACTGTGTCATATTAGATCATAATATTACACATTTTTATCAATCTTTATTGCATTACCTGCTGTTAGACAGCTCTGTAAAAATGCATACCTTCTGTATTGTTCACTACAATATAATTTTTAAATGCCGTCTCGGGGTTAAACTGTTTATTTTGATACAGTCCCTCAGACTGAGGGGGAGTGAAGCACAGTGCCAGGAAATATGAATGAAAACTGGCCCACCGAGTATAAAAAAGCTGTTTAAAAGAGCTTTCCATGGTTTTTTAATGTAAGCGAGGGCTTTGATAGGCCGCAGACTTATTTTCACGAATGAACGTGTCAAGTATTAAGGTGCCTTATAAATCACTCTCCCTCGCTTTCGGCTCCCCTCTTTTCTTAGCCTTTCCGAGAGGTTTGGATGAGTGGCGCGATTGCTTACAGCTCTGGCCCTCTTTGTCAGTAACCGTGCCTAAATCAACAGTCGCCCTGCTATTTTAGTGCATAAGAAATTTTTAAGATTAGAATGGGACTGTAAAACGGAAACCTGCTATATAACGTGATTGACGGCCGGGGCATGCACAAGCTCAGACAGTGGTGCTGTAATGGCCCGTGTTTAGAACGGGTGACAATAATATTTCAGTCAGCGTGTGTGCATGCGTGTGTGTGGTTTTGTAGGTTAATCAAACAGTTCGGAGTTAAATGCAATTGTGGTTTTGGTTCCATAGAATCAGTGGGACGACACGTTAAAAGAGGAAAAGATGATCTGCATGATGAGGTTTGTCCATAACAAAGATTTTCCTTCGCGTTGAAAAAAAAAAAAAAAAGGATGGAGGAAATAATAATAACTTTTTTTCCAACCTTAAACTCCAGCTAATTGCTTAAACATTTCCTCTACAGATCCATTTGTGGATATGAGCCAAGCGACAGGCTTTTGGCACTTCAAGGCACAATTGAGAATTTCCAACTCACCTCATTCGGAGGTGTTGTTTAATCACATTCACTGGCTGCCTGAAGAGGAGTGAAGAAAGACAGTCCCACTGAGTTTAGCTATAAACAGCAGAGACCACTGGGTGTTCTTTTAATGCGTTTTGTATGCTTCTGTAGGATTTGCAATTGTTTGCTGTATATAATTTCTTTTTCTAATGGCCACATATCCTATAGGGAGACATGTAAAAGTGATGAAAACAGACTGAAAATCCATTGGCGGAGTTTGAACCTTGCTGCTGTTCGGGTCAAAAGTGCAACAGACAGACAGAGTATTGAGGATTTTCTGACATAAAAAGCAAAAAAAAAGTGTAAAAAGTAGACAATAACATAGATAAAAAAGTAAAAATACTGTGATGAGTCAACATTCATATTTTCCATTTGTCCTCTGTGATTTACAGTCTAATTGACAAGTGAGTTTTTAGCGTGTTAGCATGGTGACATTTGCTAATGAGCCCAAAACAAAGTTAAGTACTGAGGCTTTCGCAGGTATTCATGAACCAAATTGGACAAAGTGATCTGATGATGAAAAGTTAAGGGATCACCAAAGTTATTACAATTCATCCTGAGGGGAACATGAATGTCAAATTTCATTGTAATCCATCCAATAATTGAGATATTTCACTTAAAACCACAAATGTTAACCTCATGGTGGCACTAGAGGAAAAGTCAACAAAGTAATTAGGATTCATCATCTGGGAACCATGAATGTCTGAACATGGTAGCATCAGTGGAAAAGTCTCACCGAAGTGAGTAGGATTCAACCTCTGGGGACCAGGAATGTCACTCAAATCACCAACATCTATGGGACAGCGGTAGCGGTGGTGGCAATCCATGCGATAGTTTTTAAGATATTTCAGTCTGGGTGGGCCGACAGTGCCATCCTCGGAGCCATGTCTTGTGTCTTTAGAGGATAAAAACACGTTACCATATTAAACTATAGCAGCGAGGATTTCTCAACACCACTAATGTGTCATTTAGATCAAACATAAGAGTTGTGCTAATTACTATTCTATATATTGTAAAACTTTCTATGTTAAGATTGTCGACTCTTAATTACTAGACGAATATTTATGATGAGCTGAGATAAAAACAGACTTTAAAAGGCAAAGGCCACAGAGCATGTTTTCACACGTACATTGCTGGGTGGCCAAATAGCTACAGAGACTGTTTAGAAGTAAAAGTTCCGGAAAGAGTCTAAATTACACGAGCCAACACGAAGGAGGGAGCAGACAAACCGTCATTGCATCATTTGCCCTTTACCATTGGCTCTCCACGCACACCGGCCTCGACAAAGAACTGACACACCACAGCAATGAACTGCAATGCCTTCACGACTGGGCAACAGAGATGCAACCTAAAACAAACCATAATTATCTATTTGTGGTCCTGCTTCGGGCAAATATGAACATAATACAAAAGCACACACACGATGTTTGGAGTTCCAGTAAGTTCCACAACCACAGTTTAATCTCCAGGGGATACTGAGTTCCTCTTAGCTGAACTTCTTCGCTTTCTTTCCTGAATGACACATGCGCACACACACACACACACACACACACACAGTAAATGTAACTCTAGCTCACTCCAGACCACACTGTCACTGGGGCAGTTTGCCTCGCCTGCCTGCTGCGAGCCTGGCCGGTGCCTTTTTTCCTAGACATTGCTTCAGACTTATACTATCTGTTTCCACAGCCGTGCGCCCGCTGACCCAAGAATGTGGACAGCACTCCGGTACATTGTTTTACAAGACTACGCAGTGTATTTGAGATGTGAAATGTAGACTCTTGCTTGTTTTGTGGGAGAAAAGCAAGAGCGTGTGTTTGCACTTGTGTCCATGTCCCGAAGAATTTATTTTTTTTAGCGATCATCTGTGATATTCTTGTTTTTCCATTCTGGCGACATCTTTGGTGAAATGAAGTCATTGAGTCAATCAGTTTTGTTAATTCACCAAAACCCAGAATTAAGAATATGCATAGTGATTGTTAATAAATTAATTTATTAAGGCTGTAACAAACAAATATTTCACTCAATTAATGGATTCATTGTTCTGTCTTTCTGTCTATGGACTAATTGTTTCAGCTCTAGTTTCTTCCTGTGGAATATTTTTTTTCTTTCATATGTTCTTGTTATTTTGTTGCTGTTGTAAGCTGCACCATGTTGCGCAGTAACAAATAGCATATATGTATTTAGATTCAACCTTTGCTCCTCCTTTGGCTGACACATCCGTATTCTTTTGCAGACGTATTGCATAATCTGATTTTAAACATCTGGACGTTTTTCTATTTTGCACTTGCTGGTTCCAATAATGTGGACATATTGATGTTGGGGTCCTGCTTTTGGCTACGAGTCACTTCTTTATGGATTGTATTTCATGTTGATGTTGACTTTGATTGCTTTGAATCACCAGTGCCATATACTGTATATGTCAATCAAGAGGTTACTGGCTTTTACCTTGAAGACGGCAAAGTATAATGAAGCACCGATCCATAAAACTAAAAAAGAAAACGACTGCATCTAAGTTATGAATGTCCTCACTCAGGTGTATGTGTGCACCACATTAATTGTGTGCTAGTAAATGAGCATTAAAAAAAGAACAAGCAGTTCTCCTGAAGTGTAACACGTCTTCAAATAGAAATGAATGCCAGTTTTCTGTCTTCAATTACTGACTGTGTCATCGAGAAGCTCTTTAGAGCTCTCCAAAGTTCTTGTTTTTGTTCACTTGTTATTTTCTGTTTCTGTTTACCACACTTGACATAGCATGAGCGAGGCGTTTGCTCTGCTCGTATTTCACATCCCACCCCTTCCCGAACGCTCTCTGCTGTTTCTCCAACCCCATGACCTGTCTGTCAACCCTTGTTCCCATGGCAATTAGTTAGAAACCTTGGCCAATTATCTGCTGCTCTTGAACACACGCCTAACAAACAGCTCAGATCGACGATGTGCCACCGCTCTCCGAAAACCGCCTCAAAAGCTGGGAGAGATTTGTGTGATGGGTTAATAGCAGGATAGTAAAAGTGCTGCGGAGGCGACATTGTTGAGTTCATGTTGGTTTATAGTGCAGTGTGACCCTATTGAATGTTTTATAGTGATGGGTGTCTATCTACATATTCAGCTGAATGGGACAAGGGCCACATAAAGAGGACTCCACAACACAGAACCATAAAAGCCTGGTACAGACTTGAAGGCCTGTTGCTGAAAAGACAGACTTAAGGAGCAAGTTCGTGTTTGAAATGAAATGTCATAGTGTCACAGTGATTTCAAACACTGATTCATGGCAAGGCAAGACTAAAAAGCTGAAGGCCATGCTGCACAACCTGTTACATACTTTGCCAGGCAAAGTAACAGAGATTGAGTGTCTTTCTATTCTGTGTGTAGGTGACGCGTCCCCTCAAGAATGTGGTTCTCTTCCTCTCGCCGTTCTCTTCAATTTCCCCTCTGGTTGCTTACTTCACTCGCACAGCCGAGAAGCTGTCGCTTGAGGAATCTGGAAAACACCAGCGGGGAATGAGAGGAATTTCTGCTTTTCGTTTTTCCTCAGCCACCCCCTCACCCCTTGCTCTCTTTACTTTGGATGCCTCTGCACAGCCGGGCTCTTGAGTTTTCTCTTGTTTCTGAACGCAGCCCAACAATAACAACCTCTCATAAACAATGGGGCTTGTTGATTGGGGGGTTGAGAAGGATAGTGGCCGTTGCTGGCCCGTGCAGTCGGTTTTGCTGGCAGCGGTCCTCGTGAACGGTCCTAAAAGTCCGAAAGTACAGGCTACGTCGAGGACTGTGAAAGATTTAAGGGCAACTTTAAAAATGCACCATCTCTGAAGGACCATAAACACATGCTTTAGTTCTTTCTTAATCTATCTTTCCTCCACAAGGACTTTGATGGACCAGACTCTGAAAGGGGATGCTGGTCAATGTCAGGAAACCACAAAAGTACAGGGAAAAAATTGTAGTTTTGGAATTCCCTGCTTTTACAGCACCCTGCACTCGTAAAGGGAATCTGGATCGCATCGAATAGGATTTTAAACAAGACGACTATGGAGCTCTGCCCCATCCATTCAGCCTATGGGCAAAACACAACTAGAGTCACATGCCATTTAAATAGCCAAGCAACAATTAAACCCTGTGTTTGTGACAGGGAAATGATAATACAGAGTGATGTGTCCTGGAATAACTCTGTCTCTACTATTTCCATTTTGGAAGATGATACCGCACATTACTGGACATTGTCCTTCATCTGCTGAACCGTTTTTATGACTCTCATACCAACTAAATCAAAATAAAATGTCAAAAGAGATTCTTGTGAATAGGATGGGTAAACAAACCACTGTATTTTATTATAATTTCCTACAGGCCACATACCAGAGCAAGGCTTTTGGAAATACAAAAGTTTTTCCAAAATATCTAAGATGTACAAACAAAACATTACACAGCCCAGTGTCTTATGTATCAACAGACAGGTGTGGAGCACCCCCTTGTGGACAAAACATAGCTTGCAGGTGGACTTGGACAATCAGTGAACTGTGGTAGAAAGTCCATCACACTCTGTACAGATTTTTTTTGTCTGTCATTACAATGTGTTACTCATTCAAGCAAAAACTATAAAGGAGCAGCCCAGTAGCTCACCTGGTGTGTACAATGTATTAAGGCTGAGTTCTTACCGCAGCAGCTCTCCCCTGCCTTTCCTGTCTCTCTTCAACTGTCTCTATCTAAATAAAGCAGAAATGCCAAAAAAAAAAATCATTCAACAAGTCATTGAAAGAATCATGTTTTAATTATAAGAGCTTTAAACTTTATTCATATCACTCAACAACCAAAAACACATTCTAGAAAACATTCACTCACACACACGCACCAAGCACTCATCAACAAAACATTCTCTGTGCAGTCTTCATCAGCATCTCTGTCTGGAATTAGTGAAGGGTCAGCAGTCAATGGTCATCATTTGCCTGTAGGCTTGAATGGATCAGACCATATCTTCACACCTTTGAACAACAAAATAAATTTGAAAAAATAACAGTGTCAGTACAAATATAACTGTAACATTACACCACTATTAAGGCAAAGAATTACACAAAATCACCTCTCTTACCACAGCTGTTCAAACAGTATGCAGAATTAAATCAAATTTCCATCTACCATACTTTAAGCATGGGTGGCTATAAGTTTAACTTTACTTTCCAAATTGTCTTGATATTGTACACTCTTTACATCTGGTGCTCCCTTAGTACAACAAACAACATATGTGAGAGGTCTTTGTCAATTATTATAATAATAATAATCCATCATACATTCTGACTGATTGCAAAAATGTGATAAAACGCTGAGTCTACACAACCTTCATCGGGTATTTAACAAACCCGCTGTGGAGACTGAAACATATCAACATAACAATCGACTATATGCTCTTACCCACAGGTTGTACATCTGCCTGGACGATTCCTGTCCGGTTTATCTTCTGGACTTCTCCTAGCAAATACAGAACAAGACGATATACTCACAGTTTAGTGGTCAAAGATTTTCACATTGCAGCTTTATCACTCTGTTTTGTCTGCTTACTAACACTGCAAGAATTTTATCCACCATCCACAGTATGTCCTGACTGTAGCTTTCCATCTGTGGTGGCTCACACTAAAAACACTGTCCAGTAATAGAGTGGCTGTAAGAGACACCACAGCTATTTAGCTAAATGAATTTTCCTGGCATTACTCTATGTTTGTCTTAGTTGGTTTGACTGCATGTTTATGATTTTGGAAGAGTGGAAAGAAAACCTCTGGATGTCTAGTTAGCAACTCCTATTGCTTTCTTACAAATTTAGGTGGCTACATTTAGTTAGCTAAACAGTTTATATAAATATCTGTTTTTTCATTCTCAAGAGATTTCGTTGAAGGTTTTGGGCACATAAAGTTAAATATAAGTTACGTTAATGGGAAGAGACATGCTATAATAAAAGGTTAGCTAGCTTAAATTTGTGTGACGCTAAACATCCTGTTAGCAACAAATACATAGTTAGCTAGCTAAAACTACTAGCTTAACGCCAGGCAACAGTTAGCTTAACTGTAACTGGATAGAATTAGCACACTACTAACTACTTATGCAGAACTTTAGAACATAAATACTAAATTACAAGAAGGCAGACACCGTAAACTGATTGTGTAAGTGACATTTTAGGAAAGCGGTTAAACACTTACTGTACTCGTTTTTATGTGTGAGCGGGTAGAAGAATATCGGGTACAACGCGGCTGCAACAGCCGTCACAAAGCCTCCAAATACCAAAGCTACTCTGCTGTTTTTGGACATTTTGCTGTCGCATCGGACGAAACACTCTCACCTCCAAACGTACGCAGTGTTTACAACAACTACATCCGGTGTAAAGGTTAACAAACCACGCGTTAACACATGCGGCGTCGAGCTGGTTTGGTTTTTCTGGGCTTCCGTACTGGCTGCGTGTGTGACGTCAGAGTCATACGCTGCAGCACAACAATAATAAGGAAGTAGGAAGATTTGAGCGGTTATTTTTCTCGAGAAAAAACTATGAGATTTTTAGCCGGTTTTGTGTTTTTCCTTTGTTGCGCTTGCTCTTCAGAAGCGACAGATGAAGACAAGCCAATTCAAACATTTGTAATTCCTCACAGTCACATGGATGTTGGCTGGGTGTACACTATTCAGGTGACGTTTTAATAGTGTGATTAACTTGATGTTCATATTGTGTACAGTATGCATTTCCACCGGAACAGTGTTACCCTAACAATGTGTGTATTTTTCATTTTACATCATTTATGAGTGTATGTTTTCCACAGGAGAGCATGCACGCCTATGCAGCCAATGTGTACAGCAGTGTGACCGAGGAGCTGTCAAAGGCTCAAGACCGCAGGTTCATCGCTGTGGAGCAGGAGTTCTTCAGACTGTGGTGGGATACTGTGGCCACAGACTCACATAAGAGACAAGTAAGGACACATAAGGGGTCACTATTCTGTACTCACGTAAGATAATGCAACATATTCTTGATAAATAAACTACAGGCTAAAGCAGAAGTTGAGATCTCCTGATTTAGTCCCTTTTTTACAGAAACTGATCTTCATGTGTGAAATTGTGAGTGACCCTTTAAATGTACAGTAAATTATTAACATGTTATGGCTGCTTTTGCTCTCTAGGTACGACAGCTTGTAAAAGAGGGTCGACTAGAGTTCATCATCGGGGGCCAAGTGATGCACGATGAGGCTGTGACAGATCTGGACGATGAGATATTACAAATGACAGGTAGTATAACACATGTCCTGCCCCTGTAAATGTCAGTTTCAGAGAATATGTGGTAGACTTTGTTGTGTGTGTCTCTGTGCTGTTTCAGAGGGACATGGTTTCCTCTACGAGACATTCGGGGTGCGTCCTCAGTTTTCCTGGCATGTGGATCCATTTGGAGCCTCTGCCACCACGCCAGTTCTCTTTGCCATGGCCGGGTTCAACGCCCACCTCATCTCCCGTATAGACTATGACCTCAAAGACACCATGCAGAAAAACAAGGTATTTGTTCATACCTCAGGAAGAAAATTCACAAATTGTGTAGATGTTGTTGCTGTTCTTAAATGCTTTCATCAGAAAAGTAAACTATCGTATAATCTGTATATTTTAAAATGGTACTAAAAAGTCACTGCATGTTGCATGTTTTTGTACAGAAACTACAGTTTGTATGGAGAAGTTCTCCCTCACTAAAAGAGAAGCAGCAGATCTTCACTCACACTATGGACCAGTTTAGCTATTGCACCCCATCACACTTGTCATTCTCCAACAGGTAGTCCATGTTGAGACTTTTTCTTGTTTTTTTTAATGTTCCCCATTTCTGTAATGATTCAGCTTCTACTGTTTCTTTAGTGTTTGTGTGTGTGTGTTACAGAAAGGCAAACTATTATCAGTCTATGAAAGCTGTATAATTCCATATCCATATTTCTAAATTTTATTATATTAAAGATACCACAGCTTTTTTATTAAGGGCAAACACGTTTTTACATCTCAGCTCTGGTTTCTATTGGAATGGAGTTGCCTTGTTCCCCGATCCCCCTAAAGATGGAGTTTACCCCAACATGAGCCTGCCCGTCACTAAGAGCACAGTACACGCCTACGCTAAGACTATGGTAGAGAACATCAAGCAGAGGGCTGCGTGGTTTAGGACGAACCATGTGCTCTGGCCGTGGGTGAGTAGATAGAAACTTGTGATCCCTGTTGTTTGATGGCTGAAAAGCATCAACATGTAATTAAATCCTCTCTTTTGTTTCAGGGCTGTGACAAACAATTCTACAACTCATCTGTCCAGTTCAACAACATGGATCCACTAATGAAGTACATCAACCAGAACAGCAAAGAGTTTGGGGTGACAGTCCAGTATGCCACTCTTGGTGAATACTTCCAAGCCATCTACCAATCAAATCTTGTCTGGGAGCAACGTGGGAGTGAAGATTTTCTACCATATTCCACTGGTGAGAATTTGCATCCCAAAACAATAATATAAAGCATCACCTGCTTCACATTAAAGGAAGACAATGAAGCACAGTCAGTTTTCTTGTTGCTATATCCACTCATTTGTTTTATTTTCCAGACCCGCAACAAGCATGGACAGGGTTTTACGCCTCCAGAAATGTTCTGAAGGGAGTGGCACGACAGGCCAGTTCCCAGCTGCATGCAGCTGAAATTCTTTTCACTCGTTACCGAATCAGCTTCCCCGACGGACCTGTAGCCAAAGACTGGGCCCTGGACAAACTGAGGGCACTTCGCTGGGCTGTCTCAGAGGTTGGATGTCAAAAACTCCTTTAACAGAAAATAGATGTTGTCATGATGAAATAAATGATAAGGGTTAGAAAAGTAAACTGGTATCTGTTTCAGTATAATTAAGCCAGTTTAATTGCCATGCCGTGCTTCAGATGACCAAATCATGAACTTAGCACGAAAGTTTTCTTTGATTTAAACATAGAATGTTATTTACTGGTGTTTTTAGGTCCAGCACCATGATGGTATTACTGGTACTGAGTCTCCCAAAGTGGCAAACATGTACCTAGAGCATCTCACACAGGCCATGATGGGAATGGAGGAGCTTCTGGCTGCACTGTTCCTGCTGCCCCACAACCTCGACATACCCAGCATCCTCGGCAGCCGCTACCACAGAAAAGGTGTGGTGTGTGCTGGTAGGCAGAATTTTTAACTTTGGGGAGAAGACAGGCAAGACTTTAAATAAATTTGTTCTTAATCTCTTTTTGCCAGGTGCTCATTGGGCTTTGGAGCAACACGTCATCGTGTACAACCCGTTAGCGTGGAACACCAGCACTATCATCAATGTCTCTGTAACCTTCCCCAGTGCAGCTGTCTTTAATGATGATGGACAGCCTGTGCCTGCACAGGTAGTGTCACTTTTAAATGCTTCATCTTTAAAGAGGAACTGTGTAATGTTGCAATAAACTATGTTGCTTAACTGTGGTTTCACGTGGCAGAGGGTAATGATAAATGGTAGTGTAAGAGTACAAGAAGTAGAGAGGAGTCATGAAGTCAACTGACACACAAAAATATCTGTATAAAGTTTGCGTGTGTTGAAATGAGCAAGGGTGTGTTTTATTTCTTATGAATTGAACCTTTCATTTCTCAGACAAAAAAAAATGGTATTTCTTCATTCAAAAGTTACATAGTCTCTTTAAACATTGAATTCTTACAGTATTATTATGTGTTACTAAGTTATCAGATGTTACTAAATATCTTCCTCTGTCTGTCACAGATCCAGAGATCAGCACAGTCCAATGCGACCTATGATCTTTTCATCGTGGTGGAACTTGGAGGCCTTCAGCACAGGAAATACCTGATTAAGTTCTCTGAGAAGCAATGCTCCGGGAGGTCCAAGTGTGACTGGACTTATGAAGCTAAAGGGGCTTTGTTTGAGAGACGCAACATCCGGGACTGGTTGAAAACAGGGAGGAGGCTCCTGCCTGTTTTGAATGAATGTTACAAGCTGATGTTTGACCAGGATACAAATCTGCTGCACAGCATCACGTATCTGTAAGATTTTAAGATTTTGTACGATTCTCATAACCAAACACTTGAAAGACCGATTGACTGATTAATCAAGAACATAACCTGCAGATAAACCACTAATGAAAATAAATTTTAGTTGCATCTGTCACTTGCCCCTTTTGTCTCATAAAAATGCTTTTCTTTTCTACCAAAGTAACTATCTGACCTTTGACCTCTTTGTCATTCTTGGCAGTCAAGAAAAAAGGAGAGTACGAATGACTCAGGATTTCTGGAAGTACCACGCAAATGGAGAAGTAAAAGCAGGGCCCATCTCTGACAACTACATCTTCAGCGCTAACGGTTCAGCTGTGCGGGCCTACAAGGCTGTGGAAATGGAGATTGTCCCCGGGAAGATTGTGACAGAGATCAGGCAGTATTTCTACAGGTGGGTAAAGTTAACCAACTTTGCTTCTCGTGTCTGTTGCGGTTTCTTGAGTTTCAACCCAAATTGCGACATTCACTCTCACTGTTCCGTCTCATAGAGAGGAAAGTGATCAAGACTACGCCTACTCCATCACCACCCGCGTCCCAGAATGCTCTGGGAGGGTTAGGTGTCACAGGCTGGAGCAGACCTATTCGCTAGGCCCCCTCAGTCTCAACACAGAGGTGGTCCTCAGAACCAGCTCCTCCTTGAAGAACAACAGGACCCTCTACACAGATGACAATGGATATCAGATGATGAAGAGGACACATAGGAAGTTCACTCATAACACTTTAGCAAGAGTACGTCCTTGGGTAAACTGGAGATATAGGACAAAACACTTGAATGTGTAGAATAATCTATATATAATATGCATTTCACAGAACTACTTCCCCATGGTTCGAGCAGCCTACATTGAGGATGACCTCAGCAGACTGGTGCTGGTCAGCGACAGAGCTCACGGTGTGTCCAGCCAAGCCAACGGACAAGTAGAGGTAAAAACAGAAAAGATAGAAAGATAAAGGTAAAACCACTCACAATCAGAAATACATGCTAACATCCTGTGTGTTTCCCTCCAGGTCATGCTCCATCGCCGTCTTTGGAACGACTTGGCCTGGAACCTTGGCTACAACCTGACCCTCAATGACAGCTCGGTCGTGAGGCCCACCCTGTGGATGATGCTGGGCTCCATCAGCACCACCTCCAAGCTTTACCAGAGAGAGGCAATAGAGTTGCAGCACAGACCCGTCGTCATGCCCATAGACCAACCTCGTGAGTGCTTTTGTTTTTCAGCGTGGCAATTATATACTCCCGGCAGCTCACTAATGTTTTGTACCTTTAGAGAGACCCTGGCAGGAGAAGGAACCCAGACGAAGTTCTCCCGTGCGTTCTGTGGTCCTGCCACCCAACCTCCACCTGCTCAGCTTCAGCATCCCCGGATGGAACTACAGCTCTAATCACGATGCTCACCTGAGCCGTGTTCACTCAGGTCAGCTGTGAGACATACTGGGTGCATGCAAGTCTGACCTTTGTTTGTCCTGGGGATTCAATTCTGAAAAGTGTCATTTCTACATACGATGTACATCTAGGTAAGGATTTGCACTCAGAGCCAGACTATGATCGGGTCCTGTTGAGAATCATGCATCTCTTCGAGGAGGGAGAAGACCCTGAGCTTTCGAAGCCAGTCACCATAAACTTGAAGGTGTTGATGAAAATCCAACTTTCATTTCTACTTTTCAAGTTGTACTTATCATAGTATCGTAAGAGTAAAGCCTCTGAGTCTCATAATTGAAACTTTTTTTTCTTTGTCAATGGTCATTTCCTGTGTGAACAGGATGTTCTGCAGGGCACAGGGGAAGTAAAAGTGCTGGAGGAGCGATCTCTCACAGGAACCTGGGATATCACCAGGCTGCAGAGATGGAAGTGGAAGACTGCCGATAACTTAGAAACACGTGAGATGTGTTTTGGGCACTGGCATTTAACTACATTAGATAAACTGATTAATATGCACATTTAATGAAATACTAAATACCTTGTTGTTGTGTTTTTCTCAGACAACAAAAGGTGTTGGAGTTGTGGAGATGAAGCTTTCACTGTGACCATCTCACCCAAAGAGATCAGGACCTTCTTCGTCCACTTTGCCTCCGGGAACTTTTAGGCTGAACTGTCTTTTGTCTTCTGTGAAGATAGCCAATCCTTAGACAAAATATGACGATGCTTTTAAAGATTTGATCATTTGTTACACTGCTCTTTTTGCACATTATGTTGATTTGTTGAGAAGCACACATGTGTTGATGTGTTGACTCTCAGAGAATAAAGTGATTATTTTTGTCTGACTTCATAAATATAAGCCAACCTATTCCATGAAAGCTGCTCAAAAATGTCTTCTACCATGGATGCATTTAACACATTTGCTTGTTGAAGTGGGGTTATTACAGAGGAGATGACAGACTGACTGAAAACAATTGTTTTAACTCAACATTTAACATTCATGGTAATATTTCCATATTTAAGTTCAGCTGTGAGTGAGATATTTTTGCAGCATTGCTTCAACAAAGTGAAACACTTTTTGCTGTGAAACTTCAGTTTTAAAAGGCAGTTTGCAAACATGGCCACTAGAGGGAGTAAAGACTCCCATTAATAAATCGACTGAACGCTGCAACAGACGAGGCGACACCCGAGGAGAAAACCAGGATCTGTTTGTGTATCACTGCAGAAGAAATCGAATAAAACCAGCACAATTTCAGGTTTAAATGTTGGTTTATATCAGGTCATGATTGTCTGTGAAGGAGACGACATCATCTGCAATTTGGTACAAGATGAGCAGCGTGAGTAGCTTCCTTCATTTTATTCTCAAGCTGCAGGATTTTGATTCATGTTTTTGTCTTCCTGATGCATTGTTGCATGCACAGTCTCGTTTTCCTCCATCCTATTTAGCATCCTTTAATGTAAACGCATGAAGCCTTTTCTTGTCAGTAGAGATGCAGGATGCTGCAGGGAGGCGTTGCATGTGTGACTGGGATCCCAGACTGGGAGGAGGCTGATGGAGCTCCAGAGCATGTCAGATCAGGACTGAGGAAAATGAAGCTTTTGTGCTCATTTATATTCTGCCTTTTGCGTGAATTTTTCCCTCTGTGTCTAGAAAAGAGAGAGGGAACAGAGGAGGAAACTGCAGCACTTTCTCAGTGACCTGGCTCTACTTGGATCATTACAGGTTGGTGCAAACTAGATCACAGTTAATGTGGTTTATTCTAGAATATTTCTTGCATATAATCTTGTTTCTCTTGCAGGGGTTTAAATACTTCCAGCCTTGGCTAAGAGGGAAAGAGGAGTTGCTGCTGACGGTTGTGAATGAGGATCTGGTCAGTTTCTATAGACAAAATCCTTTGATCTATACACTGTGATTCTGTGTGACTTCACATTTCCTCATGTGTGCATCACCTGCAGGGTTGGCGGTCCCCAGGTTTCGTGGTCTCCAGAGCCTCCTCCTACTCCTCCACCAGCAGCTGTAACAGCAGCGACGTCTCCCCCAGCAGCAGCTCCCCCAGCCTGGACAGCCGGAGCAGCTCGCCCCTGCCCGGGGAGCCTCCGGGGCCACGAGACCCCCCGTCACACACACACAAGACGCGGCCGCAGACTGCCAGGTGATGGACAACAAGAATAAGACAATAAGAACAATATCTGTTCCAGAGGAAGCTCAGGGGATTTGGTGTGAGGGTCAGTGAGGATGTCTGGCCTTGTTGATGAGGAAAAAGTTTTCTCGAGGTGTGAGGTTTTGGTGAAGGTTTCTGCTGCAGAGAGTAAATCCTCTGCTGGTCTTTCTTGGCTGATTCAACTACCATTGAGGTCATAGGTGATGGACACTGTTGAATGAAGAGCAGTAATCCAAAATACTCTCCTCCCTGCTCATGCATTTGATTAACTGTTTTTGGGAAGTTCATGGTTGAGATTATCTTTGTTAAAGTCGCCTCCACTAACTAAGGAGTGCAGGTTTGTCAAGGTTTTCATTGGTGTAGATGTTTAGCATTTTTTGTAAACTGACTCTGATATGAAAATGATGAGTGAGCCACTATTATGATGCTTTGATAAAGCGATTATGTTTTCAATTTTATATCATTGTAATTGATTATCGTATTGATTAGAGAAGAGTTTTTTTCTGGGTGTCTCAAACTCATGTCAGACTTTAGACACAAACACATTGATTGACCTCTTTGTGTGTCCTCAGGGAGCCCAGCAGCGAGGAGCATCTCCTCCCAGCCTCCCCCAGTGAACGAGAGATAGCAGTGCCTGTAAGTGCTCCAGCCAGACTCTTTGAATTTCAGCATGAACTCGCTCACTCGGTCCCACAGTCTCCACTTTGTTCCCTCGACAGGAGGTGAACTGCACGCTGTTTTTACTGGCCGGCTACGTCAAGTACGGGCGGCCCTACGCCTGGATACGCTCCAATCACGAGCGCCTGGTCAACATCGGAGGCACCGATTCGATGGTCAGGGACACGCCCATGAAACTCAAGTCCATCGCAGACTGGCAGACGCGAGGTATGGAAACAATGTGAGGAATCCAAACAGGTGAAAGTTATTGTTTCACCGGGCTGATTCAATAATTACACCATTTTCCATGAGCTAAATCAGACACAGATGCTTGAGTTTAACTTTCTTACCGACTACTGTGTGTGTGGATTAGGTTTGTGGAAAAGCTCTGGTGCTTTAGCTCTGAACATTATAAACACCGCTGGACTTTTACAAATGTTTATCACAATTTTTTTTTCTGTTGTGTGTGTTGTTTTCCTCAGGTATTCGCGTGTGGGACGTCGTCAGTGAGCTGGTGTGCCTGTGCACCATTCCCTCTCCCTCCAACCCCTTCGCCCTGGACATGCGTTACATCAAAAGCCTTCCCCTCCATGACCGCTTCCTCGTCACGGGCGCTCTCCTCAACTTCCTGGAGACGTACGTGGTCTACGGGAACAGGGACGAGTTGCACTATGACAAAGGTGGGAAATGTTGGAGTGCAGCAGGGGGTGTCAGGGTTTTACTTTGATGTTATTGCACATTGCTGCTTGCCAAGGTGTTAACCCACAGATAGCCTTGAGGAACACTATAAAACGCTATAATTATTGAGGCCAGCAGGTGGTGCTGTTTAGCTACATAACAAAGATCTCACTCCACACTTGATTTTAAGGTGTCTGTAAATGTTTTTGATGATCTCCTCTCCTTTCAGTGGTGGAGGAGGTGAAGCCTCTGAGGCGTCTTCACATCCAGTCTCTGCTGGAGTTACAGCGACACAGAGAGAGCTCCAGGTCGGTGCAGGACTCATCTGGAGAGGAGTGACTGTGATTGTTCATAAATGATCCACATGAAGATGCGATAACCTCAGTGCACTTTTACTGACTTCTTGTAAAATCTCTTGTGAAATCAGGACTATATATAGTTTTTATTTGAATGATTTCTTTGTCTTGTGGTGTGTTTAATGACGTCCAAAGTGTGTTGTGTAACCTGTAAGAACAAAATGTCTGAAGAGATCTCAAATCTATTTGTTTCAAGGTTCTTCTTCTTCTTGCATTTTTACTCCAGTTGGAAGTCACATGTATCAGAGTTTTGACAATGTGAAAATGCTGGAGAACAACCCTGGGAAATGAGTCACATGACTGAGATTAAACATCCCAGGACCTCGCTGAATGTCTTGCCCCGCCACCCCGAAACCTTGATCCCACTCTCCCACACACACACTTCATTCTGTTTCCTTCAGGCCAAATATAACATTTTAAAAAGCTAAGCGTTCAAGCCTGGAAACAGAATCATTCATCAGGGTCAAAGCTGCAGAAGTTAAAGCTGGTTAAATATTTGTCTTCTCGAAAGTTACAACTGTGTGAGAACAACATGTACAGACAAGCAAAATGTTGTATAAAAAGTTTTAATAGTTCACAAAATACATATTTAATTAAATATGTACAATGACAATAAAACAGTACACTGATAAAATACGCCTTAAAGCAGGCACTTGACCCCTTTTCTGAGATCGGGGCTGCGCCGTTTGTAATTGAAAAAATATACCACGAGTACAAAATGTTAAAATTAACAGATAAAAACCAAGTGGCACATCAGTCAAAAACACCTTTCCTATTTAAAAAAAGGCAACATTTCTAGCTTAGTTTTGGTCAGAAAACACAAAATGACAAGTGAATGGTCGCCTCAGGGTGTACCACTAATCCTCAAGTCTCATTTGTAAACCTTAAGACAGAAAAATCACCACCATGAGAGCATGTTATGCAATACTGCACGTATCAATGCCTTTAACCATCACTGTAACCGAAGTAGTTAGGGCACCTTTTATGGCTTCTTAATGCGAACGAGTCGAGGGCTCCGAGCTAAAACGCACATCGTGGCATCCGCCGACGAGGCTGCTCGATATGCAAAGTCATGGTTGGACGTGCAGAAGAATTTGGGGCTTTTAAGGAGATTCTTCTTCTCAAATTTCCCCTATTGGAATGCATGGCAGCACATTCCACACAGAGGCTCCACACGGGAACACAGCGTTCCCAGTGTTCGGACTCAGACCGACCCTGCAAGTCATGGCCGAGTCTGTTTTTCCACAGAGATGCAGATGATTCATCACAGCGGACAGTTAGGATCTGTTATTTTTGCAGAACATCGTTGTGGTACATGAGGATTTTGTCGAGCCTGCAGGTTCTGCTAGGGTCTATTTTTACCCCTTCATTTATAATGCAGGTGTCTGGCCTGTCATGCAATTCATGGACGTTACTGACCTCTGAAAATGTAAGAAATTATAAAACTTGTGCTTTAAACTGATGTGTTCAGAGGTCAAATTTTACATTTAAATTTAGAAAGCACCTGCCTTTTTCCTCTGTATCTTAATATCTTTGTAATCTTGGTAAAAACTCTCACAACATAGATTAAAAGTGTGGTTTTATCCATCCACTTCAAAAATAAAAGACATACTTGCTAGTGCCACAGGGTTAAAAAAAAAAAAAAAAAATCATGACCTGTCACAAATGTCATTTAAATGAAATTCAGCCTACGAAAAACTTTTTCCAGTTTTTACTTGTCATCTGTTGATCATTTGGCCAACAGCTTGAATCACTGTCAGTTTCATTGTCTCTTTCCAACAGACCAAACTCTTCGGTGGCTTAAGCACCAAGTAGACTACTTTACAACGAACAAGCCAACCAAAAAAAAGACCCTGGAAAAGAACCAGTCTGATCCTCAAATGGCTCGCAGCCCGTCACAAGTCCTCACGTAGCTGCTGACAGGTGAACAAAGGCAGCTGTCAACGGCATTTTGTGCTACGTTGGACGCCGCTTTTGCAGAAGCCAACTTTGCTGCCTCAAAAACCTTCAAGTCTATACGCTCACTGATTAGTCCTCGCGTGTCCAAATATGGACCGTCTCACTTCCCGGTTTCATCCCCTTTGTCCTTCTGTCTCATAATCGCTCCCTCCCCTCCCGTCAGTGCTGTCATCCTTGAGGTTGTCGTCAGGTTAATGTAGTCCCGTGTTTGAAGGGTGGAAGCTGGGCCTCAGTTCCAGCTGTCAGAGGCAGATCCTCTCCTGCTGATGGCTCTGAGGGGGCTGCGAGACACTGAGCCCCTCTTCTTCCAGCGAACTGAAAAGACAAGGACAGTGAGTCAGTCATGTTCGGCAGCTGCGGGTGAAAAGTGAACGCTGGTGTTCAAATGTTAATTACGAATATCCAACTAGCTTCAACAGTTTGTTCAACCTTGACTCCACGTGAGGATATTTATTTACTACATCATTACTTTCTCTAAATGTGCTTGCATCAGCAGTAACTTTAGAAATCTTATCTTTATAAACAGCTTGGAGAGCAAGAGTAGAGTGTGATAAGGACAGTGACTCAGGGAAATGGTTCATTAATCATCCACCATTAAAAGGACCTCTTGGTTTAGAACAACTATTCTGCCCCACAAATTATTTAGTGACTTCAACCTTTGTAAAGCAAAGTTGTTGTATCACCTTTTCCCAGACTTGCAGGCAGCGTGGAGCTCTTCGTGTTGGCCGGAGAGTTGGACGACTCCTCTACTCGCTTCCCCTTCACGTCTCCCGGTTGCAGCGTGGCCGAGCCGTCCTGCCAGTCGCTCAGCGCTCGCTGGAAGGAATGCGCCAGACAGGCCGTCATGTCTCGTGCCCGCTCTGCCCGGCTGCACCAGAACACCCGACACTGCAGCTGCTGCCCGTGATGTTTGCAGATGTACAGGAACACATTAGGCCGGTTAGCATCTGCTGCACAGTACGCAATGTCCTGCAGGTACGTCTTAGTGAGCTGCCGACCCGTGCTCAGTTCCTTCACCTCGACGTATCTTGGGCGCACCACCAGGGCGTGATCTTTGCTCAGCTTCTTCCCGTTAGCGATGCCTTCTAGCAGGTGGGTAATAGCGTCCTGGGCCTGCTCTCGATCCAGAGAGAAGATCTTCTCCGTGCCAAGGTAGTGCACCTTGAAGAGAGGGTCACCGTGGGATAAAGACTCGGTGCGGTCACGGCGAAAGCGGCGACGAAGCGCAGCAGGAGAGTTCTTCAGGGTCTGCATGAGGTGGAAAGTGCTGAGGGACATGGTAGGTTTCAGGTTGGGTTTGGAAGCAATTTTGGCTGAGGTGTATCTGCTGGTGGTCAGCTGGTCCTCTTCAGAGCCTCTCCCACTCTTCCACCTTTCTTCTGTAAATGGAGCGTAGTTGCATCCACTGGTTTTATCTGAAAAGAGGCAGATAAAGACATTGACGTTAGCGGATCCATTTTAAAGAAGAACGAATAATTGAGCAAGACAGATGCTTCATCTTTGTTGAGGGTCAAACAAGCTGAAGGAAAAGGAATGTTTTGACACTGAGGATTTTCTTTATGAAGCAACTGTTCATTTGTTCATATTTTTTGTGCAATCTCATGCTTGCAACTCCTGGATGAGGGGGAAAAAAAACATGCAGTCAGCACAACTTGTACTGCAGCGTGGAAAAACAAAGGCCACCAAACAGGATCAGTTACAAATGTGACGCATTCAGTGAGGAATATTCATTCACCACAGACGACAGCCATTAAATATTTACAGACAGGTTTGGCTTGTGCTTTGTCAGCGAACCCTTAAGACACATACAAACACACTTATGGAAACATGCCAAAATAAAGGAAAGGTTACTATAATCACAGGTACAAAGTGGTCTTCAAAGTCAACCCAATGCTAAGAATTACAAACTCACTCTTATCATCATACTCTTACTGGACTTGAAGGCTTCTGTGACCTTGTTAGGTCACATCTTATGCAACCTCCACATCTGGCCTCCCATTGTCTCCCATCCTACAAACCCACAGAACCGCCTGTTCTCCATTGTGTCAAACTTTATTTTTTCCCCTGTCTCCTTTCTTGGCCATTCTTTCAACATCCTAGCTCCGTCCTCAGAAGTGGGCTGCACAGAGAACCACCGACTGTTCCAAGGTGGTGGCCATTGTTAGTCAACCCCGCTGTGCAGGAAACAGCTTTGCATTCCCTCCTAAATATTTCTGCTACAAACAATGGCGTGCTTTTGCGAGTGTGTCACATCACAGAAAGGGATTCGGGCTGACCTAGAGTCTGGGCCAACCTGGGACGTGCACACACACACACACACACACACTGTTACACGTGTGGGTTAGAAACATGTACAGACAAACAACTTTCACTTGCAAATGAATTTACGCTACATTACTGTTTTTCCTGTCACTGTGCATACAGATGATAATCAAACAAATTACTCCAAATATGCATCCAGGCAAGATCTCATGTGCGTCAAAGTAAATTATTGTGACCTGAATAAATAACTATAATAATAATAATAACAATAATGATATTTTAAATATGTGAAGTGTAAATATGTGCAGAATGTCAACTATGAGGTTATATTAATTAAATATAAATATTATTATCAAGGATCATTTCAGGATGTTGATGCAGCCACAAAACAGAACTTGGATCAAACATACATGTGATGAGTTTGATCAAAAAAGCAAATTGATGCTGCATTTGCAGACTTTAAAGACTTTTTCTTAGGTCATGTTCTCCTTCCTTTTATGCCGAATTAACCGCCAGAGCCTATTGATTAGTTCAGCAACTCGAAAATGTGCTCAACGACGTATAGTCTGAGAAATGAGCGAGATAACTTTAAAATAGCAGATTTGAGAGTGTGGTTCGGCGAGATCCGAAGCGTCGCTTAAGACTCCGCACTTCTCAGCAAAAACAGATAAATTCCTCAGTAGATATGATCAAAAGGAATGAAACAATGATTAAAGTATCATGTTTTTCATAAAATGTCATTGAGTTTTAAGTTTAAAAAAAGGTCTTACCTGGACACAGTTTCATGCAAACGAGCGCCTCAGGTGAACCGCAGAATCCCGTGAGCTTTTTAATCAAATTTAGCGAATGGAGCTCTGCAATCCCGGAGGTTCACATTCAACCAGTTAATCGAATAAAGGAGAAATAAACGGATTAATCTCAGGTTGTTCCGCGATCTCAGAGCTGTTGCTCATCAGGGCTGAGTCGCTTTAAGGTCTGACTGGATCCGGATCTGCTTCCTCTGAGTGAATCAGATCTGAACTGTGGGAGGATCGTTTTAAACAGGCGAACACACGTGGACGAGCTGTGTGTGTGTGTGTGTGTGTGTGTGTGTGAGCAGGGGGAGGAATTTACTGTTCATGTCATGAGGGATCACAATTCACTGGTCTTTCACTGGTATTTGTATTTAAAGGACATTTATTGCATCTGTTATGAACATGTTTATTTATCATTGTCAGTTGATGTTTTTTTATGATTGTTAAAATCATCTCATTCAACACTGTGTGAATAAATATGTCGTTTGCACCCAAGACTCAATGCTTCCTTATAATGGAAATATTTTAAATGCCTTATTCAGCATTTTCCCCTAAAAACTTTTGTCAAACACATTTGTCATGTTTTTGCAAACTTTGCAATCTAACCTAGAATTTGAAATAAAGTGCATTAAAGAAATGTTTGACTGCACATTATGTTGACTATGCTTGTTCAGGTCTTGTATAAAGTTGTGCAAAAGAAACTCGAGTTTTATCACCTTTTATTTATCAATAGCAGCAAAACAGCCTGATTATGACTTATTATTATTATAATGTCATTTATCATGTGAATAGAAACTGGTAAATGCTCATCTAACATACGTTCATAGTAACTGAGTAAAGCAATGACTCCAACAAAGTTTTTATTAAAACAACTATTTTTACAATCAGATAATTATTTAATCTGTTGAAACATCAGAGAACATTTTCCAAGCTGACATTATAAAAACAGTCTTGTTTAATCTAATCAACATTTCAAAATCCAACAATGGTATAAACTCAAATAAAAAAGTTTACAGTGAACCAAGAGAACCAGCGAATCCTATTGAAAAGCTGATTTGTTGGCATTTTTGGTTTTCAAATAACTTAAGAGTATTAAAATTTTTATTTAATGGTCGTATATTTTTACATTTACATGACTATAAAAGATGTTTAAAATCTTTTTTATTTAGTTAAGTCCTCATCATTTCACAAGACTCTTTGCTCTACCAACTGAGAGTTTCACATAACTTTCTCTAAGTACAATACAAGGCTGAGGAAACATCTGAAACCCACTACCTTTCATTACCATCACATTGCGTCACGGCCCCTCTCTAATGGGGATCACTGGCCTCGCTGGGTCAGATCTGCTCCAACTGTTTATTCTGGGGGCATTTTGAACAGTGGCAGAGGGAAAAAACTTAAACGGTTCCATGTGTGTATGCGACTGCGGATCCACATGTGTGTGTGTGTGTGTGTGTGTGTGGCTGGGCGTGCCTGACGTGGGGAAACAGTAGGGCCCCTGTTTCTTCTGGGTTTGGCCCAATAACAGTTAAGTTCTGAACGTCACACTCGCCTCGGTGCCTAGCGGGACACACTGGAACTATTCTTGGGGCACCGGTGACATAATGGAGCATCTCAGACAGGCACCCGCCCTCCTTATGTAGCTCAGCGAGAACAGAGTCAGCATCCAAACCGTCGCATAGGCAGGAGTGCAGCTGCAGTTCTTGTCGAGGCGAGTTGCATCAGACATATAGTCTGTTTTGTGCTCCCGTTCAGTGAGTGCAAACATAAAATGAGGCCTTGACCACCTTGTATTTCAGTCCTATTTGTTTGCTTTATGGAAAGACATCTCGGTCAACAACTATTGGATGGATTGGCATGAATCTTTGTACAGACATTCGTGGCCCTCAGAGGATGAACCTTATTGCCTTTGGTGACTTTTCCATTGCCATGAATTTTGAGATTTAATCAGTGAAATATCAACATTTACTTGATGATTTTGCATGACATTTCTTCCCTGACAATATATTCTGAAGACTTTGGTGATCCTATAATTATAGTATAGCTTTGAGGTTGACATGTGTCAGTGAAATGTCTCAACAACTATTAGACGCCATGAAATTAGGTGCAGAGTCTTCCCATGAAAATAAAATGTTAATGTTGAGCCTTTGACTTTTCATCTGTCACCATCATCAAGTCAAAATATGAAATAAGTACATTAGTTTGGCTGATGTTAACATTTACCTCAAACCTGGTTGTTATTCCAGGAAATATTTTCAGAGCTCTATGTAAATCGACAATATTAAATCCCCTCCGATAGAGAGCAAAGTCTTTTTTTAGACTGCACAATTAGTCACAAGACATTATTATCAGTGGGTGTGCCGCTATTACAGACACACCCAATTGTTCAGAAACTAATTGGCAGCCATTAATACAAATGTCCTGACTGCTGTTTGCGACTGAAACCAGCACATTTACAAGCCTCTCAGGAGGTTATTACGAGCCATTGTGGGCAAACAAAGGCTGTAGCTGAAGGCAGGGTGAAGGAAATTGGCCTGTCGGAGAAAGCACATTTCAGCGTTCATGACAAAATAGCTCCTTGAATGGTCAAAGTCAACACGGTTCACAGCTGAGCTGGGAGGAAATTTGGGGATTTTGAGGAATAAAATCACAACGTGTACCTTTAACAAGTCAAGAAGCAAGTCGCTGTGACAGGGAAAATGAAAAGTTTGTTGATGAGGTTGGCTTTTAATTCACACTAAAGATAGAGAATAACTCACCCAGATGCTGAGGTTATTATATTATACTCAACTCTTGTGAATCAGACCTAAAGACCAGATGCTTTGTTCCATGAGGTAGGTTTGCTGAGTATCTGGTACACTTTGTTTCTGCAGCTGCCATTACGTTCACATTGTCCTGACCTCTATTTGGTTGTCATACAGTGTTTTCAGACGTTGAACAGGGCGGCTATAGTTGGAAACAGGGCGACACTGTTGACAATATATCCAGTAAGCTGCCATCCATTCATGGTACAAATGTTTTATGCCAAGTTCCCTTTTTCTAAACTGGTATAAATCAAATGTCACTTGCTTTTAATTATGTACATCTATGTCTGTGTCAAAGATTACAATCTGTCCCTGGCACCACTGCAACCAGTGCTATAAAAAAAAAATATTCTCACAAACTTTACCTTCACATGATTATTACCGGAACTGTCAATCACTTTTTAGCTGTGTCCATCAACTGGTCCAGTCTGAAACAACTACTGGATGGATTAGGACATTTGTGGAGTCATTCAGGGTCCCCAGTGGATGAAGCCTCCTAACTTTGGTGATCCCCTTACTCTTCTTCTTGTGCCAACATAAGGTTGACATTTGTAGTCTTTAATTATGTCTCAACAATTATTGCCATAAAATTTGGTACAGACAATCATGTTCCCCAATTACTTTTAATATTCCTTACTTTCTTATTAAGCACTACCAATGGGGTAAAAATGTAATTAATCCAATACTTTGTTTTATGACCACAAGCTTGGGAAAACATTCCCATCAGCTTTCAAATCTTATTAGCATCACGCTTGCTCAACAGTGGCACATTAGCATTTCAGTCCATATGCGTCTGTAATATCTGAAACTCAGGAAGATTTTCAACAAACTCTGCATCCCTGTGTTTTTCAAACCCAGCAACACACTAAGACAGAAACTGGTCCACCCAAAAGACCACACACCCAAGACGGAGGTCTACGACACCACTGATCCACCACCTACAGTGCTGTCTCTTCATCCAACAACCATTAACACTTCAACTCATGTTACAACATCAACGACGGTCGTTTACACCTCAGGTGACCCCTGGTTGAAAACTTGGGACTCCCCAATAAATCGGTTAGAACTGAAGAAGTCAGTTGGACGAGAGGTGAAATATTTTCAAGTATCTACAGCCAAGTCCACTTGCTCTAGATTCCTTTGTATGACTGCGCTGAACGATTTTATCATTGAATCTGTTTCATTCTTATCTTGTGTATCTTGTGTTGTCTGTCTTACGTAATTTGTCTGCAACTCATTGTTATTGTCGTTTATCTTCACCAGGACGCTCTTAAAATTATGTCATGTTGTTCTTTATCGTGTCCATGACGAACATAAAAAAACACTTTCTGAAATTAAATAAGAGAGAACATGAATGATGAAATAAGGAGTCAGGAGTTGCAAGAGTAAGACACATTTTTACAGCAGCATAAAAAATACTGACCTGACAACATCATAAATTTTATTATAATATCCTAACTATCATAATTTAAGTTTCAATCAGCTGGTTAAACGATGGTTACATTAAAAACAACATTAGGAAAAGGCATGTCTGAACAAAACATTTAAACAGTAACTGAACTAAATCCTCATTCATGCCCAAAACCAAACCACCTTGTTATCACTGACATTTTTACCAGCCTCATCATTTCTGGTCACACCAGTTTTTATTGTGCTATTTAGTTGAATACTACACACACCCAAACAGTCTGTTCGTGCGTTTACCTGTAAGGGGAAGTTGGATGAGGCGTGGAGATATGAAAACAGGAAAACATGTAGATTTATGGATCTGTTCTCAAATATTTACCACAATAGAGAACACGATAGGATGGTACGTTTTTTTTTTTTTTTGTTGTTGTCCATGCATGAGACAAGTGTGTTAAAGTGTCATCCAATTCAGGTCTCATAATCGCAGCGGAGGTGTGTTGCATAAAGTCGTCCGTCACACTCGAGCGGTTATACGGTTTGTTTGAATTGTGATCATGACTTTGCCTTTTCATGGAAAAGTACAGCAGAAAACAGCAAACTCGTTCCCCGGTACTGTCAAGATAAATGATCATCAGCGGCAGAAATATGTCATAAGAGATTTTATGGTGATAACGCAGGAGGTCGCTTTTCTGGTGAAACAGTAAGAGAGCACATGTGAACGATTAATCCAATTCCAGTGGACAATAGCAGCTCTTCCAGTAAAAGTGACCGGATTCAGTCATGTAAATCACAGTCTCTCTGGTTGCACCTTCCCGAAGTACAACAGGCCTCTGGTTTCATAGAAGGAAATGGCTCAAAGGAGAAGTCATCGGTGGGGGTTCATTGTGTCTGCTCAACATCAGGTTTTCCTGTTATTTGTCTAATTTCAAAGGAATCAAATCGAAGGAAATTACTAAAGAGAAAGAGAAAGAAGAATTGGCTGACTACTGCATTTGATAACCTGGAAGTACCTTAGTAGATTGTGAGTTCACAGTCTGAGAGGTTTTCTTTACAGGAGCCTTATCGCTTCTCATAAACCTCCTTCTTCTCACAGACACGTCCCAGTTTCTGGCTGCAGCCCAAGCTTTGATGCCTCGTTACAGTAACGCTTTAAGGGAGAGGCGGTTTCCTCAGGATGTTGCTGCAGTTTCTTATGTGCTTTCTGTGTGTTTGGAGTTCAGATACGCTGCATGCATTTCACAAGCTGCTGGTTTTGGGGGAGATACAGGAATTTGTGGAGCTGATGTGAAGCCCTTCTGTTTGTTTGCTGTTTGCAGCCTGTGAACATAAGAGGGCTTTGGTTGTGTCCTATTTTTGGAACCTGTGCGTAGATAGTGAAATATCATCATGCAACATTTCAAAGTTCAAAATTCATTATAATTCTACATAAATCCTGGAGTTGAATTAGATTTTCTCATTTAGATTTTCTGTTGGTTTGTCCAACACTTTGGTTCAAACTGACATATATCAACAACTATTTTTGTATGGATTGCCAGTAAACCTGTGTACAGACATTCATGATTCACAGAGGATGAATCCTAATGACTGTGGAGATCCCCTGTCTTTTCCTTCAGTGTCACCATGATGTTGACATTTTTAATTCTTAACTTCATCCAAGTCAAAATTTAGTTTGTTCAGTTTGTTTGTCGCATTCGTGTCATATATCAGAGTTATTTTAATTATTAGTTTCCAACTTGTAGATTGCATTTATGTCACATTACGACACCTGATGTCGGTCGTCTTTACCATCCATCCCATGTGATGTGAATTGAAAGATGGTGAACATGGTAAACATTTTCATGCTAAACATCAGCATGTTGAGATTGACATAGAAAGCATGCTCATGCCTAAAATACAGCCTGCTCTTGTTTCTGTTCCTACTGACTCTTTTCGTTATTGCTTGGGAACCCTCCAACTCCGCTTTTACTTCCCTGATATCAGCAACAACAAACAAACCGAGCTGCGTTCAGAAAGTTTGTTTTGTTTGTCAAAGTTTAAAGTGCTTAATGTGAGGAAGTTAATCTGTGTGTGAATATGCAAAACAGCTTAACATTTGCACAGTGGCCCCAAGGTTTGTGGGATGATTCTTAGAACAATTCAGAAGTAAGTGTTTGCAGTGGAAACAGGTTCACGTGTATATCCGTGTTGTGTGTAAACTGGAGTGACCTCAGCTTTGACCTGCCTGAAAAACAGGACAGGAAATGAACCTTCTGCACAAGCTGGGATCAAAAAGGGAAGCAGAGGGACTCATCGTTTTATCAGAGGAATAGAAATATATGGCCTGTAAATAACCTTTTTATTATTTGAGCTGTGAGTGAAAGGGGATAATTTAACCCAGATAAATAGCACAGATGAGGGTTGTTTGCCAGCGGCTGACAGAAAGTGAACCAGGAGGCTGGACGCGTTGTGTCTTTTCCTTACCGGAAAGCTGGTTGTTTATTTATCTTTACCTAAAAAAAAAAGGTACCTGCAGCGTTATTGTTTAATCTTCAACCGCACGTCCAAGAGACCCACGGCGAGCGAGTGACCAAGTGACCCGACCTTCGCATTACTCACATGACTCAGACAGTCTGAGGGAAGTCAGGCGAGGCGGGCTGACCAATAAAACACACAACAACAAGCAACATCTGCCCGGCTGCTCGACTGCTCGTGCACGCAGCCGGCTGCAGATGTCCTAATAAGGCCTGTTAATGGGCCGGCGTGGAGCAGAGAGAATGACACCGTGTCTGCTCGTTTCTCCCCCAGTTATCTTTACACGAGGGTTGCGTCAGTCTGCTGATGAGCTAATTTCCTCTTTTTTTTTTCATCAGACTGAGATAACCGGTCGGGTTTAGGATAACATGAGAGGTCAAACAGGAGGAAGGGTTTGTCTGGGGGGATTCCTTAAATCATAAGGCTTATTTTCAAATTGTAATCTCTTGAAATATGTCATTATTACAGCAGTAAAGTTTGGGCCAAAGAAAGACCAACCAGTTATGTAACATCCCAGAAGAAATCAAAAATGAGACTTTCGTGTTTTCTCTTGTGGCCTTTGAATTCCCACAGCTGTTCATGATAAGTAAAAGCTTGAATAGCTCCTATCACAACGCTCTGCTGTGCTTTGTATTCATCTGCAGACACACACTAATGTGCTGAAATAGCTAATTATGGATATTTTGAAATGTCCAAAAATGGAATATATGGAAGCTGAAGCAGGGAGGGAGGCGGGCGTCCTCTTTTGTTTTGACTGTATTTCAGTCCTTTCTTTTTAGCCACTGTCCGCTCCCTTTTAGAAACTGATAAATGTGGTGTTGACTGTTTTGTTGTGGAAATGCTCTCGAGCCCAGGGACCAATCAGAATCTAGACTAAACAGGAAGAGGAGGCGGCTTCCTGTCCGAGCCGGAAGGAGCTGACATTATTATCCAGTATGAGACTCTCTCTCTTGAATCTCTGTGACAGCGGAGCGACTTTCTCAAACAGAGAGCAAGAGAAACAATAGCTGGACAAAATCAAAAGCAGCTGAGTCAAAATGATGCATTTGAACGAGTCCAACAATTAAGCAAATTAACTTTTTTTTTTGCTGCTTTTTCTTATAGTGTCTCCAGACTATAGGCTTGTTTTTCTTGATTTGTGGTTACAACATTATAACAGACCACCACGACGTGTGAAATTACCTTTAAAAAGCCAGGTTTAAATGTTAACCTTCATGTTTTAAGGCCAGGACGATTAATTCAGCTTTATATTGGGTTGTTTTAATGACGTTAGCAGAAGTTGGCTGTCAAGTACGTTGGCACGAGGAACACCATCTTTTTTATTTATTCAGCGGTGCGAATAATGTCAGTGTTATGTAATAAGTGGTCTATTCATTAAAGCTTAATAGAAGTGCCACAGCCTTGGATTTACTCTTTTAGTGCTGCATCATAGACGTAATGTGGGTGACAACAATATCATGTCCCGTCAAGTGACGTTGGCGTTGTGGCTGTTCTGAAACAGCAAAGTGTTTTCAGCTTTGTGATGATGCATTTTCAGATAATATGATGAGTTTGAACTAGTTTATTTATTTAATAAGTGAGAGAATTTTCTCAGTCTATAAAGAAGCACTTAATCATCCACCTAAAGTCTATTTATAATTCAAAATCACCAAATTTGGAGCTGTATATTGTTTGGTTTTCACATGTGAGGCTACTCTGCTGCACATGCTTTGTACATGTGAGAACGTGACTTATATGATATTATTCTTTTCTTTGCAGAGGAAAAATGAATGAGCTCTTTCTTTCTTTACATGCATTTAGGTGGAAGGAGCCACTGCCTCCATTACACAGCCATTGAGTTAAATAGGTCATGTATCATATTCATCAATTCTACCTGGCAGCCATTTTTAAGTTTTCAGTCAATGTGTACCTTTTGTTTTATATATTCTGTTTTGTTTAAATGCCCAAGCTTTATGTTTAATGGACTGAAATGAGAGCGGCATCAGTCTTCTCATCCCACTCTCCAGACAGCGAATAACCAGGTTCCCCAAAATGAAAATCCCCAAAACTATTCTTGTAAGATTAAGTGTAGATAAATGATAGAATAGATATGACAAACAATTTTTGGATTTTGAAATACATATGTCACATTTTGATACATCATCAGTGTTGTAAGCTGGGGTCATCTGGGATTTCCCATCTTTCAACATCAGACGCCCTCGCTCAGGGGATTCATGAACTGTGTCTGTATATCCTTTATTTAACCTGGTGAGAGTCTCATTGAGTTTAAAATCTCTTTTTCAAGACTGGCCTGACTGAGAGGGCAATCACAAACAATACAAACACAGAAATTCAGCTAAGTTCTGTTTTCTCAATCCTTTAAAATGGACTCAACTTCAGCTCCATCTTTATATTGTTCCAGGAAAGATAATGGGATCTTATAATGAGGTTAAAATCTGACTTCTTATGCGTCAATAACATCCCGCGAGCCAGTGGGTATGACATCAAGAACGCCAACCATCAGTCTCTCAGGGTTTTTGTAGCATTTGTCAGACGCTCACATCCCAGTGTTTGCCTGATTCTGTCTTACTCACAATCCACTGACTCAGATTCCCTGCAAGGCCTCTGCCTCTCGCTGCCTGTGCGTCCTCAAGTGCGTCTGTAAAACCTGTCAGGGGCGTCGTACGCACGTCATCAGCGCTGCCAGAGAGGAGGCTGCTGATGAAAACGGTGGCAATGCTCCGCTTTTTCTGCTCGCTCCGTATGAAAGGATCCATTAGTCAGCCTTGAAGAGCCACACCGTCTTGCTGCAGCTATTAATAGCCACACAGGCAGCGTTATTTTCTTTTTTTTTTTCCAGGAGAAAGGCTAAAATCCCCCTCTCCCTGCTCATTTCCTCCCCGCCCTCCGGCCTGCAGAATGTTGTGTACTGTGACAGATCTCTCATAAATGTATTTTTAGCCCCCGAGCGACCGCATTCGTCTAATTATACTGTGACACGAGTAGAGAATCAACACATAAATAACCAAAGGCAGTGAGGTACATGAAGTTATAAGTGTGTTATCAGTAATTAGAGTCGACTGTAGATCAGAAAATGAGAGTTGCTGTTGACCCTCTCTGAGATATTTGACTGCTGATCGCTCAACCAGCTTTTCTGTGTCATCTGGTTTCACTGAGAATCATTACACTACTCTTTAACCAAAGCTTCACAAAGATTAACTTCTCGGCTTTGTGAAGACACATGACTGTGAAAGCACATCAAGGCCTAGTTCATAAAGGCTGTAGAAAATATATATGTTTATGGTGTGTTATGCTTCCAGTTCCTTTGCTTTGTAGTCGAAGAAAAGGCTGCGAATGGAAAACGCAAATCCTGAGGGTTTTTGTTTTTGTGTAAGCACAAAAGTTTGGATTGAGCACATGCGTCACTGCCTCGGCTTCACAATATGGGTCTCAAAAACATAGTTTGGAGTTAAAAGACTTTTTCCCTGACCTAGTTGTATAAGACACATCCAATGTAATCACAATATCTCCAGAAAGGACCAAGCAACTTTCTAATGATTACAAATGTGCCTGAACTCCAGTCACATTCAATCTAAACCAAAAACTTTGCTGTTCTCGTGTCTTTGAGTTTCTAGTTTCTCGACTTCACTTTTGTTCCCCTTGTTGCATTTGAGGGAACAATTTATTCCTGCACTGTAACTGAACTCATTTCTATTTGTATTGTACCTCATTTTATGTATTTTATCTCATTTAAGTTTTAAATTTTTTATTTTATTCTATCATAGCTGTTTTTATTTTCCTAATTTTGTATGACTGACTTCAGAACAATTACTATCGTAAGACTGATGCTGTATGAACGTCATTCTGTCTTCATCATATGGTGATCATGCTTTCAACTTCTCCATCACTGTTGCAATAAACCAGACAAACAACACGGACTAATGAGGTATTTTGATTCCACCGCCTCTCTCTCTTTTTCATGAGGACATGTCATTTTTCAATCTCACAACCTGGAGGCTTGAAAGAGGGAAATTCCTTTTGCCAGGCTTCCACGAGGGAAGACGTGTCGCTCCAACCCTCACAAGATGAATAATGTTTTAATTACTTCATTCAGTCATGCGGTCTTGTTCTGAAGTGCTTCCCTCTCTCTCAAGGCATTCTCAGTTCCTCAGACTTGCCTTTTTTTATATGCTATAAATTCATGAGCTCATTCTTATTTCTGGTGCTGAACTTCACAGTTTGATGACATGTCCACACTGTGCGTCATCACAGGCAGGTTTAACTAAATATAACCTCTCCGGTACTGAAATTCAGCTGCTTTTAGTTTTAATGATTTGTGGAACAAAAATATGAACGAATCTCATAAAGTAGGTGGAACAGACACACAGAGGCCAACATTATGTACCAGCTTCATTATGAATGAGAATAATATTAGAGGCAGTAACTCAAACTTGGTGTTGCATTATTAAATAGAGACATTTTGCCTAAATTACAATCTAAAACTGCCCATTTTATGTTTCTGTGTGAAGTTTGAATTTATGCAAAATAATTTAGCTGTTTAAATCTGTATCAGCTCCTCAAAAGTTAGACCAATGAGGACAAAGTATTTAAGCCTTAGCAATGGAAGTTGTGCTACTGATCCTACACACGTACACATTCATCTGAACTGCACTGAGATATAACCAAGACCTGAAGTCTGAAACCTTGCTAGGGACCTCTAGAGGCCACAGTTGGATGGAGCAGATGGAGCAAACAGTAATAATGATTTTGTTCCTTTGACTTTGGGGAAAATGTTAAGATTTTCCTAAATATAATATATATGCAATATGTATAATACTTGTGTAATATGCATTTTATTTAGGTGTGAATGTTCTCAGCAAATTTCATGGCAATTTACCAGGTAAATCATGACCTGCTCTGTGTGCAAAGTTGGAATTTTAGCCTGAGGGTGGCGCTAGAGGAAAGCTCATGGAGAGCTTCAAATGGAAGAGGTTAATGCACCATTCTGTTGAACAGAGTGACACCTCAGGCCTCAGAGCTTCAATTAGTTTGTCTGAGGAAAAACTCAAACAGTTCAAATCAAACCAGTAGAATCATTTATTTTTCTAATTCATTCATTTAATGTACAGTATATCACACAAGAATGAACAAATATTTGGCACATCTTCTCACTGTAGAAAAAACAAGCAACAATACGACTTCATCATTGATAAATAAATGAATAAACAACTCAATTTTACTAATGGTTAATAACCCATTTACTAAATCTTTAGTGTCAAATGCTTTACAGACGAGTTCCATTAATATGGACTTTTTTGGGTTTTTAGGTTGCCAGGTCATGAAAAATCCCTCTAGATGATATCTGGAAAATGGCTGCAGAGCTTTTGGAGCAAAAACTAATAAAGGATAAAATCTGCAACTGCAAATCTTACTGAATCATTACCGATATAGGCTCATGCGTTTCTCACTTTCTAATAAGCTGTGAAGTTGTAGCAATAAATGCAATGGGTCGAACCTTTTATCTTTCTATAAGCCATCAGTTCTGCAGCTAACACAAGTGGGTCATCTGCAATTATAAATGTTATTAACTAATAAAAGACTTGTATCAGTTAATCTAGAAGGTTTGCAGTTGTTAATACATTTGTAATGGACTTGTCATGAGACAAGGCTGGATTATCAATTTTGATTCTTGAGGCCCCTAAAGGCCCCAGGTTTAAGCTTTAGCATTTAGTTTGTAGTAATTTGATTGATTATAAATGTATGTGTGACTTTGTTGGAGAACATACAAATGAATCAATATAATAACAGTGCCATGTATAATTGTGCTTAAAGAGAACAAGATACATAAACAAATGCATGAAGTTTGCATAATGGAGGTCAGAGTAGAGAGCTCATTGTTGCTCTGGAGCCCCCTAGAGGTTCATTTTAGCCAGTGCATGAGAAAAATATACACCAGGCAAAAATATTTCTTTGCAACCTGCCTATAAAACATAATTAAATTAATTGTAAATCTGCAATTTAAAACCAGCTGGTTATAATTTATAACCCTTGTACAGGTTGTTTTCCACATGGGTGCTGTTCCCCCGGCCGCCTGCTTCCTGTAGGGGGGCGCTCTCCGCTCGGATCCCAGCCTGTTCTGCTGAGGTCGAGTTCAGCAGGACCCAGTTGGATCTTGTACATCACACGACACACCTCCTATCCGAGCTGTTGGCTTCATCCCCCGAGACTGTATCATGTAGGAGGCGTGTTCAAGCATTGACTTGGTCGAGCTGCAGAGTCTGCACATCCTCCGAGTCCGGATCCACAGACCCTAGACCCGCACTACTGTGAGCACGAGAGCCCCAGAACCGCAATGGAGTTCTGCATCCGATCCGCCAACGTGGAGGACTGTAAGGACATGGCCCGTATGCTTATGGTGAGTGTGCAGCTCTGCGTGACTTTTAGTTTCTCTTTCGTCCCTCCTCGCCTCCTTTCCTTAGGCCCTGCGTCCTCAGATGTGAGTGGACGTGCACGCGTTGAAAACAGTGTTGCTGTAAATTCCTGGTGTGTAGGTGTTTGCTGCAATGCACCAAATTACACATATAAACACACTTTAGTCTCTTACTATAAAAGGTCCTGTGCTGTTATTAGATTACTGAGATATGATTGGATGAACTGCTGCCACATGTGCCTGCAGCTGCCTCAGTGCCACTTTCAGCATTTGTTTCGGTACAAAGAGGGTCATGAGATAAAAGACACTAACTGACATGTTTGGGGTTAAGGGATTGTGACAGGTTGTTTTTTTGTGTCCACAGGAATTGGCTGAACATGAGAAAGCTGTAGAGCATGTGAAAGTCACACAGAGAGGTACAGTATGACGTTAAATCAATGTTTGTGTGTGCACTTTTAAATGTGTTTGACCGTCATGACAAACAAGGTGAGATCCACTTGATCGTGTGACAATGTCCCAGCACAGATGGAAAGATTGGAATCAGAATCGGGGTTGTAAATCGACATAATTAGACCAACGACTACTGGGAGTGTCTGACCTTAATTTGTGGAAAAACCAGCATAAGCTAATATTGTCTTTGTGTGTTATGTGCAGACTTGGAGCGGGACGGCTTCTCCAAGAACCCGTTCTTCCATGGGATCATCGCTGAGGTGCCAGAGCAGCACAAGACCAAAGAAAGAGAGAGAGAGAGAGAGAGAGAGAGAACCATCAATGACACTTCTCTTACAAATGTGAAACTATGTGTGAGTGACAACATCCTCTCATGACTAAAAATACTTTTCCTTAAAACACAACAAACTGTGCTGAAGCATGTACTTCCAGCCTGGTCTGGTCACTGAGGAAGCAGCAGGTTTTTTATCACCTCTTTAAAGGAAAACATCTGTCGTGAACTCACTGTTTGGACTGTGGAAGAAATACAACCTCATTCACGTCATCAGCCCAGAAATTGCATTTTTTTCTGGACGATGCAATTCAGCCGATTAACCTTTTAACCAAAGTTATTGTTTCAAAGTGTTTTCTCAATTGAAATATTATTTTGTCTTGTTATCTGGACTGTAGACATTTTGATTAGTTGAAATCAAGAGGAGAGACATTTGTAATATGTTGCTTCCTTCAAATCACCAAAAAGTGACACTTGAATGATGATACAAAGGTCGATTGTTTCAGCACTTCCTAAAACACGAAAATATGACGAGACTATAGGTTTTTTAGTGGGAAGTGTTTTAAATCCACTCATTTCCATTGTGAGGACAAAAGTCCATTTCACTTCCTTATCTCTGAGTTTTCTGCACTCGCAAAGCTCTTGTTCCTGCATATTGGTTTAGTGGACGTGTCTGTCCTCATGTGCTTCTTCCAGTCCCGCTCTTGTTCTGATGCTGAAAGTCATAATGCAATACACTAAATTTAAACCCAAGTTAACTTGTTTTTTTGTTCAAACGCCACACTGACACATTGTCAAGTTGATGACAGACTTATTCAGGCATCAACATTTGAAGTTGTGTTTCTGGCCACCAGGTGAATTTAAGTCCAATGTTTCCTCTCCTTAACTCTGTTTTGGTCTCCACCAACTCCTGAGGAAAATATCTTCTGGAACTAAATCTTCATTATTTTCACTAGTTATTGGATATCTTTGCTATTGTAGGAAATGTTGTTTTTTTTTTGTTTTTTTTTTTTTTTTTAAGGACAAATTGATGAGAGATGATTACAAACACTTCATCACAGACTCACAGAAATATTGATGGATAAGCTCATTTAGTTATTTCATCAGTTCTCCTAAATTTTCTCTTTTCTCAAATTACCCATATTATAACATTTGGGCAACACATGCTTCATGCTGCATTTTACACTTTTCATCCGAGGGTCACCAGGTTCATCAATTAATATTTATTAGTTGTGTTACCTAATCTAGCAGCATCCTGCTGACCTGGTCTCTTCTTACGCACCACTTACATAACAAGGCTAACACTCTGCTTTCACTCAGGATGCAGTAATGAGCACATTAACAAACGCTCTGCTGCCCAGCTGGGCCTTTTTCTTCCACGACACACCCCTTTTTCCATAAAGTCACCACTGTCCACTCTCCACTCCATAGGGAGGAGTGGCTGCCTGTGTCCGACTCTTTCTGTTAATACACCTAGAAATCCTGTGAATCTGATAACTGAGCACACTCACAGATGACATTGACATTGACATGACAAGAGAGACAGAGATGTCAGGACGACAGGTAGTGATATTGAGGTTGACTTCTAGCCAAATCTATTGTTCTCGTACCAGATAAAACCATCAACCTGAAGTGAAAGTCTAAAGTTCATGATTGTTCTAGTTTAATATCTAATCTCAACAGTTTATTGCTTGAGATAATCACCTCAGCTTCAACAATACTGGCCTCATTCTTTCCAGAGATGTTCACTCAAATCTGTCCAAAGCAGCCAGGCAGCGTTTTTAAAGATGAAGATGTGATGATCAACAATTTTAGCAGTATGAAAAAATACTGGACAATAAAACAGGACTGAATGTTGGCTCAGTTCAAAATGAGGAAATGATAAGGGCATGACATGCAGTTTGGAGTGCGTAAAAACATTTGGGAATATTTAAAAGTGATTTTTTTTAAAACTATTTTTAACATCTCCTGTTTTCTTGGCTGAAGTTGCAGAGTCATTAATTTAGTAGAAAATGACCAGAATAAACCAGATTTATGATGCTTTTAAAAGTGGATTACTGTAACTCAAATCAACTGCTCACTCCCTGTTTCTGGTGCACTGATTTCACGTTCTTCATTGTTTCCTTTCAGGCCATACGAAGATAGGATATGCACTTTACTTCTTTTCCTACAACACGTGGGGGGGCAGAGGCATTTACATGAACGACTTATATGTGATGCCCGAGTTCAGAGGTACAGTTCACGTCCTTGTTGCTCTGAAGTAAATATAATTTGTGAATCTTGAGTGTTTTGTGGCACCTGTCTTTCAGGAAAGGGCATTGGTAAAGCACTTCTGAGCAAGGTAGCACAGGTGAGTAAAACCATGAATGCATTATTTAATTGTGTAATGTCTTTCCAATTTCCATTCCTCACGTCTGTACTTTTGCTGTCCCGCAGTTGGGCCTGGCTGCCGGCTGCACCCAGCTCGACTTCACCGTGGCAGAGTGGAACAAATCGTCGGTGGACTTTTACCTCAGCCAGGGCTGCTTCGACTTCACGCTTAAGATGGGCTACCACTGTATGCGCTGTAACGGAGAGGAGCTGCAGCGCCTGGCCCAACCGTAACCCAACACCGGGCTCGTGACGGCGCCGCCTTCGCAGCCGTGAGGTCAACCCACACAGTGCAGGGATAGAGCTCCACTCAGTGGGTCCCATTCCAACACTTGATAGCGACAATCGTGAAGCCGATTCTTTGAAAATCAGACTATTAAAATAACTGACTGTCTGTTAAGCCCCGCCCCCCTTAGTTCCTGTTTCTGCACCTTTTATGTGTTAGCATAACACAGTTTACAGTGATAACAATGGCAGCAAGGCTGAAGGTTTACATATGGAGTATTTTGGGAGGACAAAATTGTTCCGACCAATATTTCAGTCAACTTGAGTGTGTTGTGAGTGGCACGTTCTTACGTTGGTGCTCTGATTCATAAGATAAGATAAGATATACCTATATTCGTCCCACAGTGGGGAAATTCACAAACGTATACATGTTCATAAATGTATTCTTGGATTTTGAAACCTTAGGGCTTGTGTCCATGAAGCGTTTTTCTCCCTCACGGTACAAGAGCTTAATTGAAAAAGGCTTGACAGACGTACACCCCCTAATAATAGGAATAATAATAATCATAATAATGAAATTTATTTACATAGCACCCTTCAAAACACTAATAACAGAGCACATTTAAAACATGAAGAACAAAAAGAACTAAAAGTTGCAAAAACTAAACACAATCAAACACGAAAATAGTAAAATAAACCAAAATATCATAAAACAAAAATGAAATCAGCGAAAAGCAAGTGGGTTTTTAAAAGTGATTTCAAAGGACTTTGCAGCCCTGATCATCTCAGGCAGATCACGTCTTTGTGTTTCCATCTGGACCTTGGAACAACGAGGAATGGAGCATGCGAGGATCTCAGGGAGCGGGAAGGAACATAGGGCAATAAAAGATGTGCTAAAAACTCGGGGCAAAGCCTCTCAGGGCTCAATAAGTATTCGATAACATCATGAAATCAATTCTAAATGCATCAGGCCGTGTTGTTATTGAGCCAGTATTTAGCTTTGTGAGGCTATTGCACGGTTACATCAGCATAAATCAGTATGAAATAAAATACATTTCATTGATTTAACCCCAGCCAACATTTTCTTTCCATCTGACTCACTTTAAAACAAGGACCCTGTAAAATATACATATGATTACACACAAGGTTTGATGCGAGACAAAAAGTCAGCAGCATTGTTTTTGCAGGATCATAATTTTGTATTTGAAGTAAAAAAATGATTAAAATGTTAATTGTTCTAACACAAACCTGTTTTATGTTTTATTGTTTGCATTTTCAAACGGCACATTTTTACAAGAGTAAAGGTTTTGAGCTATCTTGGATAATGAATCAGCTGGAGTCCAAACTTTTTTCCAAATCCAATAACTTAGACTAAACTCTGATATAACAGCATTTCATCTCAATTCAACTTGTAATCCAACAAAATAATGTTGTTAGATGCTTCTATGCTCCTTGGCTGTGAAAGTCATGTTGCACTCACATGGATTCAGGCCGACACATGACAAGCCAGATATCATTTTGGTGGACAAGAGCAGGATGGTAAAAGTAAGGTATTGGTAAGTCGAGAATAAAAAAAATGTAAACTTTTTATTTATTATATTTCATTCCCTTCTTTGTAAACAGTACATCAACATATCATCGTGCATGTTTGGTTTTGCCTCTCACAGTTTGTTTTTCCTGTGCCGCTCAGAAAGTGTCAGTTTACCGTCGGCCCGAATCCACGTGAACGCAGCTCGATGCTCATTTACTCCTGGTCATAGTCTCGTCAGCCAGGCATGCTGAGGTTTGCAGCTTTCATTAGAGCAGACAAACACACTTTTCATGCGTTCCTCACAATTATGCTGCTGTTGTTTTGGTTTTTGTTGGACTGAAAACAGAAGATGGTCCAAACTCTTTATATACGAGGTATCGCTCTCACTCCAGCCTCATGCACACCAACGCTTCAACATGTGCCTTGTTGTGGTTCACGAAGGGGTTTAACAAACAGTCATTTGGCTTAAAACGTAGAGTCCAGGATGCAGTGTTAAGTATTGGAATGGGGCCTATGCAATACATGTAAATAGTACACAACCGAGGCACTGAAACCTGTTTTCTCCTTGTGATATGTTATGACCCAGAGCACCTTCAGTGTTAAATGGATAACCTAACCTCTATAGGGGCATGAGAAAGGTGTTAATAGGTGTGTGTGTGTGTGTGTGTGTGGTGGGATTTTTAGAAGAGAAACAGTGAAGTTAACATATTAACAATTCATTATCTAGAATTTTTTTTTTGTACAAAAATCCTGAAAACCCTTATGCAAAGCTAAGAAGCACGTTTCCCTGTATGACTGTTGGAAAAGAGAGAGTTTTTGGTGTCTTATCCCTTTAAGTGATAACAGCAACCAAAGAGTCCGTCACCTCTCCCCTTGTCTTCCAGATGAGGAGTAAAGCTGTTGTGAAGCACAATGTTGGTATTTGCACTGTTTTCTTCCTTTTAGCATACAGCACCAACAGATTGGACACACCTTCTCTCATCACTGTGCAGAACTTAAAAAAAAGAATGCAATCATTTGCAAGGTGACAATGGTTTTATGAAGTGCCATAAAGTAAACGGTAAAATTGTAAATGGACTGCATTTATATGGGACACTTCGACATGCAGGGATTGAACCACCGACCTTCTGATTAGCGGACGCCCACAAACACCCTGAGCCTCGCCCCATCTAAAATATGAAACATATTTTGCTTTGTTTACAGTGTTTGCTCACTACATAATTCCATATGTGTTCTTTCATACTTTTGATTTCTTCTATTGATCTACAATGTGGAAAAGAAAGAAGAAGCATTGCATGAGAAGGTGTATCCAAACTTTTCGCTGGTGCTGTATGTATGTATAAAGAAATGATGAAGTAAAGGAATCAGTTGGACTCAACCTAAACAGCCTCAGAACCAGCTCCTGGGTCTGGTTTCAAAGAAATGGATGAAGTCTAGAAAGAAACAAAAACAATCCATCTGGTGGAATTTCAAAAGTGAAAGTTTTGGACCGGGCTCCGTTTGAGTCCTGTTAAAACGAAAGGAGCATAATTCTGGAGAATAATTCTGGTATGCACTTCTGTTTCATATCCAGTCTCCATTAAAAAAAAAAGACAGAGAGCTTTTTGTCTCGTTTCCAGCAAACTGTCTGAGTTGTGGGTTAAATTTAGTTTGTTTTCTTTCACTCCAAACAAGTAAGAGCCACTGACCCTCCTCCATAGCTTTTGCAATTTGCATTTTTTTCCCTGCATTGTTTGAAAAATAATTTAGCGAAGAATGTGCAGTTTTTATTTTTTCACATTGGAGCATCGGGTTGTGAAATATTGGTGCATGTTTGCTTCAATGAGAAAAATCGAAATACTAAGACTTAAATGCTTCTGTCATCGTGCTATTACAGAGCGCACGAGCCCAAAAATCAATACAGAGTCCAAGAGAACATTAAGAGATTTTTATAACCTCCCCTGTCTGCAACTTCCCATTAGAAAGCCAGACCCAGAGCCATAAATTATACAACTTGTTACTTGGATTTCTTCAACTGCTTCAGAATCAAATCAAAGTTCAGCCTGATTCCTGTCAATATTTACATTCACTGTTTCCCACTAAAATGCAGTGTGTGTATTTTTGAAGCCTCAAAAATCTTTTGCAAAGCCGATTTTTGGAAGAAACCCAAAACCTCTTTTGTTTGTTTGATTGCAGGTGTCCTAATGTACCGGGACACACACTGAAAAGCATTGCTCCATAGTGGGAAGATGTGACTCATGAGACAAAAATCCTGAATTTCCCACATGACAAGTGACAGTTTCTACAACATAACTTTATATTTCTGTTTGTAATTTTCAACACTGTGACTCTGATGCACCTTTCTGTACTGATTATAGTCAATAACAGAGTAACTAGTACAGTGATTTCTTTCTCTGTTTGTTCAAGTAGAGCACATGTTTTACTTTATTTTATTATGTTTCTAACTTTTAATTTACAATGTTTGCATAGATAACATGTATAATGAGCATCTCTGGAACAAAACCTCTATATTGTCTCATTTGTTTGAACACTTTATTGGGACTGAAGGGACAGGTGGTGTTAGTAGGCCCCCTATAGGTCAGAAGTAGTTGCATACATAAATGCATTTCACCATTTCAAGCATGATTTATTAAGTTCAAACTATATATGTGAACATTTTTCTTGTAAGTTTATGAAGAAAGCCCAACATTAAATAGTTATTGTGGATAAATTCACTCACAGATTGAAGAATCATGTGAACTCAACACAGAAAAACATTCACACAACACTTGACTTTATTTAACTAGTCTAAGGTTTTATTTTTAGTGAGCCGTCAGTCTACATATATAGTGTAAGTATACAATTAAACAGTGAATCACACTCTTGGTTTTCAAGAATGGGTGACAAACAGGAAGCCTAAAATACTTTAGTAAAACCAACATTTGATTCTCATGCAGGTTCTAAAGGTGGATTTTGATATTTTCTAATGTATCAGGATACATGACAGTAAAATGTGAAAGGTGCTTTTCTTGTGGCCACTTGGGTGAAATTATGGCATCAGATATTCTGGTCATGTGAAAAATGCTATGAATCCATTTTAGTGATTTTCATGTTTCCATTGAGGAATTTCTTGCTCCTTATTTAATCTTATGCAGCCCTTTAAAACTGAAAGTCTACAATGCTCGGTGTTCCTCAAAGGTTTTCTTTTGGATTCACAGCGTTTCCACCCAACTATGATGGTCTTTGTTTTCAACCATTTCAGAGACTAAATCAGATGCACGAACACAGTGAAACATCTGCAGGCTGAAACATCAGTGGCTGCACGTTGCATTTGAAAACACACTTAGCACGAGTATTGAACACACTTAGGCTCTTCCTGAAGACTAAACCGCACTGTGGAAATGAGCCCGATACATCAACATGGTTGTCTTGTCTACTTATACTGACTGTGTAGAGATCACATACACATCCTGCACACTAAAATCTGAACAAACATTTCAAACACCGTACTATTTTTTTCTTGTCTTCTTATGCAAAGTTGCTCTTCAAAGTCCAAGAGAACATTAAGAGATTTTTATAACCTCCCCTGTCTGCAACTTCCCATTAGAAAGCCAGACCCAGAGCCATAAATTATACAACTTGTTACTTGGATTTCTTCAGCTGTTTCAAAATCAAATCAAAGTTCAACCTGATACCTGTCATGTCTTTGCAATAAATGAGACTTCACTAAAAATAAAACTTACTAAAATTATTCACAGATATAGTTTGAACTTAAATAAATAAATCATGCTTGAAATGGTGAAATGCATTTATGTATGCAACTACTTCTGACCTATAGGGGGCCTACTAACACCACCTGTCCCTTCAGTCCCAATAAAGTGTTCAAACAAATGAGACATTATAGAGGTTTTGTTCCAGAGATGCTCATTATACATGTTATCCATGCAAACATTGTAAAATAAAAGATACACACATAATAAAGTAAAGTAAAACACATACTCAAGTCTGAAAATTGCAAACAGAAATATAAAGTTATGTTGTAGAAAATGTGGGAAATTCAGGATTTTTGTCTCATGAGTCACATCTTCACATGACCTAAAGGTACCGGGTGGAGTCCCACTATGGAGCAATGCTTTTCAGTGTGTGTCCCGGTACATTAGGACACCTGCAATCAAACAAACAAAAGAGGTTTTGAGTTTCTTCCAAAAATCGTCTTTGCAAAAGATTTTTGAGGCTTCAAAAATACACACACTGCATTTTAGTGGGAAACAGTGAATGTAAATATTGTTTTTGAAAAAAAAAATCCACAGGACACCTTTAATTTCATAATTTTCAAATTGCTCTTTTGTGGGATTTTGGGTTGGCAAACAAAATATGCACCAGGGTCCATGAAACTTTGTTTTGTTAGTATGAGTTCAGCTCATTAAACATGACTGTGAGAGATGGTGCATCCTCTGTGTTTTAGAGACCTGACTCCTAGTTTGAGGTCAGGAGCCCCATGAGAGGTCACAAATTGAATCTGAGGGGTCTCATAAGTAGGAAATAAGAAAATAATAAGAAAAAAATTGTGCTGCACTTTACCTCATGAGACCTCTAAAAAGTATTCGAGAAACTATTTGTGGTTGTGAGTCGGAGTGAATTTCCAGACATGCAACCTGTCACAAGGGGTCACAAGCACCAAAGGTTGGGAAACCACTGTTTTGTAAACATCACATGACTTTAAGGCCAAAAGGATTTTCCAGTTTGAACTCGCAAATTCATTTAATTTGGCTAAGTAATGTGCACATTCAAAACTTGAGATGATCTTATAAATGTTATGTTGTGTTTTTTTTAAGAATTAATCAATGTTTTACTGCATCCTCCACTTATCTACACAGTTTATAAAGAGGCTCATTTCCCATTAAATCCCATTAAATCTGACTCGTTTGGGAGAAATGAGCCACTGGGATCAATCTCAGCCTGTGACTCACCTGTTGAAGGTAAACTGCAGCCACAGTGCTCCATCTTTACCGATGCACTACAGCCACCTTGTGGTCGCAAAGGGAACTGTTACACGCGTGAATGGCACATATTTTCACGGCATGCAAGTTGATGAAAGTGAGTGTGAGAAGCGGAGGAAGCTCCTGGTCGCTTTGCATGTTTTTCTTGCGCTCACCTCGTTGGTTTTTACGCACTGGTGTCACATCAGGACGCACGGAAAGATCACCTCCAGCTGTGTGTGTGTGAGTGTGTGTGTGTGAATGCTCATGTGTGCTCAGCCTGTCTGTCTAATAGTGTGACCCCCCAGCACGCTGTTTTAAAGGGAAGACAAGAGAGCTGAGTCAACGAATCGCAGGCAGAAGGATGCAACAGTGGATGTGCGCAAGTTGGACAGTTTTCTGATTTGGAGACGCGGAGGATGAGCTGCTTTGATGTGTGTGCACGAAGCCTCGGATGTTTTCTCGCTTTAAATCAACTCATCTGTCAGATCAAGTGAGAATCAAGCAGAGAGATCAGCGCTTCTGAGAAAAAGAGAAGAGGTTGTTTTTTTTTTTGTGCGCCATCCATTTGCGCGTCTTTCTCGCCAAAATGGACATTTGGACAGAGCTGCATTTGGAGGCACTTCATGCTCTGCGGGAATGGAGTTGAAGCTGGGCTGTTTGCGGTGAGCGGCTGTGCAGTCTGCAGCAACATGCATCGGATTCTGCAGAGGAGGCGAGTGCGCAAGCTGCGGGTCGTCTGGGCTTCTCTGGCCCTGGTGGCTCTGTCTCTGGCCGCCTGCAGCGCGCTCTTCACGGCGTGGACTTGGCGACAGACGCGGGACCTGTCTCAGTCCTTTAAGATCCTGCAGGACCGACTGGAGCAGGTTTGTGTCACACTCAAAAAAGAAAGAAAGTCTGAATTGCATGCATATTTGCAGCAACAATAATATTTACTCGTGTGCAACTATTACAATGTTTCTTATGCAACTTCTTTTATGGCTGTGGTTTCTGGGACTCTTCACGGGGGGTAGATGGAAAAATGCAATTCCACACTTCACCCCCTCCTCTCCCCCTTTTGCACGTCCCTCTATTCTCTTGCACCATTTCTCTGCATGCCACTTTTATTGCTTACCAATAAGTGCAGTCAAGTTGTGTGCTTATTTTTGTGTGCAACCCCCCCTCTGCTCCCCCCGCCATGTTTAATTACTCTGGTGCCAGTTGTGCTCCAGTTTTATCTCAATTTACTGGAAAGCCTCAACTATTTGGCATGTGAGCACTTTATACCCGACTGACTGCACAGAGGCTTGAGGCGTGAAACAGGCTGGATGATAAAGTGTGGCACGTGTAACTTATTTGCAGCACGCACAGGTCAGAGCCGGATCATTTCAGCAGGAATCAAATGTGCAGAGAAAAAAAAAAGTCTTAAATCCTGTGCAATCTCATGCAAAGTGCAGCTAAAAGCTTCTTGCACTTGTAGCAAATGTTAAGACTCCAGCATGAGGTTGCATCACAGGGCAAATGATTTCTCCAAAAGCAGCCAAAAGGAGCTGATGGAAATTCTTCTGGTTTCAAGTTCACAATATTTACAAAACCAGGTTGCACTGGATTTGAGATCAGGGGGACAGGTTGGCTGTGTATCATGTTGACAGACACACACACACACACACACACTTTCTCCCTCACACACAAACACCTCAAAATTGGACACGTGGAGTGTTGATGCTGGAGCCTTTCCCAAGGGGCCCCGTTCTGTCCATTTGACCGTTGGCCAACTCCTGATGAGAGCCAGTGAGTGAACGTCTGGAGAGAGAAGAGCAACTCGCTGCCTCCATTTCCACAGTAGCAGTAAATTTAAACATACTTTCCTCAGGCCAGTTCTCCTCTTACTTCATATAGGCCTCCTCCGGTCATTCAGTGGGCCCCCGGCCAAGGATTTAAAACTTTGCTGGCTTGACAAAATTCATTTCTTTCTCAGAAAGGGAGTAAAGACATGTGAGGAATGCAAAGCACTAAAAACATGCATTAGGTGTCGCAACCAGTCTCTGAGGAAGTGGTAGACCTATTCTAAAGCGAGCATGGCAGCAGGGGCAGGATACTGGAAAAGACGAGCCTGTTTATGTGGCTGGCTGGCTGGAAGAGGCCGTCTGTGGCTGCGTGGGATCGGCGCCAGATAAAAGTCATAATAAGCTTATTGGACATTTGTTAATAGGTTTTTTTTTTCCTCTTTCTCTGCAGGTCAACACACAGAGGAAGGCGATCGTTCAGCTCATTCTGGAGAAGAGAGAGCTGCTGGTGGGGCAGAGAGTGAAGAGAGACGGTATTGCAAATCGAAAGTCTTCCACAGCTGCATTTTCTTGACTTCACCACCACCGACATATAGAAGTTTTGAGCTTTTTAGCTGCCCCCAAATCACCACAGACACAATACTTCCCAACTGCACTCTGTTGTTTTTTTGGGAAGAACATTTAACACAAACGCTGGCCAGTCTTGGCCCACATGCCACTTTGGTCAGGTCTCGCTGGGCCGCAGGCACTACCCGCTGCTAAAAGTTGACACAGGAAAAAGTAGGCAGCTGGATGACTGTTTCAGAAATTACAGGTCTGACCAGAGCGGCCTCGAAGCCCAGAAAACCAGCTGGCGCGGGAGCGAGGCCTTGTTGCACGCTTTTGGGCAACGGAATTGATTTTTTTTCCCCCCATCTGAGCACACGACTGACACAGCTATGATTTGTTGTGAAAGCGGTGATATTTGATGACCTATCATTGCTGTATTTATAGCCTCCGCTTGCGTCACCATCACGGGATTGTTCACATTTTGTCAGAGAGTGAACGCTCTCATGCTGGATTTCAGCGGAGGGATGAATATCCAATTTTGACAAAAGGATTCATTTAGAGAGCGGCCTGCCTCGCCAAAATATCTATATTGATATTCTGCAGATATTAGCCTTTTCTTTAGTAACCGATATCTGACTTTGTCTTCCAAAACACATTAAATAGTGTTCTGAAATTCATGACTATCAAAGGGGGGAAAAAGAAGGCCCAAACAGCTTTTTCCAGTTTGTGGAAAGTTGACCACGGCGGTGCAGTGTTTCAGAAGGACACTGCTGTTATGTTCTCTCCTCATGACTGACAGCTCGAGTCAGGAAACTCTGGCCAGCCTCAGGGCTTTGCGCTCGCCCATAGCAAATCCTAAATCTACAGGGTCACCCACCTGCGAGTTATTTTAGCAGGGACTTAATATTCCTGCATGATGGCGGGGGCCCGGTGTTTGGCTCCTCCGTCTCCAAACATAAAGTACGTGTTTCACAGCTCATATATACAGTATTGGAGTTGTATCTGCGTTTGAAATCGCTCCCCGTGGGCCAGATCGCAAAGCTAAAATAAACCGTAAGAGAGTAACAAGAGCAGGCATTCTGGAGCTCTGGCCTTTTAGTGTTGTGTTTTATTTATTGTATTTATCCGAGCAGGCCCCGTAGCTGTTGCTTCATTCTGTTCTTAATCGACTCTTTTGGGTCACAGAGCAGCCAAAGACCTTTTTGACTCTCTTTTTCCGGCACTTCATTTCTCTTACTTAGTGTTCTTAGCTTTGTCTCTCAGGCCACATTTAATGCTCTCATTCGCTTTTCCCCTTGTCTATCTTGTCTTTTCCTGCCCCCCACCTCCACACACACACATCTCTCCATCCTCCTTCACTCCATCTCTCTCTTCTCTGCATTCTGTATTTTCTACATGACTGCGACCAGCTGGCACTAAGATTAGCCCCCACAGGAAAAAAAAAAAAAAAAAAAAAAAAGAGGCACACGCTTCTGACCGAAAATAACAGTTTGAGGAAATATATTGAAGCACGTGAAAGGAAATCCTTTGCCCATCTGCTAACCGCGTTAAAATGAGCCAGGTTGAATCTAAAGGGCTGCAAATTAACACACTGTGCTATTAGACAGATACAGACGGGGATGATTGTTTTATCAAAAAAAAAAAAAAAAAAAACCCACAGACGTATTTTCTCTGCCATTCAAACTCATATTCTGTCTCTCCTTGCCTTCCGAAGGGGGGACGGTGCGAGGGAGGAATGGAAATGGAAAGAAAGCGGCGTCTCATTTCGAGAGTAAGTGGCTTGGCAGATCGCTTATGGCCGTCTCGTGTAGCATCTGCTGAAGTGGTTTCAATCATATACCCCTATACGATTGCACTCATAAAATCTTAATTGACTTTCCCTTTTCTCTCTCTTTCAATGTCTCTCTTACTTTCCACCAGTAACCAAAGTCTCCTCTCAGCAAGGTAAGAGTCATAAAAGTGAAGGGTGGAAGATAATCTGTGAAACTCTGGTCTATGAGATGATTAATCATGGATGTGTGTGTGTGTGTGTGTGTGTGTGTGTGTGTGTGTGTGTGTGTGTGTGTGTGTCAGTGGGAGAGGGTGGTGTGATAAAGGGTTGGGAAGAGAGGACGTTGAATATGAGCAAAGCGGTGAGGTACAACAAGGACCAAGGCACCTTCACTGTGGAGAAAGCAGGCGTCTACTTCCTGTTCTGCCAGGTGAGTTTGTGCTGGGAGTTGTAGTTTATGAACAGTGTTGAACTACAAACTGGCTCCAAACTACATCCTCTCATTTCTCATGTGCCACCTTCTGGTCTGATCTCGGCTTTAAAACTAATCAGTATTTTTATGTTGACATTGGATCAAATGAATTTCATGAAAGAGTTACCTGGAGTTCTGGAGAGCGTTTTATCTCTCCAGAATAATCTTTGGCTCATTGTTTTGGTTTTCAGGCTCACAACTGTACTCACTCTCACAGTTCTCGTCATAGCTCCTCATCAATGCTAATGTTGTTAGTAAGGTTGACACAACAACTTTACTTAACGAAATTAATGTCATCATACGGTATCTATAAAATTTAGCAGATGGATTCTGGAAACGAGTTGGAACTGAAAGAGGAGGCGACTCATTGTCCACTTTTAAAAGTGACAGTTTTAAGTTTGTCCATGTTTTTAACCACAGCTGGGTGTTGACCAAAATGTGTCCCTGGCACAGAGTGTCTGAGTTTTGGCTCTGAATGTTTGGTTGGATTCTTGGTTTCTCTTTTTTTCTTTAACTTTTGATCAGACATTTCCTAACTGAAATCAATAACGGGGCTAATTATAGACAGCGTTTCATGAAGTGACTGAGACTGTTTTGTCACATAGTTTGTGTGAAAGGTTCATGATTGTGTTATCAGTCACAAAACTCACTTAGCGATCCAGACAAACATCTTAAAACATGTGGTTTAGATTTGGCAAAAATATTCTTTTAAAAAAAAAGAAAAAATTTTGCTCTTAAATCGATTTCATATTTACTACTAGAGTGAATCAGCAGAGTCTTGGGATGCAGCCCCACTTTTATGTTTTCTGAACTAGTGAAGCTTTATAAAGCACAGTCTTTATTTTGAACAAACATCAGTCATACTGTGCTGGTACATATCATGTTTTTTTGAAGAGTTGGATATCAGGTTTCGGGTAATCTCGTGTAGCCAGACTTTGGACTTGACAGAGGTCTGGAGAAAATCTAGCCAAAAAAAAAAAAAAAAAAAGAAAGGAAGAAAGACTAAAGATAACAGGACTTTGCAAATCCTGAGGCAGTCTGGTTAGTTTTCATTTGGATAGTTTATAAAAAGTTCTCCTCGTGTCTCTGCAAACCCCCTTTGATGAAATGTAGATCATCCTATCTGTCTCCTCAGGTGCTCTTCAATGAGCAGCAGTCTCAGTATGTGAAGCTGGACGTGGTGACCAGCGGCCAGAGGCCTCAGAAGCTGCAGTGCATGGAGGGATACGGGACGACCCCCTCCGCCGGGCCGCACCCTTTCCACTTCCTGAAGCCCTGCCAGGTGTCCGGCCTGCTGCGACTGGACCGAGGCACGGAGCTGCAGGCCATCACGGGCTCGTCCTTCAGACTCCACACTGTGGGCAATCCTTCCGCCTCGCCTCACATCTTCAGCATCTTTAAAGTCAACTGAAGCTCGGGATCTTTTAACACAAACTCGTCCGAGAGCGACAAAAATTCTTGTTTTTGTGCGGAGGAGATTTTTTGTCTACACGATAAAACAGTCATAAGCAGTCGTGGGCATCGCATCGTGCCACAGCCTCTTCCCAAAGACGTTAATTTGAAAGACAAACCTGACATTTGTGGAAGTTGTTGTGGAATTTTTCTCTGGACAGCGGTGCTGTTTTGGAACGCAAAACACAGACTTTTGGATTAAAACCAAGAGCCAAAGTGGACCTCGATGAATGTCTGCCGAGAGAACAGATGTGATGGAAGCTGTTCTGTAGATAAAGGGCTTCATATAAAACGAAAAAAATACTTGGATGTTCATCTTAGCCTTTGTATCATGTAATAAATTGTGCTTACACTCTCTTTATAAGACTGACAGTAAAGCTGTGCATGCACCTTCCACTTTTATATCACCGGTGCCTCAAGAAGCTGAGAGCACATCTGCAAGCGTCAGATCTCGACACTATAAACCGCCTACATGAGTTGTCAATGATATTTTATACAATGCAGCATCTGTGTGTGTGTTTGTGAAATCTAATGAATCAAATACTTGTTTATACTGATTTTTTGATCTTTATACTGCAACATGTGAGTGTGAAAATACTGCCTGTACTTTGAATACTTTGTATATAACTTCACACTTTTTTTTTTACATATGTGCATATCAAAGTCATGAGCTGGCAAAAAAGGGGAACATTTTTAAATAACGTGGATGTGAATTTGTCCTCTTTTCTAAGGTCAAATTTGATTGTAAGGCATTTTTATGTATAGTATTGGCTTTACTTTTGGAAAGTAGTTGTGAGTTATAGTAAAAAAAAAGCGTATAGCTTTAAAAACAGCTTTGACTCTCTTTTCTGCCTTTGTGATCTGTTTGATGATACAATAACCATCACTTCATTAGATGCTAATTTTCTATTAAGAGACATTCATTGAATAGTATTTGGAGAAACCCTCATACATCCAAACTATAGTCTCAGTAAAAGTTGATCCTAAATATTAGATTTTGGTTTGAAAAAACAACATTGTCTAGATTTTCTGATTCTGTGTCTAATGGATGAAAAGTCTTCATACTAGTATAAAGAAGAGTCTGCAAATCCAAAATCATTTATCCACCAGGCTGATGTTATTCTAGCAGCTCTGTGAGGTTGCACTTGGTTTGGTTTTGCATGTATTTGGTCATAAAACAAAATATTGGACATATTAAAATTTTGACTTAATGATGGAGCTACAGAAAAAGTTAAGGAGGTCATCAAGTCATTAGGATTCATCCTCTGGGGATCATGAATATCTGAACCGAATTTTATCAATCAATCCATCAAATAGTTGAGACATTTCTGTCTGGACCAAATTGGTGAAAATAGCAGCGTTAAAAAGAAATAATAGAATAGATTTTATATGTTTTTTGCCCGTTGGTGACTCAACCTAATTTCATTTCTCAAAGTCAGAAATGAAGAGTTTGTTCCAACCAAAGCTCTGAAATAACGTCGACCAACACCCATGAGTCTTGGAAATTACTCTGCTATTTATTGTCAATGGAGCAGATCTGGGTTATAGATATATCCTGATAACCTCGCAGACAATAACTAGAAAGGTCTGGTTTCTGATTTAGGAAGATTGTCACGTTGTGCTCCTGATTTTAGTTCTCATTTTTCTCGGTCACATTGTGAGACTTAATTTTTATTTCTTCATAGAAATGAAACTCTTCCATTCTCTCATATGCTGCTGCTGCTTTCTGTAATATTCCCTGCTACAATACAAACAGTGTGTATTTCTAGCAGTGGGTTCAGCACTCCCACTCTTGTTTATAAGTAGTTTTTGTGGACAGACCGCATTGGTTTCTCCTCAGCACTTTACTGCAGCAAACGTAGTGTTTTTAATTGGAGCCAAACAGTCATGTTTTCAAATGGAAAAATGTCAGATTTTGAAGTGTAGACGTTACATCCTGTTCGATTTCCTCATTGTTTTCCTCTTCCCTTTTGTGTCTCGCTCATCCCCCCCACCTCCACCCCCGAGCACCTCATATTTCCCTGTCAGCACCGATTAGACTGCACACACACACACTGAATCCCCTGAGTGTCATCCGCACACACACACACACACACACACACCAGCAGCCATCTAAATTTTCACTTCCTGAATCTGAACCTGAACCACATAGCTGAAGGTCTTTGTGTGTGTGTGTGTGTGGAGGGACAAGGCATGTTTTTCCTCACACACACACACACACACACACACACATATGCACGCACACACACACATGCAGGCACTTCCTTGGCCCGATTCCTATTTTTTGAAATGTCAAAGTTTATTACCACCTCGGAAAATCTTGTGAAGTCTTCTGAAGAAGTTCTCTGTAAAATGATGTATGCAATGCAATTTTTTTTCTCAACTCACTCGTCATTAATGTTGAATAAACCTTTTTTTTTTTTTTGAAGAGTTATTCTTTGGAATTTGTTTCTAAAAAAGCTGAGAACAACAGCTTGTGTCTCCAAAAATAAGGGCTCGCCCCTTCATATTTGCTGGACGTATAAATGGCCACTGTTCACTAACTAAAGCTTTAAGCTGATAGTGTGCTAGTGTTGTGCTTGTTGTGCTGCCCCCAAGTGGCCAAAAATGAGTTAATATTTCTTCAAGAAAAGTTTTTGCTATACAATAATATGAAAGGTATTGAAAAGTATAATAATAATCAGGGTGGATATAACTTTTTTCAGTCATGCACAGATGTGAGAAGTTAGTTTTAATCTGATTTATTTTTTCATCTTGTGACCCCACAGATTTGTCTTGGGCCCCTTTAGGGTTTGTAATCCAAACTGAAATAGGCAATGTCATGTATTAATGATGGGCTCATTAATCAGCTTATTATTATTTGGATAAATGTGACTTTGACCTTGAATTTAGTCCAGAAATCTGCATGGTAAGTTTTCTTTGTGACCTGATTGCATTTGCATTTTCAATATCAGTTAAACTTTCCCACATTTTGACATTAAAGTAAATTCTGCACATTCTGATGTAAGAAACTAAATCACTGCCCCCCAGTTCGTCTACGTTAAAACATCAGCTACATGCCAGAAACATAAATGTGAGATGAATGTACAGTACAGAGGCGCATTCATCCGAGACAGTCAGTACATTATATACGATGAGTCTGTCTGTGTGCCCTCAGTGGGAGGCCACAAGAAATCATGAAGCTGAGATAACAGTAAACAGTGAACCGTGTGGCATCAATCTGTTCTGAATAACAGAGCAGGCTGACTCCTCACCTTTAGTCATCATGAATCACTAACCATCTGCTCTTCAAGGTTGTTGTTGTGCGTCTGTGTGGGAGACACAAGACGGTGTGATAAAGGCCCGTGAAGAGGAGACACTGAATCACCGCGTCGCTCTCGCAGCCCCCCACATCGACGCCTTCCTGCTTCTTCAGCATCCACAGGCATCAGAGCAGACTGACGACGACCGTTAGTGTCTGAAGACGCCGACTCTGTTCAGTGAAGGGGTCGACTTTTATTTGCCCACATTTATCAACGAAAGCTAAATAGAGCACATATGCATTTAAATCATTTAGATTTTAAAACCTGTTCAACTTTTCACATTGTGTGAAATGTAAGCAGAAAAATGGGACCGTGAACATTTTGGATCTTGGAATGTTTTTTATGTCTCTAAATCTGGCTTTTCATCAGTTAAGTGTCCATTAAGCTGTCTTAAAAAGTAAAGGTGTGAAATTAGTCAATGAAGAGTTAAATTATAATTATTATAATACAATCTTGTTCAATTCACTTTACTTTGGGTTTTTGCTGCAGCATTACTTGGTCTGGTATAAAAACTTAGGATGGCTAAACTTTTGACAGATATTTCTGTCAGTTTTATGAATTAATGACTCTTCTTATACTTGTGCTACTGTTAAACTACATTTTGGCATTAATCTTGTGTGGATACATGTCTTTGTGTGCAATGTTTCACAAAAATTGCTGTGTGACTTTCTATATTTTAACAAGACTACACTTAAAAAGACTACAATGCAGGAACAATGGATTCAATTTTGACCTGATGATGGTGCTACATGAAAATTCAAGGTATCACCAAAGTTTATCCTCCAGTGAACTTGAATATCTGAAATTTCATTGCATCCAAAAGGCATCCATCCAAACAACCTTTCACTTAAAACCGCAAATGTTAACCTCATGTGGCATTAGAGGAAAACTCAAGGACCGCCAAAGTGGGTAGGATTCATCACCTGTGAACCATGAAAATCAAAATTTCACATCAATCCATCCAATAGTTGAGATATTTCTGGACCATTGGGCTGTGAAATACAAACACTCAAAAAAAAAATCCACATGAGGCTTGTTATCATTTCATTCAGTTTTATTACAAACAAAAAAAATAAAGAAAGAAAAAAAAAAGGAGATGCGTCATCATTGACATGTTTCACTGCCACTCATCATTTGATCGGCACCACTACATACACAGTGACACGAGATACCCAGAAATTAACACAAAAATCTGGAGAGAGGACAAAGTAAAAGTGGAAAAAGAACTAAGTGCTTGTTTTTGACACATTTTAGTTCAGGGGTTGCAAAATCTTTGTATGAAACATAATTTGTAAAATGGACTATTTCCTGGGAAGATCGGTGCAAAATGTCCGGGATTTAGGGGATAAATTAACTCCTACAGTTGCTATATTTTTTTTTATTTTTAACTTAAATCCGTCTAAGATTTACAGGTTGACATCAGGTTCTTAATTCAGTTTGATGACTTTACATTTGTTCAGCTATGTTTATTAAGGCGTTTTTTAATGATGCGGTATATAAAATGGATTTCCAGCCTCAGATTTTCCAGATAATAACCGTGTATTTTAACTGGGGTTAGATAGTATACATTTTCCATTTGCTCAGAGAAGCATTTAGGGTTACATATGGCCTATTTTCTATATATGCATATGTCATTTGCAAGCCCCAAATCTAAAACGTAAGCAATAAAAATTAGTTTTCTTGTAATACATCTACCTCTGAAGTTAGCTCAACTTCTTCGTTTGCGTTCTCTTGTAATTATAGGACAAACATGGCGGAGAGGTGCATCGTGTGTCGCACATACTGTATTGTTTTTTTCATTGTAGTTAGAAAAAAAAAAGTCTTTTGGTAGAAGCTCTTTCTCGAATAGCAACGGCGAGAACGACAGCACCATCGACGACGACAAAACTCATAATCGCGAGAGTAGAAACACAAGTGAACACGAATGAGCGGTTTAAATATGCAAAGTATATCACAGGGTTTTGTAGAAAGAAATAGAAACTTGAAAAAAAAAAAGGTTGATTGAGAGAGGGGGGAGAGCGAAGGAGGGGGTGATCGATAGGTTTTAATAACACTGACTTGCTTATGAAAGGTTATAAACATTCATAGGAGGTTTCTGAAAAATAGCGTCGTCGCGAGGCCTTTTCTGGAACGAACCCCCAAAATACCTCAAAGCTCTGTACACAAAGTGGGAAGCGGGATGGGATGGGGGCGAATACTTAACGTGGGCGAACGAGTCCTGAATATCATCATACCTTGCTGCGTGTTTATCTGAACATGTACCTTTGAAATAAAGCAAAAACAAAAGGCCGGGGGGGGAAAAAAGAGCTGGAGCTGTGCTTGGAGCTGCTCGGACTGAGAAATCAAGAGGTTCAGTCTCTCTGGGAGAATTAGAAACAGTATTAAAACGACCGTAGGCACAGCTTGACACCATTTTTTTTTTTCCTTTCCACGAGACAGCATTATTGTGATTAGAGCATGCTTCAGGGGATGGAGTGCAGCGGGAGAAATGATTTTCACATGCAGCTTCCTGTCGAGAGTTTAAAGACCAGGCGAGAAGGAGGAGGAGGAGGGTTACGTGGTCTATTGAGAGATCTAAAGGTTTCTAGGATTGAGGTGGGTTGAGCGTTGTGTGTGCAAGTGTGTGTGTGTGTGTGTGTGTGTGATGAGGTTAGAAGCATCCCAAGAGGAGGAGGAGGAGGAGGAAGAGGAGGAGGAGGCCTGCGTGAAGAGGCCGCTTATGAGGAGTATAATGGTTTGAGGCAGACAAGAAAAGGTCACAAGAAGTTATGAGACAATATGGACTGTGTGTGCTGCAGGTGTGTGTGTGTGTGTGTGTGTGTGTGACGGCGATTGCACATGTGCGTGAGTGTACTGCACGTGTGTGTGTGTGCATGTGTGTGATTGTAGTTTTTCAGGGAGTACCAGTCAGCAGAGTAAAGTTTTAGAAAACTTCTTGGAGAGAAACTGAAGCTATCTTTGCAGCAGATGGGTTTCAGTGTGTGTGTGTGTGTGTGTGTGTGTGTGTGTGTGTGAGAGAGAGAGAGTGTGTGTGTTTGCGTGGTCTAGTCGTCGATGCAGATGACCTCTCCGCTGCGCTGCTCACGCCGGTTGACTAGCAGCTCTGCTTCCCGCTCCTTCTTGACAGACATGGGAGGCCCATTCAACACTGCAGGGGGAGAAAAGACGCCAGAGTTCAGTTTTGTGAGTCGTCTTCGTTTTGGGAGAAAATTCTCGATGACACAGGAAATGCAAATAAACAAATATAGGCGCTGCTATTAAACATCAGACATGCTGTTAGGACCACAAATGACTCTTCACAGCATTCACCTTTAGAGAGACAATTAATCCAGCCTCTACTCTGTGTGTTTAGAAGAAGTTGCTTTGGATATCTGGATAAAGTTGATTCAATATGCTGATGTCTGGCAACTATCCCTTTTGGATAAATCTGAACGCTCGCTAGATTCGACATCTGGAGGTTTGCGGATGTGCCTAAAATCTAATATAAGAAAATCAACTCTTGACTACAAATGCAAATCCGCTTTTGTGGGTGCACACGTTTCCAAGTGATCCAAGCAGATGGATGTTGTTATTCAGAGTTTTCAAAAGTGTTGCAGCACTCTCAGCACTAACATCAATAAATTACCATGTTAATTCTGAGGTGTAATTAGAGCAAATCACATCATTACAGAGCGGTTACAAGCTCGCCATGTTCACATTCTTATAATTTTTTTTGGAATACTGTTTTCATCTGTGTTTACTTTGAATATTAAAAATCAGGCTGAAAATTAAAATCGTAAAAGATCATAAAAGTAGGATTTGTCACAGAAACACTTAATAAATTTCTCTCCATTTCTGAAAGGATCTGAGAGAAAATGTGATCAAACCAATAAAAACTTTTTGCCTTATCTACATTTCATTGTTCTGTTCTCAGGAAATTAAAAGAGGAATCGTCTGCAGTGGAGCTGACGAGGGTGACCAGAAGAGTAACATCCTCTTTTCAGACATAAATCAAAGTTTATGGGAAAATATGGTTTTCTTCTGGCCTCAGCACTGAAAACATCTCTGGAGCTGAGAGGGAACCTGCCAATCATCTCGCCCTTGTTTACTCAGGATAATGAAACCAATGGATCATAATTAGTTAAAATAATTGTTTTGCCATGAATAAGCAAACAATCCAGACTTGCATGATAATACTTTGATAATCTTTTTAATGAGCAAACTTGCATAATACAGCACGTCAATATATCATATAACATATACAGTATCATGTTTACAATAATGATAAAATCCCAGAATGCATAACTGTTAACCTGGAGGAAGTGAGGCCGGCAATGAGCGAACACACACACTCACACACACACACACACACACACTTTCTACTGCACAGCTGGACAGCAAAGGGATCTGAGCTTCCCACGTTTGTGCGCTATCATGAATCTGCTCGGGGAGTGGAACGGCGAGTTTAGCGCTCCTTTCAAAACAAAGCCAGGAATAGACTAACAGCGCACTTCTCTCACTTGCGCCACGGGGAAAGATTAACTGTCATAACACCCCAGTGCAGATCAAAGATGCGATAAGAAGCGTATTGAGCTGAAGACGACTGAAGGGGGGCTGAAACTGTGTGTGTGTGTGTGTCTAAACCAGAAGGGGACCACTTATGGGAAAACGTATGGCATCTCGCCAGTGGAGGCCAACAAAGGGGATGGAGAGAGAGAAAGAAGAGAGACAGAGCAAGCGAGTGTGTATGTGAGTGTGGGGGGGCAGACAAAATCTGATAAGAAGCAAAACAAATCGAGGTAAAGACTGGGTGAAAGAGCAAGAGGAATTACGGGTGCACGGAGGGAAAAAAAAGATGCAGAAGACGTGGAAGAGAGAGATGATAAAAAACAGTCTGGCGTTCTGGATGGCGACAGGACGAAAAGTAGAGCTTGACCGATATTCACCACGGCCAATATAACAGCAACGAGTACGGAAACGTCAAAGATATGATTGAGGTTATTTCGAAACAGTGTCACCATTATACAATTTGTCCACCAGAGAGCGCTGACAAATATATGTTTTAACTGTAAAATGTTTTAAAACTATCTTAAAGTATCCTTATCAAAAACATGTGTTATGCACTTTTTAAAAAAAACAACAACAAATAAGACAATATATATTTTGAGTCATAATCCTGAGGATTTTCATGAAACTAAAACTCACTTTTGATGCTATTTTTGGTCCCGTATTTTTTCAGTAATACCCATTCGACGTATTCAGATTTAGCGATTACTTCTCTGTAGATTAGTTTTCATTGTTAGTGGCGGAGTCCGCCATTCCTGGATTCAAATCACCAACCTACACACTCAACATTAAGGATACACAAGGAATGAGGTAGAACTAGTATGACTGTAGTTTAATCTCATTGATATCAACCTCACAACAAAACAAAATATGGCCATTTTAAACATTTTTTTAAGAGTCGATCAGTTTTATTATTGACTGACTTCTTTATTACTGAGTTTGTTTGGCTGTAAACAAGTTGCTCTTCTGTGGTTTTTCTGATCTGAAGAGGAGCTGCTCGAGGAGTGCTTGCTGTAGTGTTAAACCACACTTTGTTGTTACCACCTCCTGAGGATTATAACTTTGAATATCGATATTGGCTTCATTAAACTCCAGTATGAGTTGGGCATATAAGGTAAAGTGAAGATAAAGCCGGGGGAGGAATTCAAAGAGGCACTTGTATCACCACCATCGGACATTTCACTCTGCTGCCAGATTCGCTCTGCAATACTTCATCTCCGTCTCATCATTCACTCAATCCAGCTCGTCTGCAGCTTCACAGTAGCAGCAGAAATTGTTAGACAGATAAGCAGTTTCTGGTAATTCGGTTGGCAGTGATTATTGCAGATGCAGCAAAAATATGATAAGTGCAGCAGTCCACACCTGGACATATCTAAGAATTCATGAAACTTAAACCATTTTATTCGTCCACGAGGTCTAAAACTCTGGCTGGAGCATCTCGAGTCCAGAAGGCAATAAAAAACATTCCTGGCCGACAAGACAGCCTGTGTCTCTCCCCTGTAGGTCCTGCCTACTATCTGATAGAAGTGAATGCTGCCATCTTGGCAGGAAACGCTGCATTTTTGCTTGCTGAAAAGCTTTGCGTGAGTGCATCAATGCCAAAACCTTTCATCGGGAACAACCTTCTGTGTCTGAACTGTCAGCTGTTCAGGAACTAAAAAAGCACAGACTTGACGTTAGAATTAAGAGTCCGTCCAACTGAGACTTGAAAAGACTTTCATAAATCCACGTGTTGCAAGAGTTTGGAGGTAAAATCATCAATCAAGCTTTTCGCTGTTAAGGAAGTCATTTGCATGCATGTCTGTGCTCCTCTGTGCCTGTGCATGTTTTCTTTTAAGCCTGGATAGCACACTTCAAAACTTTTCTTGATACCGATCGAAATGTGAAAAGTGAGTATTGAAAACTGTCAAGTACAAGAACAAAAGTTGGCTAAGAATGCTTGGTCGGATTCTTAGTTGTGGTTATTTCGACTTTGATCAGATATTTTCCGATTTAAACCTGCGTTAATTGATTTTTGTGAGCACTTGGGGGCAGTGCAACATTTATAAAGTCCTTATGAAGTTGATAACGTGTTAGCAAACAGTTGCCTTTTTACACATCTAGCAGACACAGGACATGAGCATTCATTTAGAGCTTCTGTCCACCTGATGAGTGCAAGTGCAATATTCTCTTCTTTTAGCTTATTTTTGGTCTCCACCATCTTCTGAAGGAATTCTCTGGCTCTTTAGCTGCTACATGCTCTGCTATGTTCAGCTACTAGTCACTGAACTTTTTTTGGTAGTGTACAGTTTATTAGAGCTTTTTCAGCCAAAACAGCTGCCAGCAGCTGGAAACATGTCAATGAGACTGAAACAAAACAGCAAACTTGTGGCCTGTAAAACCAAAACAATGAGCTGAAAGATGTTAAAATAGTTTGTGAAGCAGAGAGGAGCTGCATAACTATCTGTGGGTTTGTCCCTATGGTTTGACTCCTTTTACATTACACATGCTAATTTAATCCATTGTTAATCTAAAAATATTAGAATTTTGCAAATTTTACATCATATTTAGGCAAAATTGATGCATGATTGTTTGAACAAGACATAATTAAACAACTGAGGAGACAGATTTGAGAAGTTTAGCTTGTTCTATGAAATAGAAAAAAAGATTTTGTAGAAAAACAGTCTCATCATCCTCAAAGTAAGGTATCCAAAAAAGTATTGTTTTGGAATTAGGTAGTGCTCGGCACACAGTGGCTCATCTGGTAGAGCGTGTACAACTGCATTTCGAAAAAAGTTGGGAAGCTGTGTAAAACGTAAATTAAAACAGAATTTTACGAAGTGTTCCTGAGCCGATGTAGTAATATCCAATCATGTGTTGTGTGTTGAACCTCTCTCCGTCCTCGCTTGTGAACGAGTCTTTCCAGGATGAACCTTTCAGACCCAATCATGATACTATCACCTGTTACCAATGAACCTGTTTACCTGTGGAAGGATCCAAACAGGTGTTTTTGGATCAGTCCACAACTTTCACAGTCTTTTGTTGCTCCTGTCCCAACTTGTTTGAAACATGTCGCTGCCATCAAATTCAGAATAAGGAGACATTTATAAAAGGTCAATGAAGCTGATGAGTCAAACATTAAATATATTGTCTCTGTACTGTTTTCAATTGAGTATAAATTCTGCTTTATTTATGTTTTACACAGCGTCCCAACGTTCTTGGAATCAGGGTTGTACCATGTATCAAGGCTAAGTCCTTTGCTGCATGTTGTCCCCCCTCTGTCCCTGTCTTTCTTGTCTCTGTCCAACTGTCACCATCATAATAATAAAGAAGAAATGCCTTAAAAAAATAATCTTAAAAAAAAAGTCAGTGCTACCTTGCACGCATTCACATTCACGCTCATACAGTATATTTCTCATTGCAGGCCGCACTTCTGGTCTTTATGTCCTTCAAGCTTAAAGGGAAATATCACTCAATTTTTAGCTTAAAAATATTCTCTAAAAGTTTGAACTCTGGTAGCTTTTTCACGTCTCTTCCTTCCAGAAAACGAGGCTGAGGAGTTCGTCCTGCTCTTTCGTCTGGGATGTCACACTGATGTACAGCTCTACTGCGCACGCACACACACCGAGCTGGAAAAACGATGACACAGTCCAGAGTGTTTTATTTTCTCGGGGATCAGGGGACATTTTCCAGCGTGGAATCCATCACACTGTCACAATAAAGAAGCTTAAAGAACAGAAACATCTCTTCGGGCTTCAAACCGAGTCTCCCTTTTTCTTTCTCGATGACAGATTACGGTCTTTAGCTTTGGGGAAGAGCGGCTCATAAATACTGATTTTGGCTGTGATGAGGCTTAAAAACAGGAAATGGAGTGATATTCCCCTTTAAGTGACCCTCACAGAAAAGGTGCAATAGTAAATATGCTTTGTGTTACAGTACATATCGCTATACCATCAGATCGAGTCAGAGCAATGTCGCTGCTGATTGTTGGACAAAGGCAACGTCTCAGTTTTTTTTTTTTTTTTTATATCTATGGTTCTTGCGTCTATGCTTGGTTGGACTCAGGAATGCTGGGGCAAAAGAGTCCATGGGAAGTAGTGTTTTATCCTTAGAAAACTTTTTCTTCTTTTTTTTTTTTTTTTTTTTGCAAGAGCCCAGTTCGTCCCTTCCTATTTCGAGCTTTGATTTCATCCGCCTGTACTCAGCAGATAAATTCAGTTCTTTGCAGGTTTCTAGGTTGTGTGTGAGGTCCACGGTGTGTGTGTATATATATTTATATGTGTGTGTGTGTGTGTGAGAGACTGAGAAAGAGAGACGGAGGAGTGGAGGACTGTGGAGGAATGAGGGAGTACAGGGTCAGAGCGAGGGGACAGGATTGTTCAGTCAGCCGGCGGATGAAGAATTGATCCGGGGGGAAATCTTTTTCGCCACGGAGGGAGAAAAAAAAAAAAAAAAAAGAAATTCGTCTGAGCAGATTATAAAAAAAATCCTCCTTTGTTGCATTTCTCCATTTTGGCTTTCATATCTGAATTCCTGAATACCTGTGATTGCATTAACATACTGTCTTTTTTTCCTTCCCCTCTTTCCAGACATCTTTGCCCTCGAAGTCAGATTTACGGGCTTTTTTTTCAGTAGCGCCTTTTCTCCACTACTCGAGGATTTGTTTGCTCCAGACAGGTCATCTCTCTCTTTTTCTGTCTCTGCCTCATTTCACCCCCCACACATCATTAGTGCTTGATCTGGAGGCCAGCTTTTCACCTCTCCCTTCTTATTTTGGACCTCACTCCCCCTCTCCCTGCAGCTGATTGCTTGTTTTCTTGGATCAAAGTGCCGCCACTTCTTTTCACATTTCATGTCCTCTCCTTTTTGCCTCCCGTCCCTTTTCAGTTCCTTCTGTGAGCTTTGCCTCTCCCTTTATATTCCTCACATTCCAGCTGTGTCAAAGTGCTCTGTCCTTGGGTCCTTTTTGGACTTCCTCCTAATGCATTCAGGTTTTCGTCTCTCCTTTTCACTGTCTCTTTTTCAGTCTCCATTTTTGATACATTCCAGGATGCTTTGTCCTTTCTTCTTTCCCCTCGTTGAACCTCCTCAGGGTTTCTTTGGTCGGCCGTTGCGCGGCAGGTTCTCCACCGTGTTGCTGAGCCGGTACTTGACGATGATGCTGTGCACCGTGGACTTGGGCATCCTCAGCTCCTGCCCGATGGCCCCCTCTGACTTGCCGTCCTTCCAGAGATCCACCACTCGCTGCCGCTGCACCACATCGTGCTCCTTGGTCTTCTGGCAAGCAGCGGTTGGCCCTCCGGCGGCTCCCCAAGCAGCTCCCCCGGTGGCCCCAGCAGCGGCAGCGGCTTCTGTGGGGGCAGACAAGCGGCAGACTGTAGTGGAGACTCGGAGAGGGGAGCAGGATAATGTGACACTTTACTGGTCCCCGTAGGGAATTCTCTTTTAGTTTGCCTCCCTCCTCTGCAGAGAGGTCAGGGGTCAGGGGGGAGCTACTGGAGCTGGCGGGGGTTCAGTGTCCTGCTCAAGGACACTTCAGCAGGGCGGGTGCTTGCAGTCATGAGGGCTTGAACCAGTGTGCTCCACTCGAAGGGCAATCTCTAATTTCTACGCCCCTATAGGATGAAGTTTTGTCTAGAATGTGGGACTCCTCTTAGTGCAGATGAGCCTCCTCATGGCAGCACTGACGGCTGAAACAGGTTTTCCAAAATGCAAGATATTGAGCAAAAGCTGAGATATTGCCATGTGTGAGACAGCACAAAACAATCCTTCATTTGGTGTATCATTACATTGTGCAGCAAAGTTCACAGAGTGCAGCTACAGAAGTAGATGTGGAGTTAAAAAGTGCCACGGCAGACATGCATATTTCTGGATGTGTTTTGTGTACTCGAGCGAGGAAGCTTCTCTCAGGAGATGGGCTATTAATGGAGGGAAGCTAGGAGGTCGCAAAATCACAGAATTGTGTTGATTTAACTCCGTCCATTTCTCCGGCTCGCTTTTTTTTTCCTCCCTGGCTGAGTCTAAAAAGGCCAAAAACCAGCGCGACCCCAATCAAGACCGTGAATGTGGCCTCATTTGCTGCGTGCTTGTGCCCTGCCAGAGTTCAGGATGTTCAGAGTGCGCTCGTTTCTCAGCTCAGCTGCGCGAGGCCCCCGCAAAGAAAAAAAACCCCACAGAGTAACACAACTCGCGCGCGACTATTTCTGAACAGCCAGCGCCGGGCCCAGCCCTCCGCCGGTTCACAAGTCACAACGCGACGTTTACACAACCGAACTCCCTCTGCGGTTTCTGTCCCTCTCAAAATACCTTGGTACAAAGTCCGAATGTTTTCTTGGCACGGCCAGATTCAGACAGGCTGAGCATAATGACATTTTCAGAGATAGGCCCTGGCTCTCTAAAATGCAATGCCTTTGACAGATGTCTCAGTCTACAATTACATAAATCAAGATACACTTAGTGAGAAGCAGGCGCAGCACCGAAGGAGCTGGGTGTTGTGGCTTTTAGGGCAAAGCTATTGGGGAATATCAGGTTTTACCAGTTATCTCCGCCACATCTCTGCTATCTAAACATCTCCGAACACGAATACACATGCAGGGCGGAGAGTGTATCTGGTGAACATATGCTGTTACCAAACTAATTATGAGAAAATAAATTCACAAACTGCCAGTGCAGCTCTGACAGTCTGCAGGCGAGCGGAGCTGGACGTGAGGCCAAAACAGAACAGATTCCTTTTTTTTTTTTTTTCATGATTTTAATTCTGAAGCTTTCAACTCCATAAGTAATGAGAGCCACAACATGACTTCAAAAGAGAAAATAAACATGCCTGAAAAAGAAAATAGTACTCAGACAGGTTTGATAGCACACTGCGCCTCGCTGTTGCACAACGCGCTGCTGAGTCGAGTATTGAGGTTTTGAGGTTGGACATGTTAAGAGATGAAAATGCCTTAATATAGCAGTGCAGCACGTTTGTGTTTGATTTCGGTAATGTCTATTTCAGGTGTCTATCTGGCAGCCACATCACACACCCTGCTACAGATGTTTTTTTTTCCAGTATGGACTCCTTTCTGGATTTTGAAGGTCTCACAACTTAAGCTGCTCGGGGAGATAAAGTGTCCATTCAAAGTGTTTAATCAGCTACTTCTTGACTTCACATATTTAAGGATTACATTGAAACATAAGAGTTAAATAACACTGCGCTCGATCACAAAACATTTTCCCAGAGTCAGTAATTTCGATGAAGCCTGTACATTTTTTTTTAAATTTTCTTTGCTAAATATTTTTCCACAACAGCATAACCATATAAAGACGAAATTCCTCAGATGGTATCTTTAAATAGAAGCAACATTTTGGACGGGTTTTGCCCATCATCAGTGCAAGTTGCCAAGTAATCAAGGCCAGATCTTGAAAGCTGGATTTGGGCTTCTGTCAGGGTGTCGTCGAGGCTCTGAAGCTCCGCTGGAGCTGATGTGAACCCTCTGAAAAAAATCAACTGAGGCTACAAAGACCACAAGAACTGTGATCAGTGAGATTGGTCTGCTCGTGTTTTTCTGTCGTCTCCTTTTCAGTCATCTTCAACGAACATATATTGTGATCTTGTAGAGCTGAAACTGAACTTAAAGAGCACTGCAATCATTCAGTATTTCACTTACACAAAGTTGTGAGGTTTGCAAGAGATGCATTAAAAAATAATGATCAGAATCGAAGCAGCACAAGCCAAAATATCCAGTCTTTTAGTGCTTCGTATGGAGCAAGCTCCAAAAACACTGGATCCAAGGGTGTCGGGTTCATTTCACCATGGGGGGGGATGCATGCTGGGAGTCTGGTCTGTCAAACTGGTGATTTTCTTCTGCACCAATTTATGGTGGAAATTTCTTTATTTAAGTAAAGAAAAACACAAAATTCAGGCCCCAGGTGGCAATTCAAGGTAAGCAATTCGTCTAAATAAAAGCCCTCTCTTACTTTCATGTCTTTTATTGTTCTAAATATCGAAGGACGTGTCCGCTATGTCCCCCATGAAATCAGACTGGATCCAACACATAATTCCCAAAATGCAACCCAGTCTTTCTTTAGACCCTCCACCTCTGCATCTTTCAAACATCATGAGCCCAGGTAGAGATAACCCCGTTGATATAGTCAGGGTTATTCTCTAAGATTAAAGCTAAATAGTATTCATCATGATGGAGAGCCAAAAACAAATCTTTATATACTTCTGTCTCTCCATAATTATCTGCCACCAAATACATGAAAGACTGTACACAGGAATTGCTCAGGTATACAATATGTGTACACCATGACCTTAATAAACTACTAAATCTGCTGTTGCTGTGGTGCTGCAACAATCAACAGGTTGAATCCTCTGCTGAGCTATAAATCGGTTCCCGTCCCGGAGGCAGCTGCAGTGAGATTGCAAAAACACCTCTGCAAAGAAGCATAAATCTGGCTCACATGGCCAGCTTGCCAAGTGTCAAACAGATCAAACAAATGGGTATTCTTGTGTAAATTACCTTGACTACTATAATTATGGATGCCTTAATACCTTTGATGTTTGTCATTACTGATCGTAGCGCATTCACCTCTCTCGCACACTCACAGATCCACGTTGCACTCGCGCTGCAGGTGAAGCCTAATGTTCCCTCTTAGTCGTTTTAAAGTAAGATAAAACATTTATCAGTATCTATTTGAACCTGCATGTGGTAGCTCTTCAAATCAAAAGCATATTGACTTGAATATCAAACCCCTAAAGGTAAACTTTTATAGCTGAGCCTTTATATAAAATATAAAAATTCCAGATTTCTGCGGGGATCATTTAAAACATTCACCTGTAACTCGGTCCAAAAAACTTGAGCAATACTCGTCAATGGAGCTTCAAACACCGACCTGATATGAAGGATCCAGGTGGCATCTGACTGTAGTTGGCCCCTCCCATGTGTAGAGCGCTCGGGGGTGCCGGGGTGAAGGGGGCGCCATAGTTCTGAGGGGTCGCGTAGGGTCCTGGAGGTATGGGCTGCACAGAGGATGAGAGGGGTTTTTTCTTCTGTCAGGAATTATGTGCATGTAGGAAGTGATTTATAGAGGATATAACAATAAGAGAAGAAGATAAACCACTTTAAGTTACGTAAGCTGACAAAAGAAATCTGCTGACTAAACAGTTGAGGAGTGAAAAACCACAGGTGGGTGACAAGATAATGGGCTCTGTGTTTTCATTGGCCGTCTTCCACCTACTATTTTTCCACTGAGTGCAGGCGGCTCGAGCAGGTTTCAACCTGTGGATGTGGTTGTGTGTGTGTTTAAAAAAAAAAAAGAGGAGGCAGGCTGCTGACCGGGGGGGTGTGCGTCTCGGTGCCCTTGCTGGCCAGTCGGCTGAGGATGCTCCTCTCGGACATTTGCAGGCGGGCGGCGATGGGTGGGACTCTGGACAGCGTGGCCGGTAGCCGGGTCACGTCGGCCTTCATGTCACTCAGCAGCTCCTCCAACTGGTTCAACACTGCAATGACAACAACAAATGCATCAACAGCTGCTGACTTACAGGAAAGAAAGACGGGATGCTTCACTTTCTGATCCATATTTTCACATTTTAACTTCCTGCTTCTTTGTCACTATTTGTCATCATCTGATATTTTATTTGGATACTTGATTGATTAATGCAGAAAAGTTCACTTTTGTTTCATTCTGATGGTTAAACTCAGGAGCTGCTATGTGTTCAGTTACTTCAGTTATCAACATTGAAAAGTAAAAACATTATTTCATTGACTTTCCAGGGTCACTTCAACTGCACGATAACTGGAATTTTGATTGTGCATGCTATGTCGACAATACTGACTTTTGTCATTTTGTCATTGTCAACTCAAGAAACTGATGGACATCGACTGCTTCTGCAATCAAAGTTAAGAAAAAGTCTTTCAAGCTCTTTGAAAAGTTCTTATGGTGATAACTATGTGGCTTATTATTATCTACAGGGTCCCCACAGGGTAATAGTTTGTTTAAAAGCTTCATCTTTACAGAGTTCTGGAGCACATTCTCATTCTATTTTTACAAGCCATTTCTGTTCCCATCCTTTATTATCTCACCACTCTGTCTTCACATCCCTACATGGACGTAATCGCTGAATGGAGACTAAAAGAGTTGCTTTGCAATTTGATAAAAATGTTTAGAAGCATCCGTTAAATTTGGCACAGTTATGTGGAGAAACACAAGACGAGAACAAGCGGAGTGGTGCAGTGGCGAACTGAGCGCGATATCCTTTCGACAGAACAATATAAACATGGACAGACTTGCCGGGGAGTCAGTGAGGAAATGTTTGAGCTATCACTTAACATGGTGTAAGCTTATCTGCCTGGCTTTACTTAAGTCAGCTTCAGGCAGAGTGATTTGGTGGCTGCAGCAGGGGAAGACTGATTGCACAACAGCGCTGTGAGATGTGTTGATGTGTATCTCTTTATATAAGACTCTGCGATTATCTGTCTGCCAATCTCTGCTCAGGTTCTCTGTTTGCTTCTTTCACAAACTGAATTTGTTTTGTATTAACTGTACAGACAGTCTTTATAAAAAAAAAAAACTACTGGCATCATCATATCATCCCCGACCTTTGTGCAGGACAGCGTTGGCTGGCTTGTTGCCTGCCAGTGACTCCTTGCTGAGGTGCTGGTGCGACTCCGCGAGACACTCCACCTCTGCGAAGCGTGCGTTAAGCGCCATGGCCGGGTGGCTCGGGTCCTGGGTCATGTTCAGGTAGGCGGCCCGTCGCAACTGCTCCTCTATCACCAGCGCCTGCTCCAACAGCTGGTGACAGACAAACAGAGAACGTATGTAAGTTCAATGTCACTGAAATGAATTGCATCAAGTGCAAACCCAGTTGGTCACTTGTTTTTGTTAGTTGTATTGTGATTTAGCCGCAAAGCTTTGGTCAGATTTTGTTTCTTGTATGTATTTTCATGTAAGAATTTTAAATATTTGGACCAAGAATAATATTTTCACTGTTAATGTTTTGATCCTTTGGGTAAAAATTTTTATTCACAAATGACAAATTACTAAAAGAATGCCCTTTCGCTAAACCGTGTAAAAAGTACACACAAAAAAACAAAATCAAAGAAAGTCCAAAACAGTTGATGATTGCATCTTCCATTCTTCTATTAAAATAAAGTGTCTTGATCAATTTGATTTGAAAAGATGGGTTTTAAAAAGTCAAAGAAGAGACAGAAAGCAAAATGTTTTACCGACGATTTTAAACTTGTTTTTTGTCCTGAGATCGTCCTCAGCTGTCTCACCACTATCAACAATTTGTCTTAATGCTTTACAGCTGGGAGACTTTCCGTTGTGCATTGCACTGTGGGACTCTAGTTTCCATCAACAGCACGGTCCAAAATCAAAGGTTTTTTAGTGTGCATGCAGAACCTTTTCGAGTAGACTTTCATTTTTCCAGTGTGAACACACAAATAGTAGCATGTAAAGAACTGGGCCACAGGTTCAAACCAAACACTGGTGTTTTATTTTGCTAAACAGGGTGAATATGTGAGGAATTATTTATTGTTGGCCTAGTTTGTGATTTCTACTAATATGCACAATATCTGTCTTGCCAAGAAAAAAGAAAAACGGCAAGAGACAAGACAAAAGAAAGATGCGTGCACAGCAGATCAGGACAAAGATGAATCATTTGTTATGCAGGAACATCACAGAAGCATCTTGTACTAAAGCAGATTCCTGCGCACTGCTCTTGCATTCAAGACATTTAGCGAAGCAGCACATCAAACTAACATGTGAGTCCTCTTCAGAGAATGAGTTCCTCAGACTATATATAACTTAAGCTCCTCCCCTGCACAGCTGAAGTCACTGATTGCATTGAGAAATGTTTGATACCAATTATGTTCTGAATGAAAACAAAGAACAAGGTGAAAAGCCATATGTCGAACAAAGAAACTTCACTCATAATGAAAAACACGAGTTACTTGGTGTAAAAGCAGCTCAAGACATCAATTGATATTAAAGATTTATCATAAAGGAACCAATTTTAGATGGAGCTCAACCTCATTTCTAATCAAAGGAAAACATTTAAACACAGATTAAGAGACAAAAATATTAAAACAGGACTCTTGTAAGTCTGATTCTTCAGTCTGTTTGCTCCCAACTCATTTATAAATCTGCTTATACTACAGCACCAATATATATGAAAAGTGCTCCAATCATCTGTCATCGTCTCTTTCTGATACTTTTCAGCAATATATCACCGTTTTGGTTGCTATAGCAACAGTAACGTAAGCGTTTCAAGGGAAATTAAACTTCATACAGTAATTCAGATGTGGGCGTGCGTTCGCTGGAAAAATGGGGTTAAGTGTGTCATGTCATGTGTTGCACAAGAGGCTGCTTTACATGTCCAACTACAATTAAAACATACAAAGTGGAAACTGGTGTGAAACAAGAATTAGTTGCCACCAATGGTCAGATTTACAAGTAAACCTCCAATAATTACAAAGAGAAATAAAGAGAGTAAAAGAGGCAGATACAGTAAATGAGGATGTTGAGGGCAGGATCTGAAACATGTGAGCCGGTCAAAAACAGGATGAGAGCTGTTCCAGAAATGCAGCGGTCAGCAATACCATCCAGCCAATATGTGGGTCTAGGGGCATCTGTCATCCGACCATCAAACGAGTCAGGTGATCGAAGACACTGCGAAATGTTACTAAAATAGTTCGTTTCCAGAAAAGTAGAGCTGGGGTTTTTTTTTTTTTTCAATAGAAACCGAAACCGGAGTTTATGCCAATTTTATTTAGGGAAAGTTTTTGGATTTAATGATTGAGAGCTTTGGCTTCTTTTGTTGAATGACAAGGTTTGCAGAGAAACATGTTGTATATTCAACATATTTCTAAGGTATTGGTAAAATATGTTATTGCTACAAAGAACTAAATAAAACTGACAAATGAATCAAATGCATCTTGACTTCTGAACGTCGAGGTTAAGCTTTAGCTACGTTTCGTCTTACCTTGAAGCGTCGAGCCAGGAACTTGTTCTTCATCTCCAGGAAGTTGCCTTTATTCGCCTGCGATTTGAAAGGCTCGTTGACGATGGCGAACTGGGGATCGTTCTGGATGTCCTGCCACCGGGCGTAGCCGTGACTGGTGCAGGGGTCAAGGGTCATGCAACGCTTTGGGTAAGAGCCGTCACTCTCCCTACTCAACATCTTCAAGGTAACACAGTGACATTAAACATCATCAAGCGAGTACATTTTGAAAAATATGTTAATTTGCTTTCTAACCAAGAGTTCGATGAACAGATGGACACTGCTCTCAAGTCTGTGCAGTTCCTAAGAGCTGGAGGAAAGAATTAACCTACCAGCACATCTAAAGCTCACTAGTTAACATACTGCATCTTGTTTGTTTAATTCATTAACAACTAGAAATGTAAAGATGACAATTTGTGGTTTTACAGGGAGCTCAGTGACTATGTTGTGAAATCTGTAAAGACACCAAACCTGGCAACTCCTGGGAAGAAAAAGCTGCACGTAGCTTCCCCTTAAACCGCAAACTGTTGTTTTTACATTTCTATTTTTGTATGGATTCAACAAATGAGATATGAAATGTTAATTAGCGACCCTTGGAAACGTTCACAACCCTATTTTTCAACTTCAGACGGAGCCAAGCCAGCTGCTTCCTGTTCCTTCCAGTCTTCGCATCTCCCATACTTAAACAATGGTTCTAGGCTTCTTCACTTTCTTAGTAAGAGTTTCTCTTTCTGAGGGTAACAAAATCCACCTGCCAGCACCTCTAAAGATCACTTATGAACACGGTGTGACTCACAAACAGAGATGTTAAAATGACAAAATGTCTCCTTGGTTGGCAATTTGGACAGAGACAGTGAAGCTGTTTCCTTTTGCCTCCAGGTAGAAAGCAAATATTTCCCCAAATGTTCCTATTCCTTTAAGCCGAACATGTTTTTGGGAATGACTCATTTCATTTCTCATATTGCTACAGTTATTTTATCACAAAATAGTTTTCAGGCAGCTTCTGAAATAAAGTATTTCTCCCCTTTCATTCGAACTCGGCCTCAGCATCAGCTTGCGGAATAATGAAATCAGAGTTTTATGTGAATGCTGCACGGCCTTAATTACCATAATAGAGGCAACAACATGAGCTAAATGAGCCACTGCATCAGCTTCCAGCAGACACAGTTTGCTGTTTACCGAGCTCTGGCTGGCTTGTTGACTTATGACGCCGGGCTTCTGCCGGCCCATAGAAAAATAAACACGGCGGGGTCGTCGCTCGGGCAGCTGCTGTCAAGGATACATCACGATTCCCGCCAGCAGCCAGAAGTCGTGTCGGCGGTGCCAGATCTCGTTCATCTTCCCCGAGGAGATGGCAGCCCGCTCCTCGTTCTGCCAAAGAGTGTGCAGCTCTGCGGGGTGAGGCCGACACAAAGTAGAAATGAGGTTGGTCTCAAAGTGCTTAGCTAGCTGAAACCTGCAGGCTGCAGGTGTTTCCACAGAACAAAGAGCTTTTCTGGGTTTGCGATCAAGGTGAAGATCATTTTTGGCTCACTGCTGCTTTTGTGCAGAAGCTGTTGGAAGCAAGGGGGATGGTTTTTTGTTTTAGTTGTGAATTCTGCATTTTATAGGCGGCTTAGCGACGTGTTTGAACAACTTAATGAGCTATTTTCACCTTTTCAACTTTTGCTACTGATCTTTAAGGGATTCTCTAGTATTTTTAATTAAGAAAAAAGCTGATCTTCCCAATCCTAAAAAATCTGTATAAGCTGCATAATGCACACACTTCTTTGTATATCAAATGAACAGGGATATAGTTCTTGCTTAAAATACTGAAGTGCAAAATATAATTGCACTGATAACATCTGTCTAGCTCTTGCAACTATAATCTTTATGAGCCGACATTGTTCTGATCTGTCAGCGATGTTCTTCAGGTGTCCTGTTAAAGAAGGTCTGACACTGACAGAGTCACATGACCACACCTGAGGCCGGGAGGAGACGACAAGCATCATTTCCACCAGAGCAAGAGTTCACAGAAACATTCATGTCATATGTCCAATCATATGTCATATTTTGTTCGAACAACAGTCCAAAACCCCAATGTTCAATTTACTGCAATGTAAGACATAAAATCTCACACTTGAAAATCTGGAACCATCAAATATTTGTCATTTTGGCAAGAAAAATGACTTAAACAACTAAAAGATTATCAAAATAGTTGCTGGTTAACTTTCTTTTGATCAATTAATTGACTGTATATTTTTAACTCTCATCACACCAAATCAAGACCAAAACATTTCCAAATCTATTTTTGAAATACACAACTAACAAGTATATACTCTACCACATAAAATCGAATACTGACCAGTGAAGCCACCATCCGCGATGTTGAACATAAAGCGAGGTCGCTCAATGGGAGGCTTCCCGTTACCCTTGGGCGCCTCCTCCTTCGCTGCTTTGACTTCTTTCCCAGCATCCTTTTCACCCTTGACTTCTTCTGTTACAGAGAAAGACAGCAAAGGTATCGATTAGCACAAATATTGTGCTCGTGTATTTAAGGCAGCAGCAGACGGTGAGACGCACCTTTCTTCACGTCAGCCACCTCGGCCTTGTCCTTGGCGTCTGTCGCTTCTATTGCTGTGGGTGACTCTTTGTCTTTTTCCTTCTCCTCCGCCGCCTTTTCTCCTTCTGCAGGGAAAAACATTACTATTTAGTTTAACAAGGAGCATGTGATGTCAAATTCCATCCAATTGACTTATCAGCTTCCCAAGTTTGTGGTCCGTGTTTTTGTTTTTACCTGACTTCTCCTCTTTGACTTCTGTGTCTTGCTTTGTTTCATCTTTGCTCTCGTCTTTTTTCTCCTCTGTTGGATTGTCGGTTGTTTCTTTCTTCTCCTCCTGTTTCAGGTCGCCCTCTTCTTTGCCTTCGGTTTTCTGACCGGGCGACGCACTTCGTGATGTCTCTTTCGTGGAAGAGGAAAGCTATGAAAAGTAGCACAATATGCTATCACTCACAGAGTTAGTCTGTTTTGTTGCATGTAATAATGTAATTTTTCTTTTGTTCCCAATAATATTTTATTGGAAGGAACATTCGATGTACAAAAACATGCAAATACAACGCAGATGGAAATGATGGTTCCTCCATATTTTTAGTTTTTTCCTACCCAACCCTCACCCGCTGCCGATGAAAAAAATATTTTTTCTTTTTTGCCATGTATGAAAGTGACTAGAAAACGTGACTGGAAGAAAGAAAAACACACAAAAACAACGGCATGTTTGGAAATTTGTCAAAACTGATGTAAAGTTTATGAGATTTGTGATGAAACAAAAAAAGTGTGTATGAGGCTGTTAAACTTTTCATAAAAGGGACGAAAGTTTTGTAGAGATGCAAATACAGACATAACCTGACAAAGTGCATTTATTGGCAGTTTAAGAACACACTGTCATTGTGTCTGATGTTTTGAGGACACTGTCCCACCTCCTCAGGGTCTGCAGTCCGGTTGCTGTCCACCTCTTTGCCCTCATCCTTCTCTTTCTCCTTCATTTTCTCTTTGTCAGACGGGGCCTCTCCTTCCTCTTTGTCCTCGTCCTTCTCGGCCTCTTTCCCGTTCTTTTCTAGCTTGTCTACTGGAGCGGGGGTCGCTGCACATGTTCACAGGAATAAACACACATGCATTTTACTATAGGGTAGACTCCAACTTTATGTGGTGCTCCTTACATGGAGTGCCCCCTGCTGGATCTGGTGGGTGCATGTTTGGTTACCTGGCTTGGAGGTGCAAGGTGTGTTGTTATAGCTGGCATCGGGGGTGGGTGTGGCGGTCTTCACGGCGGGAGAGGAGGCCCTGGAGGAGCTTTTGTCTATGTTGACCTCAGGCTTGAGCTCTGGAAGACTCCACCGCCCGTTGATGTGCTCAAACTCCTGGATCTGGACACAAAACACTCAGCAAAGTAAAAAGCTTGGCACGCGCTCACTTTACCTAATACCACCTTATTTAAACTCACCACCCACATGCTCTGCTCGCCTGGCAGAATATCATACATTCCCCCTGGCACACACAGCAGATCAGGATGTCGGCAGGTTTCGACAAGTTGGACTGAGAACTGGATTGAAGTCGTTTGGATAAGTTCAAGTAAACTGGCAAACAGAGAGCGGTGGGGTAATCAGAACATCTTTCAAGATGTCACGGCCGATTTCTTCACAAGAAAAAGACCCCTGACATCTTATTTAAGACCTTAAAGACCATGTTGTCTTTGTAATTTGTTGCATAAAAAACATCTCACAGCTTCAATGCTCGTCTTGTAGACACAGTGTTGATAATGAAGGCACCCTATTAAAGCTAGATTTTCACGAAAACAAACTTTGTTTTTGATACCATTCAGCCTTTTTTTTTAGCATTAGCCTTTCATTGTCTTCACAAGCAGTAATTATCTCTCTACATAGCAGTTCTCATTGCTCGTGGTGAAGTCCGCCATTCCTGCATTGGATTCCAACTGCTAAACAACACACGAGGGACTCACTGGAAACAATACGTGTCTGTAATCCAGTGTTTTTAATTTCTTCACGTTAACATCAGCCTCGCTCTCCTAAGGTCGTGTGAGGGCTTACTGCTAATGCAAACAAAACATTTCGTACAGCTACTGCTTCACATTAAATACATCTAACTGGGAATACATGTGTGGTTCATCAAAAATGAGCCTACAAAACAAGACAGCTGCCTTTTTTCAGCATTTTTCATCAGAGGACCAGCTTTAAATACGCTTCTTTATTAAAACAACAAGTTCGTCTGGCTGCACTGTAAACCGATACGCCCGTTCCTCTTCTGTTCTACATCTAAAGAAGCAGCTCAAGCATCACTGGCTGTGGTGCTAAACCACATGTGTCGCAAAATGACAACAGGGATCACAACTTTGTTCTGACCTTCTTCTTGACGAGAGACATGACGCCGATGCGGGTGAGGACCGGCTGCCGACACAATCCCTCCCTCGGCACGCCGTCGGCGAACGTCTCCGCCCCGTCGGCCACCGGCTCGCACAGGTGACGCATGAAGAGAGACACATAAGCTCTGGCAAAGAAGAAGGGGAAATAAATGGTAAATGGAGAAAGGTTATGTTTGAATAACTTTCAATCAGTACAGTTTTTCCTTACTTGAATTCTTTCTCGGTCTTGCCCCTGAGGTCTCTGACCAGCCACTGAGAGGCGAAAGCGTCCTGAGATGGCATCCCCCAGCGCATCACTGCGTTCAGGAAAGCCTTTCGCTGACGTGTGTTAAATCCCAGCACCTATTGATGGAAAATACAGTTTACATCATTATTTCCTGAGTGAAGCTGACACCGTCTGGACACTGGAAATAGTGCCGGCGTGTTCAAATGTGTCTGTGTATCATTATTATTCTGGAAGACCAGGATGAGAAACGTTTTTCATTCCTGTATTTCTCAATCGTCCCAAGGCCTTTCTCGAATAGGTCTGACTGCCTAACATTGCTAAAATAAACTCTGACTCCTTACAAGCACAGTCCAGGCCATTATAATCACGTCCACGATTATCAGGATGATAAATGAGCTTGGAAGGTTCAGAGTTGTTGGAGATCGAACAGCTTCGCTGCCAATCTCCAATTTAAGATTGCAAGAAAAATATCTAAGAGTGCGAGTTGAACTTAAAACAAATCTGACAGATTCCAGTAATATCAAAATAAAAAAACCCACACAAAATTGAAAACTGGTTCCAAAGAGTCGTACAGACCTCAAGGTTGCCTCCTACTCTGGCCAGAAGAGGAGGCAGAGGCTTATCCTTCTCATTCCTCAACTGGCGACGCGACTGCCTTCGACCTGCAGGTAACAGCAGGCAACAGATAGTCAACATAATGTCTGTTTTAGCTTTCTTCAATTTTGCAGACTTGCATAGTTTTCTTGAAATTGACAGTTAGTAGATCATTAGAACATCCAACCATGAATCAAAAACTTCTGAAGTGCTTCAAGCGTTTTCCTCTGACTGTCTTAAGTACAGGGGGAGGAGGTGGATGGAGGTTTGCATTTTTGGCAATCTGACTTGTTCGACTCTGCCAGGCGACTGTAACAACTAAATCAATTTCAACCTGTAATTCAACACAGACCTGACGAGTGTGTGTGTCTCTCTTTGTTCCTGAGCAGCCCTGCTCGGTTTGATGTCTCTCTTTTTTTTTTTTTAATCATCTCTCCTTACCTTCTGGCCGATCGTCAAAGTCCTCGTCCTCCTCCTCGGAGCCCACTGAATACTCGGACTGGTTATCTGAAATGTCAGCATGCCACTCTGAAACAGCACATGGTGGTCTGTCAATAGGCCAGGCCCATTCACTTCCAGTGTACAAGCAATAACTCAAACAGAAAACGTATCACCTTAAAACTATTTCTACCAAGATCATAAGATTAGAAGAATAAATCTTAACGGCGAATAAAAATCTGACTTTCGTGCTAGAAATCATTCTCAGGATGTGACAGAGGATTCATTTATAAATCCAGGGCTTCCCTAAAGAATCTTGTACTGCTAACATGATCCTAACACTGAGGTGTGATTGATTTAAAACAACTCACACAAGTTTATTCAGCTTACTCGAGCTTTTTAAGACAACCGGGTCCACAAACCCAGTCCCTACCTTGGTCCTCCTGTGCAGCATCGTTGTAGTTGACAGGCTTGCGGTTCCTCTTGCCTTTACCCAGTTTGCTCGCCAGGTCCTCTTGTTGCTGCTCGTAGTGATGTCGCAACAGTTTCTCCCAATAATCCGGATCCACGTTCTCCTCCTGCTTGATGATCTCCCGCTCGATCTCCTCGATCTGGTGCATCAGAGAAGTAGACGCCAGTTAAAACTTTAGTTAAAACTCTGGCGCCGCTTCAATTTGTCAATCACTTTAGTTATTGAATAATCTGCTGATTGTTGTCTTTATTAAACTGATTCATCATTTGGTCCATAAAATTTCAGATAATAGTACAAAGAATTCCCATCATAATTTCCTAAAGCCCAAGTTGGCATCTTCAACACTGCTTGTTTTGTCCAACTAAAAGTCCAAAAGCCCTAAATGTTCACTTGAGTATCACATTTCTATTGACTGAGTAATAGAATAATCCATTAATCATTTCAGCCCGATTCAGCAAGACGTGGAATCTGTGTGAGGACAATGCTCGAGTGTTGCTGAAACGTCTGAGTGTATTTCTTAATTTAGTGAGTTAACAGAATAAAACACAGTTCAAATAAACTTTTCTCTCTCTTTCTGTCATTTTTTTTTTTTTAACTTGCATTTAAATTGCGTTTTTCTCTAAAACAGACTATTTGGAGCCCAAGGACACTCCGACATGTGGATCACAGCCACCCCTATAAAAAGAGAGCGATCGCGCCTGAAACAAAATTTACAAGACTTGTGAACATGCATTGAACCAGCAAACAATCTGGGAGTCTGCTTGTCTACTTTATCTTCCAGCGTGTGGAGAACAATACGCTCTCACCTTATCCTCCTCTCGGACCATGTACTGGGCCACTTTAAACGAGCTGAGGTACTCGTTCATGTTCTGGACGTCCGAGTCGTCCGTGGCGTCCTGGCTTCGGTCCAGCAGCCTCTCGATGGCGGTGCTGTCATAGTGGATCACGCTGCCCTCATCCTCGGCTTTATCCTTTGAACTGTTCTTCATACCTGAGTTAAAAAGTGGAGCTGATTTGTCCTGTTTTTCCAGACAAATTCCGCTAATATAATTGTTTCTTGTCAACTAATTGTAACATCAATAAAAGCAGACGAAGCCAAGTGTGTCTGCCGGCCAAATGTGTCAGGATGAAAGGGTGGTAAAGTGAGTGCGTCTGACAAAATAATTTCATGCCGGCGGATCAGCCTGCCAACTCTTCTCTATTAGAATCAATCGTGCACCAACTTTGACCCAAACAAAAAAGCTCCGACATTATTACAATCTTCTGAAAACCCTCATTTCCCTTGACAAAACATTCCTTTAAATTAACCTCACCTTCTCCTTCATCCTTGAAGAGCTCCTCCGTTCCAAACTTGAGGATGTCGTCCAGTTCCTGTTTGGTCATAGACCCAGCTTTGGATCCCAGGCCCGGCCGGACCACCAGGTGGGTCAGCATCATCTTCCTCTTGGCCACCTGGGTGATGCGCTCCTCCACGCTGGCTCGCGTCACAAAGCGGTAGATCATCACCTTGTTGGCCTGCCCGATTCGGTGGGCTCGACTGAACGCCTGGGAAGACAGGGACAAAGCTTAAAGATGAAGTTCATGTCACACCGAATCATTTCCTTCATCGGCAGCTGCCAGTCTGTCGTACCTGTATGTCATTGTGAGGGTTCCAGTCGGAGTCAAAGATGACGACTGTGTCTGCTGTGGCCAAGTTGATGCCTAAACCTCCAGCTCTGGTGGAGAGCAAGAAACAAAAATGACAAGCACCAGGAGCTGCAGGAAGAGAGACAGAAACACACAGACAGAAATATTAATTATTTCTCTTCAGTGACAGGATCCAATTGATAACATTAACGTATGTATCTTTATAGTGACTTTCACTGTTTGTTGTTTACCCGATTCAGGATGTTTTCTGATTTGTATAAAACGGTATCCAATGTCGCGTAATGATTTTTTGGATTATTTCACAACTTTCAGTCTTTTTGTTGCTTCTGTCCCAACTTGTTTGAAACATGTTGCTGCCATCAAATTCTAACTAATATATATATTTACAAAATCAATGAAGCTGATGAGGTCAAACATTAAATATTTTGTCTTTGTCTTTGTTTTCAGTTGAGTATATGTCAAGAAGGATTAGCAAATGATCACAATCTGTTTTTAGTTATGTTTTACACAGCATCCTAACTTTTTTGGAACCTGAGATTGTACAAAACTCAAAATATTTATATATGTAATGAAATATTTTGTTTGTATTTTTATGATTTCTATAACCTCTGTGCAACTGTTTTAATGTTTGAAAATATATTTAGAAGTTCATATTCTCAGTATTGTTGTCTCTTTCATTCGACATACTGAAACTTTTTTCAGTCCAGCAAAGTTTTAAGAGCTTTAATCCGCTGAGCCAATAGTCTCCATTTTCCCTTCAGCTCTCATCCTCAGGCTACTATTCATACTGTGTAATTTAATGCCATTTGCTGCCAACAATTGCGTTAGTGATATAGCCAAGTTCCACATTAAAAACAAACTCAGCATGTGACCCAGTGCTTATCGTCCTTTGTGACTCGCAGACATCAATAATTGTAGTGTCTGCTGTTACAGCTAAATAAATCCCAGGAATATGTCAGTTTGGCTTCGGTTCTAGCAACTGATCCTCGCGTCTCATCCTGTGGCCTGACTCCCCATCTCCTCCTAGCCTCTAGTTGAACTTCCATCTGCTCAGCAATAGAGAAGAGCAAACTGTGAAGTCTAAAAATGACCATATGTACCGTATTTGCATCATGACACCTCTTCATTAGATGCTTCTTTTGGATTGGACATTTTTATATAAATGTCTTCTTATAGTACATTTGATTTATTTTGTTTTATTTCTGTCAGTTTTAGGGAAACACAGAAAGGAACAGTTTGTGCCATAATAATGGTGTAAATCCATCTGGTCGCCTACTGGTCGATGCAGGAGAACTTTTAATGACTGCACATCATCCAGTATCTCACCGTTGAAGCGGTCGATGGCCTCCTGTCTCAGCGCTCCTGTGATGCCTCCGTCAATCCTTTCGTACTTATAACCTTCGTGGTCCAAGAAATCTTCTAGCAAGTCCAACATTTTAGTCATCTATTAAAAAGAGGAGAAGAAAGAGAGCAGGTCACGTGAGTGCGCTTTCATCTATACATGATTACCCACGCACAGCTGGAGTCAGTCTGCTGCTGAGCCTGCTGGAGGTGTCATGGGACTAATGCAACATCTGTGAAGAGAGGTGCCCATCTGGTGTGTGTGTGTGTGTGTGTGTGTGTGCTTGCCTGTGCTGATGCATGCTGTATATGTGTGTACCTGTGAGAAGACCAGCACTCGGTGTCCCTGCTCTTTCAGTTTCCTCAGCATCTTCTGCAACAGCATCAGTTTCCCAGAGGCCTTAGTGAGGGCCGACCCCTCGTAAGCACCGTTGGGTGTTTTTTGGGCTTCCTGTAAACACACACAAAACAAACCATGAGGTAAATAACACAGAACATGAGAGTCTCTATTATATTATTGCATTTTTTCACTTGCTGCACTGACAATAAATTAACAAAAAATTATGTGATGTCTCATAAACATAAATAACAAGGACTGACTGCTCTAAACTGTAATTTTAAGTTTATACTATATCTTAAAATACAGATATGATATTAAAAACACTACTGATCATCGCCACAAGGTGTCACTGTTCTGCAATTCAGGAGTACCTCAAGGCAAATGGTTTGAAAAGAAGTGAAATAGGAGCAAATAATGGAGTTAAACTTTCTGTGTCATGAAACAGAAGGTAAATTGCTTGAATTTGACACAAGAAATTATATAGCATTGATTTTTTTTTTAATGGATTTTGATTTAATGACAAGTGTGTGTGTGTGTGTGTGCGCGTGTGTTCTCACCATGGAGGCGACAGGGAAGAGGTAGGGGTGGTTGCAGCACTTCTTTAGGTCCATCATGATGTTGAGCAGGGAGACCTGGTTTCCTCCGCCTTTCGAGTTCAGGGCCTCAAAGTTCTTGGTCAGAATCAGCTTGTAGTATTTCCTGTATTTAAAAAACATAGACACATGATGAGATGACAACAGCAGTGCAGTGCATATAATATGTAAACAATGTATAAGGACTAAGATAACCCTCCCGTGGGTCGTACTTCTGCATAGGGCTCAGCTCCACTCTGACAATCAGCTCGGTCTTGGCGGGCATGTTCTTGAAGACGTCGGCCTTCAGCCTCCGCAGCATGTGGGGCCCCAGCAGGTCGTGGAGCTTCTTGATCTGGTCCTCCTTAGAGATGTCGGCAAACTCCTCCAGGAAGCCTTCAAGGTTACTGTACAGAGAGAAGGACTTGGTGAACAACTGGTAATAATGAATTACAAATTAGACGTTATCTGACTCCATCAATGATTTATCACTGAGAAAGGAAAGAATAATATACAGTATTATATAGATAACACTGGTGTGTGTATATATACAGTGTGTGCGTGTGTGTGTGAAGTCCTACTTGAAGCGGTTGGGTGTGAGGAAGTTGAGTAGGTGAAACAGCTCCTCCAGGTTGTTCTGTAGTGGAGTTCCTGTCAGCAGCAGCTTGTGGTCGATCTTATAGTCGTTCAGACGCCTGAAAAACTGCAAAGACGATAAAAGTTAAACATGCATCTGTGATTATTTTGTATACATGTTTAACAAAATTATTCTTTTCCTCATTGGATGTAAAGACAAAGTTATATGTACTATGATGTAGTCATTCCTTTATTTATTGTCATTGTGACCGTCATTATCAATCAATCATGATTCTATGATAAATTATAATATATCCATCCATCCATCCATCCATATATATATAATCACATTTGTCACAACTGGTACAATTATAATAGAGGCCAAATGCGATACATGGTTTAATTGACATATAGGTTTATCTATTATTATTAAAAAAATAAAGTAAGCTGAACTGCAGTAGGAAGACATTTGTAAAAAATATGTTAAAGTTACTGTTAATTTAGGAATTACACAGTTTGTCCACCAGAGGGCACTGACAAGGCTCTTTATAAAAAAAAATGTTAAATATTAAATTGTAGACTGCTATTTTTAACTCAAATATGGATATTGGTGTCTGTCTCACACAGACAGTAGCTACAGTACCTTGGACTGGTTGTTCTTAAGGCGATGGGCCTCGTCCACCACCAGACAGGCCCAGTCGATGGACTTGAGCGCCGTCTGGTCGATGGTCACCAACTCGTAGGATGTCAGCAGTACGTGGAATTTGATGGGAGCCTCTCTCTGCAGGAAGATACAAGGAAAACAATAACACAAAATAAACAATAGTATTGAATTACTGCCCAGCCCTGGACAACACACATTATTTTCTGTGTCATCCGCAACCGGATCTGTTCTCTTTCCCCTCCTCACCCTCAGCTTGAAGGCCTTCTTCCCTCCCTTGACGGCCGTGTCGTCAAAGGTGAACTCGTTCTCTCTGATGATGGCTCGGCTGTCCTTGTCTCCCGTGTACGTCACCACGTAGAAGTCGGGCGCCCACATCTCAAACTCCCTCTCCCAGTTGATGATGGTGGAGAGAGGAGCGCTGACCAGGAACGGACCTTTAGTGTGACCCTGAGGGACGGAAGAGGAAGAATTCAGACAACCTTTCAGTGTCGGCCCTCACAAGGAGGTGAAAGAAGACAACAAGGGGACCACCAGTACCTCTTTGAAGAGAGAGTAGAGGAAGACGATGGTCTGGATGGTCTTGCCAAGGCCCATCTCATCTGCCAGGATGGTGTCTGTGCCCTGAGCCCAGGAGAACCGGAGCCAGTTCAGACCCTCCAGCTGGTACAGGTGCAGCGTCCCACCTGTCGACGTGACAAAGTCGGGCTGCTCCTCGTATTTTATTGTTGGCTGGGAGGACAAAGCAGAGAACAAAGAGGAGAAATTTGAAAAACCTCACTGGGACACAGTTATTTTAATTGTATTTTTAGTTGTAGTTATACCAATATGAGAATTATTACACACATTTCTCACATTTTACAGACAAATTAATTAATCGTGAAAATATTCGGCAAATTAAAATTTGTAATCAGATGACTTTTGTTCTATGAGACAAAAACAATCCACTAACTAACTTTTGATGGAATCTGGTTTCACTTTACAGGCTACAGGTTTGAATAAGAGTATGAAGACTGGGACATAAGTAATGGATAAGTGTAAGTACATTTAAAACACAAAAGACAAAACCAATATAGTTCTCTTTTCAAACCTGACTGTGCCACTGTGCAAAGCTCCAGAGAATCAGCATCAAAAAACTCTCTTCTAGCACTGAGATTTGGTGAAATACAGACAGGAAGCAGCTATAAATCAGATTTCATGTTACAGAAACTAAAGCTTCAGTGAACTCACATCAGTGACCGGTGAGGCAGGAGACTCCTCTTCACCCTCCTGGTTCTTGCTCCTCATCCTCCTGGGTTTGTCTGGGTCCTCCTTCATTATTGCATCTCTGCAATAGTCAGTACAATAATTAGTCAAGCAAGAACGTACACAAAGGAGATATGTAATAATAAATGTATACATGTTCATGACTGAGCTGTGCATTAACGTGAGAGCAGCTCTCGCTTGTTCCAGTCAAAAGTGTTTTTCCCAATATTAAGTGAGTTTGGGTGAAAGATGTTTCCTACCGGTGTCTCCAGTAGTTGGTCTTGTAAATTGTAAAGTCGGGGATGTCCAGGTCGTCTCTCTCCCAGGTACACTGGTCATAGGTCAGGTCTCTCCATTTGACCAGGTAGTGATACATCCCCTTCTTATCCACACTGGCAGACAGACACACAGTGATGTTATGTGTATAAATGTAGCATGTGCTTATTTTTCCAACTCTTGAAATCCAACATTTTGCTTGATATGTCTTGAAGTGCTTTTTAAAGAACTTTGCAACTTCAGTAAGTAAGGAAATAACATTTGACACACACATAACACCAGATACTGCATGTGCAAACACAAACACACTCCCTCACCTGTGGTTGATGATGCGGTGGATCATCATCCACTCGGGCTTGATGCCATACTTGTAGTACTTGTCCTCCAGGATGGCATACTGTGGGTCCTTGGCCCTCCTCTTCTCGCTCTTTCCCACTCCGTTCTCGTCCTCTCCGCCCGAACCGTAATCCAGACTGGGAGGCTCGTCCATGTCCGTCTTCCTCTGGTAGTTTCTGTACATCACCGAGTGGAAGATCTCCAGCTGGAAGGAAGAAGAGGGAGAGGAAGAAGCATTTAGAGGATATTCCTGAAAAAGTTATCTTGTTATTCTGTGTAATCTCATCTTATTATTCTTGGATTTGACCATCATTGATCTGTCCTCACCTGCAGCTCAGTGATCCAGGTACAGTGCCAGTAGGACTGCCCAGTCAACTTGACAAAGAACTCCCTCTCGGCTCTGCCCTTCATGGGCGGCGGCAGGGGGGCGTCAGGCGGGGCATCGGGGGCTGGGGGGACCGGGATGGGAGGCGGAGGTTCACCCCATCGCCAGTGGAGGATCTTCTGGACACGTCCTTTGATTGGCGGACACTAAAGGGAAATACACTTAGTAATTACATCATAGAAGTGTGTATAGATCATGGTAGACTGACAAAAGGCAAATTTGCGCTTGAAACATGCTTTTTCTAATATCATCAAATTAATCAATGACGCCAACAGGAGCAGCTCACCGTGCATCGCGGACACAGCCACTCTCCGTTGGGGATCTCCGGCAGCGGCGGGTTTAGACAGTGGATGTGGTAGGAGGAGGTGCAGGTGTCGCAGCACAGCAGCTCGCCTCCGTCTTTACACACCCGACAGAACTCCATGTGGTCGTCATCCTCCTCCTCCGCCCCGGTGGGGACCCCCAGCCCGACCTCTGATATCACTCTGTCCTCGCTGTCCTCCTCAAAATCCTCAAAGTCTTCATCCTTTGCTTCCCACTGGATTCCCTCTTTTTCCTGGGAAAGGAAACATCTGATTGACATCTGAATTGAGCTCAATCTTTTTTTTTTGACAGAATTACCAGTCAAGATGGAACCAGGTGATATCTATGATTTCTTATTGGCTTATTGGTGTTGCTGGTGTCAAATTCAGAATAAGCGATCAATGAAGTTGATGAGGTCAAACATAAAACATACTGTCTTTGTACTGTTTTCAATTGAGTATATGTTGAATAGGATTAACAAATTATCACATTCTATTATATTTATATTTTACATAGCATCTCAACAACATATAGACAAATTAACACACAAATTTTCACTGGTGGACTTTATAAAAAATTGGAAGATGTAATCATAAAATGTTCTCCACAAAAGGCCATTCAGTGGTTTGGTGTTCTTTTCAAACTGTCTTTCTCTAATTTATATAACAGTTCACTGTGTCATGGTAACCACAAAAAGGAACACAGGGTTTTATTTGTGACAGTGCTGAATATATCTACACCCGCAGCACCACTTCAGGTATCTGTCTTTTGTCTGAGCAGGGCTGTGTACGTCTGAACACCGCCAGCTCTCCACTGAGATTTGTGATGCAGCTACAAAGCCTCTATTCATCTGGTTCTGCAAGCAAGACAACATAAACTACTTTTAACTGTCTTTTTTCTCTTAGGTTTGCCAACTAGAAGTGTTGCTCGGAGATAAATATGCGAATAAGGACGCCGGGCAGAATCATACGTAGAAAGCTGATGTGCTCTTGCGGAGCTGTACTCACGCAGTGCGGGCAGCTCCACTTGCCCTCGGGGGCCTTGTCCAGCTCGGGCTCGAGGCAGACGAGGTGGTAAGCTCGAGGACAAGTGTCGCACAGGATGATCTCCCCGCCCTGCTGACAGACCTCGCAGTAGTCCTGATGATCTGTCTCGTAGCCGTCCCCTTCCTCCTCGCCCGGGACTGGAGGGGGGGGGCAAGATGACAAACACAGAAAGACAGAAATGTTTGAAACATGTTTTTTTGTTTTTCATTTTAAAATATCAACTTGACACAGGAGTCTTAAGATAGATGTGAATATGCTTGACTGTATATGTTTTATAATAATATATTGGACATATACCCGGCAGGTCGTGCTTACTTTTCTTCTTCTTCTTGGCCGGCCGCCCTCGCTTGTTCTTCTTGACGCGGCCGGAGCTGTCGGAGCGAACGGATGAGCTGTGGACGCTGGAGTCCTCCTGCTCGGACTCATCCTCATCCATATCGTCGCTCTGACAGAAGAAGAGAGAAAGGAAAAGGTGTTAAACAGGTGACAGAAACAGGAAAAAGAAGTTGAGATTAAGATGGAGAGAAGGACAATGAAGCTTAGTACTGACTGAGCAACTCTTCTTCCTCTTGGCACCTATAGGCGACAGTTTGATACGAATGGGTGCCATCTTTTTAGCCTTTGCTGCAGCCTTTTTCTTGTCCGGGACTCGAGGACTTTTACTGCGTTTCTTATAACCAGGGCCTGGAGGGAGAAGATCGTGTGCAACATTTGACATAAAGGAATTACAAAATAGTGTGCGTTAAAAGATGATTATTGTTGTGTCCAAAGCTGACCACTGACCTTTGCCCTCTTTCGTCTTGGCCTTCCTGATCGGCGGCGGCTGCAGTGGCAGCTCGGGCGAGGCGGTCGCCGCAGAGACCTGCTCGGCGACAGCGATCGCGGCAGCTGCAGCAGCCGCCGCGACGGCAGCAGCGTTGCCCTTGAAGGGGTTGTTGGAGCTGAACTCCCTCCACTTGGCCCCCAGGATGGTCATCATCTTCGACATGGGGATCTTAGGATTCTTCTTGGCGATCATCGGCCTGAGCGGAGAGATGGTAAGGATCATTAAAATGCTTTGACAGACCAGAAATCTAATTCTGAGAGTTGTGGCATTTTCAGTATAGTTTTGCTGACTCTCATATTAATATTGCTTGTATATAAAATCTGCACTATTTGCAAAAGTTATTAATATAGCTGTAGAAATTTGGTGAAAAAACTACAGTGATAACGTGGCTGAGAAGAGCTTTTCCACTAAAGCTCAGTCTCCAAATAACTCCCCAACATCTACATGCAGCGGACATAATGGATGAGTTCACGTTATCGCAGTCAGAGCAGGTATGAGTCAGCCACAGGGGCCGAGGCTCCGGCTGCCACCGACACACTGACAGCACGGCCGCCTGAGAAGCACAACTAGCTGGGATGATAAGTCACAACTGCCAGAGGACGACAGAGGAAGGTAATTGTACTTGTGCTCTTGTTTTCGACCCGTGCCACCTGAGTCTGAACACGCTGCTGGTAGTTTCACTGTAGACAGTTTTTGTTGAATGGTGCCGACAGCGGAGAGGAAGTTTGGTCTGTGTGACAACGAGAGGCTTGAGACTTTATACAGAAAGTTACTCCATTTGTGCATATGTAGTATCCACTGTACCTACAAATTATAAGTTATATGTTTTATAGTAGGGCTGCAAATAATTACTATTTATATTTTTGAATTCTGACGATTATCTTCACGATTAATCAATTAGTTTTAAAATGTCAAAAAACTGTAAAAGATGCTCATCACAATTTCCCAGAGCCCAAAGTGCAACCAACAGCTAAAAACCTTCATTTACCATCATAAATGACAAAGAAAACGTTTGACATTTTTGCTTAAAAATTTACTGAAACGATTCATCAATTTTCAAATCAGTTGTCGATTAATTTTCTTTCAATTAACTAATCGATTAATCAACAATTTTTTGCAGCTCTGTTTTACAGTTTAAATACACGCTGTTTTTTAACATGTACAATTTTAAACCTAAGTACAATATCTACATTGTATATGACAAGGAATACAATCACGTTCTATGTTCTTGCTCATGGTTGCTTTTAAAATATTTATATACTCATCTGTTTGTTTACCTGCTTATATCGACATCATTTCTAGCTGTATGTCTATTTCTGAGACAGCATGAAGTCAAATTCCTCATATGTGTGCACATATCTGGCCAATAAAGCATTTAGGAACGCCTGAAACATGGAGCTGAAAACACACTTCAAAACCTGAGCTTGTCTTGTGACCAAATGCAAAGAAATACACGTGTCAGTTCTGTAGGACTTTAAAGATCACAACCACAGACTCAACGTCCAAATAGCTGCAAAACTTTCCGTTAATTCCTGAATTCCTTCCACTCGGTTTGAAAGGTTTCAAGCCACAATTGTCTCCGCTCGGCAACTTAATCCTGTTCTGAGCAACAACATATTTAAGAATTAAATGATGAAAACTATGAAAACCAGCTTATATGGGACATTTAAATCCTGCAACCTTAAAACTGGTCTTTAACACAACCAAGCTCTTTTGAAAGTAAGAATGTAAAAATGACAGCAAACTGAAAGAGACACTATAAATATATGTGATGTTTGCTCGACATCAACCCCACGTGGAAACAAGACTGTACCTCATGAACTGGCTGAAGGCTTTGTAGTTTGTGAGTTCCCTGTAATCCTCCTCCGTGAAGGTATGATCAACATCCTCCAGTCCCCACTCCTTCGCCAGCTGGGCCGACGTCTTCTGCTCTATAGGTTGCTGAGGAGAAACCACCAATCAGAACAGAGACACAACGGCTCAAACAACAGACGCCACAGACGACTCAGGTGCTTTACCTTTGTCGTCTCCTCCTGACTGCTGTCCCGGTCCCCGTCGTCTTTTTTCTTCTTCTTGGTTTTCTTCTCCTTCCTTTCTTTATGCTTCTTCTTTTTCTTCTTCTCTCCAGATCCATAGTCGCTGGCAACGCTGTCCGAGTTCTCGCCGTAGTCCCTTTCTCTGTCTGAGTCCCTGTCTACATCGCTGTCCTGAAGAGGAGACGAGTGAGGAGGACATCAAAAAATAATGAAGACGGTGTAATGCAGTCAGGGAAAAAAAAAAAAATCCAAAGCATGACAGCTTGAGAAACTTACAATCTTCTTGCGTTTTTTTGCTTTGACAGGTTTCCCCTCTTTGTCTTTCTTCTTTGTGTCTTTCTTTTTCTTCGGCCGGCCTTTCTTCCTGCACGGGACCTCTCTGTCTGATATCTCCGGCTCTTCGTCTGGGGGGAGAGAGCAGAGGGGAGATTGAGGCGTGAAAGGGGGACAGCTATCGGAGTCGGACGAACGATAATCTCCTCGACACCCAGCTAATCGCAGCTGAATACAATTACACACAACAAAAGCTGCAGGACGGCCACGGTGGCTTCGGTGACCTCTGACCTCTTCTGAATTGTGACACATGCTAAATTAGATAGTTTGCCAGAGGGATGTGAGTAGATTTGACAGCTAGTGTTTGTGGTTCTATAGCACGGAGATAATTGGTTTATGGAGATGCAAACATGTGACATCACATTTGTAAACAAACAATCTCAGTCCTGAACAGAATAAAAACATCTAATCTGTGTTTTGCAGTTTAAAACTTTTGATTTAAGCAAACATCTGAGCCACAGTGCATCTAAAATACACGACTGCATCTGAGCTCTCATGCAGCAAATGATGTGCAAATATCAGGCCGGTTATTCCCACAAGGCTCCTGTGCAATATCACAACCAGGTTAAAGCAATTTAACCTGCAACCTGACCTGGCTTGGAGCAGAAAAACAGAAGCAGAGAGAGAGACAGAGATCAGCAGCAGCCTGAGCTTCACAGGACAAAGTGCAGCAAAGCATTAAAGCATGACCAGAATATGGGCTGCGGTGCAACCAGCCTGTTTGATCGGCTGCATTTTTATTGTCTGCCTGCCTTTGTTGGTGAGCAGCAACAACAGCCCCCCTCCACCTCCTCCTCCTCCTCAACAAACAGCCCCACTCTCCCCGTGTATCCGTGCAGCGCGCAGCCGCCGAAGACGCGCCGGGGGCGGCGGCAGCACGCACGCAGGGCCCGGTGATTCAGAGGCCGCCTGCGGGACGGTGCGGGGGGAGGGGGGGAGAACAAGTCGTTCCAGTTCACCGCACCGGGACCACCGCTGGTAGAGGTCGAGACGGGGGCTGAGGTCCTCCTAAGCTCGACACTAATTGATCTGTCTGGCTTTGCGTGGCGAGCTAATTGATCCAAAGACAATGCAATAGATGCTTCCTGCAAAAATCCCGCAGAAGATTTCCAGCTTTTTGACATTTGCACTGTGACTTTCAAGTGTTTCTCTCACATCTGCATCGCATCCAAGCCAAATGATGACAGTTATTATTCGCCTATTATGAATAAACTGCGACCTTAAGGCTGCAGCGCTGCTATTTTTGACTTGCACTGTTGCAGTGTGGTTAACCAGCCACTACTTTCTGCACCCTTTACTTTCACTGCAAACCCCATATGCAGCTCCTCTGTCACAGAAACTTCCAGAATGTCAGATGCATCCAGTCAATCACCTCCTGACAGGATCACTTCTGGATGTGGATGCTGCGAGGGGCAACACATGCTGCAGGAAACAACACTGATCTGATGCGTAAAAACATGTAGTAAATATGTTATTTTGGTGGTGAGTGAGCTGAGCTAGCAGAGGCAGCAGGCACACCTCTCTCCGGCCTGCAAGAGCATGCAGCAGCTTTGACCTGGCGATGTGCAGGGGGGCAAGTTGCACTATATCACCCCAGCTTTCATGTCTGCAAAAAAAAAGAAGATGCATCATCTCCTCCACTAGATGGGTATCAGATATATGTAGCCTGCAGCCACAGGGAGTCCATGTTAGTGCCAGGCTGCTCACCCTCCAGGACCGACCTCTCTGCCCCTCACCTCCATCTCCTGTCACACGCGGGAGCTGTCAAAAAAAAAAAAAAGGAAAAAAGGGGGGGCACAAACAACTTTGCAGAAGTTGCTTTGAACTTTGCTCGGACGTGCTGGAGGAGGAAGTGAAAACAGAGGCTGCAAAACACAGACACACACTCGTGCGTTTGTTTTGCCAATAGCTGGACTTTTGTTTGTCTCACGGTGCAAACGCATGGGAGCAACATCTGGAGCTTTGACGTGATTAAACTGCTTGTAAGAAATCTGCATGAAGTTAAACGCTGGTGTGGGTGCAGGTTTTTTTTTTCAAGGTGGGGGCGCAAACTGCGGCTTGCACACCTTTTCTGCCCATTTTTTTAAAAGTGTGTTTTTTATTTCTCGCGCGCGCTCCCGACTTTCAGCTTTGCTCTTTTTTACCGTACCTGGCGCGGCCGGTGTTGCAGTTTCCCGATGCGCCGCCGGCGAGTTTATGTCGCTTGCGTTCTCGTCTGGGTCTCCGTCGTCGTCGTCTTCTTCATCAAAATCTCCTCCCTCGGAATTAACCACCATGCCCTCGTCTTCCTCGCAGGAGCGGAGAGGAGAGGACATTATATCCCTGTCATCGGATGGTGCTCCGCAAACAAACGCGTGTCCTTTGCGCGTAAAAGTGATTTTTTTTTTTTATTGAATATTCAAATCGGCTGAGGAAAAAAGTGGGGGCGTTTGGAAATATTTTACACTAGGCAGAGCAACAAAGATGGCCGCCCTCTTATATTTATTTTTTAACAACCCCCCCAATAAGAAAAAATCCCCTTACATAAAAAATGGCTGACTATATTATTTCAGGCACCCCCCTCCTCCTTTCTCTGTCTCTCCCCGGCTCTCCTTTTACGCGCCCCCTCCCTCCTCAAAAACACACACATTGTTGCAAAAGGGGTGTGTGACTGCATGTAAGTTACATTGTTACTTGTTTGTTTCTTTTCTGTCTGTGTGCCCCCCCCCTCTCTTTCCTCCCTCCTCACCCCCTCCCCTCCCCTCCCCAAGTCCGGATCAGTCACGAATCCGACACAGTCGCCCGGTGTCACTGTCACTTGCAGGATCACACTGTCGCTTTCTGCATTGCAGAGCCCGACACAGATCCATCAAACATGGCCACCTTGTAGTCTCCAGAGCCCCCACCGTTGTGCAAAAAAAGTATTTTGGAGCTGTGTGTGTGTGTGTGTGTGTGAGTGCTGGGGAGGGATTGAGAGAGGGGGGTTGGGAGAAATCTGCCGCAGCCATGCCCAGACTTACATCAGATTGTATTGCTTAAAAATTAACTACTTGTGGTGGGGATGAAAACAATTCACAATATGCAAACTAGCCCCCCCTTTTTTATAAAGCACCATGCAAACCCAGTCAGGGCGCACGATCCAGCTGGAGTGCACGGGTTTGAAATGAAATGCTTTTTGTTTTTGTGAGGGGCTTTTGCTGGGGAATCATAAGCAGCGTGTGTCAACTGGATGGCAGTAAGGCCATGGGAATCCCTGCAGCCCATCCAGCCCATCCAGCCCTCGGTGGCTGCTCAGGGCACTTTTGTTTTGACAAAAGGAATTTTGATTTGCCTTTCACATTCAAACCTCGCAGCGAAAACAGGGGTCAGGGGGAGAAAACTGTGGCTCCAGCGTGGATGAAATATGAAAAATGACCTGCGCTGTCTGCTGCTGGAGCACGAAGAGAAACTCATGTGGCCTTGATTTCAATGCATTCAGCTGTTTTTATTGCAATAAGAAAAGAAAAAAAGCATTTAGATGAGCAGCATTTTCTCTCCATGCAGAAAATGTCCATTTATTAGTAGCAGCAGGTCTTTAATACCTTGAATCACATGAATCTTTGGTCACAGGTGACAATAAGCTCTTCAGTCCTTCAGCGTTTCGTGCACTCGAGCTGAAAGTTCATTCTTGACCTTGGCTATAGGATTGAATTTTTAAAAAAAATCTTCCACTTACCAGGTGCTTGTGGAGCTTTTTATTACATTTAACAGAGCAAACCACGAGACTGTGAGATGAAACCTCGGCTGAAAGCCAGTAAGTGGACCTTGTGTTTCCAGCTGCTGGTTACTCCCAGGTCACGGTTCCTGGCAAAGGGTGATTGAGCTTTTGCAATTAAAGCCGGCACACTGCAACTGAGGCCTTTAGAAATGTTTCACATATTTTTTTATTCCATCAGTTTGCACATTTACATCCTCTGTGCTCACGTCCTTTGACCTTTTTCTCATCTTATCTGCCTCCTCTGTTTTTATTAAAATTTTGTAAAGGCAATTTGTAACATTGTTGTCTAAATAAAGTTTATTATTATTATTTTTATTATTAGTATTTTTTTGGTCCAATTTTAATTACTGATGATCATATACAAGGTGCAAGAGTAATTTATTTATTCTTTGACACAATGATATTTATAGTCCATTCATGCTATTCACAAAACACAAATTATATAAATGGATGATTAAATAAATGAAGTCATAAAAATAAAAGTATATTTTTATGGTGGAGTGGTTACTTCTGTAGTGCTTGCCGGGCGGCTGCATAGTGAAGAGGCCGTGGCCAATTTTGGAATCTGATATGAAAAATAAAATATAAGCTGTTTACAGTATAATATAATGTAAATAATAATAATGTAAACAGCCAAACAAAAAATAAATCTGAATTGAGCGCTAAGGCCTGTAGTGTGAACGTGGCCTTAGAGGTCAGCACGAGGTTGACCTTTTTCACAGAAGATAATTTGACATGGCAGTGGGAAAAGCGCAGATGTTAATAATAAAATTCATAAATTATGGGTGAATTCCATTTAGCTGTTTCATTGTGCATGATGTCTTAGTGGGACACTTGGGTAGAACAGAGCCATGGTTAATGTTATCAGTAAGTATTTTAATAAGCTATGTGTCTTAGATTTTAAGATGTATATGCAGTTCAAATGCTATTGCAAGCGAGCACTAAACCCTTGAACAAATTAATCTAACCCACAAAATCTAGAAGTAAGAACTGTTTTTGGATTTGTATGACCAATATGCAAATGTGTGTTTATGACAGACGGTGAGAGCCTGGATTGAACCCATGAGCACATGGCCGCCTCGCTGCCACCACACTGTGTGAGGCATCGTTGTTTGTTTTGCCCTCTCTGCATTCTGTCTGCGTGCTGCGTTACTCCGTCAGCTGCAGCCTTCACACCAATAACCTGATATCATGTAAACGAGAATTTCAATTATGCCTCCTCTGCCGTGCACGCTCTCTCTCCCTCTGCTGCAACAGGTGCCTGAACCGCTCCGGCTCGGCTTCCCCGCGCCCACAAATGAGAAGAGAGGAATTTGTTAGTGCCTGATCCAACGGCCACATCTGCCAGCAGAGACACGGCGCAATGCAAGATACACATGAGGAGATGTGTGTGTGTCTGTGCGGGAAAACTAACTGGACCCCCCCCCCAGTTAAGCTTCAGACCACTGAGGTGTCTTCTGTTACCAGATTGGCAGACTGGCCAGATGGTTGCAGACTGTGTGTGCTTCTATGTGCATGTGTGTGTAGCTTATGTACCAACAGCATCCCTGTGTGTGTGTGAGGTATTTGCAGCCATGACCGTGCATGTGTCTCACCACGCGTCTACAAAAACAAGGGTGAAACAAGCCAGGGCCTCTCATACCCTGCAGGCCCTGACACACTGCACTACTGTGCCATGGCCACATCCGCCCCCTCCTCCGACACCCCCCGTGTCCGTTTGGCAGGGAGGCATGTCGAGGATGAGAGGGAAAAGCGCCTCCCCTGGGCGCCGCGCTTTAGCTAACCCAGATTTTATGCAGTGTGACACACAGAGGAAGACACCGGCTCCTGTGCTCCATTCAGAGCTGAGCTGTCTGAACTGAGGCAACCTGGAGAGCGGATAATACTTAAAGGTCCCGTGCGGAGGGTTTAGGGGGATCTGTTGGCAGAAATGGAATATAATATTCATAACTATGTTTAATAACTAAGAATGAGCCCTTCACATCTACATCGGGAGTGTGACCTCCTCCACAGAGTCCGCCATGTTTCTACAGTAGCCGAGAACAGACAAACCAAACATCCGCTCTAAAGAGGGCCTGTTGGGAATGTTGTGGCCACCGTAGGTTCTCCTGCACGCCTGGAGGGAAGGGCTGGAGGGGTATTAGGTTGGTGGCAATCTGTAACCTCACTGCTAGATGCCATCAAATCCTACACACTGCACCTTTAAATATTATTCATGGAGCAGGGCCTATTCAGAACAAGTCATCTTTACATGCCCCAACAAAGTGAAAATATTCTTTTAGTGTTAAGTCTTGCATGAGCCAGCTAATAGGTTCAAATGATCTGGTCTTCCACCCTTTGAGAATTAAAGCTTCTGATGCTTAGTGATGGCAACTGCATCTTCTTGCCTATAAAGGTCATCAATATGCAGGGTAAGAAATATAAAGTGCAGCCAGAGACGTAGGGGGTTATGCTTAAGTAACCAGGTAACGTCAGGTAAATGAATGAGTCCATGATCAGATCAGAGTTAAGTGTCAGACAAAACCAGGAGCAATAGTTTGACTGTGGCAGGATGAACAGGACTCATCATCAATACCAGCATGTCCTTGCATCCAAAACAATCACATTCAGAGTGAGAACAAAACTGAAACTGACACTTAATAATGAAATTAAATAGACATCATCAGCTTCTATGAGTCTGTATAAATCCAAATCCATCTAAGTTTCCACGTTTTCCAAATAATAAAAAGTGAAATAAGATAAAGTAAGTCTAAACAAGAGGAGCAGAAAAAAAAATAAGGGTAATTAATGAGCAACTAAATCTGAGAATGTCAGGAGACAGACCAAAATAATAACGCATTTAAGAAATCACAGACGCAGTGAGAGGAGTTTGGATAGTGAAGTCATGTCCGCAGCTCACCACCAGTCTCTGTGGCGCAATCGGTTAGCGCGTTCGGCTGTTAACCGAAAGGTTGGTGGTTCGAGCCCACCCAGGGACGAAGTGTTTTTGAGCTTCAATAAAACGGTAATATCACAGAAATGAGCAACTTTTGCTTGTTAACACGAAGATTAAGAGAAACAACAGCAAATGCATGAGGCAGACATAAAGAAATACACACCATTAGTTTCTGTAAATCAGCTTCCTTTTTTTTTTCCCAAAGAGCAGATGAACAAATACATTTAGAAAGCAAATTAGAATTAAGGACAAGAAAAGGTAAACAAAACTATACATAATGCGTGTTTCTAAAGAGCTGTTCAGGAATTGATTTTCATTAATTGGCCTGAGATTCTTTCACACTGTAAACTGAGCTTATTGTGTTATAATGTCATATAAGATAAGATAAGATGTTCCTTTATTAGTCCCACAACCGGGAAATGTACAGAATTTGTTATATTGTCAGTCATTATCTGTTATCTGTAAAGCCAGTTAAAGATCTATAAGAGGTGGAGTCATAGTTGTAATTCACAATAAAGACTATATACATTCTATACGTATATATAGTTGCTGTACTACTATCTCTGTCTGGAGTTTCCCACAGCAGGATCACTTATTATGTCTTGTCTCATCATATCTTGCCTCAACATGTCTTATCTAATCTTTTCTTGTCTTGCACAGGAGTAACGCCCACACATCACGGTCTGTGTAATCACCCAACTTTTTAGGTAGAAGGTAATGAGAAGGAAGAAGATATTTATTTTTTGCACAGTTAATTTTATCATTGCGAAAATTCCACATTCAAAAGAAGTGATGGACGGACCCCAAACCAAATATTGAACTTTTTAAATCATCATCAATATTGCACCAAGATAGAAAGTCTTAAGATCAAGAAAACAATTAAAACCAATTAAGCTTATTATAATTTTCTCTTAGGCTGATATTATTATTATTATCATTAGTAGTAGTAGTAATAGTAGTAGTATGACATTGTATTACTTTTACATTGTATTACTCGCTCTTGTAACTTGTCTATATACTGTTAATGTACGTGTATTCATAAACAAAATAAAATGAAATAAAAGTCTTTTCCTTTAAAAATAAACGGATATGAGTTTCCGGTTTGCTGGTCCGTCAAAAAAATCGCTCCGCCAGCAACAGTAGGAGAAGAAGGAGGTTATGGCAACAATGATTGAGGAAAATGGTCCTTCGACTCATGTATGTATTTATCTTTTAATTTGGGGGAATTTTACATAATTATTCGCGCTGGTTAACGTGTCATAAAAGAGAGAAAACGGTTTTATTAAAACAGATTCCGTTGTTATTAAGGCTTTAGTTGTTCTTTAACGTTAGCTGGTGGCTAACGAATTAGCTAGCTAATACAACTGATCTGTCACCTGTTAAAACAGTAACGTTAGTCTGTGTTTACTAGATTATATTAGCAGACATTAACCTACTTAACCTTTGCATCTAAAAATCTATTTATTCTAGCAAAATCAGTACAAATTTTCCTGAATGCAGCTCTGAATAAAAACGTTTAATTTAACGTTAACCAGGCAGCAAACCCAGGTGTAACTCATTAGGATTGCAAGTAAAAATAGTTTTTAACATCGAGTAACTTTAAAACCAGTGTCTGAATTTTGCTCACTTTGTCTGACCTGCAGTAAGAAATTCTTCAAACATGTGCAAACTCACTTAATGCATTTATTTTTACAAGGTGAAAGAGTTGGAATCAAACATATTTTTGTTTGGCAGCTAATCAGTGACTGATTGTCTTACAAAATAAATTCAATCTGTTACCTCTCTGTCCTCATCCAGGAGCAGTCTGAAGTGTCCTCGTCGTCTCAGGCCAGGCAGAAACTAGAGGGGCTCCTGAACAAGAACATGAGGATCCGCATGACAGACGGTCGGACCCTGGTGGGACTTTTCCTCTGCACAGACCGAGACTGCAACGTCATCCTCGGATCAGCTCAGGAGTTCCTCAAATCCACAGGTGGGTGAAGATTAAAGATGGCCGAGCAGACAAACCTGTTCTATCATTTGGTGCTGGCGCATGGGACAATGCACACCATACACAAACATACATAACCATGATGGCAGCAACTAAACTGCTGAGTGGAGAGGATGAGAGGGGTCATTGTAGGTCTGGATTACCTTTTTGTTATGCATTGAGAAAATAAGTTCTGGAGTTGTTTGTCTCTAATGTTCCTGCTGACCTGGTTGACAACCTGTTTCAGTTTGTTCTTGTGAGAGGTTTCCATACAATGAGACAATGTTAAATATGACAACACTCTCAGTTTGTGATTTGTAGAAGAAGGTGTGGTAATTGGTGTTAGAGCTCCTCAGTTCTCAGAATCTGAGGAGCTCTAACAGTGTCTTTAAAAGGTGAGTTTATTGTCTGTTACTGTTCCCAGATATTTGAAGTCGGTGACCTGCTCCACTTAAAGTTAAATGACATTTCTACACATTTTCTATCCAGTGGAACAATCTCATTTTCTCACAAAATTAAACCCTAAAATCACGGAACATTTTTTGTTAAGCACTTTTATTTGTCTCTCTGATAAAATGAAGATGGATTCACACCCTTTTGTAATGAACATTATGCATTTTAAATTTCAGTGCCAACTTCGATCGTCTTATTAATCCCTTTTTGTTTTCAGACACATTCTCCCAGGGCGAACCCAGAGTCCTGGGCCTGGCCATGATCCCCGGTCACCACGTGGTGTCCATCGAGGTGGAGGCAGACAGTCTGGAGGACACACAAGGATTTGGAGCTAACCACTGATGAAGCTTTGCCCGTTTGGACGACACTCAGCGCTCAGTGTGACTGTCTCTCAGTGAGCCAGCTGTATGGCTGCGGCTGAGCTCCAAAGGAGAGAGGACATCTTGGACAGAGGGTTTTTAAATCAGTCACTTCACCTCTACAGTTGCAGATACAGAACTCCTGTGTCGACCTTCTGGATTTAGCCATTCCCTCTATGCTTGAAGATATGTCCATTTGCAGTGACAGCTGTACAATACAACATGAGTGCCATGTGTGTATGAGAAACTGTGCAGCTACCTGGATGTGTGTGGAAATGTTGTTTCAGTTCTTTGTGCAGCAAACACCTTTGTTTCACGATGTTTTAAAATATATTGCTGTATTTGAGACTTTGTGTTTGTCATTAACAAAAATGACAGAAATTATCGGGTCTGTTTTTGCTCATTTCTAAGTGTTGAGTCAGGTGCTACATGTTTTTTAACGGGGAACTCCACCAGGTAGGTTTTGAGAAAAAGAATGTACAGATTTTAATCCTGTGTTTTAACTCTTCATTATGAGTCTGACAATGTCAAAAGAGGTACTCTTTTAAAAAGAGGGAAGCTGGTAAAATTGTATTACTTTAGGTTAAATACCTGTGGGAATGAACATCTATCCTGTTTTAGCATCTCAAACGAACCACTAGCAAGCTTGTAGCTGCAGGGGGAGCTGTTCTGTGGCTGTCCCTCACAGACTGACGCATCCAGAAATAGGGACTGAATTTGATTGTTTCAGTATTTTAATACGCTTGAGCATGGCAGCTGATTCAGTCTGGCAACAGGAAAATTGAAGCCACTAACAGCAGAAAACCCAGAAACAAAACCTTCCCATTCAGTTGATTTAAATACAAAGAGCTCGTCACATTTGGTTCACACAGTCAAGCAGTAGATAGAATTCAAAGCCATTACAGTAACTGTATCCATAAGCTATTATTGACAAAATAACTTACTTTGTGCTCAAAAAGTCAAATCATCAAAAGAATCATCCTCTTTATGGTTAAACTGCTGTGTGTCTTTCTGGCTGTAAAACTGAGGCCTTATTTATGAAGTTGCACCTTAATTTTATTTTAGTGGTTTAGTTTTCAAATTGTGCCTTAGTGCATCCTGTAAGACAAATATTATCCAAATATGCTGTTTATGAATCGCAGACAATGTTGCAGGAGTCCTCTAGAACTGTAACTAACATACCATGTTAGCTCCAGCCCCACTTTTCTGTTCTCTTCATAAATGAGGCCCTCAGATAACCATTGAAGACACACTTGGTTTGTAAAGAGTCTTTGAAAGGCTTTTGAAAAGCCTGCAGTAACATTTCAGGAGTGCTGAACACGTGGAGTGGTTTTTCAAACATAAGGGCAAAAGTGCAAGTTTTCAAAGACGTGCTTTGAAATGAGTGAAAAGCAAATGAGCAAAATACTACAACTTTTGATTCAGTTACCAATTCCTACGTTTTTTCCAGAATATTGAACAGTTTTTCAGACCATGTTAATGTGTGAGTTTTAACCAAGTTTTCATTAGAGGTTACATCCATAACATTTGGAGCTGGATATATAGCCTGTTGAAGATACATTATTTCCATCCAAATACAGAATTCAAATATGAGTCCAATTAAACAGCTGCAGAAAACAGAAAGGTAATTTAAAACAAAATCAGGCACAATCACAGAGCTGCACTGATTTAAGATCCATAGGATTTCAAAACACCCACAACTACTTACCTTTAATGTAGAAGCTCAACAAAATGCCTCCTGATGTCATGTATAAAAATCTTGGTTCTCTCGTACAGAGAAGGTTTGACATGGTCAAAAATATAGACTGAGATCAGTAAACGTGTAATTCCTTTTAAAAGAATACTGCGAGCAGCAACCAACACACTGACAGTCCTCCTATGTCCGAGCAGGAGCTACTGCATCAAAAATAAGAGTCCCTTCATAAAAGGTTCAACGAATGGCACAAAGAAAGAAATGAATAATAAGAGCAGACACCCTAAATGTCCCACATCGACTGCTTTCAACCACCACCTTTCCTACGGATCTGAAGTGTTGATACCAGACTTCATTTTCTCCGACCACAGCGACAAGTTCAATCAAACAGTCGCTGCTTTTCAGTTCTTCATTTTTGTGGTAATTTTTCACTGTATTAAAAATCAAAGTTTGAAGTAACTGACAAAACTGTCCAAGCTTAAGTTCTGAGGAAGACTTCTCCATAAATCCACCACTGATCTTCCCCCAGTGTCCCCCACCCCCCTCGTGTTCGTCAAGTCCTCCACCTCTAGTTTTGCTGGAACTTGAAGTGAAAGCTGCCGCCGGACTGAAAGGTGTCGAAGTGGAAGGGCCAGGACGGTCCGCCACCTCCACCTCCACCTTGCTGGTTTTCTGGATCCAGGGGATCCTCACCCGCATCAAACTTCTGCCTCATTTCTGGAGAGACAAGAAGAATGGAGGGACAAATCTGAGACAGTGAAAGCTAAATCATAGCTTAACGTGATGAATATATTGGATTCTATCAAATAAACAGATCTGAGGTAACCTGATAGCAATTAATGCAAGTAATGACAGACTCAATGAGGTTCCCTTAAACTAAAAACTGGACTTGCTCATTTGCTGAAACTCACTTAGAATAGGTATCTGCTAAATTCCTAAAATTACAAGCAGCCATGTAGGCTCCTGACCTGCGTCGGTGAGAACCTCTTTAGCCGACGCAATGTCGATAAACTTCTTTTCCGCTTCTTTCTTCTCAGTCTCAGACTGGAAGTTGTCGGGGTGCCACTGCTGTGCCAGCTTCCTGTATGCTTTGATGATCTCCTGCTTGTTTGCATTCCTGAGAAAAACCGAGTCGGTGAGAGTTAGTTGGAGTGATCTGCTCGATGAAGCCATCTATAATGGATGGATTTAGTGTTTGTTGTTAGTCTAGAGGAAGTAAACACAGTTCATAAGCACACTGGTTGGACTGGTTACCTGTTGACACCGAGGATCTTGTAGTAGTCTCTCTTGCGAGAGATTTTGAGTAGTTTTTGGGCTCGTTCCAGCCCTTCTCTGATATCGTGGTTGTCGTCAAACTCTCTTGCCTCTTGGTAGTCCTCCACGGCTGAAGTGAAACAAATGTTTTGCATTTTGTTTTATAAAACATATTTTTTCAATACAGATTTGTTTTCTTTTCACAAGACAATAAAATCCCAAATTACATATATTTACACTAATCCGACTCACAAACCAACATCTATTTGGACTGAATAAGTTTTACCTGATTTTATTTTGAAGGGTGAATAACCATAAAAGACAATCATCTATTAATTACCTGAATCTGTGTTTTGCCTAATTTTTTGTGTGTGCAAATGGTAGATGTTTCTTTATACAAGTTCATAAAGCTCTATAATCATCTCAATCTGCTTCCTGTTTGTACAATTTTACAAATTTTCACAAGAATATTTTTAAGAATAAAATGCAGGCCAGTTTACAGCAGTGACTTGTCATCGAGAAGGGTGAGTCCTCGTACCTTTCTCGTATTCCTGGTTGAGGATGTAGGCCTCTGCTCGGTCTCGGAGGATGTTGGCGTTTCGGGGGTCTCTCTGGTGAGCCTCTGAACAGATGTCGATCGCCTCATGAGCCAACTTTATCTATAATTGGCCAGACAGAAGGGAATATATGTTGGCACAGCGTTAGGACTGGCAAGTTTAATGCCAGAAAGAAAATCTGATCTAACATTACCTTTAAAATTCTAATTTCATGTCGAGCAATAAAACCGTCACATATTCTGTACAGTTTATCACGGAGAAACATGTTTACAGTCAACAGACAGACATGTGGGCTGTCTCTCACCTTGACAAAGCAGAAGCAGATCCTCTCTTTGGCCAGGTTGGTGTAGAATGGGACATTCGGCTCTGTCTTCATCACCAATTCATACTTTTCAATGCCTTCTTGATACCTAAATGTACATAAAGAGAAATTCCATTAAGGGTAATTAATTTTGTTAGGTTGCAAGTATCAGCTACTTTTTCTTGTATTTCTCTTTTGTTAAAGGACCAACCAGATATTAAAAGAAGAGGGATCACACGCAACATGCAGGTTTTGAATTAGATTGTGAAGGTAAAAGTAGTGTTAGGCCTCGACTCATCACATCACTGGAACTGATTTTTGTTTGAGGCTGCACACGCATCTGCTAACTTTTATCTTAAGAATTTCAAGTTGCTGTTTTCTATTTCAAAAAGACACATATTTTAAAGCACACATCTTGTGAATTCATGATGTCCTATTATGATCAAGGTTTAGGAGGGAAAAGTGCACCAGTCCTACAGAATTACTGACCTCTCCATTTGAATTAGCTCTTCTGCCGAGTCCAGCTGCTTGCTGAGCTTTTTCACCTGCTTGTAGTGGCTGAAACATTCTTTGTCATCCTGGTCCAGCTTTAGACACTCTCGGATGTGACTGCATAGAAACAGCGTGAGAGGTGAAGCGGAGAATAAAGAGAGAGAAACACATTTTGACTCCAGCAAAACAACAGGGTGAAACAGAAACAGAAACAGAGATGAAAATCAGCTTCATTTGCATGACTCTGCCGACCGAAACAATGCAGTTTGTTTATTCCAGAAAAACAAAGCTCACTTGAGCGACTCGTGGTGTTCTCCGAGGCTGTAGTGCAGCATGCTGAGCTTCAGGAAGGCAGCGCGGTTGTCATTGCGTAGCCTCGTGGTCGGTGTCAGATCCTGGATGGCTTTCTGTGGATCCCCCATTCGGATGTAACATTCAGCACGAAGCTCCCGCGACTCTGGATCCCAAGGAGAGATCTGAGGAAAGACAGCAACTTTTATGAAGAGTGAACAGACATGTGCAAACGAATTCAGCTCAGCAGCAAAATGCAATAATACTCTTTCTCTTTAACAGATATTTGATACATAATGGTAATCCAATGACAAGAACAGACAAAATGTGTGGAAAGGACATTAGATGCAAATCTCATCTTCTCAACCCAGCTGCTCCATTCTCAAACTGAAACACACCTCAATGACTCTCTCTAGCACAGAGATGGTGGCGCTATAGTCCCCTTGGTGGTACGCAGCATGGGCCTCCTCCTGCAGCTCCTCCAGCTCGTTTGCTCTCATGAGCTGGTCCTGAGCTTCTTCGTGGTCTGGGGAGCGCTGCAGCTAGAAAAAAATGGGCAGACTACTTTTAGACTACCTTTAGCCACATGCATTAATCTGGGTGTTTTAGGTAAAGCTGTTAAAGAACAGAAGCAGGTCTTAAACTTACCACTGCTTCAAAGTCCTCTCTGGCCTCCTGTGTGTTACCCTGCTTTAACAGGATATTCCCTCTCTGTAACCTGGCCTGAAAGTGCAGGAGCATAGAGAAGAGATGACCAAGTAATTTCCTGTAAAGGATCAACAAAGTATCTACCTATCTATGTACCAGGAGAAGAGATACAGGAGAGCAAAAAAGAGACCACACGGACACAAAATATAGAAACAATTTTTTCTACCACTAATTTTTCTGGTTGTGATCAAATGAGCTTACAGCCAGGAAGTCAGGCTTGAGCTGGATGGCTCTGGTCAGGTCTGGCAGGGCAGATTTGGATTTTCCCATTGCCAAGAATACTGCAGCTCGCTTGTAGTAGGTCAGGTAATTCTTCGAGTCTCCCTCTGAAAAAGGACAAGAACAGCAAATTTCTTGTCTGTATTGAAAGACATGATTTTGTGGCAAGCAGGTAATTCATTAATTAATTTACTGTACTTAAGTGTAAATATGGGAGAGGACAGGCATTAGGGGAGCAGAGACACAGACTGAAAATGTCAGCCAGCGGTGAGAGTATAAATGTGTGTCAGTGTGTAACCTTACCCACAGCAGAGTGGTAGTGGGACAAGGCTTCAGCCAGCTGACCAGCAGCCAAAAGTTTGCGGCCCATCTCCAAGTGGTGCTCGATCTCGACATGAGTCGCCCCGAGGACCCCTGTAACATAAAACGGTGCTCAAGCCTCGCTAGAAATATATCACTGACAACCAGAGGGCAACTAAATGATAGCAGCAGACCAGGCTGTAGCTTATTTCTGTCTGTCTGTCTGTGTTATAATGTGTGCTATTCACATTACAGCCTGACGTCACAAGAGTTAGACACAATCTGTGTGTTAAGAACAAACAAGTGATCAAAGAAGGAGTGAACTGCTCCTTTACTTCAGATAAGATATTCCTTTATTCGTCCCACAGTGGGGAAATTAACAATTAGTAACCAAAAAAATAAATATGACTGCACTCAAGTAGTTACACCCAGATATGACTCATAATTAATATTCCTACTAACAACTAATTTTTGAGTGACTTGGTCTTAAAGTATAAGTATATCAAAGTATTTAAGTAGTAAAAGTATAAGCAAATCATAAGTGTGAGACATTAGATTTCAGACTAGCAAGACAAACATTCAAATTCGAGTCTATTTTGATTCACACAATCATCATCATCATCATCATCCTCCTAATTTGGGACGTATTGACAACACCTGAAACTACAAACACCTTCTTGTGTCCAACCAATAGTCCAAAACATTCATTTACTATCATAAAAGACAAAGTCTTACATTTAAGAAGCTGGAACCAGCAAATGTTTGACAGTTTTGCTGAAATGATTAATAGTTGGTGATTCATTTCCTTTCGATCAACTACTCATTACAGCACCAATCTAGATCTGAAATAAGATAAGTTATTCCTTTATTAGTCCCACAACGGGGACATTTACAGAATCTGAAATGATTAGTCAACTGACAAATTAATTAATCATCTACATTTTGATAATCAGTTGTTTAATAAAACAGAAACATGCCTAACATTCTGTTTCCTGCCTTGTTGCTCTACATTTTGTTTTGAACTGCTCAGTCATTTGAAGACCTTGGACTTTAAGCAAATAATCAGAAAACACATGAATCCATAATTAAAGACCTCATGCAGCCCTAATTTAATCCACATAACCCACTCCTAACAATTTATGTGTGCATGTAGTGTGTAGTGTGATAACACAGATCTGAGCAAGTCTTAAACACCTTGTGCACCTGTTACATGTAGCTTTCACAGCCTAAATAATTTCTGTGTTTGAATAATAATGTGTCAGTGACTTTAATTTGGAGCAGGTCTTGCAGGGTGGGACATAATGTAGCCTAAGCTAGGTAAGCTAGCATGACAATTTGGGAAACTTTCAACAGCTAAAAATAATAAACAACGTCTATAAAAACCTGTGCTTGCGTTTGAGGAGGCTTTTAAAACCTTATTTTAGTGTGTGGGACCAGACTCACCGTCCAGCTGGATGTCCAGGAGGACACAGAGGAGGGACAGGGAGCAGAGGAGCCCGCTGAGTCCGGTCCGGCGACACGAATCCATCCCCGGGTTTTTTCACTCTGTGACACCGGAACCAGCTAACTTCACTACTCTGCTTTCACTTCCAGCTAAAACATCGATCTGTGTCATTGAAACTGTGATGTTCTTTATTAAATCTTCATCGCTTCTTTCTGTCGGAACAGCTACGACGGAATATTTACGGTCCCGGTGTGACAGTATTCCGTGTGGAAACGAGGTGCACGGCTAAAAGGTTCCCCCTGAAACGTTAACGATATCTAAACTTTTCCGCACTTTTCACTTTACTTAAACTTCACGTAACATGATGATAGAGATGTTGAACAGCTGACGACCTGGACACATTTTACACGACACCTTTTCTGTCTCTGGTTCCGGCGGTCTCCTCCCTGTCTGTCCTACATTTCCGTGGTTGGTCCGCACGCTGCACTTCCGTGTTCGTCCAGAAACGTGGGCTCATCTCATTGGAGGAACTATTTTAACACTGAGCTCACATCTCTGCATGTTGTTACTCAGAGATAATTTATCACTTTGTGTTTTAATATAAATAAGATAGCAAATAACTTTAGATCAAGTAGATCAGACTGTATTTGTTTATTCTGCATCTTTACTGAAGACAAACTGAAAGTTAACTTTATTAATGTGACTTTGATATGGAGGCTTATTTCTGCCAAGCAGAATAAACCATGTGTGCTATTGATTTACTTTATTAGTACTTTATTCATTTATTCACTCTTTATTATTGTTGTATAGTTATTGCTTTCATTCATCACCACAACAATAGGATTATTATTAGTAATATGTCATCACTAATTTATTTGTATATATATTTAAGTTGATTTATTATTACTAGGTTCATAATTAACCTTTTTTCTATAACTACACAAATTGTATGTGCATTTTTCCTTTTCTATTTCATTCTTTAAAACCAGTGTTCTCATGCACAAATGAAAATGTTTATGTATCTTGTATAATGCATTTGCAAAAAGCAACTCAATGTATCACATATTTTTATTCATTAGTGAGCGTGTTTTAAAGTATGCTATTATCTCATAATTGTGAGACGTCAGTGTCCTCAATGGTTGGTGTGTTCCTAAATTTATCATTACTATGACTTAGTTTCTCACAATAATTTGAAATTGCCTCTTATAACTGACACAGTGTTTCTTAATTATAAAGTATTAATATTCTGGTGCCTATAAAATTTGTAATCAGTAAGTACAATCATAACTTTACTGACTACAGAACACAAAATCAAACAGACATGTTTAGCATAACACATTTTATTGTGTGCAATCGTAAAAAAGAACAAACAAAAAAACCATCAAAATGAAGACAACTTGTCTTCCACCCTCTTCTACAGATACTATCTATAAAACTGTACAAAACAACACACACAAATATCTGGATTATCACAGTTTGACCTTCCCCTTATGAATGTCTAGAAGTGTGGATGCAGATCATGAAATGATTGGATTCCTTTGGAAATAAATGCCTGTATGTAAATCTATTCGTGTTAACACCATCAGGGAAACAGCATGTTTGAGCAGTGACACGGTGATAAGTAGCTTTGCTTTTTACAACTTTTACAACATCAGTGTCATCATTTCAATACCATAATTTTTACATAATACACACTTGATATTGTGATTATATATACAGTACTTCCGTCAGTGAACATTTGATGGACCTTTAGCTTTGCCACATGGACAAAAAGCTCCAACTGCAGTGTAAAAACTGAACACATGAGGGGTGGACTACGAAGTAAGTTCAACATAGCCAGGCTTTCTTTGCATTAGCTGAAGGATATGATCACTTTAGTGTTTGGTCAAATGAAAGTGATGTTAATTTCATTGATTGAATATTATCTTTAATAAATGCCAATAGACTGATTAATCTTTTTAAAGGAGCTCTATTACCTGAGGCAAACAGGAAAAATTACTCTATTCTTTATTCTGTTATTGTTCTGCTCTAATCACATAACTTTGGTTGGTTCAGCAAGTTTGCCTAGTCAACAGATTCCAAACTCTGACTTTAGGCTCAACATACCTTGTTAACCACTAATTGCCAAACCTATTATTCTGGCTTCGTAGTACAGCCCTCAGGACATGTCAGATGCATCAACAAAGACTGAGGACTGATGAAAGAGTTTACCTCAGGCATTTGTAAGAGATTAGATTATCTTTTCCACATTCATATCCTGCTCAAACGTAAGCATTTCGTCCATAAGTACTAGCAGCCATGCTTCTGGTCGGTGCAGCTCCAGAATATACAGTTCCCCTGGTTTGATAAGGCAAAGAGCTGCAAAACAAGATGGTTAAAAATGTCAGTCAGGTTAGGTTGGATGACTAAATCAATTTATGTCTTAAAAGCAAGCAACAACAAAGGCTTTGGTCTATTCAAGTCTCCCAGTAAGTCATGACAGTGAACCATTATGTACAACACCAGGAGCCTGAAACTAAATGGAATTAAGCCATCAGTCCTTTAATTAGTCACATCTGTCAAAATGTGAAAAAGGTCAATTCCACAATAAAATTATAAGGCTATGTTGAAAATTTCTGCAGTTTACATGTTGTTTGAGCCTATGTGTACATGCAGGTGTCACTGCTATGTGGCACCAAATTCAATTTTCAAACCCTACACATAATGACTGTAACCAGTCTGAGGTCAACTCAGGCTTCCCTCACTCCATTTTTTTCATTTTCACCCCTGCCTGTTTGTATTTTGTGCCTCTGAGTAAAAGCGCTATTTAAAACATATGAGACCAGTAATCTGGCTGGCTTAGAGGATCATGACTAACCAACAACTCCCCTTTTGTTTCATATTCCACTCCACCCAAGATGTTTGGTGGTGCGCTTCAACACAGCCTCATTCATGTTGCATAATGACACTTAAAACACAGCACTATTAAAACTAAGTAAAACTTTTTATATGTCAGAAACAACGCTTATGTGGGCGGGCACCACCAGCAGGTTCAGCTGACAAAGTCCAATTAGAGCTCCTATTATATCCCACAGGTGAATTCACAAAGTGCTGCCACAAGAAGGCGCCAGACATTTTCAAGGTTCTTGAGATTCTCCAAAGCAAAACATTCATCATTTGTTCTATATGTGCATGAAAATGATTAAAGATTTGGCAAAGGTCAAAACAAATAGTGAGTCAAAATACAAATGAAGGAAATATTCAATTTAATGTCCCAAGTCTAAACTGTATTGGCACATTTAAATATCCATTTATATATGAATTATTCTATCCTGAAATTACTTATTTATTGTTTGATTGAATAATTTGCAATTTTTACTTTGATACTTTGATTGTTCATTGTTTCATTAAATAGATGTTTTTCACTTCAGTAACTTGCATTTGTCTTTCACACTTTTACATCTAGTGTATGGGAGAACTAGAGAGCAATGCAAATGGTTGTAAAGCAATGCAATAAATCAGTACAATCCATCAAGCCTATCATATTTTGGCAGACAGAATGGGACCAAGCGGTTAAACTCACAATTTTTCCTCTGAGCCCATTTTGCAGGAGCAGGTGAGACAGGCTCCTCCGGCGATGGCGAGCACAGCCGAGCACCAGCCGATGTAAAGCCCTTCTCCTATTTCATACCTGCGGCACACAGCAGCGTTTCAGTCATCCAACACTCATGTCAGGCCTTTTTGCCATCCCTCTCCACTCCCCCGCCACCACCACTATCTTACCTTATCCCAGGATAGAAAGGGTCAAAGAAATCCTTGGTGATGTTGAAGGCATACCAGGACACTGCGACCATCGTGCAAATACCTTTTGATAGAAAAAGAACAAACATTCTTTAATCATTGAGATAACGGTTGGAAAGCTGCCAGACAGATACACAGAGTCCAAAGTGTTGGAGGAATCCAGGAGAAAATTAATGGATGATTAATTTGAAAGTGCAATGAAACATGGTTATCATTTATTAGCATTATGGAAAATGACTGTTTTATATGGCAGTACTGTCCAGACTGGTCAGAGAAAACATAAGTTTTCTTAACTTTGGACTCACTGGTTTACTCTTTCTTCCTTTGTTACCTTGAAGTATGAAAAAGACCCCAGCGGTGCCAGCGATCCTCCCTTTAAGAACATAGTTTTCCCCTCCAGCCTTCGAACACTGCAGTCCTATCATGGCGGCTACCAGTCCGAAGGTGCCCAACACTATCGACGTGATCATCAAGGCACGAGACGCTTGGATGTAACCTGAACACATTAACGAAATACACAAAAACAGCCACTGAATTCACCATCTTTGGCTTGATTATGGACAGTTTGCAAGATTCGATGTCGGCCTGTAAACATGTCTCATTATGAACATTTAAAGTCCAACAGAGCAAAAGTTCAGAGTGTTCATAAAATCTCTGAATTGTCCTTTAATAAGCACTTTTTGTGGGATAACCATTTTTTCAGTGTTTCATGTAAAAAAAAAAAAGCTACTTTCTTAAAGTTGTAATGATCTATGACCATTTAAAGCAAGCAGAGATGGGAACTCCCTGCAGTTATTGAACCAATTAGATGATAGATTTTTGTTGTGACATGACATCCACAAGTTTTCATAGATGGTGGAGGTGGTAATGACATTCCCGTCGACGGTGGACGTCCTCCAGTAACGGTTCGGCAGGGCGACCCCCGCCATCACCCACCCAATGAACCCCAGCACCAAAGCCACTACTTCCACAATCGGATCCATGACCCCTCCTCGTCCCAGCAGTCAAGCAAACGTATATCCAGATCTCAGTTTTTAAAATCAATAAAACTTGTGAAAATCAGAACATCTGAGTTTGAGTATCGGAGAGTGTGTGGTGCGTCTGGTCTGCCAGCTCAACAGATATGTATAATCATTTATATGACTTGCTTTCTCTCCTCCCCCTCCCCTCACACACAGTTTTTTTTTTTTTTTTTTTTTTTTTTTGCATTTTACACCCCTGAAACTGAACAGGTGTTTATCGGCTCACTCTCAGGGTCCAACGGTCATCCGTCTCTCTTAATGACATGGCACTGTGCATGTTTGATCGACTTATTCAACCATGTTTTTTCCTCCCAAAACCTGATCACTGACACCTGATCGCAAAGAACTGAACACATTTGATCTGATTTATGAGCAGGTTTTTAACAAATTTTATTATAGAGGCATTACACTGCACACAGTACTTATTGAATAAAGCCAATTGCTCCTTGCTACTTTTATTGTTTTGGTTTGAAAAATCTCAAGGCCAAAAGAGACAAGGTCACAATGACTGAGCCCCACCCAGCATTTTGCAACATTTTGGAAAGGTACCAACATGTGATGGGCCTCATTTGTGGCTTAAAGTTACAGCAAAGAGCAAATGACAAAGGTCTAAAGTTAACTAGTTCATCCAGTTGTTTCCATGTTTGTGTGTCTTCATTAATAATCCTCCCGATAGCTGCTGGGTCAGCGTTGCCAAATCCAGAGCACACAACTCACACATACACCGATAATAATAAGATAAATTTTAACCTGCATTTCAGACAAAGTAAGTGTTTAGAGACGAGGAGGTTTGTGAACCGCGTTTGTATTGAGGTCAAGAATGAGGCTCCAGAAACAGACACTGTCCACCAGCAATAAATCCAAGCTGTTCATTGGTTGTCTGGAAGGAAGTGTTTGCATAGAAACCTGTAAACCAACTGCAGCGATGGTTGTAAAATTCAATCAAATCTATTTAAACCTTTTGAAAGAGGTGGCAGCAACAACAACAGTGTTTCATTTTATAGATTAACTCAAATACAGGATACAAACTTGCTTCATTGCTTCCCAACTGCACAACTATTTTTCCCTCAATAGAGAGATGCCTTTTTTCATTTTGTGAATAAGGCAAACTGCTAAAAAGATGTGAAATGACGAAATTTATTTTGAAATAAACTGATTGCAGATTTACAGACCACATTTTCCACAATAAGCAATAAATAAGACTATTATGTGTGGTATTATGAAAGGGCTTAATCTCACACATAGCAATTATCTTGATGTAATCTGTGTCCACCCCAGAGTTTGCATTAGGTGATATTTGATACGAAAGACCTGGCTTAGTCACTGTTTTGAACTAAGACTAAAATATCTTTATTTGCAATTTTAACAAGTTTGATGTTTCACAGGTTCTTCACGATTTGTGTTTTTCAGAGAAATGTCTCAAAGAGATAGATGGCCATAAAATTTGGTACACATGTGCTTTCCTCTTGTTCGCTCTGTTTTTGGTCTCCACCAGCTCCTGAGGGAAAGATCTGGCTGTTCACCTGCGAAATACACCACTATGTTCACCAGCTGGTCTCGAACTGAGTCTGTCTGCTGTTTGGTGCTGAGCAGCGAGTGTACAGTGGGTTTTTAGAGCTTTTTCTCTGAAAACGATGCCAAGAGAGTTGTGAATGAACCAAAACAATAAAGATCTGACGACAGAATAATGAGCTATAACTCACTATATAGATCTGTAAAGCATAGGGGAGATGCAAATTGTTTTTACAGTGCTATTTGATAGATTGTTAAAATAACATGGCCGCTGAAAACAAAATCGCAGTTACAGAGCAACTATAAAAGATGTATTAAATTTACTTCTTAATGGTTAAAAACAGTGTTCACACATGGCAGAAGACAACCATCCAAACTGCAGGTAAACATAAACTCATTGGCCTGCCTCATCTACTTCTTTCTCTGAAAACTGGATCCTGCCCCGTCATAAATGTCCCATTTTATGGCCAAGCTGTTTGCAAAACCAATTTTAAGAGCTCACTTGACAGCCTTGGTTGCGGAAGAGTTTGTGTTTGTAGATGCAATCGCCGCAGTGGCTTCGTCTGTGAAAGCAAAGTTTATGTGGTTTTTTTTTTTTTCAAATACCTGGAAATAAGCCTGTAGCTTTTCCATGTGCCTTCTAGGGATAAGTCATAAAATGGAGGTGGGATGAGCACGTGATAGGACTGACAACATAATAAATAAATATAGATGTAAAAAAAAAAATGTGTATGCTGGTTTATTTACAAAAGGAATATGAATTTTCAAAAGCTTATTGAAGATGCTGTTTTAAGAGAAACAAGCAGTTCTTGCTCATTTTTAGAACCATTTGAGGTTGAGGCCTATATTAAAAACTTTCAGTTCTTAGTGTAGGTTGATTTTTATTATTTTACAACTATAGTAATACATCTTGTAAAATACGCACGTGTGGGCTGCATGTGTTCAGGAGCTTGTTATCGGAAATCATTCCAGATGATATCCTGAATTTTACATTTTATCTAACTCAGAATTTATATCATGTTTGAATCGAAATATAATGATAGTTGTTGATTATGTTGTCTGGCAGCTGTCAATCGAATCTGATCCAAACCACACCCATACAATCCTGATGAAGCAGATTAGCTGGGTTTATGAGGGTTGAACTCTTAATAAATTATAGTGTTTAATATCAATATTGTTTCGTCATGAATATTTAATATTAAGGAGAAAATCTTTTAGGGGTTTTAACATTTTTTAACAAAGATGCAGGGAAATTACTGTCACCCCCCAAAATGCCAAAAACAAGTATAAAGTGTTCATAAAATAATATTTTCATATGATATATATATTGTCCATATACAGTGGGCCCTGTAGAGTTCAAATAATCCTTTATGCTGTTATGCAAGCATCACATATGTATTCATCATTTAGGAACCATTAATGAATCAGTACAATACTGACAAACCTACCAACAGATGGATGAACCATCGCCATCCAGAGAGCGAGCCTGGCTAAAACTGACATATCTCTTAAAGGATTTGTAAGCTGTGAAAGCAAATCAACCCTTTAAAATATCCTTTTTTCCATCTCAAAGGCCACAAAATGTTGTTTTTCCACTCTTGGTCTTCCCCACAAGACTGTTTTTCATCTGCAGGTGGTGCAAAATCCAGAAAGCTAAATGAATGAGGATTATACTGAAAGTTTATTTCCTATTTGCAAATCTCTCCAGGCCTTGATTCTCTGAAAAGAGTTTGATCATACAATACAAAGATGGATGGAAATAATCAAAGCCAGGAGGGAATTACACATTAACTGCATGTAAAATTATGACAAAAATCAAATTTTATTGTCTCTCTCTGTGGTTGCTGTAATATAATGTGACAGACAATAAACTGCTGTTCTGCTGGATTATACAGTAACTTCAAATTACTGTGTGATGACATGTATACAGGATGTAACTGTAACCAATACACCGTGTACCCAGATGTATTCTGTTTCTTCGTGGTGATTACACATTAATATCTCACAGTCATGTGTTTGAACCAATGGATACTCAATGAGCACTGGCCTTTGAAACTTAAACTCACTGGAGCCGATCTGAATTACGCTGGCTCTGATGAATCATTGATGTTAGAGTGTGTTTAAACTGTGCACGGGATGAGTCTGTGGACAATTCCAGCTTTGGTTGGTTATTAAGAACATATTCTGTTTGGATATTAGACAATTTTTGGAGGACTTCTACCCACCCTGATGTCTTTTCGTTTACCCACTCAATCACCTGTTTCACACCTAAGAGGGTTATTGTTTTCACTCATCTGTCCCTGGGGAGTTTCGGTCCTGTCAGGTGGGTTAATGAGTAACACCCCACAAGGCTGATAACGCCGAACACATCTGATAGCCTCCATAAGCCTTCCTGCCATAAAACGGTGACTTGAATCACCCCACAGGTCGAGATGTGACGACGATTGACACGAGTGAACTAGGCCAGGCACATTTTTGTTCAAACATGAACACGACACAATCTTATTGCTAAAGACTCTCACACTCAGGTAATGATCATAATGCGCTCTCTTACACAGTGTCCACCAAAGCCTCTTTGGAAATTTCATTAACAGATGACAGCAATAAGAATGGAATCATAGTCTAGACTTTGCTCCATCAACCAAACATGTTTACGAAAATGACTTTGATAAATGGTTGCCAGTTTGCATAAATGGAAGATCAGTTTCCTAGTCTTTTACAACAGTTAAAGGTATAAGGCAAAGTCATAACATTCTGACATAAGTCTTCTATCACTCAAACATCTACAGGCTTTTAAACCTCATGTGGAGCAACTGGCACAGAAATGCTCAATATTAAACAAAGACATGAGATTATCATACATTAAATATCGACAATATGTGAAATTATCAATTTCCATATACTTTTTTGTTAGCTTGATAATAGTATTGATCCAGTTTCTTCTCACAATAACAAGAGTTTATTGCAGATAATTTTATTTATTTCAGCTGTTTTTAGTTCAAAATGTCCCTTTCCAATATCTGATTACATCTCACAAACAGCTTGACATTAATTTCCTGAGAAGACAAATCTTTCAAATCAAAGTCTTTTTATTTAACAAGATGGAAAACACAACCCATTAAATGTAGCGCAGGTATAGTATGTTAGGAAATACATTTTAGGTCAAGGTATTCATTTCCGTTTGTAAAGCTGTATTCAGAGTAAATGAAAGGGAACCTCATGTCCAAAATAAACGCACAGACTTCTTCATTGCCTCCACAGCAGCAGCAGGACTCGGAGTCTTCTATCAGTATGGCAGAATCAGTGTTACCTCACCAGCAAACAAGCCACACTGTTGCTTTTGGCATTACAAGCTACACTTCCTACTGCACCAACAACACTTTCCTTAACAATGCATTTCTTGATGTCAAAAACAATTAGACAGTTACAGAACCACAACTGCACTTTCAGTTTTTACAAAATGTAAATGTTAACTTAGGTTTACGTTCAGGTGCATACTAAGAAATTACATAAAACAGAGCTGCACCAAATTCTAATTTATTTACACAAATAATAAGAAAGTGCCATGCTATGCTGTGTGAATTGACAGCTAAGTTATGTCATATGTGTGGTGAATCTCAACCCTGTTAAAATATGAAAACAGGTTATTTACTGTCAATATTCAAACCCTTTAATGTGCTGTAGTACATATTCAACTTCAAACCAAAATGTTATATCCCTCAAGCTTTCTCCACAAAGTTTTAATTTTTTATGCCGGGGAATGGTCAGTATGTCAGTCCAGCAAAATGAAGACACGCCATCCCATGTCCAGGTTAGGATTTAGCAGCTCCCTTTGACACAGCCAAGCCGATGAGGCCCGCTAAACCGGCCACGCCAAGGCCGATTCCTCCGACAATGGCCATGCCAACCAAGCCATCTAAACAGCAACAGGTGAGTGTCATTATTCAGTTTTTATTCACCGTAGCAACACGGTCAAATGACTGATCAAATTCTGTTTTTATGTCAAGACTGATTTTGGTTCTTACCTTTCTTCAAAGCCGTGTTGATGAGCTTCTCCATCTCCAGAGCCTGCTTGTTGCCTGGCTCGTTCCTTAGAAGAGTTCGGATGTACTTCAGGGCTTTCTCATATTCCTGGTAGAAAAACAGGGCAGAGGAAATAGAAAGCAATTTCAGATGTGGACATTTTGAATGATGTGATCAAATGTGAGAGCTGCATTAAAAATTATTAACATGCTACAGTTTTAAGTACAAATACAGAGATGAGATGCAATAAGATCTTTCGTCCCTGGGTGGGCTCGACCACCAGCCATTCGGTTAACAGCCAAACACGTTAACCGATTGTGCCACAGAGATTTGTGGCTCATGAGGCGGCATAATTTAAGTTAAACACTCACTTTGAGTCTGTAGTTGGCCACTGCAAGGTAGAACAAGAAGTCCCGGGAGTCGTCCTTTGAAGCTTTCTGAACAAGCTCTATAAGACAAAGAAATGGGTTTAGACTGTTGACACAAAAAATAAAAAAATAAAAGATGCTACAGCAATCATCATTCTGCAGTATTTTCAGTAACACCCTGTCCAAAAGTCAAGTTTATATCATTAAGTACATTAGACTATTTCTAATAGTTACCTCAAATATTTTTATATATTTGCTCTAGTCTCGGTTTTATAGACAGACAATTAATTGAGAAAACAATCAGCAGATTAATTAGCATTGAAAACAACACAGACATGCAACCTTAATAACAATAATATAGATCTATAAATGTCTAAAGTCTGACTTGACTACAATAAATCCTCCACTGACTTACTTTATGTTTTGTATCTATGACACAGTTGTTTTTTATAAGAATATTAATAAGTAATAGATCTTCTGAGTTTAAGGATTGAAAATTCAGTTAGGAAATACTGTAGTGATTGAAACCCTTTACTGCCAAGAACTCAGTACATTATAATCAAACATAAAATAACAATCAAAACTCTTTTTTTTTTTTTTTTTTGATGAACTCACCTTCCAGGAGCACAATTCCCTTCTTGATATCCTCTGTGTATTTACTCCTGATCAGACACCAGGCATATTCAAACTTAGTTTCTTTGGACACAGCTCCTTTCACCAGCTCATTGTTGTATTTCTTCTCAAATTTCTGTCAAAACGAAACAGACACCAATCACAAACTTGAACTTGTGTAATATTTAATTAAATCATCTCTACAGGAAGTGGGTGAAACAGGAACACTTTGTTTTGCTGGTATCACAATTCATGTATTGTGTCAGTTTCTGGCAGGTGGAGCACTCAGTAAATATTGTGTAATGTTTCCGAAATAAACAGCGAAAGTAATAGTTCATCTCCAGCGTTTATGGCACTGAGGTCCCAAAAGAACATGTTATCAGCAAACTGTTATTAGGACAAGTCATATAATTCCAAAAGCGGAAATTACGATGACACAACAACCAGTCTTTGATCACAAACATCATCGTTAGCATTAAGCTAGCTAGCTAGCGACACGTCGCTTTATACCTAAACTTCATTATTTATCGTCTGAACATGTGTTGAAATGATCCCAGTGTGTGTCACTCATGTGTTAGTGTGTGTGTTTAGTGAAAGAAAGAGGTTTAATAATATGAAAACTTACTATAAGGTCTTCAGGAGCGACCACATCGCTCACAACAGCCTCCATGTTTCCGGAAACTGACTGCGGACCCGCCCACTTTTATCACATGACATGATGTTTGTGACGTAACCTGTAAAGTCTGTTGAATGATAAGGATATTGTGCTCCCAGTTTAAGATCTACTTATGAATAATGTTTTTATTTTTCTGTTATGAAGTCCTCTGGCTTTTTCTTTTTATTTACTTATTTCCTCTCTTTTATATATATTATTCATTTTTATTTTCTCTCTTATTTTTGTGGCATTCTGAATTTGTATTCTTGTTTTGTATAAATTGCTAATTTAGTTTAAATAAATAAATAAATAATAATACACATGTTTTGGGGAAAAACGTGTTTTATTGTTTACTCAAATTGCAGTTTTAAAAGCACAAAGACATTGCAGCTAAAAAGTACTGAGGTACTAAACAGTGATGTTTTCATCAGTTCTTTGCCAGGTGAGCCGGGGAAAAGGCCAGAGGCAGCAGTTCACTGAGGCTGGTTTCTTTATAGGATCCATCCGGCTTGGTCAAGTATACGATCCAGTCTGATCCAAACTGGTGAGAAGGATGAACAGTGGTGAAGGAGAACATACAAACATGGAAGGTATAGATTTATATTAACACTGGTCATTAGTACAACTCATTCATGTACTCCACTCAGACACCCAAGAAGTATCTAAATTGTATCTAAATGTATAATATCTAATTTTCTCAATTTGCATTTATTCTGGTGACTGTTCGGTTATGTTTTCTGTGAATTTTATTTCCCAACATGCAACATGCTGCAACTGCAACTATTAATATTAATATTTTCATTGTTGACTAATTATTTCTTTGGTCTATGCAATGTCAGAAAATGTCGATCTGTGTTTCACAAATGCCAATATGACGTCCTCAAATGTCTGTTCACTGCAAGCAAAGAAGAAACCAGAAAATATTTACATTTAAGAAGCTGGCAATTAGAGAATTTTGACTTTTTTTCTTAAACATTACTAAAACAGATGAATTGATCATCCAAATGCAATTGGATTTGGCAATGAACTTAATAGTTGACAACTAATCGATGAATCGATGAAACATTGAGTGAACATTGAAAAATTGCAGTTAAATGGTCTAAAAATACTGGAATCTGCACATAAAACATCCAGGACCAAGTGTGATCTGAAGCCAAGGAGTTAAGAGTTTGCTTTGTGGTCTTAATCATGATTTAAAAAGGGTCCTTCAGATGATGCACAGAAAATACAGGTAAATTGTAATTAGTTTGTTATTGAAATGGCTGAATTGGAGAAAAAAACTCCACGTCCTCTAACCTGATTTACTAATCAATGCTGCCCTACTTTATATGGAAGCTCAAGCATTTTACTGTGCTAGATTATTAGTATCAATGTTCAACGTGCCTGTAAAATACAGTGGCTCCAGCTGTACACACACCCACTGCCTACTGCAATCAGTGCTTCTGCTTCTTATTAAGTTATTGTTGTTTGACCTCAGTCCTTCAGTTCAGAACAAGTGAAATAACCTGCCAGTCCATGGAAATATAGAAGCAAGCAAATTGACTTATTTCAAGTATTTTCTAAAATCAAGTTTACTTTATTCTAACACAGTGAACAGTCTAATTCTTTGTGTTTCAAGATACAGACTCAGATTTCTAAAAAAAAAAAAACCCCAAAAAGAACAAGTTGACTTCTTTTGGAGACCAATTGACATGTTTTACCACACTGGCAGATTTCTTCAAGCTTCAGGGTACAATTACAGACAGAGATAACTTGATAACATGGAAAGTTTTTGCCGTATATCACTTACTGATCACGCGATAATGACTGCAGCCTACTGGTCATAAAAGTGATATCTCACCTCCATAAGAACCTGCCGACAAGCTCCACATGGCCCAACAAAGCGGTCTTTGATATCACTACACAGAAGAGAGGGAGAGAGGATAAACATGTGCTATAAGAAACTCTTCATGTGTCATCAGTGTCTTTATACTGAGAGTGTCACCATGTCACAGCGATGGCAGTGAACCGTCTGTGTCCTTCTGCCACAGCCCTCTGGATGGCCGTCCGCTCAGCGCACACCGTCAGACCATAGGAGGCGTTCTCCACATTACAGCCTGAAAACACACAAAAACTTAGACTCCGGACTCCGGTTCAGACTCACTGGACTCATTTTATATATTTCACTTTATGACTCGTACACTTGATTCTCCTTGCTTTCTTTCTCCTTCTCTTCATGACCCACTTTATAATTTCCCCTCAATGTTGTACTGTTATACATTATATTATTGTATTATTGCTGATTTTGTGTATATGCGGCATTTTAATATACGTGTATGTGTATCTTATATACTTCGGGGTAATTTATTTTTCTGTATGACAGTACTTTATAATTCACCACAGAATTGTACTGTGAGATAAAACAAGATAAGATAAGAAGCGAGACAGGACAGATGCATACTATCAATATGTGAAAAGTATAATACTGCACATTGTGAGCATTTACTATGTACAAGATGAAGGATAAAATCTTTTAATGAAGTAAAACAAAAGCAAAAACCCATATCAGCAAAATATACTTTTACTTGTGAATGTGTGAGCAGCTTTTTTAAGTTTAACCATTTGATGGATTGTTGATTCTAATGCATGATAATTTTGAACAAACATTTTAATCTTAAAAGGAAAAAGTAGAATATTTAATTAAGTAGAAACAAAAATTAAAAATCCTCATAGTCTCTCTTACACTTGCAGTTCACAGTTTTGATGTGTGCACTTTCTTTAAAGGAGAGAGAAATCACCTGTTGGGTTATTACCTGCAACTATAGCGCCATCTGCTGTCAGCACGGCAGCACCGACAGGGAAGCGGCTGTATGGACAGTAAGCCATGTCCCGGGCCTGCAGGCACTCTGACACGAGCTCTCTCACTTTATCTGCACCCAACAGAGGAAGCAGCGGGGTTTGGGAAAACAAGGTTAGTTAACAATTTATCATGAGCCAAACCACATGTCAGGTGTCATGGAACAGATTTGCTGTGTGGACACAGAGAGGTGGACTTGCCTGTCATTGCAGATGAAGACGCAGGTTTTGGTGCAAAGTTAAAGTCAACTTCAACAGCTTCAGTGAGAATAAAGTGGGACTGAGCCCCCCGGGTTTACAGGACAGCAGGGCTCATGGCTGCTCCTCTGTTTACCTTCAGCTTATTGGCTGGTGGCAGTTTGGGGACTGGACCTTTGTCACAGGTTTCTCGCGAGAAAAAGTGAATGTTGAACTGTCTAACAATGACAAACTCCAAAACAAAATAAAAGAGCCGCAATAACTCATAATAACCTGATTGGTGCGCTGTTGAGTGACGTCATAGTTTGATAGCACGTTCACAATAAAGTTGGGACCAAATTAATCCAGATAAAAGCAACTTTTATTTAAAACTAACATCCCAGAAAAAAATAAAAATAAACAAAGATAAATAAATATAACTATGATTAGTAGGACAAAAGAGTTAATGCCAGAAATAATGAATAATATAAAACATCATTACAGTTTGGTGGGAAAAAAAAGAAAAACATTCAAACATATAAGAATCATAGCAATAAACGTGTTGAAAGAAACCACAAAGTCATTCAATCATCATTAGTCAATTAGTTGATTATTTGATTAGTTGATTGATAGAGGAATAATTTGCAGCCATTTTTGAAACTGAAAAAAATCCCAGATACTATACAATAACTGAGTTGAACAGACAAACAATTTAATGACACATTGTATTTTTATTTTATTGCACAAAAAAAAATAATTGATGAATCCAGAAAGAAAATGGGAGATTAATCAATAATGAAAATAACTGTTAAGAGCATTATATCACACGTTGCTAGAAAAGTCTCTGTTTGCTGGTGCAGGGTTCATCATCACACAGCATATCAGGCTTTTGCAGGGTTTGGCCAGTGAGACCAAAATCACAAAAGTCTCCCCCACTGCATTCCAGAAAGCAAACGTGTACAAGGTCTTATCACAGTAAAGACCATCAGCAGCCGTGGGGTCATAGTTGGGCTGATAGACTGAGAAGACCCAAATGTCACCTGTAGGAATGTGCATGGGGTAAGTTTTTGAGAATATGACCTGGGCTGTAAAAGTTTTTATATTTTTCATCCTCACCTGCCAGGATCCATATGCAGGTAAAGAGGCCGATCAGAAACAGCAGACAGGCTTTGAAACCTTTGGGATGCTCCCGTGGCCGGGCGGCATCGCTCTCACAGGGGAAGGTCACAAATGGTATCATGATCAGGGGAACCAAAGCCAGACCCAACAGGTAACTGGGAATGTAAGGTTGCTGAGGACAGGCCTCGAAATACACGACGCCTGTGGATACGAGATGCAGCATGTGGTTATAGAGTTGAAGGTTGCTGAAAGACAAAATAGCATCATGGAGGAAGAGCATACTGACCAAAGATGACTCGTGCCAGAGTCATGACAGTGCATCCGACTGTGGCTGCAACTGGGAAGATTAAAGACAAAAAAATGTCAGGTTCAAATTGGCAGATTAATTGCATATTTTGAGTCATGCATAAAATACTTCTTTAACTTTTACGTTAGAAAATAGCAGTTTATTTTTTTCTGTTCTATACAAGTAAAGCAAACTGTTATTATTATAGTAAATGAAAACTGTAACCTCAACCAAACTAATTTAAATGAGCTTAACTAAAATCAGAAAGACTAAATGTGACAGAATAATATACTTAAATGCTAATAAATCAATTTGACCAAACCTTATCACCCTAAATGACTCATTCAACGTTACAGCTATTCTGTAATTTTGGAAATTTCAGTATACATTTCTAGTTTGAGTCAGGGTTAAAATTGGACTTTCATTGGAATATAATGCACATCTCATCTGTAATTGTATTTATGTATTTGTTAAATAGCTGGACCTAAAACCAGCAGCTGAGTCTTCAGTATGCTCACCTGAAAGCCTCGGGGGTCTGGGTGGTGGTGGATCAAACCGAAGGGTCCACACAGCACCCACAGTTATATTCACTGAGTGGCCTGTAGGTGGCGCTAAAGAGCAAACAGACAGACTGGTATTATTCTCCCACAGTTTCTACACTTGATGAATTAATGTCACACAGATTTTTAGACACATAGAAAGAACATCTTTCATGTTTTATTGAACCCATTTCAGCATAAAACACCATAAAGACAGGCAGACTGATGAGTTCCCTTTGGTGTCAGTGACATTAAGAGCAAACAGGGGACAAAGCAAACACACACACCCAACGAGATAAAACATTAAATTACTGTGAGCTTGCAGTGAAGGTAATCTTTGTTTGGCGTGTTCTTTCAGTCCTCTTCCTGATTTCACATAATAGAAATGAATTAGAAAGCAAGACTAAGAGCACCTGTACTTATGAACATAATGACAACGATAACAGAGTTTAAAGAACAGCAACTTAACATTTGCTAATTAGCACAAGGACCAGCTGAGGCTGATGGGAATGTCATTATTTGTACAGGTGTTCAGTCATAAACCAAAGTATATGGACCAAAGGTAATTTTGACCTGATGATTACAACTCGTCCTCTGGAGTTCATGAACGTCTTCATGGAAACCATGGAAGGCAATCCATCAAGTAATGTTGAAATATTTAATAAATAAAACTTTAAGCTACTGTTGGTAGGATTCATCGTCCGGGGATCACGAGTGTCATGAGTCAAACTACCAGTCTGGCTAAAAACATTTCAAAAACTGAAACTGGAATTTAGACTCATGAGGTGGTTTGGAAACAAAAAATTGAGAATTTACTTTATCTTTAAGGCTAAATATAATAAGGATGACAGAAGAACTCTGAGGAAGAAAAGAAAAAAGAAAGTAAAGGGAAAATGATCATTGATCAGACTGCAGGTGTTACATATCATCGCTGTGATAAATGCAACTTTCACATTCTGTTTCTTAGATTATTGTTTTCAATCCAAAAGTGAAAGTGAAGATGACAATATCTGTCATCGCTTTGTTTGTCTCATGTGTTGGAGGCATTGATTAGCAGGTGTCTCGTCATCAGACCATGTACTGGAGTCATGCTGGATGTTTTCAATCAAAGCATCATCATACAATCAAACAGAATCACACAACCCCTTTAATTAAATATGGGAGTTGTACACAGCCCTTTCAGACAGACACAAATAACCCTGAGAAAAATGAAATTCAGTACAGAATAAAAGATTAAAATTAAACGAAATCACTGACTCTGACGTTGTTTGACTCCATACTTCATAATAGTAAATAAGATAGAATACTTCATAAGAGCAAATGAAACACCTGACACAGGTGACACTTGCAGTTACATCAGATCGGATACGTTTATGAAATTTCACAAAGACACACTTGCCTGCCATTGCAGATGAAGGTTTCCTCTTCTCGAACGCTCGGTCAAATGACTTAAGTCGATCTTAACTGGTCACTCACAGAAACAGCAGGGGCTTTCAACCAGCTGATGCCTTTACAGAACAGGATGGACCTGTTATTACCTGTCGTGCAAACCATGCAAAGAAAATGAAAGTGAAATTACTGAACTTACTATAATAGATCTTTGGATTGTAAACTTGAGAACATTTAGAAATAGCTACAATTACATGTGTTCAGATTCATCACACTTGGTTTCACAATCCTGAAAGGTCAAGAAGCTAGAGAGCATGAACACCTGAAACAGTAACGGTGATAATTAAAACAAACTTCACAGTGTGTTAAGAGCAGCTAAACATGCAGGAACCACAGTAAAGACCTTATACTTTTATTATATATATTATGTTTTAATGGTGCATTGAACCAGACTACTTTGCAATTAATCCAATTACCAATACCTGATTACCAAACAGTGAACCTGAGGTCTTCAGGATCCTACTTTCAGGCTTGGTAAACAAGCCTTCTTGAAAAAAGTAAACTCTCATACCTAACTCTTATTTTCATGTTTCCAAATTAGAGCCGTGTGATGAGCCTGAAAATTATTATTATTAGTAGTAATAGTAGTAGTAGTAGAAGTTGTATGTTGTGACATCAGAAACATTTGGGAACATCATTTCATTCATCATTTCCAGATGATGTCAGCATTTAAGTGATGTTATCTTTAAGTTGTATAAATATAATTTTATTTCTTTTGAGATACCATTTTATTGGTCTGGGAAAGACGTCAGACCTCCACAATCCAAAAGTTGTGATTGTGTTAAGTAGGAGGTCAAAGTCCAGGCATTGCAGTTAGTTTTGCAAATTTAGTAAAGAATTATATATTTGTTTTTTCCATACATGACATTGAGTTTCTAGCAAAACATCTGTGTGTTAATTTGTCGTCGTTGTGTTTCGTCCACCCATTGACTGTTGAGTTTGTCCAGCCAGTAAATACTGTTGTATTCTGTCCAAGTCACTTCGCTCTGTTGCGGTTCAGTTTTGTAAGTTCAAGAAAGTATTTTGTGTTTCTCATTTTTTGGATATCCAGAAAACTGCAACCTTATTATATTACTCATTTGAACAACAGAAATATGTCGAATGATAATATTTAAAACATTAATATTTCGTGTGTGATGCTTTGAATGAAACATTCACGAGCTCACTGTTTCACCCCTCATACTGTATTAGTTAGATTTTATACCCTGGTTGATAAAGCTTTTATTATGCCACAATTTAAGCTGAGCCTTGTCTTTTGTTTGCATTGGGCTATAAATAGAACAAACTCACATCATGAGCAGGTATCAAAGGGCATCCACTGCACATAAAGCCCCCTAAACACACAGATACCCCCCTCTGTTCTCTTGAGCTTGTTTCGGTTTAATTCTTTGTATTCTAACATATAGAAAAGTCGTTTTTTCCCCTCACTGTGGATTTTCATTTTTATCAGACACCCACGATAAGAAACACTGGTCTGAAATCAGATTACAGCCACACCAATACTTGGCCTTTGTTCCTTCTCTCCTTCCTGCTTTAACTGTCACTGTGTTTGACTTTCGCCGTGTGAGAGGGGTGAGCTTCTCATGCGCCTCCTTTTTTTTTTTTTTTTTTTTTTTTGGTTTCGCCCACATTTCTCTGACTTAAAGAGCTCTTTCTGACTTAAGGAGAGAAGGAACTCGTCGTGAGAGTGTAGATAAAGAGAGGCAGCTGCAAATAAGAGGTAAAAAAGCATGTGTTGCACCGGGAAATGTGCCCGTCTGGTGGGTCTGATCCTGCTGCCTTCGGCCTTCATCTGCATGATCTCCAACCTGCTGCTCTTCTTCCCCAACGGAGAGCGGCTGGAGTCGGAGCACGTCACCCTCCAGGTCTGGCTCATGGGGGGGCTCATCGGAGGAGGCCTCTTTGTGAGTACAGGGTTGTGATCTGGGTTCATCCACCAAGTCTGGTTTCATGTTTTACTGCTTGTTTAATTGGTTTTTGTCAGTCGTTTACTCTGCTCTGTGTAAACCTGTAAAAATTTCATTGCTCACTTTTATTGAGATTTAATGAGTATTATTGTTTTGAGGGAATAATTATAAGACTTTTTTTTTTTAGAAGTATAACATTTCATTATTTCAGTTTTGGTTGAATTAATGATATTATTAACATTTCTTGTTTTTACAGTTTAACCATTGACTTTGAATCGACTCTTTAATACCCAGTGAATAACTCTTGTGAATTCTAGTCATAAACTATCCAAACATAAAAAACTATTGATGTTGAATTACAGGAGAACATAAATCAACATATATGCAATATATCAGCATTTATATCATAAACTCAACATAAACAAGATTTTGCTTTAAGAGTCCTTCAACAAACGGAACAAAGCAAATTAACTCAAGTCCAATTTTAAGTTACTTGTACTTGAGTACTTCCATTTTTACTACATTTATCTGTCAGCCTGTAGCTACTTTACAAATTAGATTTGACATACAAAACATATGACGAACTAATATGATGCACAATATGTTATAGATTCAACGAGACAAGATTAAAATGCTTTTGATCCTTTTCTATTTTTACTTAACTAACATTTACAAGACTTGTACTTACTTTGACTAATGGATCATATTTAGTATATTCACAGTGTGGTTTTGCTACTTTGGCTTAAATAAATGATCTGAATATTACCTCCACTTCTGTAAAAGTGTGACAGCGTAGTGTGAATTTCATTACAAGGAGAGCTTTAAGGGAAACTTTGACCGTCAAGATTTAAACATTTTCTGATCTCATGCACTTTCTCACCATCACAAACACACGCAACAGATCACATTTCTTCCACTGACACCATCTTGATATATTATATCATGGAAATTGTGGGATGAATGAAGGAATATCTTATCTTGGGAACATCTTATCATAGGTTGATAAGGATAATACATCTCATAAAAATCTAATCGGACAAATGGTTCAGACCTTTATAATATAATAAAAAGACACAGTAATGTCAAAGTTTGGAAGAGTGACGAGGAAATTTGATTTCCTTTCCCACTCTTCGCTGTGTCGATGTCATTGCCTGCTGGGACGGAGAACTGGGGAGTGACAAATGTTTGGTTTAAGAGATAAGAGAACACACACACACACACACACACATAAATGCAAATGTGACATTGACATAGACACACACATCGTACCTCCATTGTAAATGCTTTTGAGAAACTCTGGCTTGCATTTAAAACACTTAAAGCAATAAATAAATGAATTGTCTATCTTCATCTTTTCAGATGCTGTGTCCCAGCTGCTCAGCTATCAGGGCCGGGGGCAAGGGTTGCTGTGGAGCGGGCTGCTGTGGCAACCGCTGCCGGGTGGGTAATTTAAAAGATTTACATGTCAGCGTCGGGACTGGACTGATAATGATGGGTGGTAAAGGGCAAAGGCGACATCATATCAAATATGGAAGGACAAACTGCAATCATGTCGGCAATACACCATATGGCCGGCACCATCATTTTATTATGGGATTATTATTACTGTTAGAGAGAGGTTGAGCTATTTAGGGATCAGGAAGTTGTCGGCTGATTGTTCAGTTGTTGAGACATTTGCAGTGAAGGAAAAAGCAGTGCAATCTGCCTTTAATTTGTCTATTTTAGTTTGTAATTTTGGCATCTTTCTCATTGAAAAACCTTAACTCAAGGTCCACTTACTTGTTTTTCCAGGTTCAACCACATTTCAGGGTCTACGTCCCTGAAAAAAATAGCAAATGAACCTTATTAGATGAAGATTATAACTCTTGTATTTCTTAATATTATTCTGATAAAGTGAGCAAAAACACCCCAACTCCATCATCTTACCCTTTAACATATCAGCAAAACACCACGGCTACTTCTGGTTCCACCACTGTGTCGGATTAAACTGCGCACCACTTGTATCTCATTCAATGATCTAATATTTCTAGTGAGGTTAAAGGCCGACATTAGACAAGAAAGCATTGTTAAACGGGTAATAAAAAAGAGGGCCCCTGATAAGGAAACCGTGCACGTGCACCTTTTGCACCATGCACATGCCAGTAATCCTAAAATAACAATGACACAGTGTGTTCATGTCTCTTTCTCAGATGCTGAACTCTGTGTTCTGCTCTGGCTTCGGTCTGCTTGGAGGGATCTACTGCCTCTCTGTAGCCTCCAGTGGTCTGGCTGATGGACCCAAGTGTCTGGTGGACAATGAATGGATATCTCCCTTTCAAAACTCGTGAGTGTTTCTCCCATCGTCACAGATGCTGTAGAATAATTTGCAGCCCTTCTTATTTTTTTCCCACATAAGCTGATGGGTCTGCGTTTCTCTGTTGTCTCCATCAGCTGTATTTACTTTAATGGTCATTGTCCGAGCAGCAGGAAAGTTTCAGTTCTTGTTCATGAATCAAGGGCAGCTGGTTGTAAATAGTTAAAAACATTTCACCTCTCATTCGAGGGTTTTTGTCAGTTCTTCAATTCTGAAGAAGCAAAGCGTCTTCAAGTATCTATGACCTTTTCCTGGGCGACTGAGAGTCTTCAGACATCCTTCAGTTCTTGATTCTAAAAATAAAAAAATGCAGATTCGTTATAATCCAGTAGGTGGCAGACTGGACCAGTACTTCTGTTTTTGTAGCGGAGCCTGGAATCAGCTGCCTCTTCTTTCAGTCTTATTGCGATGTAAAACTTTACCATGCATGGATGAATAGTTTGATAATAGATGTTAAACTGCAGGTTGTGATTCTTGGCTTTTTCATTTTAAGGACAGTTTCTCTAACGTACTTTGGCTCCTCGCTGTCAAAACCACATGCCTTCAAATATGGACCAGCCAAAGTGCTCATGCTGCAAAGATAAGACTAATAGCATTAATGAAGCATTTTACAAGCTTCAGCAGGACAAAGTGAACAACCTGATAGACGTTGTGTAAAACATAAATAAAACAGAACGTAACCAGTTTCACAAAGTGTTCCTGATGGAATGTGTTCACAAAGTGTTGAACCTCCATCCTCGCTTGTGAACAACTGAGTCTTTCCAGGATGAACCTTTCAGACCCAATCATGATCCTATCACCTGTTACCAATGAACCTGTTTACCTGTGGAATCATCCAAACAGGTGTTTTTGGATCAGTCCACAACTTTCACAGTCTTTTGTTGCTCCTGTCCTCAACTGGTTTGAAACATGTTGCTGCCATCAAATTCAGAATCAGCAGATATTTACAAAAATCAATGAATGAATGAATTAATGTTGAGGTCAAATTAAATATGTTGTCTTTGTACTGTTTTCACTTGAGGATATGTCAAATTAGCAAATGATCCCATTCTGTCTTATTCATGTTTAACACAGCGTCCCAGCCTTTTGTAAACATGAGCATGTAGTTAATGGGAAGTTAATATGTAGTCTATTGCCGTCCTTTATGACGGCAGTATAAATGGCACCAGCGTTCAAAAAGAGGAAACCAAGTTTGATTACGCAGTGCATGTTGGGATATTAATGTTCAACCTCAGATTGTCCTTCCTCCAACACAAACCTCAGTTTCCCCTTTTCTCTGTTTCTGTTCTTCTGTGTGTGCTTCTGCTCCTGCCTGTTCACTGTCTCTTCAGATGAATATACAGTGGACAGTGAACAGACTAGTCATCAATATGCCCAGTGGTTATACTTTAAAATGGAAACTAATACCTCTTTTCTTTTTTCTTTCTTCTCTAAATGAGTCCCTTATTTGCTTGTTTCAACCATCTTAGTCTTATTATGTTGTATTTTATTGTTTTTGCAACCTATTGCAAACTTGCAAAAGAGGTTTCAGCTTCACGGAGACATACCAGGTTGAATAAAGGTTTAATACAGCTGACGAATTTAAGGATCAGTTAGTCATATCAATAATTCAGATATTATTTGATAATGGAAAATACTTGTTAGTTTGAAGTCTCAGCAAGATAAAGATTCCTTCCTATCAGTGTTATCAGATTGCTAAATATTGGACTTGTCTTTTATAATATTCACATGACAAAACACAATCTTACCACAGTTCATTTATCAGCTGTTTTTGATCAAGCCACATGATTTTCAGCAGACTTTTCCCAGTTGTGGTGCAATTGTTCATGTTCAAAATTTCCAAATTTTTTTTTTTTTTTTTTAGCACTTTTCATTCATTTGTTTTAAATGTTTTGGGAACATTTTTTTTTGACATTTTGGGAAATGGCTTATTAGCTTACATGAGAAGATGATGAAAAAGCAAAACAAAACCATGTCATGTCTCATCTCTGCAATTTGGTTTTAGTACAAACAAAACAGATTAGTGAGCATTAGAGGGGATCGTGGTCAGATTTTATTACCTTTGAATCTTCTCATCTAACCCTTGAATAAAGCTAGAAAGTGTTTCCCAAAATGTCAGCTCCTGATCTCACCAAGCTCTCCTCTCTCCGTTCCTCTCCTTCCTATTTTCCATGTGCTTTCTTTCTCCACTCCTCACTTGTTCCATTCGCCGTCTTACTGACACATTTTTCCTCAACTCAGTCATCGCACTTTTTCTCCCTGCGCCCCGAACTTGGCTTCACACATATTCTCATTAACGCTGTGTCTTGACTCTGTGCTCCCTCGCAGTGGTAACGGCAGCTACCTCGTAAACCAGACTTTGTGGAGCATCTGCGAAGCCCCTAAGAACATAGTGATGTGGAACGTCGTCCTGTTCTCCATCCTGCTGGCCATGGGGGTGCTGCAGGTGGTGCTCTGCGGCTTGCAGGTGATCAACGGCTGCTTGGGATGCGTCTGCGGAGACTGTCGCGACAGAAAAGATGTAGGTCAACACGTCCCGAAAACTGATCTGTAAAATGTCACAATGGGTTTTTCTGAGCAGAAGAGGTCATGAAGGTCATTCGAAGTGGCAACGAAAATTGGGGGAAGCAATAAGATTTGAAACAGTTTTATCAAACTGATCCAATCCAGCGTGAAGCAACATGATCTGTACCAACTGGTTTGGTTTTTTGGGAGCGAGCCAGCTATTCTCAGTGGCTTCTAGAATCACGTGGCAGCTTCTGACAGTGTTTTGATTGCAGTTTTTGATTTCTATCAAGTCGGCCACTGATGGGAAACAGGAAAGGGAAACGGTTTTGTAGTTCAGATCCTGTGTGTTGATAATATGGGTGCGAGGATGATGGTAAATTGGCTGGATTGCAGCAAGTAAGGCAGCACCGATAAACTGGAAATCTGCAATTATTTAAAGATGTTTTGGGAGCACGTTGTGTCATTTCTACACTTTTACAAGGATAACATATACAAAACATGCACAGAATGAGTTAATTAGTCATCTGAAGAGGTTCAGGTCGGCAGATTTTGTCACCTTTGAACAGAGCCAGGTTAAGTGTTTCCTCCTGTATTTCTGCTTAGATAAACCAACTGGCTGCAGATTTTAACGTGAGAGTGATCAATCTTCTCATCTCACTCTGGGGAAGAAAGCAAATAAGCATTTTTCCTAAATGTCAAACTACTCTTTTAGAGAGTTAACATTTCATTTCAGTGCAATCGGACTGCTGATACTTCAAAATTCAGAAGTCAGACCCAGAGATATCATCGAGATTTAGTTGTTATTGCCTTAAAAGAAAAATTCAGAAAATGCTCTGGATGCTTCTTGTCTTTCAGGAAACAGATTTTCCTATTCTTTCTTAAACAATTTCCTATTTTGTATGTAAATCCGTTTCAGGTTCACTGAAAATAAACATGACACAATGAGATGATTGATTTGACTTCATAAAGGCGCAAATGTAAACTGGCAGCTTGTCAGGAAAACTGAAAAAGGTCAAAGAGAAAGGTTGAAGATTAAGCTCAGATTTAGCACATGATTGAACAAAGAGTGAGGAGAAATGTTTTTGCTGACTTGCGTATGGACTCAGACATATATCACACATCATATGGACACTAATGAGGGACGTGGGTTGAACTGAAGGACGTAGCAGTTCCCCTACACAGTTTACAGTGTAGTACCATTCTACTACATTTCTCACATCTCTCTGGAAATACAAACACTTCCACATGTGTAACATATCTCCAAGCGCCTACTCATTCACGTGATGCTCACATACATTAACAGCTCTGTCAGTCATCCTCGAGCTCGCTTCCTGTCCCACACACGAAGTAAACATGTGACTTCTGTCCCGTTGCAGGATGAGAGCGGATTGTAAGAATGAAGATCGCCCAGACCATCTTCAAAGAGCCAGCAGGCGTTTCTGCATTTTCCAAAGTTCATGTTGAAGGGGGCATCTCTGTGAAGCATGCCAGGGTTTTCTTCTGATCAGTCAGTGCTTTTGTTTCACATTAAGTCTGTGTCTTAAATGGCTTTTTTAAAATATGAAAGCCTTACTCCATTATTGTAGGCAATGAATTGAATTCCAGTTTTTGGTTTGTGTGTGTTGCCTGACTAATGGCCGACTGACTTTTGGTTAAATTCTTCATCAAGACAACTCCTGATGAATAAGTAATTTTGAAGACTTCAGAAAGAGTCAAAGAGTAATTGTAAATAATTTTTGTGTTTGTATTTGTGTTCCGCTTTTTGTATAACTAATATATCAAGTAAAGTGTGAAGCACGACAGGAGCTGATGACAATAAAGATTATTTACTATTTAGCCATATTTTTGTGATTGGGTTTGTGCACGATCAGTGACATTCCTAAGAGAAATTCTGTCACTTCTGTCTGACTATTAACCTCTAAAAACTTGCATTGCTTCCCCCCAAAAACACACTGACACTTCCAGAAACACCAACTGTGTCACTGTATAACCCAGTCGAAGAACTTGTTAGGATCTCCGCCAGTTACTTGCCTCATGCAGACAGACAGCCAGATCTAACAGGATTACTGCGCTTTGAGACCAGGTCAAAGGTCAGAACGCCCCCTGTGGACGCCGTGAGCACTGCAGCTGCACAAACAGCACACAGTCTGGCCCAGCAGCGCCTGTTAGTATAGGTGCAGGTTAAGCTCATAAGCTTTTGTTGTCATGGAGCTGCTTCGTGGTAATTGTTACCTAACTTTAAAGTTAAAAGCCTGTTGCAGAAGCTGCACCCAGGTAAATATAGACACAGACTCCTGAGAGAGACCAAATAACCCAAAGCTGCTGCTCGAGCTAAAGCCGAAGTCTCTGGGCAGATAAATACATTTAGATGTGGCCTCATTGACAATGATTCCGAGTGAACATTTCTTTCAAACTCGCTTTCACACACTTCCAGGACAGGGAGGGAAAAATAATGTAGCCGTGGAAATAAGGCCTGTGCCTGACCGTCTTGGCTGACTGAGCGGCCGTGTGTTAGGCAGCTCTCTTATATAATTCACAGCACAAAGCGAGGAAGGAGCATAAGTGAGAAGAATTCGGAATAAAAGAATGGCGGGACAAAGGGAGGAAAGCGGGAAGGGGGCCCAGTCTCGGCCACTTCTCATGCAAATCGTAGCCCCTCTCAAGAATCCGGAGAGGCGAAGAAAGTGGTATTTAGTGCCGTGGTGGACAAACACTGATGTAAGAGCGTGCATCACTGAGGGAGACTCGAAAAACAGAGAGAGGTCCCTCAGAAAACACAGAGGAGACAAATAGCAAACGCGAACAAAAAGACAGTTATTGGAGCATAAAATGCTTCTGTTATTTGCAGCTTGCGCTCTTGTTTGGACCCTGCAGTGAGGCCATCATTTAGAAATGTACCCCCTCCGCTCTGCTTCAAATGTTTCAGGCTTGACTGACATGACAAAGAGGAAGCAGAAGGGGAAAAACAAGGTGACGTAGCAGAACTGGTCAGTGTGGAGAAGGCGAGTGAAAACACCGTCTGCGCTCCTCTTTAACTCTTCTGTTGTGTAGGTCTGCACGGTTGAAATCTCCTCACAACCGCAGCCTCGCTCGAAAGCAACAGTCATGCAACACACGTAAGTGATAACTCAGCAGTGTCCGACACCCAGTAATTACACCAACCACACTGTGAATGACCCGAGCGGAGCCACAAACTAGACAGTCAGGAAGATTCAGCAGTTCTGAGCAGGTTATTTACAACTGTCAGCAAAAATCTATTAACGTTTAAACTAAACTTCTACCTCGTCCTCAGCTTTCTGATGATTTAAATGCACTTTTACGCCTCCTTGTAAAAGCATGGTGATGTTTTGGATTGCACTCTATAGATAAACGTGACTTATTAGCTCACCTGCAATCATAATCAGCCAAATGACATTTTACAGTAGGATCACAAAAAGTATAACGATGGAGCTTCTTTCTTAGGTCTTAACCTGGTTCTGCTGAGATAACAACTGCTTGAAGACGCTGACAGCAGCTGTGTGTGCCACTGTATTATCACATAACCCTTAAATGTGATATTTGACACTCGGGCCACACATTATTATCAACAAGACGCGTCGTCACTTGTTTCTTTTTTGCATCAGTGTTCGACGGCCGCACAGAGAGCTGGAGGAAGGATTGTAGGTCAGAACTGAGCGAAGTATTTTGGCAAATCCTCTGGCTGTACTTTGCGTTTAGCTGAGAGGTCGCGCAGGTTAAATCAAGTCATGCACATGTCAAATCTGCCCTATAAATACAAGGGCCAATAACTTTTTTCCCAAAGACAAAGAAATTCAATATCTGCTTTTTAAAAATGTATTTAGATTCTGTGGCAAAGTTTTTTTTACAGCAGTTTGCCAGCCTTTTTCTAAATGTCCCACTGTCTGAGAAGTAAACCCAGTCTGCTCTTTGCCCTCTCTACACCCAGCACTATCAGCTGATTTGTTCGGTATGCAGGATACAATCATGATTAGGCCCCGTCCCTCGAGCACCTCAGGATTAACGTAATCACAGAGAACAGTCAATGCATCAGGATTTCTCTTGATGAACAAACAGGACACGGTGAAGAAGCAGGAGATCAGTGACACAGTGCTCAGAGGAGGAGCAGGACGAGGAGCGAAGGAGGGCGGCGGAGGCTGGAACCGACCTCAGCCGGTCGGCCCCGGCCCCGGCCCCCGGCTCCACACCAGCGCCAACATTAACAGAAAATCAACAAACTGTGGGTGTGGGACTGTCTGGATGTTTGAGGGAGGGAGCAAGGAACACGGAGTTGGGGTGGGGGGACGTCCTCACAGAGAGGACGAGACTGGTTTGGTCCAGCAATGACTTGATTTTATGTGTGTTTATACTGTATTTTTAATTGGTCTCGAATTTTTAACGCTTTTATCTTTTTGTTATCAGGGCTGAAAAGTAATTTGCAGACAGAGACTTTAGGCAACACTTTCTTTTCAGCAAAACATGATGGAGATGGGTGGTTAAACTATTTTTAAAATGGGTGTGACTCATGTACTCACTGCACTAATAAGCCTCCTTTTTCTGATGTAATCTGAGCTCATGAAGTTCCACATAAAATACACTGGCTGGAGGAAAGAGATCATCTTTAACTCTCTCGCTGTCCAAGGATCAAGGAACATTTCTGTCGCCTTTTCTCTTCTGAATTGCCTCTTTTTACTTCTTCAGCTCTCATATATTCAAATAAAGCAAACTTAGAAGGCAACGTCACTTTTTGGTTGAAGTGCTCATTCTGACATTTGCAAAGTGCGGACACAAGAATTGCTTGACTACAGGGTCACATGTCAAAAGAGACAGAACAGTGTATCCAGGCCTGAATAGAGAAACTGATTCCACATTATTCATTCTGTAATTGGTTGCATTTATATCACACCTTTATACAAAGTGTCTTACACATTTCCACGAGTTATGTTTTAATGTAAGCTAATGTAAGTTTTGTCTTTATTTAACAGCCAATGGAGAATAGAGAAGTGACCTAAATAAGGTAGAGAAAGCTTGGTTCCCTCACGTGGCTCGACCTGGAGATTCTCTTACAGTGCGATTACAGCGAGCCTCGGGGCGAGGTATTTTCTGAATGACACTCTTGTTTACCCAATCAAGACACACCCTTTATGCACTGACTGTAAATAGGTCAAAGTGATGCTTTAAACAGGTCATTTTGTCAATTGTCATGAAGTCATGTGACAGACTTTTTATTGTCACGTGCACATTGCTCATGCTTTTTTTCCTTCATACACTTGTTTGTTAAGTGCATCCTGCATCTACATCTTTTTTTTAACTCGAGCAGTATGTCGAGGTTGCGGCACTTCATTCGGAGCATTTTTTGTTTGATTGCACATACATGAGGAACAAGTAGGTGATACATTTAAAAAGCTTTTACCTCAGACTGAGTATTTTTAGATTATGCATGGGTTTACTTGTGACCCTCTCCTGCCTCTTGCTCTTTCTGTCTCCGTCCTTCCTGCACGTTTGCAGCTCTGCTATTCCTGTCTCTCAGCCAGTGGAGCAGTGGCACTGAGGGATTAAATTACCAGAGGGGCAAAAATTCACAGGGGATGATGTCAGTATTATGACAATGTCACTTTCCACTTGCCGCCCGGTTTGTGCCCCAGCTCGAACTGTCTGATATCACGGTGGCGCTTGAGGCCAATGGCACAGTGGGAGTGGTTCGGTTCCTGATATCTGAGCTTCCTCGTGGGCTCACAGGAAGCTAACAATCATACTGGCAGACTGGCAGGGACACTCGTCACCTTACAAGGAGAGGAACGAGTGTCTGAATGCACAGAGGTGACACCGCTGAGGCACCACTTGACTCTCTGCGAAGGCCTGACACTAACCTCGGTGCAAGTTTGGAATCTGTTGCAGAAAAAAGAAAAGGGCTGTTGTTTAATGCACTTTCATAATAGCCAAGTTTGAGTTTATGAAATGAGCATCGCGGAAGGTTAAGAGTTTGAAATGACTCTAAAATAGCCCTGATTACATGAGACTATTCATCATTAAAAGTAAGAAAACTGTGTCCTATGAGCAACATGATGAAGGACTAACAACATTTAGTCTATACTTTGAAATCAATCTTACTTTTAATGCCATTATATGTATGTTTTTCTTATGTTTAATTCAAAACTGCTATGGTCCAAGTTTCCTGCTGTTAATCATCCATGCAGAGTAAAAGAAGAGACAATGTCCAACCAAACTATGTCTGACCTTCACCCACATCCACAGGTGTAAATCTGTACGTGTGAGTGAGCACATGTGCGTATTTCTGACTGCACTGATTCGCTGGACATTCACACAGACGGCAGAGATTTTGAAGCTGCATGCATCTCTCACTTTCAGCAATCTGATTTAGTTTTTTCACTTGCAGTTTGCTGCACAGGGCGCTAAAATTTGTGCCATAGAGAAAAGCAGGAGACGAAGAAAGTGGAATTATCACTAATGGTGCATGTTGAAATAGAATTCAGAGTATCTGTGCACTTTTGAACTATAAACACCAAACAAAGCACAATTCTAATAACGCATTAATTGTGTTTTATGTAATGTTATAATTCATGTCCATGAGCTTTCAGCCTGATCTGCTCACAACCTCTAAACGTCCATCTACATGTATTTTTAATCATATTGCACAAAGCTGATTTTCCTGCAAATTCAATGTGAGAAAAATGACTAATCTTCTTGTGGGTAAGTCCCTGTTGCAGTTCACAGTCCAGAATCCAGAAAGAGCTTAAGAAATGTGCCTGCTGTCACACAGACTGTTTCCTGGGTGATTTCTAACCAGCAGGCGCAGACTCGCTCTGAGGACTCATCAGGGTCCACCAGGACAAATCCCTCCACTGGCTGCGATGAGCCTTAAACACAGGCCAGAGGGCTAATAAACAGCAATAAACCATCTTAAGAACCATTTAAATCTGTCTTTATATAGAGGGTGTGTCTGCATAAAAACTGTTTTCACAACTGTCACAGATTTTCAGGTCTCGCTTCCTGAGAACATGACAAACATTTTGGCTTCCAGTTTCATGTTGATGCAAGATCACAAACATGGGCTGTCTCGTGTCCTGGCTCTGGGTGTGAATTCAGTGCAGCACAGGTTGATGTTTTGAACTGATGCAATTTATGGCATTTTGATGTGCTCGCACATACTACACATCACAAACTGCAAACTCTGTTAAACTGTTAAGAGGAGGGGTGAAAAAAAAGAGCCAACAAGATCTCTTACCCAGTAAAATGCTCTTGGTGACAAGCTGCCGTCAGTTGTAGATAGTTTGGGATTCTCTCTGTACTGGAGCTGAAGTATGAGATTTCCAGCCGTCGCCTCATCACAGAAACCAAACTTGCATGACTCTGTGAAAAAGCACATTTAGGCCTTCAGCTTCACATCGCCTGCGTTGTGTGGTACTGAAATCCATGAATGAGTTACAGGTTACATTTAAGTGGGAAAACACAACATACAGCATCATTTATATTTAATTTGTGACAGTCAGAAAGTGAGGTACACGTGATGCAGATAAAGCATGTTTTCATTCTACCTGTAATGGTATGAAGTACTTGTATCAGCAAGTACACAAGTCACTCCTAAAAAATGGTGCATCCCTGATGTGTGTCCTTTGTTACTTTGTGTGCCTCACACTGTGATATCTCACACAGTTTGAAATTTGGTGGACATGATCCAGCAAACGAGAGGTTACATGTTAGTGTTGCTCCAGATGTCAGAGCAGGCAGGGCGGCACGAAAACAGGGAAAAGGACCCAGAGACCAAAGGCTGAGCAAAATGATTTATTAACAAAGTCAAAAGACTTACAGGATGGTCAGAGAGGCAAGGGTGAAAAACAGGTGGCAGTCCAATCAGGAACAGGCAAGAATAAAAAGTCAAGGTCCAGAGAAACACAAGACGAAATCCAAAATGACTGAGAGAACACAAAGAATGAACACAAGGTAAAAGTCCACCAGGAGGGGAGGAGAACAGGTGGAATCAATCAACAATCCTAGAGGTGGGAAACACACAAAGACAGGAAGTGAAGTAACAAAACACACCTGTGGACTTAGCCAGTTAAAACAAAACAGGAAATAACTAAAGTAGAAACCCAACACCATGACACAGATTGCGTTTTTAGACAATCAATACAAGAAATTTTCATAGTAAGAGAAAGGAAAAAAAAACAAGTAATGCAAAAGTCAAGAATCATAAATACAAAGTACAAAAACATGTGTAATGTGCAGAGATCACAAATCAGTGAGTGAGATGTTTTACGTTAATGCAACATGTCATAATAATGCTAATAATAATAGTGGTAATAAACCTTATATAACATCTTTCATACATAAAATGTGTCTCAAAGCGCTCCGCAAAGCAAAAAAGGAGCCAATTCAAACAATAGTTAAAATATGAAAATACATTAATAAAGAGGAGGAAAGCAAAATAATAAACAGTTTAGGGATGAATCCTCCAGCTGACAGTGACCTCTGACCTCTCTAAAGGCACCAGGACGAATGATAAAAAGCTCGTACATGAATCAGAATGAGGCGAAAAGATCACTTCATCAATGCTTGATGCACTTTTACAGCCAACTATGATTAAGGAGTCTATTACTAAAACGTGATTGCATCTTCATCATCAAAGTTTAACAGGTCAAATCGCCTTCATTCATCATCTCAGCGAGTAATTTTGACCTGTTATCTCTTTGCACACACGACTTCATCCTTCACGATCTGTGCGCCACCAGGAGGAGAGGCTATTTATACGCCAGAGGCTATTTCTGATCAAATTTTGTGTTATCTGTATCAACACATATGAGAACGAGGTGGAGGCAAAACAAAGCGGAGCATGCAGGAGGAAGTGTGAGCGGCAGCGAATGAGGAAAGGAGAGTGGGGAGCTCAGAGGGAGGGAGGGAGAGCAGGAGGAAAGGCTGTGGGAGGGTGAGAGAAAGCAGGCGTGTCTGCTCACCATGCACCGGGGATTAGCTATTTAAAGTTCAGTCACAGAAACCTCTCCATACTGCCAACAAGGACGTGTCACAATTGAGGACGCACATTTTAATGAGGGAAGAAGATCAAGAATATCTGCTTTGCATTCTTCAAGTCGACGGGTTTATTTCACCAGGTATGTAAAGACATTTAAACCTCAAATGAAAAAGGCAACACTGCAGCTCAGGATTTCTTCTTTTATCTTATCAGACCAGTGTTGCTCATTTGGTTTTGGAGCAGGAGGTGTGTCCCTGATCATAAAAAAAGCATGTCTGGTATGTTGAGGTCTTTTTTTTTTTTTTTTTTTTTGTGGACACTTGTCAAACTTTATCCTGCACCTGAATAAGTCTATTCTCTCAAACAGTCCAGTTTAAGTGGTATCACTGACTGGATTTGAGAGCAATCTAATCACATCATCTTCAGGGTTTACTTCACATCAATAAGCAGATGATAAATGCTTCCACTACTGTCACTTCAAAGATGCAAACAAGCGTGTCTTGCATTCAGTCAGAGGAGAGATAAGTGATGTGTAAAGCTCAGATTATCCTGTCTGGTGCAGCTTCTCATTCAACCTTACAAATTGTAAACTAGAGGTGTGTTAATGAGGCAAACATGACAAAACTACTAGGACTTAGTTTCTTTGTTGAAATAAAAGTAGTTTTACCACAGTGTACAAGTTAGGGACTGACGGAAAATTATTAGAGGGGGTCAGAAAAGCAGACACTTTTTGGGAGTCTTTTATTTCTTTCCCCTCCTAAATTTATATTTTATTTTTTCCTTTTACATAGATAGTTAGGTCAGTTCCCCTTGTCAGTGTTTTATTGATGTGTACAATGGTGGCACACATTTGAAGTCCCATTAAGAGATTAAGATGTTAATTGAGGCACATGATTAAACAAGTTAGACCTTCACTGTTATTAGTTTGGCATTGGTCATAAGGTGTTGCAGCATTTTTCTAAGAGGAGTGTTGGAGGAAAACCTTCAGAACCAAACAGACTGCCTGGCATTTTTATTACAAAACGAAACCTAACATTCAGCCTCCCTCACCAATAATTTTCATACAGTCTCTAAAAGACCTGCACTCAAAATGTTACTTACTTTTGCCAAATATTGTATTACTGGATTATTTCGTTCATGCATTAACTTGTAAGCTGCATTTTAATCGTGTAGCTGGTGGAGGTGAAGATCATTTTATATACTTGTACTACGCATCATATAAGCTGAGGCACATGTTTTGTTTACAAAGTCTTTCTCAGTAAAAAAAACTAAAGCTGTCAAATAAATGCGGTGAAGTATAAAGTGGCACCTTCAAAGTGTATTCAAGCACAGTTACTTGAGTATTGTACTTAATTACTTTCCACCACTGACTATAAGCAACATCACTGTCAATGTTTGAGGTGTTGAACTCAATGGAAACACTTTAAAAGCTGCTTTATCCACTGGCTGTGATGAATATGAATGAAAGTGGATTGTATGCTGCTATTAATGGACACACACACACACACACACACACACACACACGCTTGTGCAGGTATACAGTCTATGCACAGAGCAGTGTGTGCGTCACTCAGCCTGGCAGGCCTGTGTGAGGCTTTGTGTCGAGGGCAGTGACACAGGACTGCACTTTTTTTTTTTCATAAAGCCTCGGGGGCCGAGTGGAAAAAGGGATCTTAAGAGGAAATGTGGAGCTGTGGGAAGATTGTTATCACGTTACTGTAAGCACATGTGCTCTGCTGCTCGCTTTAACATTGTTTACAAAGCAGATAAGTGGACTGCAGAGAGAGGAGCCTGATGCTTGGACATGGAGAATATGTAGGGATCAGGCTTTGGCAAACACATTTAGGTTGCTTAACTCTCTCCTGCATTTCCCTGTAAACACGCACATGCTCTAACGTGCACTCAAAATTATGCAAACCCTCAAGCCGACAGCCACTTGTTCGTGTTTCTCTGGAAGGGTTGCGCAATTTTCAGCTCCATCAGCGAGCCACCGCCGATTGAACAAGTAAAACCACATTGTTCAGGTTCGGCACGTCAGTCACGAGGAAACAAGGTCAAGGCGCGACCTCGGATCAATTGCCCCCCTTTTTTCCCCTCACTTTCTATTTTTACCTCCCCCAGCCTTGTTTTGATCACTTCACTCTCTCCCATCCTTCACCTCCGATCGATCTCTTCTCCCTCTTTTCCCCGTTCTCCCCCTCCTCTCTGGTCAATGTGGGCACTGTCTGTGCTTTCTGGGTATGTTTATGTGTGTTTGCCATCTGAGGTTGTTTTTCTCCTCCAGGCTCCCAGACTGCTGTGTGCTGCCAGACCCCCACAGCCAATCGTGATCTGGGCCCAAAATTCCTCACCACTGACCAGAGCCTTAACATGTGTGGATCTGTCTCACACACTTGTTTTTATGAGGAAAAAGTCAATGCTGAGTTATTAATACAGAAAGAATTTGTCATCTCTGTGCAAGTATAATGGAGCTAGGTGGAGAAAAACAGTCCTGTTTTCTTTCCTTCACAATGTGAGCTATACTGCGAGTTCTCATTTCACAGGCAGAACCTCTAAATTGACCCGACCATAATGGACTCACTGTCTGTAAACGGGATAGGATTTCACAGCCACACCTGCGTGAAAATGAGAAAGGAGGTGCATTAGATGGTTAAGAAATGGAGAAGGTGAATTTGAAATCAGTCTGTAATGTGCCGCAGAAGCTCTTTGACTCTGTGCATATGTGCGAGCTGTCACGTCTCCGTGAGTCAAGCGGCGCGAGGAATCAGCAGTAAACAGGGGAGAGAAAAAAAAGGGAAAAGATGTTAACACTGTTCTCTGGTATGTTGCAACCACAGCTCACTGTTTGTCATCGGATATACAAAATCTTCCTGTCTGTGATTAATGAACAGTGAGGATTAGTGCTTTATCACACGAGTGGGTTTTCTCATCAGACCGAAGTGGAGCATTTCATTCAGATGCTGTGACCCTTTGACATCGTTTTCCATCTCTTTGCGGTCGTTTTGAGTATCTTTGTAGTTATCTTGAGTTTTTTTTGAGGTAATTCTTTGCCTCCTTGTACTTGTTTTGCATCTCTTTGTAGTCCTGTTTTTCTTTTTTAGGTGATTTTGAGTCTAGTTGTAATCGTTTTGCATCTTGGTTTCATTTTTACAAAAGATTGTCTTAATGAAGGCCTTAGATAAAAAGGTAAAAAAAAAAAAAAAAAACCTCTAATAGTCCATATCTCATTGAAGGAACACTGGTATACGCTCTCTATTAAACCACCCACCTCATCCTGTCGTCCCATTCATCACCTCCTGTCACCACCTCTGTCATAAACTGACCCAAGAGCTATTTCAGGGTTTTTTTATGAGGAAGAGCTCGTAAAATGGTTTATACAGTGTGTTCACCTGGGAGAGGACGCATTTCACTGTTTGATGTCTGTTTTGTGGCGACTGAGGTTTGATTATGTAAAGATTATACATTAAAGTTTAGGCAACTTGCAGCAGAAACTTTAAAGCTTCTTTTATCCCAAAGCATAATTACAATAGAAACAGTCGAGATCCATCACCTCCCTCTGCTCCATTTCACCTGACCTATTTCTTAACCTGATTAGACTAAAATAAATACCTTTTTTTTTTTTTTTACACTAAGTAAATACAGCTCAATGCCGGCGAGTGGACCTGGCTTTATCTTATCATTTGGAGGTGCCACAGATAGAGGCCTCGAGGGACATTATGAATTTGACTGACCTGTTGCTCAATGAATCAGACCTACAGTGGCAGACAGGGCGGAGCTAGGAGCTTTTCATGTTTTCAAAATGAAAACAATAGCTATAGCATCATCTGTGATATGCACCTGTTTTAATAATGTTTTAATAATTTACATACAACAGATGACCTCTACATAATCTGCGTTTGCTCGTCAGAAGAGGATTTAACAATTCCCCTGGCTGCCGTAGCCCATTGACGTCCTTTAGTAGGATTAGGCGTCGTGGAGGATGATGGTGGCACTGTAAGCACTGACTGATTGGCTTGTTGCTGGGACACTGTGCCATTCAGTGATACTGTCAGCTCGCATTAGGCTATCACGCAGCTGAAGATGCAGGATCATAATTCCATTAAACTGTGACCTGGTGAGGAGACAAGGAGCTGTCAGCAGACACCCAGACATGCTGTCATTGTGATAAGGCAGCTTAAATAAAAGCTATAGACGTGAGCGTCCTGGAAAATTTCATATATTATTTCATATTTGAGAGAAAGTTATCTCACTGTTGCAGTTTAGACACCTGGAAACCTGCGCATTAAAAAGGATTATAATTTTTGGTTTTTGTCCATATTTTTGTTGATTATTTTGTCTCTGTTACTCTTCTGTCTCTACAGACGTCTCTGTCATGGGTGTGAAGATGCTGCAGTGTTTTCCTTTCTACAGACGCTGTAAAGAGCGCTGCAAGAGCAGGCAGTGCCCCCCTGCAGCAGGTGAGGAGGGACCACACTCTGACAAACAGAGAATCAAACGTAGACCAAAAAACAAGCATTTCTTTATAGTGCGGCTTGATAAAGCCTGACTTTCTATCCTTATCTTCCTTCCTTCAGTTCCCATTGAGGACACGAAGCCCCGTCTGTGCTCCACGACATCCTGGAGTAGTGACAGCGAAGGAGCAGGAAGCCTGAGTCGGGGCTCCCAAATATATTTCTCCACCAAGGCCAGGCTGTCTTTCAGACACCAGCTGGACAGCAACATCAACGCCGTGGACGCCACCTACTGAGGAGAGCTGCAGAGGAGTATCAGTTTTATGTTGCCCATTCATGCTCGGAGCCTGAAGTGCAGACCTGGGAGCCTGATAGCTGAACAAACGCATCCATTGTCACCTTCTAGATGTGATGAACGGTAGTCGTGCACAGCCACAGTTTGCATTTTAACCCCTCGTTGCTTGCTGCCCACAAAGCACTCTCGATGATTCATCAGATTCAACAAGGGACAGGGGACGAGAGAGTGAAACAGACTTGGTTTCAATCTCTAATGTTTCATACGTCTGAACTCTAATCAAAGTGGATTCACGGGACATGATACCAATGAGAGAGAAGACAACATAAAGACTTGTTTACAGCATTCACAACCAAAAAGTGCATTACTTTTGGATTTCCTTTTTTTTACTGTACTTCTTTTTTAATTGCTTTTCTGAAATACTGACTTTTCAATTCACTGATAATGATCCATGTTAAATAGGGGATGTTGCACAAAGCAGGATGAGGAGAAAGTACAGGGAAGAATGACTCAAACATTAGCAGTCATCATTGTTGTGAATGACTGAATCATAGTTCTAAACCGATTTGTGACATTTCTGAGAACCAAGACTCGGGTTTTTTTCTAATCCTGCTCTGTGACAAAGCCCCTGTACACTGACAGTGAAACACTACAAAAGTTTCATAAAAGGCATTAACCCTGATCCTAGAACAAATGCATAGGGGTCATGTTGACACTGTATAATATTTGCAGGCCAAGTTTGAGGATGCTCAGCTGCTGTTCTTAGCCTTGTTAGTTCCTCTTGAACGCATTAAGTAACCTGAGTTGCACAGTGAAACTTTTTTCTATTAGGTATTTTGTCATGTTCGGCTTTGCCTCAATCTGGCTAATTTCCTTAAACTCCTGTTTGCATTTGATATCAAAATGTATTAACTTTTTCAACCACCCCTAACTGCTTATGTTTAGGATGAACAGGGTTCTGTATTTGCCTAAAATAAACATATATGAATGTAATTGCTGATTCTAAAGGACTGTGAAAAACCTGCTGAAATTCTTCTTCTAAAATGTCAATGTTGTGTCCTTTAACACAAAAATAATTGTGACTTATTCAAATCTAAATACAACCACCAGTAACTTTATTCTTTACTAACAAAATAACAAAAGATTTACATTAAAAATGTCTCCTGTGTTTTTGTTATTGGTGAATGTAAAGTCTTGCTACATTAAATGTGGGGATCACAGACAACATTGTCCCAAGAGTAGTTCACTTTTTTTTTCTCATGGTTTTAATCATTTGTTAACCAAAATACAGACAATGTATCTTCTTAACAATATTTATTTTAGAAATTAGTTCACCAGTATAAAAAAAAAAAAACAAAAACAGTCTATAGACAAACTTCCCCAAACCTGTGACAACTGATACTCATCACTGCATGTTTTTGGGTTTGGAGATGACGCCGTCTGGGTAACGCTTCTTAAACCGAGCCACGACTTCTGGATCCAAGAGGTGAATGCCATCGAGCTGGTTTCCAAGAGTTATCCTAGACGTGGAGGAGAAAAATGTCAATCAGTACATGTAAAATATGTAAGACAGGTATTTGGCCTTTAAATGAAAACATGTTACCAGTTCGGTTGCACATTGTGGGGTCGACCGAAAAGCTCAATCTTCCTGGTGCCGGGCGACAGTCTCTCTATCATACCGTAGATCTCATCTGGTTTGTGACTGGTGGAGCGGACCTGGAAGACAGTGTTGGAATAGTATATTATATTACAGAGCTTTTCAAGCTGCAGAAATCATATGGCCGTAAACACATCAATCATTTACCTCAGCCACAATGACGTCACAGTCCAAACCTCTGTTGAAGCCCTGAGGGTTTCCCTTCACCCCAACCTGAAGAGAAACAAATCACATGGTTTTGTTTACGTTTGGTATCTGACACCACAAAGAATGAGCCTGTGGCAGCTCAGTATCTTGCTTCTGGGGCTGAGCGTACAAAAAGTAGAAACTCCAGATTCCAGCAGGATCATTCATACAGTAAACAGCAGAGACAGTATAAATCATAAGGTTACATAAGAACAGTGGAAAACAAAGGTACCAGACAGTGCTCCTTCCCGTGGTTCAGCCAATGGCCTGTCCTTCCGGTGCGGATGATTCTCTGAAGCTGGTTGGTTTTCACCCAAATGATTTCATCGACACGCTCGTAGCTGAGAGAGGGAAAGAAAAAACAGAAGAAATTAAATCAAATGGTGTCATAACAAACAGAGGTGGTGGATGAAAATGATCCTTAGATGCATTGTGACTTACCCCCAAAGACTGAGACACTCTCTGCCCAGCTCCATAGCCCTGCAAGATTGAGATGTTGAGCAGATGATGATTTTGAGCAGACCAAACTATATAAACTATACAAGGTTGTTCTTAATAGGTAAGTGGGTTGAAAGACATCTTAACACTGTAGAACATCAAGTCGTGGATGGATACATTGCTGCTGGACTAAACTAAAACTATTCTGATGTTGAAGAACTAGGCTTTTTCCTGAGACTGTTGGACTGTTGAAGTTACCTGCCAGTGACCCAGAGAAAGAGGAAGCCATCATCTTGCAGGATGGGGATGTTGAGTTTTCTCATCTCGTCATCAGTCAGTGTTCCGTAGGGCAACTCCATGTGGATATCCCAGGGAGGGTCGGCCATCACCACAGCAAATTTACCCAGGATGGACACGTCCAAGTACCGGATATCGCAGCAGATCCACTGCAAATAGAAACACAACCTCTGTCAACATCCATCTTTCTCTGTCTCTGCTACCCCCTCTTCTTTCCTCACTACTTCTCTCTTTTCCTCACCTGTGAGGGGAATAGTTTTCCCACATTGCTGTCTGCATCCCCCGCATGGAGTCCAAGCTCTGTGGTCCCGGCCTGGGGCCCCAGCAGGCTCCCCTCGGCCTCCGGAGGGCTGTCGATCTCATAGTGAACGTATTTGCAGGTGTCCATGTGGAAGCACGTGTTGAGGAAGGAGCAGTCGCCAAGGCTCTCGTCTGTGTGCTTGTTGATGATGCGACTGAATGAGAAAATATGTATCACAAAGTGAACCAGCTGCATCAACATGTTTGTGTAATGTCATTTTATTTTAACAGCCTCATGTCATGATAAAAATTGGAGTTAAAAATTATATATTTTGAGATGATGCAAAAAAGATGTATCATCCATTTCCACTTGATTGAAATGAAACTAATGTTGTAGCAATAAGGTCTTTCAAAGTTTGAAAGTTAAAAAAGTATTTACATGAGATGAGTCAGTGTTTTGCTAACAGATTGAGAGTAGCAGTATTTTTTAACCTTGATTATAGTGCCCTCCTCAGGACAAAAGGAGTACTTTTCTTTCGGTGGCCACTGCATATTTTAAACACTAAAGTGCAATGAAAATTCATCATTATCTGAATTAATTAAAAATCAGACTTGCAGTTGAAGATTTCTGCTGTAAAGTGTTGGTAGAAGCACTTTTTCATGTAGGGTGTCATAAGTAAATTTTTAAAAGGGTGCTGATGAACACTGACCGGAAATGTAACTTGGTGCACGGCTGAGGTGTGTCCCCGGAGCGCACGCACTCCTCTTTGGTCCCGTGGTCGCAGAACTCCTGGACCTGAGCTCGGCCGCGAGACCGGAACTTTTCCACGATGGACTGCTCCTTAGCTGTGCTGGCATTGAGCAGCTCCAGAATCTCTCTGCTCACCTAGGCATGATTAACATTCACATCAGTAATCACCTCCAAACAATCCTGCTTCATTTGTGTAAATGTAGCTGGTTACAATAATTCTGGGTGCTGTAAGGGACAGGAGGAGATATCAGTAGGTTTCCTCAACCTGCCTACCTTCTTGCTCTGCTGCTCTTTAGTGGACTGTTGATTCAGGAGGCTCTCTATCTCCATGTCCACATGAGACGACTGGCTTTTGCTGCTCCTGCCCTTCTTCTCTGCCCCACTCCCCGATGCCGAAGGCCCTGCAAGCTGTGTGGAGGACGCCGGCGTCAGAGAGGTGAAGGAAGTGTGCGGAGGAGAGGCAGAGCTCTGAAGCGAGGGCGAGAAGCCTGGAGTTCTTTTGAGGTGGGTTTGATCTTCTGCTTTTCGCTTGACTCCAGTCCGTTGGGCTCCGGCCCCAGTCCCGATCATGGCCCATAGTTTTGTGTGGTCCACAGCTACCACGACTGAGGGGCAGGAAGTGGTAGAAGAAGAGGCTGAGGCGGGCTGTCGGACTTCTATGAGCTCCTGGGCAGAGAATTTTAGCAGCAGGCTCTGGATGCATGCATGACTGACCGCTGTTTCAGACTGTGAGCGAGAATCACACAGAAGAGAAAGAATTTAAAAAAATAGAAATATTAAGTTGTTAATGTGATGTTTAAGTTGTGTACTATTCGCCAAATGCATTTCTGTGCTTAAGACAAAGACTCACACTGTTGAGTTCATTTGTGATGGCAAGGGAGTCCGTTGGCATCGAAAGACTCAGATCAGAGAGATATCCCAGTAGCCTCTTCTCAAGCTCGGGGTCTGGTGGTTTTTCTGTCTCTTCCTGAGGAGGGCACAGGGCTGACGGAGCCGGGCTGTCACTCCTGGCTGTGGAACCCTCTGTGCTGCTTCCACCGTCTGACCGAAAGGAGACAATTTTTCCATTAGGCAACAGTCCTGTTTCATTAAATTCCATGAGTTGAAGTTGTGAAGTCAAAGAATTCCAGGTATTTAATTTTGGTGCAACACATTACAGACGTTCAAGGACATTCATTCATTTTAAAAAGCTTTTAACATATTCCCTCTTGTTTCCAGGATTTCCAAGGCCCTCTTGAACATGGCTGAGCAATGTTTACTAGTGCTTACTAGTTGACTAATCTTGGAAGTTGCCATTATTATTAACTGTTTGTGTTACAATTTCCAATTATTCATTTAACCAATTGTCAACAAGTCAGATGTAACAAACAAGTCACGTATACTGAAAGTTTGACAGCTGCCGGATTGTTGTTGTTTGAGTAAAGTGATTGTTGTTACCACTGTGTAACAAAACATTCGCATTTATCTTTATTCTTGTCAATTCGTGGGCTCAATAATAAACTGATTAACGGGATGAACAGTCCACTGACGACTTGATAACAAACACATCTTCAGCAGCTGGCCTGCCGGTGCCCGCTCTCCGGTCCGGACCTACCTGCGGACAGTTGTGCGGGGTCTTTCCGCCGCCGCTGCAGCCGCTCCCGCAGAGAGTCCAGCTGCTTCTTATGCGCCTGGATGTTGCTCCATGTGTCCGACATGACGAGCTGGAGACAACGGCGATAACAACAACGACACCGGCCACACTGAACGGCACTGAGACAAAAGTTGAACACAGTCCGCCTTGTAGCGAGCCAACAATGTATGGTACGCGGCGAAAAAGTGTCCGACCAGCATCTTGATACAGATTGAACGTTCCGGAGTGCTACTGTTTAATCATAATAACGGTCTTATTATCTAAACTGAATAGAAGATCAAACCTTAATCAATCTCTACCGAAAGATTTATTATAAGAAGGAAAACTACTCAATAGCAACGCTATTGTGAAGCGGTTCTTTGCCGGAGTCATTTTGGGGACGGACTACTCCGACTTCCGGCGTCACTGAAATTAAAAGCCTGTTTCCTGTGTGTTAAAATTAATTGCATTCGCGCTATTTCAGAAAAGAAAGGACTGTGTTCTGTCATCGTATTAACACTAGAGCCTGAGATTTAATAGTCGTGTCGTAGCGTGGTGCATTTTGATCCAGATTAGCAGCTGCTCCTCTTCTTCGCCTTCAGGCTATCGCTGCTCTAAGCTCGCGCAAAGATGGCGGAAGAGGAGAAGAGCGGTGAGCCTGCGAGAGACAAAAACGAACTGCAGGTTATGAAGGTACCATTTTTTTTTAAAATTCTATCACACCAATATTTAAATCTGCAAAGAGTCTAAAGCTTTCGTGTTCAGCTGACTTATCATGAGCACAGCGTCGTTTTAGTTTTTTGCTCGCTGAACATCACCTGAAAGACTCGTTGCTACAACTATAACAACTGGCTGCAACTGTCAGGCTAACACACCTGTCCTGTTGTTCGATCTTTTTGTTTGATATAGTGTGATAGTTATGTGTTTTACTTTTTTAAATATCGTCTTGTTTTATGTGTAGAATGACCTAATTTGCACGCCTTAGTTGCATCCATCCTACTTCTCGCTGAGTCACCAGATCATCAGTTTGCCTGAGGACTTTTAATGCACCAGGCTTGGACTCGAGAGATGAGCTAATATGTTGTGAAACCGTTGTGTGCTTTTTCACCTTAAGCATCCTCTATCGGCAACCTTAGACTATGTAATATGCCATTAGTACAAATGCAGTTACACTTTTTAGCAATGCCTATCCCATCATTAAGATAAATCTGTATCTTATTTTCTAGGATGTTTCTGATTTGACAGTTTTTTGTTCTTTAACAAAATCAAAACAACAGAGGTTCCGATATTCTGACTTTTAGATCCAAGTATGGGTCAAGCACCAGAAAAACCGGATCCTCCAATTCCCATAATGCAACTCAACACCTTCTTTCCTGGCAGACCCTCTCTGTCTGGAAATACTCCATGTGCCTGGTCTCCATGACCAGATACAACCTGTCTTAAAAAATTGTCAGGTTTTGATTAAATTTTCCAGTTTATAGTTCTTAGTTTCCAATGTTTCTTTAGTCAGACATGGAATGCTTGTCCTTGTCTTTATGTTGGTTGGACTGAGAACATGATGGGACAAAGATGGAAATAAATCTGGGGCTTTGTTTTATCCTTGATAAGAGATGATATGTTGTATTGTATAATATGATAAAAATAGTGAGTCAACCAAACTACAAACAACCATAGCAATTTTACTTTTACCGATTTGTTCGAAAGAACAAGAAAAACAGGATAAGAGTTACCAATTACAGGTGCATCTCTTATGGCTCATGATTGCCCCAGTTTTGTTTTGTTTTTTTTACAGATTCATTCTTGTATCACAGGCAAATTTAGCAGTGAGCAATGTGCCTTTGGTCTATTTTTAACTTTTTTACTTTTCTTAACATCCCCCTCTCCCCCCTCCTCATCGATGCCCGCTACAGGAGCTTGTGGATGAACTGTATAATTTCAGAGACTGCTATTTTGAGACTCACAGTGTGGAGGAAGCTGGGAAGAAACACAGCGACGTCGCACAGGAGATGGAAAAGACTTTGATGAAGCTGGAGGAGAAAGAAGGTGAGTGTTCTATTTACACAACAGCACTTTAGTCTTTAATTTACAGAATATCATTCATACCCACTGTGTCTCTGTTTCTGATTTCCCACAGGTCATTTTAAACATAAAGCAGAGTTTCTGCTGCAGAAGGGCAGGTGTCTGAACGTAGCTCCTGACTTCAGTGCTGTAGCAGAGGAGTGCCTTTCCCGCGCTGTGAAGCTGGAGCCCGGCCTGGTTGAGGGCTGGAACACATTAGGGGAGCAGTACTGGAAAAAAGGAGACCTGATCGGTGCCAAGAACTGCTTCACTGGAGCCTTGCAACAGGTACAGTGAGGACAGGAAGAGAGAGGGATATGTAACTCGATGATACTTTCTTTTCCATTTTGTCCCCTTGGTTTCCACATAAAAAAATATAATTCAAGCACCACATTCCTTGAACACACAAGGCATGCAAGTTTTCTTCACATGTAAACAGATCAGAATGAAACTTTAGAGAAGTAATTTTTGTTTTGTTTGTTTTGAAGGATTAGAAATGCAACCTGTTAAAAGATACTGTCAGTCTGGTTTCAAAGATGGAAACTGAAATTAAATTACAAAAAATGTGCGACTATACCTACTGCATGTAAAGGGGTTTCCTGAATGAACCACAGAAAACTCCTATGAAATTTCTTGCTCTCTCTAGACTAGATTTCACTTATTAACTCATCTGTTTTGTTCTTTATATTCCACCTCTAAAGAGTAAGAACAAAGTGTCTCTACGCAACCTGTCTATGGTGCTGAGACAGCTGCCTGCAGCGGACAGCGTCGCACACGGCAAGCAGGTGCTGGAGAGTGTGGACATGGCCCGACAAGCTGTCCAGCTGGATGTCACAGACGGGACGTCCTGGTGTGAGTAGAGCATCTGGATACTTAGTAAGCAGAAGATGTAATACACAGATTTGTGGGGAAGTGGTTGTGCTTCTACTTCTCTCTGTTTGTTACATGGATCAATAGAAAGAAAACTGAAAGCAGACCATCACCTGTTCAGTTTGAGATGGGAGTGAAGGCCATCCAGTTAGACTCCTCCTTCTATTTTCAAAATAAAAGCTGGGGCAGTGGTGTTTTTTAACCATCAGATGGAGGCAGAGAGCAGCATCTGATGTCAAAGAGTACTATGTTATAGGTCAAAATACGACAACACTAAAGGTCTAAATTCAGAATGACAGCATGAGACGTGGCGCAAATCCTACATGGACTTCAGTTTACAATGCAGATCCACACGCCCCCAATAACTATAATTGTAGGCTAAACAATAAGCCATATAGGCATAAAATCTGTAAATCATGTTATCCTAAAGAAGAAAATTGAGAGAACGGATTCAGGAATGAGTGGTTGGGTTTGTACATTCAAATAGTGCTCAGAATTTGTTTTGCGCTCTTGTTTTCAATATACTTCCATATCCTAAAATTGTATTTTATTACTTATTACTGTTTTTACAGATATCCTGGGAAATGCTTATGTGTCCCTGTTTTTCACCTGCGGACAGAATCCACAATTGTCCCAACAAGCTCTAAGTGCCTACGCACAATCTGTGAGTATTGAGCATGTATGTTAAAATATATCGGCACTAATTGCACTATTATACTAATATTTTACTCCTCTCTTCCCCATTTGTAGGAGAAAGTAGACAGAGCTGCCTCCTGCTACCCAGAGCTACATTTCAACCGAGCCACTCTGTTCCAGTATGAGGAGATGTTTGGTTCTGCGCTTGGCGGCTACAGCCGAGCTGCAGCACTCGACCCGGGCTGGGAGGAGCCACCGGAGAGGGAGAAGCAGCTGCTGGAGTATCTGAAGAAAGTCATTGAACTCATACAGAACAAGGTAGGAGAAGCTGTTGCTCATTCTCACAATCACAATCTAAAAAAAATCATTTGAATTTTAAAATTCTTTTCGAGGGCTGCATCTAACAATTTTTTTCATTAATTAAAAAATGGTACAATTAATGATATTATTAAGAAAAACATATAGGTGCCTGAAGTTATGTACTTTGTCCATATCTTTATTCTGTGGATTTCATTTTCACCACAAGGTGGCAGCAAAGCACAGTCATATTTCTTGTTAGTCTCCTAACCTTCAGTCTCTCCATCTCTTCAGGGGAAGGTGAAGGCGCGTCGGTTACGGACGATGCTCTCCAACCTCAGCACGTCTGCCTTGGGTCCCTGCTCCTCCCCTGAGTTCCGTTCCCCGACGGGCCGTATTGGCAGCCTGGAGCCCCGAACTCTTTCTTCCCTCACGCACGGCCACAATGCTGGGGTGGCCGCCCTGGGCAAGGTGGTGTTCAGCCTGGCCTCTGAGGGTCGCATGGCCTTGTGAGTGCAGCTTACTTTATCATTAATAGTTCATTAATCTCGATAATAGTGGAGAAAAAAAAATCTGGATTCTCTTTTTTTTTTCTGCAGTACGTTTGGTATGGTGGACAGCGAGGAGACATGTATAGTGGTGATGGTATACAACACAGCAGACAGCTGGGGCGTCCTGATTGGAGACACTGTAGTCATTCCTGAACCTCAGGTCAAGCGAAACAGTATAACACATAAAGATGAGGTCAGTGATTTCTGTGTGTGATTCAACATGTATCCAATGTTCTTCTTTTATCAGTTTCCTGAATGGTCTAACTTTCGGATTTCTTCTCTCCGGCAGTCGTTTGACTTCAGAAGTATACGAGTGGACTCTCCTCTGCTCCTCATTGTTAACGGAAAGAAACAAAACGTCCAAAGTCAGATTGCTGCCTCCGTCAGCTACAAGCCCCAGAGCGAATGAGCTGAACAGGAAACTAGAGGACCAATTTTTTTCCCTGAATTTTGAAGAAGAGTTTGGATAATTTTCCACAGTCTGTGCCTGTTTTATGTGTTGTTTTGTACATAGGTCACCCTGTTACTTTGTGTTTAGAGAGACAGTTTGTTTATATTTATAATTTTTTTTTTGTATTCTGTTGTGTGGACCACATGGAGTTCTTTAGTGAATTAATTATGATGATGACAATGTGATGTCAGAATTGTGACTTAAGTTTACCCTTAAAAAATTCTTTGTGCTTTTAAACATATTGTTTATGTCATGTCTTAAAACAGCTGTTTTAAAAGTGGGGTCCCCAAAATGTTATTTGAGACATACTAGTGGCATTTAAAGATTTAAAAAATTATGTAGCTATTTTACCTTAAAATAACATTTTCAAAATCATATGATGGGAAACTGACTTATAATAGGGAGAATGGTGAATGGTCATTCCTACTCTGCGCCTCGAACGACTGTTCTTGCACTATGTAACTTGGGTTGAGCAGGTATGATCTCCCACAAGAAGTGCGTAATATTTTACGTCACTTCATCACACACCACCTATTATCACTGATTTTGGTGATGGTTTTCAGATTTTCCCTCTGATGTCCTCCAGCTGCCCTGCCACAACTTTCAGTGATTAACGAAGTTTCCTGATGGAGAGATAGCTTTACTTGTTGCTAAAGTAACCACTAACTGCAGCTGCCATGCGCCTAGCCGACTCAGCCCAGACTGGACTGGGAGCTTGGAGCAACAGGGGAATGTGTGTTTTCACTGCTAGCACATGAGCTTTGGACCACCAGGAGGAGGATTTTTAAGGCCTATAACGGGGAATGCTGGCGGGGGGGGGGGTACAAGAATAGGCAGCTAAAGGGATCATTAATTTTATTATTTACACCTGTGCTTTTCCTACAGCGACATAAATGTCTTCTGTGAAAAAGGCCTATTGATCAGAGGTTTCACTACATTGTCTGTCTGGTGTTCCACATGAAACAGCTAAACAATCTCTACAAAAGACTTGGTCTGGGTTGAGCAGATTACCAGCTGCTTCGGTTGTTCGTTATGCAGTGAAACAAATCAAACAAATCAACTGTTTTCTGCAACACCACAAATCAAATTGTTCACACCGTGTGTTCGACAGACCTACCACCACCTGCTCTCATTCATTCAGTAATGTCTGTACTGTATCAGTAAAGGAAAATGTATGATTTTTTTTTTTTTTTGCCTATAAAAGTCAATGTAGAGCATTCTTAGTTTTTTTTTTTTGGCCCAAAACAAGCCATCCTTTGTCTTTGCTAAGGTTAGGGTTAGACTAACCTCCCTTACCAATCTCCCAGCCCCCCAAACATCTTATACTTTTCAGATATTAATCATTCATGAATATACTAAAAGGAACACAATAGAGTCCTTCTGATTACATCATTCCTGTTTTGGACCAAAACTTTAAAGTCAATCACTCAATCTACATTAAAGGTGGCGTGCATATAATTTTATGTAAAATGTGATTTCTGTGATAATGTTCCTGAGCTCACGTACTAGTTGTGAAAGCATTTTACGTCAACCAGCAATGATTCGTTTGTGACAGCTGAAGGGGGGAGCACCTGTAGCGATGGAGCAGGCTACAGTAACTCTCACTGCCAAAAGGGGGGATAAAGATTCCTCACTGTGTGAACAAAGAATCCGTGTTGTATTTACCTTGTTAAAGTACTTCTATACACAAATGTATGCTTCAGTAGAAACCAGACTAAGAGTTGAACATTGGATTTCACTCCTAGTTTTAGTCCAGTGTTTCTTATTTTTAGCCAAAAACACATTTATAGTTTAAATGGCAATACATACTAAAATAATGCAGTCATTAACTTAATGCTAAAACAACAGAACACTTTGTTAAATATTTAAATAAATGTAGCTAAGTTCTACAGTCACAATGAAACCTATTCTTATCTTAGTGCTTCTTGATGTAGGGCTAGAATCTCTCCCTGGTGGGGGAGCTGAACTGGAAGAAGGTCTTTGCTCCGTCAGTCTCCAGGGCAGAGAAGAATTGGCTGTCCACAGAGAGGATCTCTCTAGGGCTCCTCTGGGGAGTTGCCTGCCGAGCCAGCCCTGGGTGACACAAGGGGTTGACGGATGTTGCTCATTGTTACACTGAGTAAAATTCCCTTACATAGACAATCAGCTCATTACTCCTACTGTTCTTTCTTGATGACCACTTCTTGACAAAACACCTGCAGCCTTTGTGCCATTTAACATTATTCTCTCTGTGCTTCCTTCCTATTCTCATCAATCACTGTGAGTACAACTGATTTAATAAAAGCATTCAACTCTCACAGAGAGAGAAAAAACACATTATATATGTTTCTCATCTATACTGAATGGAAATGCTATTTTACTGCATATTAAAGGTTAATACTTTTTAATGAGAGGCTGCTATTCTCCAACACTAGCTGATTTTGTCACCATCTGTATGTTATGTAACAATGACTATAAAGTTTTTCTTCTTTACCTGCCAAACATATTGTCTTGGGCTGCAACTAATGATTACTTGTATTATCAATTACTTGTTTTGTCCAACCAACAGTCCAAAATCCAAAGATACTCAACCTACACTAACTGGCAAATGTTTGACATTTCTGCTTAATAAATGATTATCAAAACTGTTGGTGAATTAATATGGAAATCATGTCAAAAAGTTGTTGTGTATGGAAGGCCAGAATTTGTGGCCTGATCATTTATAAACTCCAACAATCTACATCCACCTCTCTTGTGAACTATTAATTTATCTCCAGCACAAAATGATCAAACCTCTGTTATTTAAAGAGGGTACATTTAAACTTGTTAAAGCATTAATCTAAGTTCAAATTGTTGCTCGTACCACTGTTGAAGTTGTGATTTCCTGGTTGTGACAGTGTGTCTCTCTCCCCCACCACCATATTGCGCAGCCTCAGAGAGTCGTACAGCCCCTGTAGTTTCTGGTACTGTCTGTTCCTCTCCATCAGCCTCTTGGACACCTCGCTGTACTTTCTTTTATAATCCTCCATCACCTGAAAGAAACATGGTTTTATTAATTTCTATATATTCTTCAGAGCTTATGTATCTAACTTTCTAAATTGCCATGTGTGCCTAAAAGTAAAGATTTCAGGATCAAACTGACGTCGTTAGGTGCAGTTTACTACTCTTCTGATGTACACTCATGAAATAGGGAGAGATGGTGACCATGGACCTACCCCACTGTCACAGCTAAGTTTCACTCAGATGGGATCACCCACTCAAAGTGGACTAACCAAATCATCTTCAGTGTCTTCAGGACTCATTTTAAATGTGACATTATGAATATGCACTTGAGTTGAAGAACTGTGGTTTACTTTCTTCAGGGAGGCGATTTCCCCCCTCATGGCGGTGAGCTCCATTTCTCTGCACTGGTTCTGCTGGGTCAGCACCTTCTCCATCTGCTTCAGCTGTGCCTCGGCCCGTGACAGACTGTACTCTTGATATGTACGCTCTTGATGGACCTGTTGCGAAAGACACTGACAAGCTGGAAAACATGCTGACAGACAGAGAGAAAACTTTGTTTGAATTTTCAAGCCTTGCACTATGTTCATATACATACAGACAGACAGACATAAAGATATTTGACCTGATAGCTCCAGAAGGCGAGAGCACGGCCACTGATGTCCAGAACTATGTCTGGTCGCAGACCTGCCAACACCATGGCTTTGTACTCCTCAGAGGGTGCCAGCTCTGTCCTCACAATGTCCAACTTCCCAGACAGCGCAGAGGAGCAGGCCGGGCAGATGACTGGAAAGCGGCTGAATTCACCGGACCCGTGCTGATCACAGAAAACATGCGAGCAAGCCGTGACCCAGGCAAAGCCATTCAGCTTGATCCGACACTTTGGGAAGTTACATAGGAGTGTGTCGTCGCAGAGAGACATAGCAGTGACTATGGAAAGTACAGAAACATTTCAATAGAAATGAAAAACCAATCACATATATTCAAAAGAAACTGACGGCCAACTATTCTGATAATCAACTGATTTAACCGAACCAAACAGGTTAGGTGTGAAAGGACATCAAAGTTTAGGAGGGTTCAAGAATTCAAGGTCTCTTTTGGTGAAATTTGGTGACTCAAAATCACGATTGGGGTAAAAAGTTCTAATGTTTGTTTGTGAGTGTGTTTGTAGGAATTTTTCTATTTCATGTATTTCTAGAGCTTCACTTCCGCATCATTTTCCTCAAGGCAATACATTATGTTACATTGATCACAACACAGAGGCAATAAAATGACTCCTGATCTTATCAAAGAAACAAATAAAGAATAAATGCTTTCTGCCTTTCAGTCATCTTTAATCCTAAGAGTGAGAGCTGAGACCAATGCTATATTCTACTTAAATTTAAATAACTTGGCTATATAAATATATCAATATATATAATGCATATAAAATGGCTGTTCTATAATTAGCCTTGGTATAAGTTGTGGCTAAATTGTTCTTCAAACTGAAGAACAATTTGATGCAACTTTCCACCACCTTTTTTTTTTTAGACTTCTGATTTATTTCAAATGGTCGAAGTCAAAAATACTAGATAGGGAAATCCTAAATACTGTAAATATCCTTACTTGGTTGTATGAGGAAGAGTGTATGCAGCTAGCATATGTTTAGCCTACACGGCTACCTAGCTTAATTTAATTAACTGCCGTTAAATGTTAGCATTAGCAGGCTAGCTAGCGAAGCGATGAGCTCTCAGACTGTTATGTTCAGCTGCTGCCTTTGAAAGATACAACTTTGACTTTCAAGTGTATTTCCTGTTAAACGTCAACAGATAAAGTAGCCTTAATGAAATGAAATGAAAAAACACCGTTTTCCCGTTATTTTAGTAACGTAACAATTTAAACAACCTACCAGTTATTCCTTCCTTCAGCAGGTGGCAGTAGGTGACGCTTAATGATTGCTGTAATCTGATTGGCTGATTGCAACTTCCTGCAAACCTCAACGATAAAAACTCAAAAACATTTACTTCAAAAATTTATTTTTCATGCAAAAACATTTTGTGGTTCCAGCTTCACAAATGTGGGGATGTGTTGCTTTAAATGTTTAAAAAATATTTAATACATTTTTTAAACAAATATCAATTTTGTAGTATTGGTTGGTGTGCTATTTACTTAAGTAAATAATGTAAAAACTTAAACACACTTAAAAACACTTAAAGCAACCTGGGCTTTACACCAGCATTTTTCTATATATTTCCAGGTGATGCTAATGAGCCTGGATAAAGTCAGAGACATTATTGAGCAGCACAAAGATAAACATGGCAGTTACTTCCCCCTAAATCAAATAATGCCCTATTTTCTTACACGGCCTCTGAGTGGATATATGTATAATGTGAGACACCTACTTAAATATGGCCTCCCTCCTCCTCCTCCTCCACCACCTCCTCCCACTTTTCTCTCTCTCTCTCTTTTATCCATTTCTCCACGTGGTACAGGAGTAAAGGCAGGGGGTGAAAGAGGGGCATTGTGCTTGCTGCAGTGGATCCGGGGGTTCATAGTGAGAGAGGGGAGATGCTCACTCAACTGTGTCCAGCACGCCATTGTCAAAGATTTCCATCTATTCTCTGCCTTTTAAATAGAGCTCCAGTGTAAGATGCTTTTTTGGGGAGGGGATGGGAGGGGGGAGGTAGTATGTGCTTGGTGATAACACACGAAATACATGCATGCATGTGGAATGGCAGTGTGGCCCCACTTACACACAACAGCCACTCACTGAACTGCTGCTGATAATTGGCCCTATGAAAATCAAAGGGGGAGAAATATCGCAGAAGGCACAATAACACCACTTGGGAAGACAGATTTTTGACTCTTGCTGTGGGAAACCACCTGCCAACCATTTATTATGACTGTGATTTCATTATCAGTCCATCTTGATGGGAGTCAGACAGTAGGTGTAGTACACCTGGGGGTCCTGACCAGATGTCACCTGACTGATGAGTCACCTGTTAGACTTTTTCTTGTTAATGCATCTTAATTTGATCCATTTTATTCTCTTAGAGGAAATGATCCAAACCTTTATGTGTATCAATAGGCCTATATCCACTCCTGCCTCCCATCTAAATTACTTTTAGGCTTTGACACCTAATTGTCATGTTTTATTGAAAGTTTATAGCTGCTGTGTGAGTGTGTGAAGAAAAAATAAAGCTGGGGAGAAAGAGAAAGAGAGAACCAGGGAGGCTGTGTGTTACAGGCCATTGAAATGCAAATATCATTGAAGAACAAGGAGTGGTTCTGTGTGTGTGAGTGTGTGTGCATGGTGTGTGTTTGCATGTGTGTGTGTGTTCCCTGCATGTGCATGCAGTGGGAGAGGAGGGGCGCAAATTGGACAAGTTTTTTGGGGGGAGAGGAGACTTTAGCAAACAGCCACACACACGCACTCAAAGGCAGCTTCATATGACACGGTGCGGACCTGCGGATTCCCAAACACCTATGTCCTATTTTTCACTCTCCTACCAGAGAAAAGGATATTTTTGCACTCACAAGTCATCTCACACGTTTGTTTGAAATCTCCTCTTTATCCCAGGGTTTGCAGGATTTGCGCCACTTTGGAACTTTGGATGTTTCAGGAGCGCGTCCCAGTGCGCAAAAACGTGCCCGGTGCCGTCCCACCGACCGATGCCCCCCTCTCTGTCCGACTCGTGAATCATGTCACGCCGGAAGCAGAAGCGACCCCAGCATCTCGTTAACGCGGATCCGGGGGGCCCAAGGCTGCTGTCTCACGGTGAGAGAACATCTTTGCTAGTGTGCATTTGGTGTTGGATTTCATTCTTGTGAAGAGTGCAAACAAAAAAAAAAAGAAATGCTGCAACCTGATGCACTGCATGAATGCATGGAGGCACTTTTAGAGTCTTAACAAAAGCAAAAGTTTTAATTCAGACTTGTGTGAATTGTGCGTTTATTGTGTTATTTCTAATTGATTGCTGTCTTTTAATTTTTATTTACGCATGGCCACATTCCAAATAATACACCTGATTTAGCAGAACAAAAAAACAAGTTGAAGTCTAAGTTTGTCAACTAAAACTCATGCTTTGTTATTCACTGTAATGGGCCCCCACTAAATGGAGGCCTTGGGCACTCTGGTCAGGGCCAATAAACTTGTCCCTGTGAAGTGAATAGAGTGGGATTAACTAACATACATCTGTGGCCATTTTCATGTGCTGTTGGTTCCTCTAGGAAACCAACAGGCTGCTCAGCGCTGACTGCTGGAGGTCTTTGATTAGTATAGAGCACTCTCTTATTTGTTAACAATAAGGTGCATGGGTGGGGGGAAGGGAAGGCAGTGTTTTTGCTAAAGATTAATCTTCCACCCTTCTATTCTCTTCTTCTTTTGCTCTTCGTCCATGCTTTTCTCTCTTATGCACCCCTCTTCCCCCATTTTCCACCTTCTCAATACTTCCCTCCCCTTTCTTTCTCCCTCTTTCTTGCCCCCCAGTCCTATTGACTGTATACCCCTACACACTTGGGGGCCTCAGATGGATGAGAAAAAAGATTCAGAGAGGATAGACAGATTGGTTTTGCACTTGTTCTGTGTTGCAATGGCTTATATCTTCCAAGTGCGTGTACCGAGACTCTCAGCAGGTAAAATCAAAGTTTAGCGTGAAAGTAATTTTCATGCATATTCAGGTTTGTTTGTAAGTCAGAGAGAAGGAATTTCACAGAGGTACAGTCTTTCATTCCATCACTATATCACTCCAGGAGGGAATAGTTAGTTTGTCTCTCCATTGTTGTTACCCTCCCCCCTTCTTTTTCTTTTTACTCTTTCTCACTCTGTGCTCAAGATTTCTGAAAGAATTTGACCCCTGAGCAGCAGAGGTCAGATTAGTTGACCAATCAGAGTGTCTGGACAGTGCCCAGAAACCCTTAGCGTGGCCTGACCCTTGACCTCCACTGTGACGTAAGGGGGGAAGGGTGAATAGGGAGATGAAAGACGTAACTGCTGTAGGGAGGGGGTGGGTTAAGAGGGGTTATGGGTTGTCTTGGTGATGCCCATTGTCCTCTAAAATGTGTTTCCATAGAAGCAAGGTGGTCTGTAAGCTTTTTTGTGTGTGCAAGATGTTTGAGGAGTTTTGCTTCGGAGAGCACAGATTGAGACAAGACATCACAAAGACTCATAGACTGCAGAGTTTCTTTCATTTGTTTATTTTTTCGTTCAAGGCCATTTCTTCACAGGCATTTCTTTTGAAGCCGTAATAGGATCTTTTGGTATGCACACACATTTGAAAACTAACTTTGTAAACAATAACTGGAAGCAATGAAATAAATACACTCTGTGACTGAAGCAGACAGTTTAAATGAATTTACATACCTGCATATCTGGGCTGATGTTGCAGATTGAGTGTTGCATTATAAGAAAATTAGTAAGTTAGTAAATTAGTTTTTTTTTTTTTTTAAAAAAAGCTCTTAATCTCCTTTTTTCTGTCAATCCACAGATGACCACCTGGGCATGAAGTCACCGTCCACATCTCTTGGCTCAGAAGTGACCTCATCAGGGTCCTCCTCCTCATCCCCCACCTCTCTCCAAGACTGCCAGCCGCCTCTGGCCCCTCGCCCATCCCCTGGTGGGCTCCACGCGCCCTCCTTGCCCAGCGAGAGCTCGCCTCCTCCTCACTGGCCCAGCCACATTGCCCCCTTCACCACCTCCCTCCCCAACACCCACTCTTCCCTCTCCCCAGACTTTCCTCACCCCTCACTCTCATCCCAGACTCACTCACCTCCTCCCCTGGGTCAAACCTCAGGCTCCCACAGCCTGTCCCACCAAGGAAACTCTCACTCCACCATGACCTCCCCACCGATGGGCAGCTCAGCCACCGCCACTACCTCCTCCTCTTCTTCCTCCTCCTCGTCTTCTCAGTGTGTGCCGCCTCACCGCGACAGCACCAGTCCAAGTCAGCAGCAGGCCTCCGGCTCTCCGGGGCAGCAGGGACAAATCCAGGTGCCACCAACCCTGGCAGTTCTCCTAGAGGAGCTGAGGGTTTTACAGCAGAGGCAAATCCACCAGATGCAGATAACAGAGGAGATCTGTAGGCATGTTCTGAGGCTTGGAGGGGCTGTCTTTGGCCAAGATAATAATGCACAGGCCAGTGGTGCAGACAGCAACCAGAAGTCTACAGGAGCAGCATCTTCATCACCAACACACCCCTCCACTGCCACGCCAGTAACCACAGCCTCATCGCTTTTGACCGGCCTTCCATCTTCCCTCTTCCCCCAGTCATCCGTCTCCAAATCAGGTGCTTCACATGTCAATGGCAGCAGACCTCCATCCTCCTCTACCTCTTCCTCATTATCTTCCTCATCTATTTCTTCCACTATCAGCTCCTCTGTTGCCTCCGTACACCCTCTGTCCTTGTCCTTGGGCCTCCCGCCGCGCTACCTCCATGAGAAATCATCAAACACCTCCTCGTTTGGTCATAGCAATGGTATCAGTTTCCCGACTCCTCCCCTTCCTCCCACCAGTCATTCCCAGGATCTCCAGCCCAGTTCCTCTCTGGGGTCCGCCTCCTCATCAGGACGCCCACAGCATGTGTGTCGTTTCTGTGGAAAGGTGCTAAGCAGCGATTCATCACTCCAGATCCATCTGAGGTCACATACAGGTGAAAGGCCCTACCAGTGTCCAGTCTGCTTGAGCCGTTTTACAACCAGAGGGAACCTTAAAGCCCATTTCCTGCGACACAGAGAGCAGAACCCAGAGCTGTCCCTCTCCCTGCTGCCCCCAGCACTGTCGGAGCAAACACAGAGTGGCTCCGCCCCTGGTGCCATCCAGAGAAGGAGAAAACGGCGGGCTGATGATGACGAGCCATTTAATGGAGTGAAAGGAAGCATTCCCGGGATGACAGAGAACATGGCTTTAGGATTCCTGTCTGGCACGTCCACTCGGCCCTCGCCTTCCTCTCTACCTCTGCCCCCATCAGTGGACATGGCGTTGTTGTCCACAGCCCATTCACTGCTGCAGCTGAACAGGGCCTCAGCTGCAGCTGCTGCCAGCGCATCTAGCACCGTACTGCCTTCTTCCTCTTCATCCTCATCTTCCTCCTCCTCCATGGGCAGCCAGTTCAAAGGAGCAAAGCAGCAGCGGTTTGATGAAAACACACCTCCTCACTCTGCCCTCCATACAACCTCTGCATATTCTCAGCTGGCCCACCTCCCCAAGATTCTCTTCCCTGGAGGTGCCTCCCCTCACCACCTTGCACTTCTCCGGCCCCCAGGCCACCCATCCACCTCCCACCTCACTTCACCTCATCAGTTACCCTTCCCCTTTCCACCTTTCCCCAAACCATCAACTTCCTCCCCCTCTTCATCCTCTCCCACCACCTCTACCCAAACCTCAGACACCTCCAAGTTGCAGCGCCTGGTACAGAAGCTTGAAAAGCAGCCACAAGGAGGTGCCTCTTCCTCCTCTTCATCCTCCTCCTCCTCACAAGCCCCTGCGGAAGCAAATGGGGACACACATGGCCACGACCTGAGCACCACCTCCAGCGCCTATCGCAGGGAAATGTTGGCTGCTCTTGGCCTGAGCCCAAGTGCCAATGCTGCTGGATTAGTGACCAGCCAGGGAGTCTCAGGTTCTGGCACTACAACTACCACAACTACCCCTTCTCTGCCTACTGCCCAGGCTGCTAATCAGTGTGGAGTGTGTCTGCGTGTCCTCAGCTGCCCCAGAGCTCTGCGTTTGCACCAGGCCACACATCTGGGAGAGCGCCCGTTCCCTTGTAAGCTGTGCGGTCGTTCATTTTCCACAAAGGGAAGCCTTAGGGCCCACCTGGCCACTCACCGTGCAAGACCAGCCAACTCCCGTGCCTTGAACTCCTGCCCGTTGTGCCCACGCAAGTTCACTAATGCCTTGGTTCTTCAGCATCATATCCGCTTGCACCTAGGAGGGCAAATACCACCTGATGAAGACATGCCAACTGAAGATGGCACAGAAACGCAGAATGCCGTCTTAGATGACGGCGAGAATGACATAGGCTCCTCATTTAACGCCCAACAACTCCTTCCTCTGGCCTTAACAACAAGCTCCAAATCTTCAATGGATGCTCTCAACTCAGGGTCCACTTCCAAACAAGCCACAGCTGCTGATGCCACTTCTGTGAAGATGGAGGAATCTGAGGGCTCAACACCCAGTGTCAGTCCACCCCTGACCCGTAATCCCCCCTCAGAGGGAGCTGAGGACCCCCTGCGTCTGGGAGACAACACCCTAGCTGATGGTAGCCCCATGAACTCTGAGGAGGAGACCCATGCTGACCCGGGCAGCGCCAGCCCTTTCAAAGCACCCTTAGCTAGTTCTCATTCAGCTGTAGTAAATGGAGACGCAGAGGCAGATGACACCCCTCTTTCCCTCTGTGTTTCAAAGCCTGGAGTAGAAAATGATATGCCACATAGAGAAGTTAATAATGATGAAGCCTGCTCCACAGACAAACCCACCACAAGTCCGGATTCTAACCCCAAACCCCCAGCTGCAAATCCCTCACCTGCCCTCACCCCACCTGCTAGCCCCAAAGCCATCGCTGAAGCAAAAGAGGCTTGTGGCAGTGGAGCACAGGAGGCACAAGAGAGAGATGCTGCCCAAAGCAAAGGCACGAGTGAGACCACCACACCCAGAGAGCCTTTGCCAGTATTGAATCCAGAGCCGGAGAAGGACACTCCTGTGGAAGAGGGTTACAGCGTGCCAGAAAAGCCTTCAGAAGACCCAGAGCCCTCTGTCCCAGCACCAGCACTGCACACTCAACCTCCTCGCCCAGACAAACCCTACAGCTGCTCCCAGTGTGGAAAGGCATATGCCAGCCGTAGCGGACTTAAGGTAAAGGTTGTAGATATTGCAGATTTAGACTGTTCTTGAATTAAATGTTGTAATATGAAGATAGATACTTTCATTCTTCTGTACTTGTGAGTTAATTTCTACTACTGTGTCTCTCATCAACAGGGCCATATGAAAACTCACCCTGGAGCGCTGACCAATACCCCCTCCAAGGCTCAAACCAATGACAATGACAATGCAGAAGATCGCAATTCACATTCAGTCAATAAGAACCCGGGACAGCAGGAAGAAAAGCAGGGATTGGCTAAATCTCCTGAGAAAGGTGACAGCACGGATCCTCTACCAATCAGTGTTGTTTCTAGTGTGGCAGACGAACCTATGGACACTACTGTGTAGAAGAGTTAGTATTGTTGAACGGCTGCAGTCAGTCTTTAAAGGGTCCTGACAAGGGAATGTATTTTTTTAATAGAATGACATTTGTTTTCTAGAATTATTCATTCTAATTCATGTTTACCTTTTGTATTAGGCAAATAGATCTAGTTTGTATTGTAGTTACATTGTAGTAACATTACAAGAGATTTGTGAATGTAGTATTTTGGCTATGTATTTTTGTATTTCAAAGACCACAGTGAGGCCTTATCGTACAACACTTCATAGCATTGTCACAATGAGAATTAATTGTTTGCGCTTTTTTTGCTGACACCTACTTCAGCACATACTGTATAAGCTGATTTGAATAAGAGGACAGTCCAGAATTTTACAAGATGAACTCCATACCAAAACAGGCCAAATTAGAAATGGCCAATGTCTGTAAATATGAGCTGCGGTTACATTTTATGCCTTTTTATTGTTACTCTCTTCTTTCATTTTTTAATGCCATGCTGCTGAAGGCATGTTTCTGATGTGCTGAGTTGCACTGTGAGTTGCACTGTGTCCCGTGCTGCCGAAACATCGACTTAAATAAACACGACAATAACCATGATGTTGATAATAATAATGATGACGATGATTGTGTTAGATCACTACTTTTGTGAAGAGTCCTTGTACTTAGAGCTGTAAACCTTGCCAGCAGCGAATTACCTTATTCACGTTGATGATTGTAAACGGTCTTTCTTGTTGTTGAAGTTCAAATGGACAACAAGGACGAGCCCTGTCCGTTATAACTCCCCCGCCTTTATCTTTCCTTTCCCCCCTCGTCCCCCTGCTCTCCTCTCTCAAAGCACTTGAGAGTTTTCTGTTCCTGCAGAAATTGTCTACACTCACTGCATTCCTGCTTAGCCCAGTTTAGTATTTGTATGCTTTGCTTTACCCTTTGTATGCCCTCTTTTTTTGTAGCAATGACAAAAATATGTTCCCATGTGATGTATAAAATATAAATAAAACGACGGCGATGTGAGGAAGAACCTGGTTTGTTGGTGGGTTATTTGGGCCGGGAGGGTTTTTGCATTTCTTTCAGTTTAAGCGCTCTCTGTGAATCTATCTGTTTAAGTATTCTGTTTGCATGACTCTTATTCTGCGCCTGCATGTGCGTTGTTGGTCAGTTTTCGCTTGTTTGTTCCAGCTCTCGGTGTGTCTGGCTCAGGGGGAGGGAGGGGAGGGGGTCGGCCTTTGTCTGGACTAGCTGCCTCCTAATTCTGCCTTTTTTCGCCCTCAATGTCTTTTAATATGTTTCAGTTCCCCAGCACTGTGTGTGTGTGTATGTACGTGTGAAAAGGATAATCAGAGCCTGTATGAGTGTGATTGAGGGTGCAGCTGTAGAGGCCGCCACCTCCCTCCCTCCCTCCCCCTGCCTCGCCCTCCCCTCTGCCTCGCCCTCCCCTCTCTGTGTCATACGCTCTTTCATACGCACTCTCTTTCATTTTCTCTTTCATTTCTCTCCCTCACTCTTTCTACTCACCCCCCTCACCCCTGTACGCCCCCCCACCCTTCCCACCCCATGTAATGAGCTGACACACAGGAAGCTCTAATCCTCACACAATGCCACCCCTCTTCCCCCCAGAGTGACTGGGAGCGGGACAGGGGGCAACAGGGACCAACCTGGCCCAGCTGTCCCCAAAATGGCCGCCTTTAATCCCTCCAGTTTTTAGCCTACGGGGGCTCCCAAAACCATGACAACCAGTAACCAAGGAAAAGCATGCTCAGGGCAGGGAGCGGGACAAAAGGAGTGAAAGGAGCCATGTGTGAGAAGTTTGTCCACATGCGTTCGTGGGCGACAAGGGACGTGTCTCAATCAAAAAAAAAAAAAAAAAAAAAAGAAAGAAAAAGAAAAATACATTTTAATGGTTTACAGTTCAAGAATACAAAAAGTCCACAGGTGTGATGCTCGCAGGCTTTAATCACATGCAACACGCTTATCACTCATCAATGAGCATTAATCAACTGTCTGTGGACATCAATCATCTTCAGCAGGAAAAGTTTCACAGGTGTTAAAGGTCATGTAATGTGCATATTTGGCCTATAATTAAAGAAGAATCAACAACCAGTTGGAAGACAAAGAAGTTGTTTATCCCACATGAGCCATTAATTAAGGTGATTTTGGTAATTACAGCTGCTGTTGAACTATGAGACTTCATCCTTAGAGCAGTTCTAGATAAAGAAGAATTAAATGTTTATATGCTTATTAGAAAGTTTATTAGTTTATAAACCAAAATCAGTAAAAAAAAAGCACTATATAACATTTAATCAATGTTTTATAACATGAAGTTGTAAAAAGATATAAATGTGTATTATTATTAGAAGTAGTACAGGTAGTAATAGTAGTAGTAGTAGTAGTAGTAGTAGCATTGTTATTTTTATTGTTGTATTCGTCCACAACAACAATTTGTCAACTCAAAAGTTAGTTGCCAAGTATAAAGTATAAACTAAGTGTATAAAGACAAACCTTAAAATAATACTTCCTTCATATACTTTCTAAGCTCTCCTATTATGAGTTTTTAAAGGATACCAAATGTCTCAACAAAGATTCCTCTGTGGGATTTTTTTCCTACTTCTTCTATTTCTTAATAATAGGTCTCAGTGTTTTAATTAGTGTATCTGTGTGTGTGACGACTGCTTTGTGTGACTCTTTGTGTGTTGTCAGGGCTCTCTTGTAAAAGACAGCTTGATCTCAGTGAGACTTCTTGAGCAAATAAAACTAGATGTTGACTCCATTTAAACACTGTGTAGAGATCAACCTGAGTGATTAGAAAAAGGCCAGCTGAAGTCAGAATAAACTCCACTTCAGAAACACTGTTATTATAATCCACAAGAGGGCGCTATGGGCCATGGTTTGGCCAACCAATAAGCACGTCAGTGTTTTTTTTCTGCATGAATTTACTCTGACATGATTATTATTGTTAAGCCTGCACAGGAATAATGAGCTGAGCAGCTGTTGCTCCTGTTTTTACTTATTTTTACTTTTTTATTGTTAGTAGTCTTAAATTTTGATTTTCTTGTCATGTAGAGACAGATTAAGCTTTTGCAAACAAATCTCTTTCCACATAGTGATTTTAGGGATTTTTATAAATGCAGTCTCACATCAATGGAGATTAACTTTAACTTTCATTTATACACTCTATAAAGAATCACTGCAAGGATTCAAAGTGTGTCTTTGGTACCTAACAGTGAGTTACAACTTATAGCATTTATAACATAATAGCCTATAAAATTTGCCCAGGTTCATTGCATTGCTGCTATTTCCACTATAACATTCATCAAAGGGCCACCTGTAATAGCTCAGTCCCTCTGATGATAACACTTGTTTGATGTGCACAATAATTGAATTAAAACCATATAATTTCCCAGAGAAACTCACTCAGGAGACACAATGAGAGGCAGTGAAGCTCCCACCTCCCTCCCTCCCCTCGTCTGACTCGTTTCCTTGGTTGTGAAGAAACCAGAAGTGTATAAAAGCCACCAGGACATGAGTGGAGGTGAAAGAGTGCAGCCAAAACAAGAGGAGGACGCACCACGAGAGGAACAGCTGGTGAGGAGGGCTGAAGAGGATTTGAAGCTGCATATTATTTGGGATCAGTTTGGACCTCAGGGAGGAGACAGAAACTGAGGTGGAGAAGGTGAGTCTCTCCAAAACAGCTGCTTTTACTTTACTGCCTCTGCTCAACAAGCTGATAATTCATGATGTGATACAGGGCGGTCACAGTCAGGTTTACAACACAGGCTCCAGCCCATTTTTATCATTTATTAACCTGTAATGCCGTTCCACATGCGCCTTGTTGTTTTTCATTTCTGCATGTTAAACTGCATCCTTGAAATCAAATGACAGCTCTGTGACTCTATAATTTTAGCTTTTTCTATTGAGGTTTACACTGTGGTGTTTAATTACACTTTCAAAAGGAAGATGGAACAAATAAAAAGAGCCACACACCCTGCAACCAGGTGATGCCTCCTACTTTCACATATGATTCAAGCTCCCACAAACGAACCCTCATGATAATAAAATGTTAGATTCAGTGATCGCCCTAAGAAAAGGAGATGAATCATTTCAACTACACTTGAGTTGAGAGGATTTTCTCGATCCACCTTGTAACCTTGAGTAACTCAAGGAAGACTACTTATCAGAGGCTTTTAGACCTTGCACTCTCTGTTCTGTAAAAGCCTCGCCTCTCTGTGTGTCTGTGGCACGCGTCTGATCACATGCAGGAAGACTCAAACCACTGTCTTCCTCTCTTTGCACTCCTTCAGAGACCCACGTGCTGCTGATCTGCTGCCAGTGCCTCAAGGTATCTGAACTTTTCAGTCGCTCTTAACTTCCATCATATTTGTCTCTAATCTTCATTCTTACATTCTGCTTAAATCTAAGTATGTCCCTGTGCATGTTGATATCAGTGTTGTTATCTCACTTATTTTGATGATCTATTATCTTCCTACTATCTTCTGTATCTCTACTACTGAACTACTTACTGTCTTCTGTTCATTATCTTGGAATCAATTAGGTTCAGAGGTATTTCTGTGTTTTTCGATTTTCCTACAGACTAAGTCACTGTTCTCTGCTGTTTGATCAATCTCTGTCCGGCTCCGCTCATCAAGAAATGCTTTCACAACCCCGAAGACACTGTTGGTGATCTGAGGGTGAAAAGTCACCTGGACTGGAGGATTTTTGGTTTTAAACTCATGAAAGGTAGGAAAACCTAAAACAGTCTTTGAAATTATCTTGAAAACTAAACTTTGCAACCAATATATTCTGGACCCAAGAAGATATGATTTTTTTGAAAGGAAAACAGATTTAATTTCAGATGAATTTTTCTTGAGCATCTTCATGTAAAATCGCTCTTCTCATTCAAAACTCCAATAACAGTTAATTAAATCTAAGGCAGTTTCTGTAGACGTTTCCAGATTAGATTGTGGCAAGTGTGAGCCCATTAATGCAGTGACATTGAAGCCAATCATGTGGAAAGGTGAATGAACATGCTTCCCAACATGTGTCTCATCATCAAAATCCATACATGCTGAGGATAATGAACTTCGGAAAAACATGTGACCGGCCGCTGTGCTGACACCTGCTGTGTGCGTAGCCGGGCCGGTGGGCAGCTATGAGTCAAACTGTGTCTCGGTCGGTAGTTCTTCCTCAGCTTAGACGTATGGTTACTAATGAGGAGCCGGTGTTTTCAGGCATGTTTGCTCCTCTCCCTCTCTCTCTGTCAATACACTCAACCTTAAAAGGCCATTTGCTTTGCGGCCTAATGGCTCTCCAATCCACAAAACTGCTCTCAAATCCAACAGTGTGTACACGAGTGAGGTATTTGTGGTTTTTTGCACGCTTCCCCTCACGTTAGCGCCTGCGGCATGTAAATATGTTTTTGTTTGACTAGATTTGGACTGAAACGACACAAGTATTTGCTGTAATCAGTCTCCGTATTAACAGCATCGCTGATTTGACTTTTGTGTGTTTCCTCCACAGATGGCAGGAGATGATCACAGATAACTGGGGGAAAAGTCTTCAATCTCACATCGAGGCGAAAAACTCTCTGATTGCGACTGAAATCTTGTTTTAAAAAAACATTTTCCAACTTTCCTAATTAATAAATAAACTGCCAAAACACGAACAATGGCATCCTACAGCCCTGCCCCGACACAAGAGGCGTCCAATGGCGGCCCCCCATCTGTGAAGTCTGAAGGCTCACAGGAGTCCATGAAGCTGAAGAAGGAGATCTCCCTCCTGAACGGGGTCTGCCTGATCGTGGGGAACATGATCGGCTCGGGGATCTTTGTGTCGCCCAAGGGTGTCCTCATTCACAGCGCCTCCTATGGGCTCTCTCTGGTGGTGTGGACCGTTGGGGGGATCTTCTCTGTGTTCGGGGCCCTGTGCTATGCCGAGCTGGGGACCACCATCACCAAGTCGGGGGCCTCCTACGCCTATATCCTGGAGGCCTTCGGAGGTTTCCTGGCCTTCATTCGCCTGTGGACGTCGCTGCTGATCATCGAGCCGACCAGTCAGGCCGTCATAGCCATCACGTTCTCCAACTACATGATGCAGCCCATCTTCCCCACCTGTATAGCTCCGTACCTGGCCAACAGGCTGCTGGCTGCTGCTTGCATATGTAAGTACACATCTGGAGGGTGTGGCAATGTGTATGTGTGTGACATTGAAGGAGAAGACAGAAAAATGAGTCAGTGTACAAGCGAGCAAGTGGAGTAAAGAATCTGTCATACAGTTAGTTTCCGTTTTAAAGAGCACGTGAGCTTTACAGACTAGAGAAGTGAAAAACCGTAACACCATTGCTGCAGTCAGCGGGTTTACAGAAGAGACTCATCGAAATCTGACAAAAGAGGAACTGAGAGGTCCTTAAAGCCTGTGCAGCGATTAGGAAAAGTAAGGGGAAAAATACCATTTTACCCAACCTCAGAGGAACATGAGGACTTGAGTCAGCGACAGCGAGAAACTATCCATAAATGTAGAGGTAAACTTTGTCTATGGATGCGGCCCAGATTGCTGAGGCAACTACAACACAATGCAGAGAAAAGAGCAAAGCTGACAAACTGAATTAATCAAACTAACAAGAACGCTGCGAGAAAATCACAAAACTGCTCACCGAGGCAACTGAGCACAACTTTCAAGGCAAAGAAATACCAACGCTCAGGCAACCAGACAAGAGGCCGAAGACAGACGAGAATATCTTATGGACAAACCCTGATGTTCTAGATAAAAATATACACAATGTGCTCGTTCTCTCCTTCATCCACCCACCTGAGAGGAATTCATGCATGAACTCACTTGTGCCATGCACCGATAAGCAGTACTCAGAGGGAGTGCTGATAGCCGTGAGGTAAAGTCCTTCCTGCAGCGAGACTCTGACCTGAGAGGCTTCTGACAGCTCAGCACGGGAGCAAAGCTTCAAACCAAACTCAACACACTTCCTGTCTGGGAAGGACTGGGGAACTGTGCCTGTCCTGCTTGGAAATGTTGACCTTGGGCCTGATTTTGTCGTGCCCCAATTTTATCCTAGTTTAGTTGAGATTAGAATAAGCATTTGGTCATGCTATTATTGCTAATTAATTCTTATTATTAGTTATGGGCAAAACCTTTTATGAGCATTTTTGTTAGCTTCAATAGAAGTTGGTTCAATTTCTACAGGAGCCCATTTGTGCCAGAAAAAAGTGGTGCATGATAAAAAAAAAAAAAAAGAGTGAGTCAAAACTTGATATATTAAGTCAACATCTTTACTGATTGTGTCATAATTCTGATTTATTATCTCAAAATCTTGACATAACTCAAAGCTTTAACTTACTTTGTTATAGTTTAGCATCTCAAAATTATCTTACTATCTTTTAAGTGGTAGGTCAAGATATTTACTTAATATCTCATTCTTTTGAATAGTATGTAAACTCACTGACTCAGTAACTGCTTTGTACTTTAAATTGTCATGTCTTCTGTTCTTTGGCGGAAATGGGCTTGAACATATCTCCACAATGACTCTCTTTCTCTCCATGTTATGCAGTTACAGCAAATGACGATAATGCATTCACTGATCTCAAACTGATCAGAAGAGCACATTTACCACTTGGAAATCTCACATGACCAACATTTGTGGTTGAATTATGAAGAGGGGAAGTTGGTTAAAAGTTTCTTTCCTGGGTTTCTGAGTCATGTGACAGGAACAAAATCTTTAACTTTTATAAAAAGTATTAAAATAAGTCTAATTTTGTATTAAGAGAACACCATCACACTCAAATCAAGAAGGAACCAGATCATCATATTTTTTCAGACCTGTTCATTCACTCTTTTGATAACTTGTAAATTGAAGGCTTCTGAGCAACATCAACATCTGGAGTCCTGGATGTCAAAGCTTCACAGTTTTCAAGATCTCCATTTCACTTCACATCTGGACCATATGTGACCTCCACTACCAGTCGGCCAGACTCCTAAACCCGATCTCACACCTCCCACCCTTCTAACCTTTCACTGTCAACACACCACGCCTCAACTTCTGTGTGGCAAAGTCTCCCTCTCCATCGCTCATCACTGGTCGCCTCCGTCCGGGCCGTCGTGCCTTGTTGTGTTTGACCGGGCCTCCTGTCGGGAGCAGACTTGTTATGATCCTCTACCTGACAATGTGCTGGAAGACGATAGTGTTATGATTCGTCCCCTCACTGCGGCCGAAGGCTTCGTTGGTCAACGTGGAGGAGAAGGCAGTGATGTAATCCTGTTTTGGTCTCTTCTTTAGACCTCCAGGTGATGTGGAGGTCAGTGTGGAGAGATAAGTGTAGTCTGTGAATGTTGAATGAACTTCACGTTACTGAAGATAAAATATGGCCACTCAGCTGGTTTGCAGGTGCATTCGTTTAATCAGTGCAGGCGAGACTTGTAGAGTCAGGAGGAAGATTTACACAACAGGAAATGCTTTTATCTCAAGGTGGTTGTTTACAGAAATGAGAGATAATGAAAGATATGATTACAGGAAGTGCGATTTATGTAGGACACACCAGCAAACGACTGGTGCTTTACTATCTCCGTTTTTCTGGAGGGATCATGTTCTGATAACGAAAACATGTTTTTTCAAGATCATCAATGCTCAAAGTAAAAGAGGGCAATTAGGAAAAAGTAGTTTAGACCTTCTCTCTTATCTGTCATTCATGCTGTGAGTCACAAATCACCCACCTCCAGCAGAAATATACAAGGTCATGAGAGCAGTGGTGCTTTCACAACCTTCCTTTATAGCTTATAAAAAAGTGTCTGACTGTCACGATGGTACCTGCCTGCTCTTGAGTAAGTGTGTGTGAGGTTGTATGTGCTGCACTCAGCTGTTTCCTCGGCTAAAAAACAACAGGCCAGTCTGCTTGAGTCAGCAGCAGCGTTTCCTTAAACCGGCCGGACTCTCACACGGAAACATGCTGGCACACACTCGCAGTTTACAGAGCAAATGTCATCCACTGACACTGTTAACGCATTTGTTTCTACGTGTGTGTGTGTATGAGTAATACTTATTTATGCATGTGCTTTGGTTGCCTACCCTCAGGTTTGCTGACCTTTGTCAACTGTGCCTATGTGAAGTGGGGCACCAGGGTCCAGGACTTCTTCACCTACGCCAAAGTCATCGCTCTCATCGCGGTCATCATCACCGGCCTGATGAAGATCGGACAAGGTGCTGAAGCAACACTAACTCCTCTCTTTCATGCTAAACCCCACAATATGTTAAAGTTTTCTGAAAGATGCTTTAAATTAAAAAAAAATTAAATAACTGTGTTGGTGTTTTCCAGGTCACACTCAGAACTTCGAGGGCCTGTTTGACGGCTCCTCTCAGGATCCAGGACACATCGCTCTGGCTCTATATTCAGCTCTGTTCTCCTACTCCGGATGGGACACCCTCAACTTTGTCACAGAGGAGATCAAGAACCCAGAGAGGTGGGCAAGTTGATACAAGAGTGGGATGATGGTGGCAGTTTCATTTCTTGTTCCAGTGCATCATATCAGACGAGGGAACATTTTGAAATACAGGAGCTGAACAATCATGAGCTGAAACATAACCAGTGATAAAAGCTTTCAGACAATTCTAGTGGAGTGAAAATTACACTCAGATGTAGTAGAGTAGAAGTATAAAGCTGCATAAAATTGAAAGACTCAAAGTACCTTGAATTTGTACTTAAGTGCTGCACTTGAGTAAATATACTTAGTTACATTCCAGCACTGAAGATTACACATGATTGGATCACACCCCTCTCAAAGATTAAGTGACAAACACCCCCACCTTTTCACGATCCCCACCCTCCCCTCACCCACAAGGTCGATGTGCTCCTGACCCACAGACTCCTGAGGAAGCCTGAACACACACACTTCACACACTTCATGTTTTCTTTTGCTTCCCTCTGCTGTTGGTTTGTCTGAACTGCAGGAACCTGCCACTGGCCATCGCTATCTCCATGCCCATCGTAACAGTGATCTACATCCTGACCAACGTGGCCTACTACACCATCCTCCCCATCAATGCAATCTTAGACAGCGATGCTGTGGCTGTGGTAGGTGCATATAAGCCTCAATAAACCACATCACTCTGGCTCTATATTCATCAAGTGTAGCTTTACATTATTTCTCTCTTTCCAGACGTTTGCAGACCGGGTGTTTGGTGTAATGAACTGGACCATTCCCTTGGCTGTGGCTCTTTCCTGCTTCGGAGGACTCAACGCCTCCATCCTGGCGTCCTCCAGGTGAGTGACGATCACCTCCCCCTCCTGTGTTGTCAGCACCCATTGTCACATGTCCATCAGCATCGCTCATCACCGCTCCGTTGCAATATTCTTGTGTCTCAAAAGGCTGTTCTTCGTGGGCTCCAGAGAGGGCCACCTGCCCGACTCCCTGTGCATGATCCATGTCCACCGCTACACTCCCATCCCCGCCCTGCTCTTCAATGTCAGTCAGCCCTCAACATCTGTTATTTCCTGTTGTCTAATTGTTCCATTTAGCTGCTGTGTGCTGCATCTTTAGGAAAACTTTCTCCACATCTCAGTCTGACTCAGGTTTCTTGTATGTCTCTGCAGGGCATCATGGCTCTGATATACCTGTGTGTTGAAGACGTCTTCAGGCTGATCAACTACTACAGCTTCAGCTACTGGTTCTTTGTTGGTCTCTCCATTTTGGGGCAATTGTATCTGCGCTGGAAGCAGCCTGAGAGAAAGAGACCACTCAAGGTAACTCGCTTTTACTGCACCTGTGAAGCACCTTGTAATTAAAAGTTTTCTTTCTTACAAGCCCAATTCTAAAAAAAGTTGGGATGCTGTGTAAAACAGATGCTAATCCTTTTTGACATAAGCAAAAGACTGCGAAAGTTGTGGACTGATCCAAAAACACCTGTTTGGATCATTCCACAGGTAAACAGGCTCATTGGTAACAGGTGATAGTATCACGATTGGGGATGAATGGTTCATCCTGGAAAGACTCAGTCGTTCACAAGTGAGGATGGAGAGAGGTTCAACACTTTGTGAACACAGGATTGTATGAAGGAGATTAGTATATTGTTTGCAAATGACTGCATTCTGATTTTATTTATCTTTTACACAGCGTCCACAGTTAATGCGGTGATTCAGACCATCATCTAACCTTGCTTTTCTGTCTTCCTCTCTCAGCTCAGTCTCTTCTACCCAATCATTTTCTGTCTCCTCACCGTCTTCCTGGTGGTGGTGCCGCTCTACAGTGACACCATCAACTCCCTGATCGGCATCGGCATCGCCCTGTCGGGAGTGCCCGTTTACTTCCTCTGCTGCTACACTCCGGCCCATAAAAGACCACTGTGGCTACGGACCCAAATCGGTAAGAGAGCTGCAGGGTTCTCTCATTGTTTTCATGCAACAAAACTAAGAAGCAGACTAATAATAGACGAACAGGTTGCCCTAACTTCTCTTCTGTCTCCGCCCGTTTCAGCTAAATCCGGAGTGCTGATTCAGAAGGTGTGCTACTCCGTTCTGACTGAAATGGATGACAAGGCAGAGTAGATGTTTGATTTTAACACCCTGCCGGAGACTGACGACACACAAATGTAGAACCTGAACTCCTCCCAGCTAGTCGCTGCCACCACAAGGCCTCAATGGACAAAACATTTGGGCTTGAGCTGCACCCCAGCTCGCCGACCTGTCAATCATCACCCGGTGATAACTTTAATGAATGCATGAATGATGGCGCCCGGGTGCTTGTTGGCAAGACTTCACTCTAGCTGACTGAGACTTCAGAGGGAACATTTTAATGCACTCCTGAAGAACACCGGGTTCTATCACAGAACTGCTTGTATTAGCAGAGAATTATTTAATTGATATGTCAAGACAAGTTTTTTGTGTGAAATTACATACGTTTTTGATTTTACTGGAAGGTGGCACATTCTGATTAAGGTTAAATTGTTTAAGTGGACAGGAGAGCATCTTTGAAACTAAAAGCACTGCTGACCACAAAAACCTTGGTAATATTATCATTATTATTAGCACACACAAAAAATCAAACAGTAAAGATTAGAATGTTTCCACATTTACTAATGTGGAGGATAAGTTCATAAAAAGTTTTATACTGTCAGATGCAAAGTCTAGTGAAGTGAAGGGCTATTTTTACACAAATTAACTCATTTTTTTCTGGAATGTCTGAGTGAGAGTTTGAGACAGTTGAGCTGCAAACACGTATTTATAATAAAACTACTTGTCAACAACATATATCGGCTTATTTCTTTCATTCTGCTCCAGGGGGTTTTCGGGGGAAGTGGATTAATGTGTTGTGCACTCAAAAATCACAACATGCACACTAAAGTGGTTGTTTTGAGGCAGATTTTGACATTTTAATTAGAATAACACATAATGACAACCATCTCTCACTCTGTCCTCTCTTAAATTCATAAATATATACATTAATCATTATACTGTCACGCTATTAGCCAGTCTGACTTATCCAATAGTGTCCTTCCATGGCTTCGCCTTGCCACCAGCTGCCTTGCGTTTAGCTGATGCTGCAGCCATGGGTGGTGTCTGCTGAAGGGGATTGTGGGTAAAAGTCTGCCTCAGTGGACCTGAAGAGCAGAAGGAAGACATGGCATAAGACTGCAACTATTGCTTTTCTTATCAATTAACCTAGCATTAATCTACCATTTAATTTATTTAATAATCAATTAATCCTCATCAAATGTCTTATTTGACTATGATGATTAAAAATCTGGCTACAGGTGCTGTGAATTCAGCCAAAATTCTTCTAAACCTTCCAGGTTTCAGTCTTGATGTGTTTACCTGTAAGGCTCCAAACACTCATATCAGAGTCCGTTATCACTTGCTGATTTCACAGTGAGACGGGTTGAAGGCCTTATGGACACAGCAGCAGAACATTTGCTCATCTGTAGCAAAGTTCACAATGTGTGTCTGTCTTCTGAGATGCAGTCAGTGCCTGTTTAATCATGCCTTACTCTATCGAAGAAAAAACTTGACTAATCAGAAACAAACTACTTTTTAAGTTAGGTGGTCTCTTTTTCAACACCATTGTCTTTCAAGCGTTATTATTGAACTACCTGGTGCTGGCCACACGAGGGAGCACCTCTTCAATTTCTACATCAAGACATTGCAAAGTATAGTGGACCTTACCCTATTGAAAATCAACAGGTTGTTTGGAAATTCCAGTAAGTCAGTATTAATCAAGACTTTTCAAAGTCACAGACATATTGTGTACTTCTTTATTCGTCCCACAGTGGGGAAATTCATCATTTAGAAACTCCAGCCAGCTGTTTCTCAGTGGCACACAGCTGAAATAAATCCAAAGAAGGAATAAAAAGTGTGAAACCCATGAAGTAGTGAGACTCACCTTTAGCTGCAAATTCCAGATGATTTTTGATTCTCCTTTCCCTTTCTTCCAGCTGCTGTGCCAGCTGAGCATTTTTCCAGCCTGGGTGCCCAAACCAGAGTCAGACAAAGACAGAAATGATCAGTGTTCCACTTGAGTCAATCAAACAATACTACTATAAACCGATCCATCAAGATACTAACCCTTCTTAATGCTTTGGATTAAACCTTCATTTTGGGGCAGGTCTGAGGTTGGATGCTTGATCCTTTCTGGGATCCTCAACTTATCTCTGATGAAGGGGTGTCTGAGCAGGGCGACTTGACCCAAGGAGAAGCAGTTGGAGGTCAGCCAGTAGGTAAACACCGCCTGAGGTTTGTTTGAGAAAAAAGGATTTCAGACACTGAATGTACAAAATCTGCAGGTGCAACAGCGGGTTCAGGATTTTTATGATGCATTTCCTGGTATCAAGTTCCATTTCAGTATGAAAGTGAGGGGAGGTTAAACCACTACAACAAAAACTGGTGTGAGTGAATCACAAACTGACCGTTGGAAAGTTGATAGTAAGGGGGAGGATGATTAATGGCATGATCCTTAACACACTCTTCATGGCTCGCAGGTTGGGGTTGTCGATACCAGACTCTGCACCCAACTAAAGGTGAAGACAATAGGGAGATTATTAAGGAAATCTACAATTACACTCAACAGATTATAATAACATCATACCATCCCATTACAAGCTCTGTCAGTGCAATGATAGTCCTATAACTCTTATAATTGTGCTGATTGAGGATTACTTGATAATAGCAAATAAATTGATTATTCTTTTGGCATCAGAGAATTTTAAAAAATACAGATTAAGAGTGTTGATATTATTTTACAGTTACTATAACAATCTGACGAGTTGGGTAAAAGGTGGCTGACCTCCAGGATGAAGAACATGGTTCCAGTGACGGCCAAAGGCAGGATATAAAAAGGATCTCCTGCTGTCAGGTCTGGAAACCACAACAGGCCTCCTGTCTGCAAGCTGGGCACCGGCAGATAGGCCATCTTCCTCAGTGCGATGAAGAAAGAGATGAAGACTGGTGCCTGCGTGAGCAGACAGATAAGCGTTTTGTTCTGATCTGTTTTCAAATCTTGAAACATTATTCAATACAATTTTTTAAAGTTTCAAATGGGAAAATGCAATGATGTTGTACAAGTATACTGATGAATAAACATGTAAACAAAATACTGGTATCACATGTTTAAGTTTCTAAAAGCCACTTATGCTCACGTGTATTTGCTACATTTTGAATGTTATCACCCATTACATATTCTTAGTCGGTAATGGATTGGGCCGAGACATAACATAACTAAGAATCACCTCTCATGATGTTGTGATCTATATCTTCAAAATAAACCCTCATTTAATGTTTCCCCTTTGCCTGCACTTGTGAGTACATGGGGTTTTAACAACAAAGAAGGATTTAGTTCAATGGGAGTGAGTCAAAACCAAGAAACTGTATAGATTAAGTGGCATATAAGAACTTGGAACATGGAGAAACAGCCACTACAACATTATTAGCAAAATGCTAGAAGAACACAGAACTATACAATGCGTTTATAGATTTTATTATCAACTTTTGTTGATTTTGTCATTCAATACATATTTGATAAATTAGCTAAATACTTCATTTGTATCTTTTTGGCAAAGTTGAGACTGATGATTAGTTTAAAGCAAAAAACAAAAACTGTAATGGCGTTATAACCCAGTACAATATAACAGGGGAACCAGTATAAAGAGATAAACTGACCTGCACCAAAGGAACTAGGAAGCCACGGAAAGGATTTACATCATTCTTCTTCTGGAACAAGTTCAGTTCAGAGTAGGCTTTGGAGACTGTAACAGGCAAACAATAAATCATGACAAATTGATGAGGATGGATTTTCACAACTAACATAATTAGCGTAATCTAAATTGTAAGTATAAAGAGAATGCAATGAAAAAAAAGAGAGGGAAATCTTACATTCAAATTTGTTTCCACTCTGTTTGGCCTCATTCATCCTGTCAGTGAGTTTGGTCATCTCAGGCAGAACATTGTTCAGCTTGGCTGCCTCCCTCTGGCCCTTCACTATGACTGGAAACACAGCCACACGAGCCAACACCGTTCCTATACAATGGTTGGGGATGACCAGAAACAGGAAAGAGGAAGAAGAGGATAGCAAAGACAATACAGTAGACATTGTTTAAAGACTCAAAAAAAAAAAAAAAAAAATCACCCACAGATACTGAACATAACCTGCAATGGCTACTTTCACAGAACACCTGCATGTTGACGCAATGATTTATAGTTGTTGTTTTTTTTAGCTTACCTACAACAATGGCCCCCCACCAGGGCAAACCAAGATCGATGTGCATGAACTCTAACAAGTTCTGGATCACCCCCACTGGCGTGTAGCCGGCCAATCCCAGCTCTGCTAAACTGGGTTCTGTAGTCGCAGCTTGCAGGACCTCTGCTGCAGTGGGGGCAACATCAGCCACCTGCTGAATGACTGGCTGTGCTATAACAGAAGTGGGGTCAGCGGACACAAGCTCAGGAGTGGAATCCAAGACCGGAGGAGGAGGAGGAGAGATGTTCACTACTGGTACTGCCGTGGAAACTGTTTCAACAGGGATCTAAAATATATCAATGAAAATGGAGTTACATCACGCAAGTAAAAAGGTAACTAGAGGCCTTAGAGAGATGATTTAATTTAAGGTGCACGCTTGGCTACCTGTTCAGTGATTGGTTGTGTGATGATGGGGGTAGAGTCGGTGGGCAGAGAGGCTGGAAGGCCAGAAGCTTCCACCACTGGAGCTGCCACGGTTCCATCCTCAGGTGGGATCTGGAAATATCAACATTGTACAGGTGTAACGATTCATTCAAACTGCTGTTCACAACTTTTTACTTTAGACATTTTTAGCAAAGATTTGGTGCATCGTAAAAACATTCAGGCCACAAGCGGATTTTGTTTGCTTTGATAGATTTCAATATTTCCAATACAGAAGCACAGAAAAAAAAAAAAAAACAGATACTGATCAGAGTCATTCACTGATGCTGCTCAACAACAGCTGATCACCTGTGTGCCAACTCACCTGTGAGCTGTTGTGTCTGACTGCCACGGCGTTCACCCAGAGGATCTTCCCATGTTGTCTGCGGCCCAGCAGAGTCCTGTTGGCAGGACTGTGACACTCAAATACTGTGTGCAGACGGGACTTCTGGAGTAACCGCTGATTGTGAACCAGAGGCAAAAAGCATTAAGTACAACCTGATAACATTTAGACCTGATTAGAGAAGAAAAGATAACTTGAATACATCCTTGATCAACAGAAAATTAATAGACAAATATTTGTATAATCAATTAATCATTGCAGCCATTTATAAAGCAAAAAGTCACTATTTCCATTTGTAATATTATTTGAAATCTTTGGGTTTAGTACTGTGGGTCGGACAAAATCAGCAATGAGCTCCGAGAAGTGGCTCTGAGAGCGATTTTTCTTTTTTTCATTAAGTGATTATCAAATAAGGATCATTAGTTGCAGCTCCAACCCTGCTTGTCAAAATGAGCACTTCAACCAAACTGCACTTTTGATAGTGTTGCCTTCCCTTCCCAGTAACATACATGATGAAATATTTGAACTTTTACAAATTAATTAAATGATTTGAAATGACACGACACAAACCTCAGGTAAACCAGGTGTGCAGCAGGATCAACTTTAACCTCAAATACAGTGACCTCTAGTGGCATTTAGCTAGGTGACACAACATCTGGGTTTGGACTAAACAACGGGTTATGCAGTTTAAAATTAAACTCTAAACCTCAGCTAAACTCGTGGCAGAGCACCAGCCTCAGTATCTTTACTTCAGGAGACATATTGTAGTAGCTGTTTAGCTAGCAGCGGCTAACAGAGCTATGCTAACCTGTGAAGCTAGATACACTTATACATGACAAAACACTTCTTAAGCGCAGTGCTCTAGCTAGTGTTTTAGCTAAACTGAGCATGTTTTTATTGTTAAAAAAAAAACACCTGGTGATTTAACAGTTACATTAAATTATGTAGGACAGTCTTCACTAGAGAGGTTGTTACTGTCAAAGTCACACAGGAGACACGCTCTCATAACTGCGCAGTGTGGATGCTAGCCGGCTCCGGAGTTAGCCGGGGAAAGTCGCTGTTTGCGTCCTTGTTTTAGAAGCAGGGATGAAGCACCAGATGTGAAACTGTAAAGAAGACCTACGTGGTTCCAAATGTCTGAAAGCGGATGTCTGCCCCGGTTCGGTTTTCCCGTCTGTTTCAGGAAACATCTCGCTACGCAAACCGGAGTCAACCCGCTCCTGATGGCAGCCATGTTGGAAAACTAACATGCTACGGAAAGAGAGGGAGGTCAATTTTCGTAGCGGTTTGCAAAAGACTTCGCATGTGTGATGTTCAAGTTTGTTTTTATTTATTTGGTTAAACAGTGCATCTAATGTACAAATATGATAAAAATCAACACACACTGATTGCTCATTACAAATATGAAAGTACATTTACTCGAGTACTGCACTTTTTAACAAGATGTTTCAAATATTTGCTGATACTGAAGAATTTAAACTAATTTATACTACTATTATACAAGGCCTACTGTATTTTAGAAATGCAACTGTATACAACTACTATATTCTCAGATTCAATGTTTTGTGACATTAACTATATTTTGTGTCAAGTTGAAATAAACATAAAATTAATAAACAAAAAAACATTTCTAAGGCTGTATTTGATTTGATTTTCAAGCATCCATCAGCAGCTTGACACTCGAGAAAAACAAGGTAATAAACAACATCCATTGCAGAACATATTGCTTTGTGCACTTATACTTTAATTCCAACCATACTAACAATAATACAACTGTATCATCATGAAATTTAAATTTTTAGGTTCAAAATGATAAATTATAACCATCTTACAAGAGACAGAAGACATACTCTGTGTGCATTCATGTTTGCATATAATAATTTTCGGGTATCCTAAATTGTAATATCAAGTCAACATAACACAGTGTTGAAATCAGTAAAATCAAAAACACACAATGGAGGTAAGTGCAAGATTTACGTTTAACGCTCACACGTTAACTTATCTGCAATTAATTACACATTACACCCTGTGAAAGGTCTGTCATTGAACTGTTTAACAGAAATGTGAATTTGAAGAAATTTATTGATATTTATTCCAGCAGCTTGCATTTGGTTTTTTGTTTTGGTTTTTTCTCATTCTCCTCTTGCACATTTCCAATAACTCTTAGAGTTGGTATACTAGCTGATCTCTGGCGTGCAATGTATCAATAAGCATTGATTAAAAACTAAAAATACAGTCTTATGGATCATCACAATGACATCATGTTTTGTAAAATAACAATTTCTGTTATCAAGGAAAAAGCATGTATTTTGTCTTAATCTGACTCTGAAGTCTGATCAAACTTTTTCTTGCTGTTGCAAAAATGAAAACACCCCCTGGTTTTCTTCTTTTTAGGGGTTTTGTTTCGCCATCGATTTCGCCATTTTTTTTTTATATTTTCAAATGCATCTCTTTTTCCCTTTAAATCTTCCTTTTCAGCAGCCTCTTGTGTGTCAGAGATTTTCAGCTTTTTTTTTTTGGAATGACTCGCACTGTCTGTCTCATTCTCCTGCCGTGTATTTTCAATGACTCTCTTGGTTCCGTGTTTCCTTGACTCTTCTGAAGATGACCCACTCAGTTTTAAATCACCAACACCCTTTGACAAAATGTCATGTTGTGAGGTTTCCACTACAGCTTCTATTCTTATATTTTTTGTCTCACTGCTTCTTTGAATGCCACAAGGAGTTTCCCTAATTTCTTCCTCAATTATCTTCCCTTGATATACTCTTGACTTCTTTGAACCATCTCTTCCTTCCATGCCACCTTCATTAAATTCAGATTCAGGACTGGCATCGTCTTCATTGTCCTGATGCTCTGCCTCCCTGTCAGGATATTTTGTCTCCTCTAACTGTTCATCATCTCTTTGTATTTCATGCCTGTCACTGACTTCTTGTTTAAAATCAGAATTAATATCTGGCGTCCTCTGTCTTCCACCGTCATTGTCCTGAACCTGGAACCTCGACTCACTGTCCTGAATCTCGTAAGAGTAGAGATAACACTTTGTCATGAGCTTTCCTCTCTCTGAAGCCATCCCTCTTTCATCTGCTCCATCTTTATACCTCTGATCACCAACTCTTCTACTGTCCCGAATCTCACAAAGGTAGAGGTCAGACTTTGTCATGAGCTTTCCTCTCTCTGAAGCCATCCCTCTTTCATCTGCTCCAGGTTTTCCTTCCTTGTCTACCATAACATCTACGTCCATCCTTGTCTCATCTCCCTGTTCGTCCACACTAACAGGTCTGAGGTCAACATCCTGTGCACCCCCCAGATCTTCACTTATGTTCTGTCTGGCATCGTCTTCATCGTCCTGATGCTCTGCCTCCCTGTCAGGATATTTTGTCTGTTCGTCGTCTCCAATCTTTCCATCCATGTCTGTCTTTACATCATCTACTCTCCTCTGTGCAGCACTCGTCTCATCTTCTTTGTTAAGATGACCGTGTATTTCATGCCTGTCACTGACTTCTGGTTCAAAATCAGAACTAATATCTGGCGTCCTCTGTCTTTCACTGTCATTGTCCTGAACCTTGACACTATCTTCAAGTTGAGTTTCTCTAGATAAGATTTCCCTCTTTTCTGCCCAGTCATTAGTCCATGCATTTCCTCCCATGTCCTCCTCGTCATCTCTTATCATTTTCCCTTCATCTCTCCATCTTTCAGCATGAGCATCATTCCTTTCCTCATCATACTTGTGTGGTATGCTCTGCCTGACGTTAACACCAATGTCCTGATTCTCCACATTGTAGTAATAGTCAGGTGATAGCTCCACTCCTCTGGACTCAACGCTGGAAACATCCACTGCAAACTCCTCTCTCTCTCTTATCTTTACAGCATTGATGTCATTGATATCACTGGTGGCAGGCGGGACGTCTTCAGGAGTGGACACCTCCTCGATGTCTTGAGTACACATATCTGCAGCATCCACTGGAAAGTAGGTACAATATAAAATCAATTCAGATACAGTACCAACCAATTTGAAAGTCATGGCCACACATCAGTAAGCACAATCAAAATGACTGACATCTTACCAGTGGTTTTCCTGTAAAATAGAAGATAAGCACTGCTGCCTCTAGTGAGAGAAATGTGAAAAGAAAGAAACGTCATTTTGAAATCCAGGCAAGCGTGTGTTTAATACAGGTTTCTGATCTGCGTGCATATGTGTGCGTGCACATCAGTACCACTATGAGTGCTTTGGTGCATGCATGCATATAAGTTTGTGTGTGAATAAATATTATGTTCATTTTCGTTGTGTTATGCATCCATCTGTAGATTTACTCGTGAAAACTCAATTAAAAGGCAGAAAATGTAGGCGGTGATAAAAAGGAAGGACTAAAACTTACTTCTTAAAGTTATCCCCTTGTAACGGCTGGTGATCAGCCTGTTGGTGAAAAGAACCAAACATCGTATGATGAATCGGTTTCCCCCGTGTAATATGCAATTTTCTAACAAAAGAGTTTTGGAACAACTTTTAACCACACTGGAGTTAAAGTGATCAGTCTTACCAACTGGACCCAGCTATCGTTGAAGTTATACCATTTCTCATCATCCTTGATTGCTGCAGTGTAATGGCCACTTCTGAGATCTCCAAAATGCTCCACAACTGCATACAGTTCATAAGTCTGATTCTGATCATCAGTGAAAAAAATGAGAGACATTAGGATCAAAACTGAAAAAGAAATGTATTATAATAAATTATCAAAATAAACTGTATACATACCTCTGGTATCTGTAGGGTGCAGGGAACGTCCACGGTGCGGCTGAGTTTGACGTATTCCATGAAATCATAGTCAAACTGAAACCTCTTCAACAGCAGCATCAGAACCTCTGGATGATGCTTTATTTCACATGTCTGAATTAAAAACACATGTATCATCATGTGATTATCATGCACTTATAACACCATGAACCTTTAATACTGTCATTGGATGTTTTCTCATCACTCACAATAGTGGCGTCAGATTTGGCGTCACACTCGTCGCAGTACATCTGGTTGTCTCCGCTGAAATGTGTCGCTCTGAAATACTCCTCAATTCCATCCACCTGTTAAAACCAAAGCCAGACAACTGATTGGTTTCATCTGTGTCTCCCTTAGTAGGAGCTATTTCAGTCAGAGGAAAGTGAAATCATTACAAACTCTGAAGGCATAATTGAATGAAGATAGGAAAAATGCTTGGAAAAACTAAAACATGATGAAGAACATCAGTGGATGATGTTAGCCTATGCTCTATACAAAGCTTACCTTACATTTTTAGATGGATCGGCTTGAACCCAATACATTCAATATTTCCCAGCCTTTTCATATATCACAAATGTTGCTGTTAATAGTTTCACATAACTGATGAGATCTCTGACCAAAATGCTAAAGTAAATGCTTTGAAGCGTGCAGGTTGTTAGATCCTTACCACATTGTAGCTTTCACTGCTGGAGTCCACCAATGCAAGAGGAAGAAGCCAAAATGCCCCGTCGGTGTCGGCCTCTGTGGAACATGTAGAACATTTGGTCTTGTGTGTCAACAGTCCATGGAAGATCTGAAACCACAAACATACAAAGACTGGGAAACAAGTCTTTTCATTTAACGTACAGATTCTCTTCGATGTGATGATGTCTTTACTTGTGATGCCTCGGGACTGGTCAGACTTAAAATCTTCTCCAAGTACTCAGCTGCATCACGCTGTTCAGTCACTGAGGGGGGAAGAGCAGAAATCAATGTGCCTTTCTTCAACAAAATTATGGATGACATGATGTGTGGTTGACTCGACTGTACCTCTTGCAATGCCCAGCTTCCTTGTGATTTTTAGGGTGTTCGCTGTATCTTCTTTCAAATCGTCAAACAAGCTTTTAAGCTGGCGATCGATGTGCTCGGATTGAGGATTTTCACCGGTGTGCCTAAACAAAAAGACGTCGTGGTCATGAGAGACACAAAGGCGAGTATACAAAAGTATTACACGGCATGAAGGTGGACTAACAAACCTTTCCACAGCTGCTCTGAAGTCTTCGGTCATGAACAGCACCTGCAGCACACTGTTCAGGTAACATGTTGCTCCTTGGTTAAACAAGCCATGGTACTTAACTGTTGGGAGGAGAAAAAGTCATTTAAATTGAACTGTCTTCATACAATCACTGTGGATAATAAACAGCTCTAACAAGTACAACATACCTGGAGGGAAAATGGCATGTTGGAGAAGCTGTAGACCATTCAGTAAAAACTCATTTTGATTCCTTTTCATGTCAGTCCATGTAGAGCAGATCCACTGCAACAGAGACTGATACACTGGATTACAAAATAAATGCAAAAGCAAGAGACAGAAAGTATTGCAGAAGGAAATGCAGAAAAGTACGAGCCTACCTTCAGTGGTAAGAGTCACACTTTGCTGAGGTACACGAACACTGTCTGTTTCTTGTAAAATATAACCGTGGACACGCTTTCTCTTTCATTTTCTGCAGCAAATGCTGCAGTGATGCATTCAGGGTGTGTCAGAAATAGTGGAGTAAATAGTGGACAGCTAATATCACTGCTCAAATATCTCTTTACTGATCTAGTTGTAAAATGAATCACAAGCTACCAAAAGTCTTCCTCTCTGTTGTCGTTCAGCACGACCAAGACCAACACCGACTGTTTGAGTTTTACAGGACATATATGACAACAAAACAACAAAATGATCTTGAAGACTGAGAAATTATACATTTCTTATTTGTGGATCATGTATGGAGGCATATATGATATCCATATCCCGAACACACTAAATGTGTAGTGAATTTTAATGTTTGTTGCTTCAGCAGTTTCAATGGCAACTAGACCTCTAACATTTTTTAGAATAAATCAATCCTGGTTCTAATCTTGACCTCTTTTGACCTGCAAATCACCACTTTCTCTTTCACTTCTCACTTCTCACCTCCACTTCTTAGAATGCTGCATTCAGGGTGTGTTGGACATTTTGAAGTTATTAAAAGACAGCTCACAATATTAACATGTAAATTGAATATTATCCTGCAAATAGTTTTTGCTGATTAGTTAATGTAGTAAAATAAATCATAAAAATCGCTGAAAATCTTCCTCTCTGTTGTAGTTGGGCAACTGATATAAAGAGTTTGGTTTTAGATCAATTGTGACATATGTGATGCTTGAGCTGTACAGGAGGAAATTACTCATTCCCTATTTTCCTATTTCCTACATGTATGGAAACATATATGATCCACACCCAGAACTTAAGTGACATATTACAAAATGCCTTGACACACGAGATGTGCGCTGAATTTACATATCCAGTGCATTGATTTTACAAATTGGGATCATTTTTGTCCCTTATTTTATTATAGAACGCTAGAGCTCTTGCAGGGAACCATGGTGTTCATCAGTCAGAAAACCTGATGCTCGATGATGCACATCATTTGTCAAAACATCAATGAGACTTTCTGCCTGTATTTGATGCTTCTGTGCAGGCTTGTCGTGTAGGCCTCGTTATATCTGCACACTTAATCACAGATGTGGTATTAGAGTCTTTATTTTTCCAACAACAAAATTTGCAAACATCTTTAGAAACAGCACAGGAACAAAAAAGGATTGATGAAATAAAGTAGCCCATACAGCAAAGCTCTAAGATTTGACAGTGTCCACTTTTCCTGTTATATGAAGTGGCAGCAGCAGCGATGACTGCAGGAGGAGCCGTCAGTCCTCCAGGAACCTTCACCACCATGTGGATGCTTAATTCAATATTCATCCAACATCTTGTCTGTGAAGAAGCCTCCTCTCGTATATACACACATCTTTGGAGCATTAAAGGATCATTGCAATAAAATAACCCTTATTAGAAAAAAAAACTGTTTCTATTTCGTTCAACAGCAACTGATCATCATGAGCAATTATATGAAGCAGCAGCGGCGGCAGTGTCAGCAGGAGGAGATGGTCTCTGTCATGCGGTCAGTCCTCCAGGAAGCCTTAACACCATTAAGATGATGGACATGTGCTGGATTCCATAATCAGACAGCTTCTTGGAGTCTTCTTCCAGAACTTTGTCTGCGAAGATCAGCCGTATTTCTACACACACACAGACACAGAACAGAAATGAGCTGTTATAGCTGGTTGCAGGCCTGAATGTGATTATATAAAAAATAAGAATGGTTGAAAATGCAGGTCTGAACCTCTGATTCAAGTACCATTTTGAGGTACTTTGTGCAACCTCACACTTCTACTCTACTACATTTCTAAAAGAAAAATATTGTACTTTTTACTTTTTACACAGATTTAAGATTTAAGTTTTTAAAATATAAAACATTGTTATTAGTTATCCAAAAAACTATCTAATGGTACATGAAGTACCTTTATCTCAGCACATTAAACATTGAAATGCTGCTCATAAGTTAAAGCATCAATGATTATATGAAGTACAGTTGAAAGTTTCACAGACAAAGACTGAGCACATGAGACGTCATTTTGGCACAAATCTAGACTAATCCAATAATATAACAAATACAGCAAATAACAACAGAGCTACAACCACATAATGAGCAGCTTTAACATTTTGTTGTCAATACCTATGTACTTTAACTCAAGTAGAATGCAGGACTTTATTAGTGGTGGATGTTACTACTAATATTCCCACACCTCCCCCACTACAAACTATCAAATGTATGCTTTCTACTATAAAGTTTAAAATAGTACAAGGCTTCCATCTCAGAAAAAAACATCAGGCTTCTTTCGGCTCAAACAATGAATAAACAACACAAAACCAAAAAGCCTTTATTCACTCACCTCCACCCATGGTAAACTTCTCTTCGATCTTTTGCTTCAGCTGGTACACTGTCATGCTCTGCATCTGCTCGTCCGTGTTGCACAGGTCCATGAGCACCTTCTTCCCATTTGGTCCATGCACATTAACCTGGAAGATTTTACCCATTTTGTGCTGTTCTTGGTGTGTGTGTGTGCGTGTGTGTCAGCTGAGAGGTAATGCCAGTTCAGGGAGCTGTATGAGACTCATCAATGGGATCTGACTTGTGAGGAGGAGTGAAGATACTTTCACTTTCTTTTGTTGGTTCTTATTGTTGTTTTTATTATTCTTGCTTCTTTTCTTATGTGCATTCGGCCATAAACGGGTTTTGATTCGAACAAGTTAATTTCTCCTGTATCACAAGTTGTTTTTGTGGGAAAACATTGCAGAGAAAAGACTTTTGAACACATCATTTCCTCCATAACTGCCTTTACTGACTGCACTCAAACGCTTCACAGAACAGAACCCAGTCCTGCCATAAAAAAATGCCTTTCCACTTACACATTTTGCACACAGAAGAGTTTTGTCCAATAGTCTGGATAATCATACCCGTGCAGCATTTCCATACAGCAGCCTAAAACAACCAACGTGTGAATGCATTTCCTTATTCAACTGGGCATTGAGAGGGAATGAGAAGTGGAAAACACCTGATACTCCAGCAGTGTCTGAGCAAAGCAGTTTACCAGCTGTCCTATATTCTGGTTGTCTTATTAAAAGCTTCTGTGAAACAACTGATTAATATGACAGTGTTAAAACAAGATTTATTAATATGATCATAGTAGTAGAAATGAGGGATTTTATCGTAAAAAAATGTAGTGACAAAAGCAGTGCAATAAGGGCCTTTCCCCACAAATAAGGCCATAAACCAAAGTTGAAGGGGAATTCACACATGTTATTCGACATTCATGTGATTTCTCAGAACAGCCAAGGAGAAAGTGAAAGCTAAAACTGCACTTGGTGGAGTCGGCGGCTTAGTCGTAGTATTTACTGCTCACTTTCCGAGTGCAGACAGACAGAAAGGAAGTTTTTCGACGGAGAACAGAGGAGCTGAAACAAGATGACGACTCAAGGACAGGACGAGAAAAGATACGACCCCAACGACACGACCCTGAGGTTTGTCAACAGGCCGGATGATCTGGATCCACTGTGTAAGTGTCAGGAAAACTGAGCAAGCTCTCATTTATGGTGCGATTACTATGATGCATTTCATTCCACTTTTCAATATATAAAGGCAGATGGAGACATAAATTATAAATATTAAATTGAATAAATATTATTCTCTGAAGGAAGGCAGGTGGGATCTGTTTTGCTCCATGTTTGATGTGCAGCATGTTTCACTGTGATGGTGAGTTCAATGTCTGCTCTTGCTGTTGTGCTCCTCAACCTCGGATAAAGTTGATGATGATGATGATGACGAGGGTCTCCGAGCAGAGATGTCCTGCGGCCATGCTGTCACTCCAGAGTCTCTCACTGGGTGGTGTCGCAGCCTGCTGGATCAGGTACTTTCCTCCATTTCATTTACAGGAAGCAAAGGTGTGTTTCCACTCCATGTTAGAAGAGTCAGGTTCCAAACAGTCTCCTAACAACTACTTTCCTCGAAAGAAGAAAGAAACACAACTCCAAATTAAGGATGATGTCGCCCTTTAACTCCTGGATCTGTAAATAAGCAACAGCCACATAAACTTAAATGATGATATGTCAATGTTGCATTCTCAACATGTATTTAGGCCAAAAATCAGTTATGGCAGATAAAAGTTATGGCATGCTCAACTGTCAATATAACATAATCTGTCCTTTCAATCTCAGGGCCAGTTCATATTCAAGTGCCCTGCTTTCAAGGACGGCACCAAGTGTGATGCAGTGTGGTCTTACCAAGAGGTGCGCAGGCTGGCGGTGCTGACAGTGGAAGAGATGCAGCACTTTGAAGAGACCATGGCCCATCTGGCTGCCGCACGATACTGCGACTTTAAAGAAGTGAGTGTCAAAAACTCTCAGACTGCGTTAAGATGTTATATTCATCATCCAGCCATCATGCAGATAACTGAAAGAAATTAAAGGAATCTTACAATCAAGCCAGTAAGTGCATTTCTCAAAAATGTTGAACTATTCCTTTAACGTGTCTCACATCCTTTCTAACAGTGTCCTGGGTGCAAGACCTTTGTGGAGAGAGATGACCTAACTAACCTCAGCGTGCACTGCACAATCTGCACAGCAAACAAGGAGAAAGTTTACGAGTTCTGCTGGCAGTGTCTGAAGCCGTGGAAAGGGAGCGCCCCACGCTCTGACCGCTGCGACAACGCTGGCTGCGTCAACCTTGACCTGCAGCTTCTCGAGAAATGCCGGACCATCGCCCTCCCTCAGGTGCAGGGGGTCTCTGCGTGTCCCTCCATCCGGGCCTGCCCCACCTGTGGTTACAGGGTGGAGCACGACAAAACGGGCTGTAAGAACATCATCTGTCCTCGCTGCCAGATTGAGTTCTGCTTTGTGTGTCTGAAGCTCACTCCTGTGTGCCTGAGGACGAGCTCTTACTTCCTGCCCTGCAGCGATGGTGTTGCTCCCAAACAGACCTCCATACCTGTGTGGCACAGAAATTGAATTGAAACATTCAATACCCATGATGTAGCTTACAGCCTTCTTCTGCCACACTGTATTTTTCCTGTTGGATTTCATTGTAAGAATCTCCTTGCTGTAGTGTAGACTTATAGGCCTGTTTTTCAAATGCATTTGAGCATCAAAAATATCTGCTGTATTTTCTCATAATGTTGTATAATTCACTGTTTCTAATATCGTCACTAACGGTTGGTTCCTTACAACTGACCTCTGCTCAGTAACAGTTAATCATTAACAACTGCTTTGCTTAATAAAGTTTCTTTTTTGCATGAATTCAGAATGTCTGTTTGATGTCGGACCCAAACAGCTTCCTATATGTTGGACAAAATGGCAGCAAAATAAGAGCATTTATCCACATGCAATATAACATTTATATCTACAAGTAAATGTTTTACACATAGTCATGTGGTGTAGCTGACAGTCGTGTCAACTGCGAGTAGTGAAATAAATAAAGTCAAACAAGCAATGTTTTCACACACATTTATCAGCACAAACATCTTTTTAACACACTTTTAGAGTTTTAGAAATGGAGGGATACATTTCAGAGTTTAAATGAGCTTTAACATCATCACATCTGTCACTTGATTTGCAGCCACATCAGTTGGTCACACATCACTTAATATGATAATAAAAGAAAAAGCACAAACACGAGAATTTTTTTTTTTCAGTTAGAATGAAATGCAAAAATGACCATTCACTCTAAAATCTGGACAAAAATGATCACATGATCTTTGTTGCATATCGTTCAGCCCATGCAGTGATCTGTATTAGCAGATAGAATCAACATTCAGCATAGATTACAGACAAGCAGACGTGTGGATGGATTTCAGGTTCAGAGCTCAGCCTTTTTTCTTTTTTTCTCCAGAGAACCTCTTCCCTCCTTGTGGAAGACTTTCCCATCAGGCCGCTCTCTCCACTTCAGGGTGACTCCATCCACTCCGTTCTCTTTCAGTCTGTCCTGGAGCTGGGAAACACAAATAGCTTTGAAACATTTCTGACCTTTATCGTTTACCGAGACAATTTAATACCAAGACAAACAACTGTTTTGTAAAAGGCAAAAGAAATCTAGGGAAACACAAAAGGCCTTGATGCAGGTGGACGGCTGGCTGATACCATGGCTGGCAGAACTATGACAGACCGCTAATGCTGTTTGGTCAATATCTGGATTTGTTTTCGAATTTCAATAAAACACATAGAATGATATCCATCCTGGAGTCATTAGTCGCCATGTTGAGATAACAGAACAATATAAGTGTGGCTGCTTTTCATTCTAAGCTCAAGGCAGCTTCACAAACGAGAGAGCAGGCCATTTAAGCAAAGACATGCAAATGTTTTTCAGAAGTACTTTACATCTGTCCTGGGTGTATGAATGTGTTAGTGTCTCAGGGTGGATTTTGGAGACTTGCCTTTTTCAGGATGTCTGCTTTCAAAGCATTCGGATCCACAGAGGAGTCCCCAGGCCTCATCCTCAGCTTCACTACCTGCCTTTTTACTGGTACTTAGACACACACAAGACAAACATGCTGTGTAACCACCTTTGTGATGCCAAACTCATACATGTAAATGAGCGCCATGTTTGAGCACAGTTCAACATTAGTTACTCCAATGTAATGCAGTACTCTCTCTCTTTCACTGAACAACAGAAAACTACTCACCAGGAGGGGGGCCGTAGCAGACGAATGGCAATCGAGTTTCACAGGGATAAAGCTTCCATTTTCCAAACTGCTGCAAATCTGCAACACCGCATACAACTTCTGAGACAATTTTGCCTGGAGAAGTGTGCCAGTTGCTGAATGAATAGTCACTTCCATCAGACCAGTAAATGTTAGGATCTCTGAACAAACCAATCCATGCCCACTGACTCGGCAACAAGTTCTGGACCACTGTGTTCTCACTGTCGTTCCTGACAGTTGCCAGGTCAAAGAAGTTCTCCCTGCAGAACCTCTGAGCACTAGACCAATTCATTACTTCCCCCACATATATGAATTCAGGATCCAGTTGTGTTCCTGCAGGTTGGGGGAAAATGATTTTTTGAGTTGACACACTGAACTTCAAAGTAATCAGAGAAGAAATCATGCTTCACTGAGTACATACCATTATTACAGATGACTGCATATTCATTTGAGCAAGGAATATCCCACCACAGGCCTTCAATGGTTGTAACCACACAGAACTCTGTGCCATGCATAAAATCTGGTTGACTGGGTTCCCACTTCCTATATTCACCTCCTCTGTAGCCGTCTGACCACCTCCAGTCAATCGCACTGTGCAGGCCAATCCAGACCGCAGAGCTGTCAGATGGAGCTGTGTTGATGAGTTGGTTCATCTCTTCAGTGTTTTCAATGGTGGCCAGGTCAGTGTACGTCTCTCTGCAGTACCTCTGAGCTTCACTCCACTTCATATGCTCAGCAACATAGGAGTATTGATGGAGAGGGCTTGTGGAGAAGATGTGACACCCTGAGGACCACACCATTATTTCAAATGTAACCTGACATAAAACCCATTCATTTTCTTCAGTACTCCACAATAATAAACACCGCTAGACGCTATCAGAGAAATCACTGACCTGTCAGATACAAGACACCCAGCAAGATCCTCTCCATCATCATCATGCTGCTCCGTGGGCTGCGTGTGTCGATGTGCATCACAATGAGGAAACACTACCTCTGTGTGTACTCAGCAAACAGAAATTTCAACAAAAGTTCCCTGTAACTGGCAGGTCACCGCTGTGGTGCATTATTAATGCAAACTTTATGAAAATGTCTTCCTGAATGCCGGACCATCGCCCTCCCTCAGGTGCAGGGGGTCTCTGCGTGTCCCTCCATCCGGGCCTGCCCCACCTGTGGTTACAGGGTGGAGCACGACAAAACGGGCTGTAAGAACATCATCTGTCCTCGCTGTCAGATTGAGTTCTGCTTTGTGTGTCTGAAGCTCACTCCTGTGTGCCTGAGGACGAGCTCTTACTTCCTGCCCTGCAGTGATGGTGTTGCTCCCAAACAGACCTCCATACCTGTGTGGCACAGAAATTGAATTGAAACATTCAATACCCATGATGTAGCTTACAGCCTTCTTCTGCCACACTGTATTTTTCCTGTTGGATTTCATTGTAAGAATCTCCTTGCTGTAGTGTAGACTTATAGGCCTGTTTCTTCAAATGCATGTGAGCATCAAAAATATCTGCTGTATTTTCTCATAATGTTGTATAATTCACTGTTTCTAATATCGTCACTAACGGTTGGTTCCTTACAACTGATCTCTGCTCAGTAACAGTTAATCATTAACAACTGCTTTGCTTAATAAAGTTTCTTTTTTGCATGAATTCAGAATGTCTGTTTGATGTCGGACCCAAACAGCTTCCTATATGTTGGACAAAATGGCAGCAAAATAAGAGCATTTATCCACATGCAATATAACATTTTATATCTACAAGTAAATGTTTTACACATAGTCATGTAGTGTAGCTGAAAGTCTTACTAGACAGAAGAAACTGCGAGTAGTGAAATAAATAAAGTCAAACAAGCAATGTTTTCACACACATTTATCAGCACAAACATCTTTTTAACACACTTTTAGAGTTTTAGAAATGGAGGGATACATTTCAGAGTTTAAATGAGCTTTAACATCATCACATCTGTCACTTGATTTGCAGCCACATCAGTTGGTCACACATCACTTAATATGATAATAAAAGGAAAAGCACAAACACGAGAATTTTTTTTTTCAGTCAGAATGAAATGCAAAAATGACCATTCACTCTAAAATCTGGACAAAAATGATCACATGATCTTTGTTGCATATCGTTCAGCCCATGCAGTGATCTGTATTAGCAGATAGAATCAACATTCAGCATAGATTACAGACAAGCAGACGTGTGGATGGATTTCAGGTTCAGAGCTCAGCCTTTTTTCTTTTTTTCTCCAGAGAACCTCTTCCCTCCTTGTGGAAGACTTTCCCATCAGGCCGCTCTCTCCACTTCAGGGTGACTCCATCCACTCCGTTCTCTTTCAGTCTGTCCTGGAGCTGGGAAACACAAATAGCTTTGAAACATTTCTGACCTTTATCGTTTACCGAGACAATTCAATACCAAGACAAACAACTGTTTTGTAAAAGGCAAAAGAAATCTAGGGAAACACAAAAGGCCTTGATGCAGGTGGACGGCTGGCTGATACCATGGCTGGCAGAACTATGACAGACCGCTAATGCTGTTTGGTCAATATCTGGATTTGTTTTCGAATTTCAATAAAACACATAGAATGATATCCATCCTGGAGTCATTAGTCGCCATGTTGAGATAACAGAACAATATAAGTGTGGCTGCTTTTCATTCTAAGCTCAAGGCAGCTTCACAAACGAGAGAGCAGGCCATTTGAGCAAAGACATGCAAATGTTTTTCAGAAGTACTTTACATCTGTCCTGGGTGTATGAATGTGTTAGTGTCTCAGGGTGGATTTTGGAGACTTGCCTTTTTCAGGATGTCTGCTTTCAAAGCATTCGGATCCACAGAGGAGTCCCCAGGCTTCATCCTCAGCTTCACTACCTGCCTTTTTACTGGTACTTAGACACACACAAGACAAACATGCTGTGTAACCACCTTTGTGATGCCAAACTCATACATGTAAATGAGCACCATGTTTGAGCACAGTTCAACATTAGTTACTCCAATGTAATGCAGTACTCTCTCTCTTTCACTGAACAACAGAAAACTACTCACCAGGAGGGGGGCCGTAGCAGACGAATGGCAATCGAGTTTCACAGGGATAAAGCTTCCATTTTCCAAACTGCTGCAAATCTGCAACACCGCATACAACTTCTGAGACAATTTTGCCTGGAGAAGTGTGCCAGTTGCTGAATGAATAGTCACTTCCATCAGACCAGTAAATGTTAGGATCTCTGAACAAACCAATCCATGCCCACTGACTCGGCAACAAGTTCTGGACCACTGTGTTCTCACTGTCGTTCCTGACAGTTGCCAGGTCAAAGAAGTTCTCCCTGCAGAACCTCTGAGCACTAGACCAATTCATTACTTCCCCCACATATATGAATTCAGGATCCAGTTGTGTTCCTGCAGGTTGGAGGAAAATGATTTTTTGAGTTGACACACTGAACTTCAAAGTAATCAGAGAAGAAATCATGCTTCACTGAGTACATACCATTATTACAGATGACTGGATGATCATTTGAGCAAGGAATATCCCACCACAGGCCTTCAATGGTTGTAACCACACAGAACTCTGTGCCAAGCATAAAATCTGGTTGACTGGGTTCCCACTTCCTATATTCACCTCCTCTGTAGCCGTCTGACCACCTCCAGTCAATCGTACTGTGCAGGCCAATCCAGACCGCAGAGCTGTCAGATGGAGCTGTGTTGATGAGTTGGTTCATCTCTTCAGTGTTTTCAATGGTGGCCAGGTCAGTGTACGTCTCTCTGCAGTACCTCTGAGCTTCAGTCCAATTCATATGCTCAGCAACATAGTAGTATTGATGGAGAGGGCTTGTGGAGAAGATGTGACACCCTGAGGACCACACCATTTCAAATGTAACCTGACATAAAACCCATTCATTTTCTTCAGTGTTCCACAATAATAAATACTGTTAGATGCTATCAGAGAAATCACTGACCTGTCAGATAAAAGACACCCAGCAAGATCCTCTCCATCATCATCATGCTGCTCCGTGGGCTGCGTGTGTCGATGTGCATCACAATGAACACTATCTCTATATTGTGTGTACTCGGCAAACAGAAATTTAACAAGGGCTTCGGTTCCCTGTAACTGGCAGGTCGCCGCTGTGGTGCATTATTAATGCAAACCTTATGAAAATGTCTGCCTTAACAACACATATCCAGAATTATGCAGCTGGGTTTTTGTTTAACGATTGACCCAAACACAGCCGCTGCGTGTCAGCGACAGAATTTTCACAACAGATAGCAGCAGATGATCATCAGTCAACAGCATCAGAAGAATTAGGTTTGCACAAGTCTGTTTTTCCAATGTGAGCCATATTTAAAAAGCATAAACATGACAAAAAATAAGATGTTCAAAACGACAAAATAAATCTAACCACACATTTATACAGATGTTTTTGTGATTATCTCATCACCTCCACGGCTCTCTGTTTATTTTGTTCCTGCTCTTTGCAGCGTCTCCTCTCCGTCGACTCTTTCCTTCGATTCTTGCCTCTGCTTCCTCTGACTCCGTTTGGTTTTTCACAACTCCAGCTTCTGCAGGTTTGAATCTACTTCCTGTAAGACTACTATCAGTCACGCTTGTTATTTTTGTCCCAGCCTTTGCAATCATATTGTTCTCTGTTTCCCAGACAGTCTCATTCACCTCGCGTCTTGTCTTGTGGGATTCGTGGTGTGGTCTCAAACGTACCGTGGGGCTCCCTGCCGTGTTAATGTGACACATGGGTTCCTTTGAGTTTGTATCAAGTCTGTTTGCCTCATGGCTTTTTTGTCCTTTGTCTTTTTGTGGCTTTGCAATATTTGGCTTTTGTGTTTGCAGACTTGCTGTGTAACTGTCTCCATCTGCTCCACTGTCTGTTTGAAGCAACATGTCTGTACGTGGCCTCACGCTTGCCGCCGTTTGGTTTAGCTGATTTTCAAGTTCCCCTGACGTGTTTGTCCGTTTCTTCCAACCCGTGTCATCATGGCCCTTGTTTAATATGTCACCGGTGAAGTGCTGCAAGTTTTCCCCTGTGTTGATATGATGCCCTCTCTCTGCCTCGTCATGTTTTCCCTCAGCCTCGACATCTGAATGCGCACAGTGAGCAGTCTTTTCAGGATTTCTGCTCACTTTAATGAGAATAAAGGGAGGTGATTACAATACACACAAACAGCTGAAGTGTATAGACCTTGGCCAGACGTCCTGATGACGATTAATCAGCAATTGACTCTAACGCCTCTTAAGTTTAAGACGCTTTGTCAGACAAATATTCTGATCCTTTTGGAAACGGGGCCCTGCTTTGTTGTCCAACTTCATTTTGAGCAAACAACAGTAAAGCAATTTTTCTGTCCTCAGTGGGTTGAAAAAGTCATTTCTAGTTGAAACATATAATAACTTAACTTAAATGAAAATTTAAAAACATCAACAAACATTTGCAAACTCACCCTTCCTGTACATGAGGAGGTAAGCTGTACAAGACCTCAGTGAGTTCTCTCCGGCCCCAAATAGTGGCTGTTTGACCTGAAATGAAAATCACTGCAAATGTTAAACCTCATGCTGTTGAGCATTAAACTGTGTGAGGATTTGTGAGCTGCACTGAGAAAATTAAGCGTCCTTACCACCTCGACAGTGTCATCATCGAAGTGATACCACGCCTGAGTTTCAAAGGATTTGATATGTGCAGTGTAGTGGCCGCCGGTTAGATCACCAAAGTGGTTAACTAAAGCGTAGAGGTCATATTTGCAGTCCTGACGAGAGGTAAATAGAATAAAGTCAACACATTTAAAATTGTTAAATCAAAACAGTTTGCTGCTGAATGATATAAAAACATACCTCCACGTGTAAAGTTTGGGGGACATCCACTCTGCAGTGAAGCTTGATGTAACACCTGCGCATGGAGTCAAAGCTGAATCTCTTCAACAGGAGCGTCAGGATCTCTGGATTCTGTGTCATCTCACATCCCTGGAGCACACGATAAAAACAAGTGCATGAACAAAACACAGACACAAAGTCGCCCATTAAACGGTTTTAAAGAGTTTTTTTTGGCAGGCCTGTTTCATTTTTGAGTATTTGATTTCATTTAAGTTGGTTATAGGATTGTATGTGAACGCAGAAGTAATGTTAGAAGAGCTCATAGCAGCTGATGTACTTAACTGACTCTTTGAATGAGAGTAGCCTGCTAGGTTATATTTATTATGCTTTATTACATTAGTCTTGTATAGACATTGTGGTCTGCAGTAAAATTCATAGCAACAGGAAATTATATATAACTTTTAATGCAAACTCTGAAATGGACGACTTGATTTAAATAAAAACTCACAAAGTCTGCATCTTGCTTTTTTTCACACCGGCTGCAGTACATCTTGTTGTCCCCGTCGATTTTTTCTCCATTGAAGAATGTCTTCAATCCCTTCTCCTGTCAAACACAGGGCGCTCGTTCACAGTCTTTCCGCGTGTATTTTTTTCAAAAAATACAGAACTCGTATTCTCATTAAAGGAAAGCACAGTACCACGCTGTAGGCCCGACAGCACGAGTCTTCCACCACAAGCGGCAGAACCCAAAAAAAGCTCCTGGAGTCGTTCCTCTCTTTGCACTCGAGGCACGTGGTCTTGTGGTTCAGCTCTCCCTTGAACATCTGGACACACAGGTGCAATAAGGAGTGAGGTTCAATAAGTGCTGCATAGCCTGGTACTTAAAGAGACTGTTAAAGGACTATTCTGCTAAAAAAAAATCTATGACAGTTATAGTTACTTTACAAATTAAGATTATACATATAAAATACATGAAGCACTTTTAAACTTTGAAAAAATATCAAAAAATTAATCAGCAGCTGTTTTCATGACTAATTACTGAGTCATTTTTAAAGCAAGCGTTTCATTGTTTCAGCTTAGTGTCACAGAACAGGCCATTAAAGAAATATTTACATCAATGTTTAAAGTCGCTGTCGATTAATGTGCCCTACAAATAAATGAATAAATCCATTACCTTGGCTGCCTCCAGACTGGTCAGTCTCAGGATCTTCTCAAAATACTCAGCAGCATCACGTTGCTCATATACTGAAAGTGAGAGGACAAAAAAAGAGTCAAGTGTCCACAGCAGCAGTGTGATGTCTCAAGTCCAGACTTACCATTCGTGATGCCCAGTTTTTCTGTGACGTTATGAGTTCTGGCAACACTTTTCTGTAAGTCAGCAAACAGTTTTCTCAGATGTGGGTCGATGGTTGTTGAATCTTTACTGCAGCATCTGCGTCACAGCGAGAAGCATATTTGAATTTATCACATAAAAAAAAACACATAAAAGTGATTGTGGTGTCATGTGCAGGACTATTTCTCGGCTGGGACCAGTAACTTCCCAGACTCTCCACTGGTTGAATAATGGGATAGTTTCATTTCATCTGATCTGTCTACACCAGAATAAAAGCCAAACAAAGCTGATGTTACAAACCGTTTCACAGCCTCTCTGAAGTCTTCGGTCATGAAAAGCACCTGAAGCACACTGTTCAAATAGCACGTCAGGCCCGGGCTGTTCAGGCCATGGTAATCTGAAGACACAACAGCAACAGAGCATGATCTTAAAACTCAGGAATACATGAGCCACATGCTTAAGTAGCTTCTCACTTACCTGAGATGGTGAAGGTGTCTAGCGTCTCTCTGAACTTTTCTACAAGGTCATGATCCATACTGACATTTTCAGATTACTGATCCCGTTTCTGGATGTTTGGATTCAGCCTGTCGAAGCACATGTGAGCAGGTTCACAAGTTATGAACAAAAAAAACAGAATTAAGTGCAACCTTTAAGCATGGCCTGATTTTACACTCTCTGCTTCTAAACTAGGCACCGACTGGAAGAAACAGCCAGAAGAAAGCATTATAGGATTATGGTCAAGTGAATTCATAAATGGTGTACTTTTACTTTTAATGATACTACTTTTGTGTACTTCTTTCTTTTGTTGTTTGCTCTCTGTGAAGCACTTTGGATCAACTGTGTTGTGTGTAAACTGCTAAATAAGGAAACTTAAATTTGTGTTTCTAAAATTGCAATTGCAGGACTTTTACTCGCACCAGAGTACTTTTATACTGTGGTACTGCTACTTTCACTTCAGTAAAAAATCTCAGACATTTTCCACCTCTGCTTAAGTTAAAGCACACAAACATCACAGCAAGAACACAAAATGCAGTATCATTTTGCAGCAACAAGTTAAAAACACCCACATACATTAAACTGAAAAAATAAGCATTGAACGCAGCTGGTGCGTTTGAGTGTTACGGAAAACAACGCAGCCTCTACATAACAAAACGTCTCCAAAACAGACCCAGGACAATTTTAAGGTAGAAAACACATGTAGGCTAGAACTCATCAGACCAATCATGAGTTATTATGAGGGCAAAAGCGGGCAAACTCACCGTGCAGCCTGTTCGAAGGACTCCACACATCTGCTTTCACTTTCGATTTCAGTCAGAGGCTGGAGGAGGAAAATGCAGCTTTGCACCTGAATTAAAACTTACAATCAGTGTGTGAAGTGAGAAATAGACCTGAGCTTATTTGATTGTTCCTGACTGCTTTTGTCCATCTCTTTATTATTGTTGTTATTATTATTAGTCTACAAATAGATGTGCAAAATAAACAAAGCTTTAAACACCAAAACAGCAGTAATTTAAATGTTCTATTCCATTTGGTTTAATTATATCAGCTCAGTCATGCTGATAAAACATGTTTATAGCTGTGATGTTTATCTCGTCTCCAGACCAAGAGCAATAATAGAGTTACACCATTTACCAGTTACACTACAATATGTTTTACATATGCTGGTTCTTACATGAAAACCCCTGTTTCAGATCACAGTGATGTTTATGATATGAATGTCTGTAAACTGGGATTAAGTGTTAATCTAAATCACATTTGTCAGTAATCACAGTGATTTTCTTCCATTTAGGAGAATCAAAATGAGCAGGTGGAGAAGCAAGATGACCCAGAAGCAACGGCCTTGAGGTTTGTCAGCAGGAAGGGTGGAGCCGGTGCACAGGAACAGGTTACAACTGGCATTCGTTACTACACATTCATACTTTTACTTTCATCAAGTGTCATTGTCTGTCATTCTGTTCTTACTCTGTCACCTACTGGAGAACACACGATGTGAAAGTCTGAAACAGGCAACTGAATATCATCTAAGTTTAGGTTGTAATACTTTCAACAAAATGTTGATTTAAATGAAATGGGGTATTTTACTTCAGGCACCAGTCTTACAAAACTCAAAATTATTTAACAAACAACCTACAACAAAAAGTAAGAATGCAATAAAAAACGTTTCCTAAAATCATTTGTAACTACAGGATGACAACATTTCAATGTTGTGGATATTCCTTCATTTTTATATATTCCTGTCCTCTGCCCAGCACTTGAGAATAATTTCAGAGGTAAACATCCTTCCTTTTTCCCTCTCTCCCCTCAAAGCCAGCAGTGTTTTCTATAATCATATGTGTTTTGTTTGTGGTTGTTGTTTCAAAAGTAATTCAGATACACACATTCACCAATTCAGAGTCAAATCTTTATACAATCTTTTGACACAGTATTCAGAGTGTAAAGGCAGTGTTTGCTACAGATCACGGTGACCCTCGGGGGCAGAGTGGATCCTGACCCTGCACGAGCAACATTTCCTGTACGACACCACACCTGCAGCCAGGAGACACACAGCAGCGGCGAGGCCCAACACAGCGGCTGCAGTGAGCTGAGGTCTGAGGGGCGACCACGTCCCGTCCTGGGCCGACGTTAAAGTCTCATCATCACTAACCAAAAGCAAAGGCAATAAAGTAAGTGAGTTACAGGTTACTAGAAATCAAGAAGGTGCTTGTTTAACGTCATACTTGCCTTGTGAGGGAAGCAGGAAGTGTATCATCTGAGGGAGGAGTAATGTCAGCGTACAGGCATAAACTCCTGTCAGGGCAGGAAACAAAACCCTGATATCCTTTTATCTGAGGGTTTTAAAAAAAAAGCAAACACAGAACAGATGATATGATTATTTGTCAAATGAGAACTAGGGATCTGTTTGGTGCTGCGTGTGTTTAAACATCAGTACATCATTTTCACATTAATTGTGATGTGATGGTGAAATCACTCAGTTACCTGAACGGTGTCCCCTGCTGGACAGTTCACCCATTCAGAGCCAGACACCTGGATTTGGTACCTGTTCAGTCCAGCACATCTGTGTCTGTAACAACGTCCCTCCACAGAGCCGCTGACCAAACGAAACTCACTGTGGTTCTACAAGAAAGAAAGTGGGGAAAGAGGAGAAATGTCAAACAAAGGAAACAGTTAAGAAAACACGGGTGACATTCTCACACACACACACACACACCTGTCTGGTCAGACTGGAGAAGAAGCAGCGGCTGTCAAAGCCGAAGATCTCACCGCTCCAGTTCTCTTCAGCTGACTTCCTGCCATTTTCCTCTTTCCAACATTCACTCTGGAAGAGAAGAGGAGGAAAAGAGTGAAAATGAGGTGATGATGATGATGATTTTAAAGAGAATCACATCACAGAGGAAATAAAACTCACTCCATTCTTGAGGGGTTTAAACACCCGACATCCCTCCAGGTATTCATCAGTCTGGCACTCTGCCTTGTGGAGATGAAGATAATGGCACCCAAATCCACTGAGAAGGAATATTGTTAAAAAAAACGTGTTGGAAATGTGATTCACATTCCATTTAAAATATAAGATGTTGTGTGGAAAACAAATATATTAGAATAAATCTACCTGCCAGTGCAGAAGAAGGACGAGGCCCGGTCCTGACAGGTTGACAGGGAACCAAACATGGCTCCTTCACCTGTAAAAAAAAAACAACACATATTTATTATTTATCGTTTGATTTCTGTTTGTAATCATGCAGATTTTACATCTACTTATTGGTTTACATTCATTATCTTCACACTTCATTTTTTCCTACCTTCTCCCCAGACTAGACTCTGTGCCCGGCTCAGGTTGACTCTGTACCAGCCTGTATCCTGTAACGCAGCCAAGGTGGCCGGGTCGATCCGGACTGTGGTCGAGTCCCCCAGCACCGGCGCCATGATGGAGCCCCACAGGAGCCGGGACTCCCAGTGAGAGGACACTCTGCCTGCAGGTACGTCCTAAAGAAAGAAGGTGTAAACATGAAAGGAGAGCAGTGATCAATCTGAAACAGGGTGAAGTCGGTCTTGCTCAGCACCAGGTTCTCGAGCGGCCCTCCTAGCTCAGGGTCAGAGGACGCCAGGTGCTTCTGCAGGGCTGAGATGACAGACGGGCTGTAAATCCTCATCTGGCCTGATCCATCAGAGTGAGTCACTTTGCCTCGAGGAGAACAGCCGACACCGACTGCAGCACAACGCACAGAAAAACACATAGGATATAAAATTTCACACGTCTCCTCCGAGTTGATATTTGCCTTTGATTATTATTATTTTATTGTTGTGTATTTCTTTGTTTTATTTGCCTGATTTTAATTGATTGTAGCTGAAATGCTCTGATATTTATTTTCCCATGTGAAGCAGATTATAGCTTTTTGTTCAAATGGTTTATCAGGGTTGTATTATTATTACTATCGAACCACTTTTCACACATTTACATTGTTCTTTTTTAGTAGCTTAAATGTAATTTTTATATTTATATATTTCTTGTTTCCTATCTGCAACTTTTACATCTCTCGTACTTTTGTTTCCTCACTCAGGTGTTTCTCAAAATACAAAAGTAAAATGAAAGTAAAGATTTTAGTGACACAGGACACAAGTAGATTCAACTGTTCAAATGATACAGTGACACAAAAATATCAAAATATGTTTAAAAACCTGAAGAAGTGGAGGAACAGTCTCTCCAGGTGTGGAAGAGATCTTTAGAGAAACCAAGTGCATGAAACAGCTCATGGATCACAGTCTGGAAAACAGATAAGCAGATTCAACATGTCAACACACAATTGAAAAACGCTTACAAAAAGTATTATTATAAATATTATTAATGGTACCTGTACAGTAGATGGGTGGTTGTATGTGTCTCCTGTCAGTCTGTCCCTGCAGATGACCACCACCCCAGCCACAGGTCGACCCTGGGCGTCCGTCTGGCAGTGGACAGCGTAGGCCAACACGTCAGGCTGTGAGGTGAACAGGACATACATTTGAATTATTTTAATTTGTTTTTAAGAATTTTGAGGTTTGGACTGTTTTTACAAATCAATCAGTTAATGGAGAAAATAATCAGCAGCTTAATCCATAATGAAAATAAACATTAGTTTTGAACAAAATAGTTCAAAATGAGTTCTGCCTCAACCAACTACAACAGAAAAATTCTGCTTTTACATTAATGCATGAGTCATAATAATCTATTGATATGTAATAGTGTAACTTTTAAGGGTGTAATTTTCTGCATTGAGTACTTTTACTTTTAACACTGAGGACATTTTCCTGATTATACTTACATATATTAACATTAAAAGTGGCATTGTTAATGATTTGCTCTTTTTTCCAGCTGTTTATTCTTTGTAACTTGACTTTCTTTTCACTTGTCAGATTTGTTTTCAGGTCTCTGTGTTCTCAGTGGGTCTTTACCTCGGCTCTACACTTGTCAGTAGCCTGCACGTGGAGGTACAGCAGGAAGTCGGTGTCGGCGAGTCCAGCACCTTCAGGCCGGAGCTCAGTCCTGCGAGGTGAATCAGCCTCCGCGTAAATATCACATCCAGCCAGATGATCATCTGGGATCTGTTGATAACAGGGACAAACAATGAGAGACATCTTCAGTACTGGATTCTAAGCTCTTCATGTGTACAGGTAGTACTTCAGTCTGACACTTACCGTCACACCCAGACAGGTTTCAGTTCTGTAGTTGTTGTTGGCTCGACCACACCTGAAGGAAGAAACCTGTAACTTTCTAAACTAAAAACTTACGAACCTATTTTAAGGAATAATTTTAACCAAGATCATTTTAAAGATGAGGACTGCGTTTGAAGGGTTGGAGCCACACACACACACACACACACACACACACACACACACACCTGTTGTAGTTGGCAGCACTTGAATTCCTCCAGAGAAATTTGCAGTATTTGTTGATGTCTCTGTTGAGCAGCAACCGACCGGGTACTCTGTTCACTTTTGAAAGATTAACAGTTATAATAGCATGTTAGTCTGTGTACTTGTGTGTGTGTGTGTGTGTGTGTGTGTGCAGTACATTTTTCACCTGACAGTAAAGAGGACACCATCCTCAGAGCCTCCTCCACTGCTGCCGCCAGCCTCTCTTTCTCAGCCTCTGATAGGTTTCTGCTCTCCTTTGAAATCCAACTCTGAATCCTGATTGGCTGTGGAGAGGCGGGAGTGGGCGAGTCCATCTTTCTCCTCTGTTTTCCCATCAGAACACGCAGAGGTGATGCCCTCCATCCAGGATGATAGGTTTGTCGCCCGTCCTGGGCTCCAGGTCTGGGCTCGTTGGGCGGGCCATCAGGGAGGACGGGTGCAGCTCGGACCACCCTGGTCCGGGCCTGAACCTCATCAAAGATGCACTTCTGCAGGGCTCCGGGGAACTCCACCACCACCGCCACCATCACTGCCAGCATCCCCACCCAGAGTCTCTGGGATGGAGGTAAAACCATAATTATAGCTGGAACCTATTTCAGGGTTGAAGATGATGATTAGTTGTCGGACAGTTTGACTGAGGAGCTTTGCTGAGCTGCAGGATACAGCTCAGCAGTTGACTCAACAGCATTTAGACCTTCATGTCAGCCGAAAAAACCCATTACCTGTATCTGAACTCATGACCTCAGTGTTTCTACAATCCTGGCTACAGCTATGCTCATGTCTCTCAAGTAATGTGAGCTATTACACTAATGAATGCAAAGATGACTTTTCCCACCTTGGCAGAAAATATTAAACTAAAAGCAGATAATTTGTCCTTCCACATAAATTGAAAGCATTCAAGTTCTCATACCAAAGAATCACTACATGAGTCTGTTTAGCTGATTTATCTAATGGACTAGGCCTATTTTACATCACATTTGCAAAGTCAAGCATTAGTCAAAATGGTAAAGGGAGAATAAATTTCAGCTCCCACAATCACCTTTCTCCAGCATTAATGTGCCAGTTAAATCAAATGTATTCACTGTAGTTACCTTGTAGGGAAATAGAACGTCAGTCCATCCATGTAGTTTCAATCCTCAACAGCAATGCAAACTTATCCAGTGCACCGGAGCGACGATCTGACAGAACAATGACTGAGGAGCTCTCTCAAGAGTCTGACTTTTGAATACAAAGCACAATGCAACGACTCAGAGAGGCGTCAGGCGACTTTTCTTCCAGTGTTTTGCTCGCCCACCTAACCCCCAATACACAAACACACAGAAACACACACAATACCCAAAACCTAAAAGTGCAAATTGTTTAATCTCAGCCACATTTTTACTTATATACAGTGAAGTTGACCCTAATAAATCATAAAATCACTTTCTCTTATTTACCTCTTTACATCGCAAATTTAAAACTTCTGGCTACTCCACATCGACCCTAATACATTCAACAAAGCAAAACAGAACTTAAGAGGAAAAAAAAAAAAGAGAAGTAACTTGCTGAAATCAAAACACCATAAAATGTACAATAATACAAATGGCACACCACAAGTCTGTTGTGTCAGAATATGACAGAATGCGATCGGTTCCCCTCAAGGGTTGAAGATTCAAGTTGAGGTTATTTTGTGAACTCAGGGCCCCTTTCACCACCAGGGCTCCTCATCTTCCTGTGCACACTACACCCTCACACACACACATCCTAAAATCAGGCACCAAAGAGATTGTCTTTTGACACATTTGCTTTTGTTGATTACATACATTCACTTGGGAAAAGTACACGTGTGTGTGAGTGTACTTAAATGTTGTTGCACTAAAATAGGGGTCCCAAAAAGTTATTGCCAGCTTGCAGAGAAGACATGCAGTTTTTTTTTCACGTTATAATAAAGCCACTGATGTGTCGACGCGTGCTATGATGTGAGAAAACATGTGCCTCCGTGTGTTTTGGTGTGCAGTGTGTAACTCAGGAATCATCGAAATCTCCTCGAGCCATCTACAGGAAACTCCTCAAAAGGCACTTAAATAGGGGAAATGATTCATTATTTTATAATTATTCGTGATATAACATGAGACTGGATGCAAGTGGCAGAAGTATGTGGAGACAATCCACATCTACAAACATACTCCACTGTCAATGTAAGACTAAAATGCAAATGCATTCACACAGTTGCAGTCATACAACACAATATTTTCCATCATGTTCTCTAAAAACTCTAGTCATTCAGCCTGACAGTAGCCTGTCTCAGTTTCTGGATAGGGAAGATTCTTCTGTGCAAAAGTTTACCTTCAATGTGCAGCCTAGCATTCAATAAGTGCACATCCAATACTCACCTACACTTACTCTCAAACATAGGTCAGCCATGCTGTTTGTCTAAAACGTGTACTTTCTAAAGGAGGTCTTCTTAAAAAATGGTCAAATACTTGATTCCATAAGTCAACAAATCCAACTCAATTTCAAAAGGCACCAGACTTGCACAGTGAGGGTGAGTCTTGCTGTGGGCCACTCCTGTGCTTAAGTTCAAACAAATATGGAAAGACTGGGTTTCAGTTATTATCAGAGAGTAGAGGGGATAAAGGAGGGGTGTGGGGATACTGGGTGGGTGGGGAAGTCATTCAGGTGAGCATGGGTACGTCATCCTCTGAAGTAGTGTCTTCAGACAGGGGGATAAGCAGCACCTCGTCATCTGAAGAAGATGAGGAGGAGGAGAAAGAAGGGGAGGCAGAGAGGGGCATGGAGTTGGTGGAGGAAGAGGGCGAGGCTCTGAAGAGGGAGATACTCAGGCCCAGCGTGTGGAAGATGGAGGCCAGAGAGGGGCTGCTCGGGGGGACGGCGACAGGAGGAGTGTGGGGAGTGACTGGGGGTGGAGCTGGGGGAGCGTACGGAGGTGGAGGTGGGGAAGCGACAGATGGTGGCAATAGAGGAGTCGATGCTTCCTGCTGCAGCTGTTGTTGTTGTTGTTGCTGCTGCTGTTGCTGTTGCTGCTGCTGCTCTGACTGAGCCAACAAGCCAAGTTTCTGAGGCACCGGCTGGTTGACCGCCTCCACAGCTGACGAGGAGCTCGTGGGAGTGGAGTGAGCCGGTTCCTGACCAGATGGAGCGGTGTCTGACTGCTGCTGGCTGGAGCTTGATGCCTGACTCGGCCTGGACGGAGGTCTGGGGATTAGACCCCACCTCCTCATGCGGCGAACAGCCCGGCGGACAAATCGGGGCCTGCGTCTGCGGTGTGGGGAGTTGGCGGCATCCTGACGGAGGAGCTGGAGAATTCCCCTCAGAGAAAGAGATGAGGTCTGACAAGAAGATGTAAAGAAATGGAGGGTGGAAAAGTCAAAATACCGTCTACAACTCTTGCACAATATCTTAACATGGTATTAAATCATTGTGACACCAAATATAATAATCACAAGACTTGGATCCAGGTCCAAACAACAAGTTGGCAGCTTGGCCAAATTCCACCAGACTGAGCAGGCTTTGTTTTATACACTTAATACCTCTGGCTGCTCCACCACCAGCTGTCTTCACCAACTAATAATAAAGCACCTTAGTGTGGACCTGCATGGTAACAGCACATCAGCTCTATCTTCAGCCCACACAGCCTGCTGGGGATTAATAAGGCTGCTAAAGAGGAGCACATGACTTAAAGACAGATAGGGCTACAGTGAACTCAGTGTGGCTGAAGAGTCAAGTGATGAGCAACAATGTGGCCTCTTTTTCCATGAATAAATAGATTTTCACTTCAGTTTATAAAACATGGGGGTTTATACAAAGTACTTCTTTCAAACTTTAAACTATCAATTATGGTTCTTTACAGCTCTGGGGAGGTGTTTGTTTACTGATGTGCTCTATACCACCTCAGTAGCCCTAAAAGCTGAAATGACCATGGATTTATTGATTATCAGATACCACTAAAAAGTTTCAACACCGTGCATCCCTGTAGGGAGTTTCTAGTTCTCGTGGTGCCCTTTTCTCTTACCTCATTAGGGTTTTCTGTGGGGAAGTCCTCCACTGGGGGGATGATGCCCTGAGCAATCAGCTGACCGTAGGAGGGAGGAGCCTGCTGCTGGATCAGCTCTGCCTCCTGGCGGCTGATTGGAGCAAACAAGCTGCAAGAACACAGACGCATTTAGATGCAGTGACACACACTTTGCTTTCGGCTGCCAGCATGTTTTAGTTTTTGTTCTGAAGCATTTTAAAAGGTGCATACACACTATACAGTCATTTATGAGATATTTATCTTTTACAGCACACATTGTTTTTGTTGTATGATAGTTATGTTTTCACTTCATAAAAAAGGTGCTGTAATTTATAGGAGTACACATGACATAACCCACTTTGGCTGAGACAAACTGCATGTGGGAAGCAGTTTACAACAACAACAACGTGGTAGTTCTTGTTTGTCTTATCATGAGGAGGAGTACACAGTGTACTGACTGTGTTGAAGTCCTGTCTGATACTGCTGGCAACAACTGAAGCTAGTAGTAAGAAAAACAAACGGATTATTAGTACAAAATCTGGTGGAAGCATGACACCAATAGCATTTTTAAACCAAAATTCTATGCAGGTTTTTTTTTTTACAAAAGGGGTAAACCTGCTAAAAATAGGCGACTCCTTTCCCATTGCCAGTAGACGAGTTTGTCTTTCAGAACGCTGAGAGTATGCTTCCCCACTTAAGACAAAAGCCAGATGTTAGTGGGTGTTATGTCCAGTATGAAAGGGCTTTTACTCACAAGAAATCCCTATTATGCCGCATCAAAAAAGCAAAAAGATATTCCAAAAGCCAGTGTCTGGAGAGCAAACATAAGAAACTACAGGAGAACTGGTTTTCAAGGACCAGTACTGAAATGATGACTCCTTTACTCACAACTGTGATAAGCTGTACAAAAATATTTACCTGTACTCCCTGGTCCTGAGCGAGTACAGTTTACAGGTGCAGCCCATGGCGATGACCAGCAGAAGCCCACAGACCAGGCTGCCCACTGTCGCTGCAGTGATGACCTTGCGGGGCAGGATGACGGTGCAGTTGAGCTCGTCCGTTCCATCCTTACAGTCCACCTGGCCGTCACAGCGCCAGCTCTCAAACACACACCTGCAGATGGTACAGTGAGACATTTGTGTGTTAGAGTGTTCAGGAATAACTCAAGTGAGGGATTCAGTTTCACATGAAGCTGCATCCTGAGGTGTCTGTTATGACCCATAAAAATCAAATATAAATCAAACATTTAACCATGGATTTTATTCCCATATTTTTTAATGATGCAGCACTGTGGCTCATGAGTGGAGATTATGTCTGATGAGGTCTTTACTGTTTTTTTTAGGTTATATATACACACTCTAAATGAGTCACATAAAAGACCCTAAGTTTTCATTATCATGTCATTATGCCAAATCCAAAAATACACGGAAAATGGAAACATAAGGAACATTGTCAATGCTTATTTTTGGAAAAAAAAAAATCATCACACTTCAACATGTTGAATGTATGTTAAAGCGGGTACTTTTTTTTTTAAATCATTACATCATTTTATTTTAATGCAACACAACTGTAAACCCACAAAATACACAGAGTTTAGAGCCTGTACTTCAGAGAAATCAATTAAAATTCTTAGATGGTCAGATTTCTGCACACACCCTCTGACTCACACACCGAGACTAAACCTAGACACACCTAGCCCTGATACTTTAGTAACCCGACCACAATAAAGACACACACCATTTAGCTCATTTGGCAAAACAATCCACATAAAAACAAAACAAAAGTCGCTGAACCGCTACGGAGTACACCTTAAAGACAGACTGTTTTGTCAACTGCTGCTTCTAAAGTCAGGAACAACACTTGTATATCAACTTTTAAGTCAAAATGGATGAGAAGTCGTAGAGGTGCTAAGAAAGTTTGAACATCTACAGCTCCGTGACAGGCGAGGAAACTCAATGTGTGATACCAGGGAAAGCTCCAGAACAGCATCTAAATGGACCCCAGGTCAAGAATGAACTCTGAAGCTCAATTTAAGTCTGATACAACTACACTGAAAATCTGAGAACAAAAATGACGGTCCTCTCTGAGTCAGGGAGATAAAGAGGTTTTCTGAAACTCATACTGACCTGTCACTGTCACAATGAAAAGTCCCAGGCTGACACACAGTGCAGTCCCTCTCGTCGCTGCCATCAGCACAGTACAGCTGGTAGTTGCATCTCTCTGTGACTGGGTAGCACACCGGTCTGCCAGCAAAGTGACTGGACGCCACCGCTCTCTGGCCTGCCGCTCCGCAGGCAAACTGGTTTGGACTGCAGCCCCTGCAACCCTCCTCGTCCTTCCCCGTCTCAGGACAGTCCCATTTCCCGTCGCAGCGTTGCTCCTGGGTAAAGCAACCTCCTGCTGCTCCCCCACACCGGCCCTCCCAAGGGGGGCAGTAGGTCCCGACATGGAACGTCGCATTGAAGCCGCTCCCCTCTGAGCCGGGAAGAGTCTCATAGGTGAGCGAAAGCAGGCCAGTGTGGGATTCAACTTGGACTGATTTGTAATTGGAGGTGCTGGTGATCTGTCAAAACACAGGAAGAGAACATCAAGTTACCAAAATGTCTTTTAGAATAGGCTAATTATGTAGGCTCTAATAAATGTTTGGATGACTTTCTTTTTTAAAGAAACTTACAATTTTAATAACATCTCCTTTGCCTTGCTCTCTGTTGTACACGGTGAGTCTGTCCCCAGGCCCCAGCACCAGCTGCTGCAGGTCCAGTCTCAGTGGCCTGGAGTCCTGAGGGTCCAGAGTCCAGACACAGTGCAGCGCAGGGCCGCGGATGGCTGGAGGGGAGAAGGTCCCATAGAAGGTCTGGAGGAGCCCTCCACAGGGCCATTCAATGGGAGTAGGCGTCACGACGGGTTCCCTGTGAGTCTGTGGCTGCTCTTGCTCCGTCTGCTTTTTCTCCTCCGTCCTCTCTTTCAGCAGCTCCCACAGATCAGACTCAGTGTCTCTCTCGGGTGTTTTACGTCTGTCCGAGTCCCTATCGTGGTTGTTCTCTGTGTCTGTCTCTGCTTTGGTCTCTTCATTCTGTGTGCTGCCATAATTTGGGGGCTCAGAGGTGTCCAATTCCCCATCACAGCCCTGTTCATCGGTGCCGAGGCCAGCACCTTCGCCGAGGCACTCCACCTGGCCATTACAGCGCCAAGAGAGAGGAAGGCAGCGGCCCCCAACACACTCAAAGGATGTTTCTGGGCATTCACCAGTGTCTGGATGTGGAGAAATAAAATGGGATAAAAGACAAATGTTTAACCTTAAGCTTAAGTTCAAAAGATGTTCAAGGAAAAAAAAAAAAACACCTTTCTCTCATACCTCTGGCATAATTCAACAGAAAAGATGAGACAGGAAAAAGATGTGGGAGGAAGTGGTGCGTCACTGTAATATTTCCTCCTGGGAACTCCATTGGCTGTGGCAACTTTGAGCCACAAAGGACAAACGGCTCACCGCCAGCTGATGATTTTATAGACACCCATTCCTTCCTACACCGTGCTGAAAACTGGGAAAAGCTGAGAGGGGATTTAAAGTAAAATCAGTGAATCTCATTTAAATAAAAATTCAAAGAGAACAAACAGCATTTTTGAGACAAAAGTGAGAAAATATAAATTGTAACTGCATTGTTAGAAATTCTGCCACACAATTTACACCATGGTACCTATCCCTTTAATAAAACATTACATAACATAACAAATCAAAAAGTTGGGCAGCTCTATGGCAATATAGGATTATTATATGATTTCAGCATTAATGTCATCAAGTCAGGTATTTAATTTGCTGGAAGAACCAATAACAAACATTCCTGTCTGATAATTTCATCCATAAACAGTTTCTCAGTTGCTTTTTTATTCATATTGCCCACCCCTAAGCCATAATAACATTACATCCTAACCACAGAACAGGATCTGGCAAGATCTAGTTCTGCAATATTTTCTATACAGCAAAAACATTCAATGCTTTGCTCAGCTCGTCTCACTGTAATGTTTACATGATATTCAGTTCAGATCAGTGTATTGTTACCATCCTAGAGGGCATCTGATTTACAGCTAATACTTAGGAGCAAATTATTTAATCTCAGTTCTTCATCTCTTCATGTAGGGCGGTATGTAGGAAACAAGACTCTAAAACAAGTTCCTGTGTATCTGGTTTCCAAGTCCCTCAGTGCCTTTACCTGAGAATGATGGGTTCTCCTTCAAAACCCTTGATGACCCAGCAGTCATAAGTAGAGCCAAAGCGGTATGACCAGCTGTGGTAAGCAGAACTCCTGATCTCTCCCACTTTACTGTCTATGACTTGGAGGGGATGCCCACAGCGGGCTGAAAAACAACAAGACAGAGGAGCAATTGTTAAGAAGTCAAAAATTGTTTCCATTTCTGAAGCTTTAAGTGCATGTTGTTAACCCTGTGAGGTGTTGAGGAAAATGACTATCTTGACTTAAACCTTAATGTCATGACACAAGTTTAGCTTAATGTTGTCATACAATAGTTGAAAATAGGGGTTTGGTGAAGTAATGTTACACAAAAACATAAATCAAGTGGAAGTACTGTTACATATGATGTGCTCAGGCTGATATCTGCAGTTGTTAACACTGGGGCTAATTGTAAGTTAGCGGAAAGTATGTAATCAGAGCGTGACATTGAAACATCCACGGTCACAACATGAGATAAAGTGCTGACTAGTTTGTCTCCTTACCAGAGCAGAGGGCTGGCTCCAAACGACTGCATGCTGCAGATGAAATGAGCAAAAACAGAACAAGTCAAGCAGGTGTTTTATCACCATGGCCGACAGATCGTAAATGTTGTATGACATGAGAAGTGCAAACATGGTCTTTGCTTAATAAGCGTCGAAAGTATCCATCTTAGATAGACACACAAACTGTCCCAGACAACTGTGTGTTCACTCACCTGTTATGGTGAAAACTAGGAGGGCACAGAAGTTGTAAGCGACTGTCATTGTGGTAGTGTTTCTCCTCTGAAATGTTGGAAACTATAAAAAACTGAAGACTTAAAAGAGTTTTTAAAAAATGTCAGAGAAGTGCCATTTTAGGAGGCTTTGTTCAGGAAGACTTCACCTGCAAAGTGACAGAAGGGAAGATGAATGAGAGGCAGCCTAAAAACAGTCGACCTATTTTTCTACTGCTCATGGCAACAAATAAGCCGACTAACACACACATCAAGCAGTTAATGAAGTAGTTATGATTATGTTGTGAATACTGAACTAAATGTCTTTTGGTTTTTAACCACTGGTCAGACAAAACAAGCAATTTGAAAAAGTAAACTGTGGAAACTTGTGACAAGCAAGTATTACTTTTTTAGATTGTGTAGACCAAAACAATTAGAAGATGATCAGTATATCAACATTCAAATAAATTACCAAGACTCCTAGTTCATTTTGTAAACTTCTTACACTCAGTTTCAGACAATTGTTGGTGTATCTGCTCAACTGCTCCTATTTTTAAACAATTTAAAGACATATTTATCAGATTGATGAGTGGAAAAACTGACGTGTTTCAGTCAGCCTGAAAAAGTGAACAATATAGTGGTGTCTATCCAATACTGTCATATATCCGGGCAGGAAAACAAAACATAGATCTCTAGAAGTTGACGGTATTTGATCTTGAACACTGTGTTCACTTCACATAAACGACACACAGCGATTTCCTTCCTATAATCTACCAAACAATGACGGCAGGAAGGTTAGCATATCCTCACCAAACAAATAGTTTCAAAGTCTTTCCATCATCCCCAGTAAAGTAAAACTATCAGACTCTGGTCGATTAAAGTCTTATTTTGTTCCTTATAAGTTTATATAACGTGTTGCGAGATAGTTTCGTTTTAAAAGGAAAAAAGGGGGCAGTAGCCTCCTTCAGCCACCAGAGCTTTAACAGCTAGCTTCCGGGCGAGCTAACTGCTAATGCTAATGCTAACATCCTGACTTCTGTCTTCGTTTAAACGCTTTTTCTCGGCGGCGACACCACAAGGAAAGGTTTCAGAGAACGACACGGAGGATTTTAGTATCTAGATAAATCACAACATATAAGCCAGAGGCGGTAATAACACGATAAAATGGTTTTTAAAAAAGGACAAGAGCCGAGTACGTTACCATGTCAGTCGGCCTTTCTTGTTGACAAGTTCTGTCCCACTTCCGTATTTTTTAATCTCATGACAGAAGGGGCGGGGCTTAATTCTTCTTCTCCCATTCATAAAACTTTACAAGTTTCTGTCACATTAAACGTTTTAATGTGAATCTGAGCTTTATTCAAACTACTGTAAATGAATATATATTCAGATATACTCATATTTGGTGACCAATGTGTAAAAGGAGTTGTGGTGAAATGTTTATTTTTAACACAAGATGTCAGTGTTGGTTTGCACAAATACACAACATCAGCTTTAATTCATAAAAATGTGCAAGTACATTTATTCAAGTATTTATTTATTTTAAGTTTACTGTTTTCATTTTATGCTACTTTATGCTTTTATATATTTCAGATTTGGAAGAAATATATACAGATTCTTTATCCACTTAAAGGATGATTCTGGTGTTTTTATACCTGGACCCTATTTTTACATATTTTGGTGCCTAAAATACTAATAAGTACAAAAAGTTTGGAACTGATCTCCTTAGCTGGCAGTTGTGAAACAGGTTGCAATGGGTGCAATGTTAATCTTCTAATCAAAGTTCATCCACTTGGAGAGTCGACATTATGGAAAGGATCCCTACAGAGACATACCCTTATGTTAAAGAGTAAGATCCCTCAAGCCACCAGACTCCATTGACAAAAACAGTAATTTTACCTTGCAGAACACTGGAGCTGCTGGTCGAGTTGCTGCCTCAATCAATTAGTTTGTTTGTGTTATTGACTTTTGTGACTTTGGTGTTTTAAAATGATTATTTCAAATCCAAATTAACTTCTTAAAACTGCTGGCTGAGGAGATCTACTGGACCAAATCCATAACTTTTTGTACCTATTAGACATTTAGAGGCCAAAACATGTTTAAAAAAAATAGGGCCCAGGTTAAAAAATACTGGAATTACAACTGCCAGACCTCCAGACATATTTTATGACATAAAATTACTTTGCTTCAGTTGTGGAAAATAATTAATCATATTTACTCAAGCTTTTTTGAGCTACTTGTACTTCATTCAAGTATTTCTGTTTATTTATACTTCTAGGAATTATTGAACTTTTACTCCATTACATTTGTTTGACAGCTAGTTACAAATAATTTTTCAGATTAATAATCTTATGATATAGTTTACAAAGGATTATTGTAGATTATTGTATAGATATTCTTCAGTGTCTATTTGAAATGTTTCAGGTGTCAATGAACTGTTCAAGTCCAAAAAGTCATTTCCCCTCTAAACTTCTGAGATGGCTTCCTTAAAAAACAGTTTATGTTTTGTTGTTTTTTGTTTTTGTTTTTGTTTTTCCCCTCTTTCCTTTCCCATGAATCACTCCACCATCCCTCACATAATTCTTTTACTATTATAGCTTATGATAACACTTTAATGATCCACTAAATGGCAGTATATGATATAACACAGAAGTGACAATAAACACATGCATGCATCAATCATAATAATCCAATAACATGATAAACATATTATTCTGAAATTCTGCATAAAGTGAAAGATCTGAGAGCTTCTCCCACCAACATCTGTATCATTGATAATGTACCATGATCCACTGAAGAAGCTGCTCAGCTGTCCTCCATGAACAAAATGACGTCTGCACATCTGGAGGAGGACCCAGAGGAAAATCCACCTCTGCCTCTCCGTGTCTCCTCCGTGTCCTGACCACGTCCACACACGCTGCAGACAATCCCACCAGAGGACAGGAAGCCAAACTATGAAGCTCTAGTCAACACCAGCTGAGCATTTGTCACAGCCACAGCCGATGATTTTCGCATTTTGCTCGCTGTTCTCATCTCGGCTTTTACTTTGAAGGAGTCGCTGTTGCGCAGAGGAGAAAAAAGAGCTGTGCCACGTTTTGATTTTTGATTTTCTTTTCTTTTTTTCTTTTTTTTGGTCGTTTGCTGTGAGGATTTGTGTAGAAAGTTAGTTTCCTGAGCTTTTTGTTGGTGGGGCAGTTTGCAGATAGAAGAATGCTGGCCCAGCTCCTCACCCTGGTCTGTGGTCTCTGCTTTGGCTTTACCTCTGTCTCTGCAAATGTGCTGAAAGCTGAGGTAAGTCTCGTGGAAAATCATTGACTTCACACAATGCAAAATGATGTGTACAGGAATTTAAAGTGTAGCATACAAAAGCTTCTGCGTCAAGAAGTTGGATTAGGATGTTTTTTTGTGTGGTTCAAAAGTCATGCATATATATTTACAGTGTTCTGCAGCAAAAAGCTTGATTTTTTAATTGTTTTTAACTTCTGTTGATCATCACAAAGAGTTTTCGTTGTACTGATATCTGTAGCATAATGTTTACAAAGTTTTCCCTAATCTTGCAACACCAAGGGAGGAACTGTTTATGTTCCCCTCATGCTCACTCTTCCTCCCCCATGCACTCCTCCTCACTAAGATCTGTTTGAAAGAGTCCATCTGAGTAGAAACTGTAACAAGAGATGAAACTGCATCCAGAAGAAAAAAATGTCATGAGTCTAAAGTCTTGTGGCTTGTGAAGGAGGAGGGGGGGAGATCCAGGGGCCGTGCACATTTTGGAAACCTCAGCTGAGCTGCTTTGTTCTGGTGGTGACGGGGGAGGGGGGTTAATGGTTTTCATCTGCCTGTGGAGGCTGCACGACAAGCTGGACATGAGGTGCTCCATGTGGGAGACTGTAGGCCTCAGGCGTCAGACTGCGAAACCCCCGGCCTGGAGACACTAAAGTGCAGCTTAGCCTCGGACTCAACAACATATTTTGTCATCAGGTCCCGTGCAGCTTTGTAAATGATTGGGTGCGAGCTCCCAGGGCGCCTCCGGTCTCTGCTCTGCGTGTAGCTCCATTGCTCATAAAAGTATTTGATGTGAGTCTTTATAGCATCACATCAGTGTTTAGTCACATCCAGTCATACTGGATGTCAGGGACTGAACATATGAGGTTTCTCTGTATAAGACAGGATGCACCATTAACAGCCATCTGTCACGGGATATTGATTCACAAAAAGTCCATCAGAGGAAAAAAAGCAACATCACTTAAGGTATGCAAGAGTGTGCGCTGTAGTTCTGCGTGGACAGGATGACCTTAGTCACTGACCGCAAGTCGTGGCGTGTGAGTCAAAGCCAGACATGGTGGATAAGTCAGACAGTTTATAAGAGGCCGCAGGCAGCTGCCCTCCTGTGGTGAGCACAGACACAGTGATGAATGTCTGAAAACAAAGTGAGAAAACACAGCTGTTTACAGCGGCGCCGTCTTCTGTAAGACAATAGCTCCAAGCAGCAGTATATCACATCGTTGCTAAACCGATTATAAACCACAGTGAAGGATTTAATACGAGAGGCATCAGACGAAGAATGGGTGTCTTGTCTGCTGAAGCAGCGCTGCGATGCTGTCAGACACAGCAGCCCGTCCTGATGGAGAAAGAGGATAAGAGTTAATTACGGGTGCAGAATTACATCACCTTAGAGCTGGATATGAAACCTGTGATCAAGACGTGTCTGTGTGTGGAGAGAGGAGACCAAACTGGAGCTGCAAAGAGAGGGAAAAAAGCAAAGATAGATCAACAACTGAGTGACGTAAATGTTTAATTAATACCAATGAAGTTCCTTTTAAGGAGGGGGGTTGAGAAAGCAGAACAGACATAGAGAGGAATTTTGTGGTTTTTTTATGTGGTTTATCAGCGTTGCTCAACATTTGAACATCCCTCTCTGACTTCACCCTGACAAACTAAACCCTCTTAATCCGACATGAGAAGCTCCACCAATAAAGAAATCACTCTTCCTCTATTCTCTGAAAAGGAAGCCGCCTCTGGTGAAGTCGAGTACCTTTGCGGCCATCTGTTTTCATTCATGGCTTTTGCCTTGTCTAACCTTTCTTTACTTAAATAAAAAGCTTAGTTGGACTTTGTGAGCAAAGGAAGTGGGCAGCAATGAAAACAACAGGGTCTAAAACAGGATCCCTCCATATCTGGCTGAAAAGATTCTGCAGATTTCCCGTTGCCATCTGGAGACACATGTCTGGTGATCCCAGCAGATCTGGTCAAAACACATCTGGGTTCAATTCTCTTTATCTCCACTCGAGTGGCTGTTGATGTAGCATCAAAAGGAAAGGCCTTGCTTGAGATCTGGTGCACGCTGCTCTGACAGGCAGCGGCTGACGCTTAAGAAATGTCAAAATAATCAGCTGGATTGGATTTAATGAGAAACTGATGGACTTTGAGGGGGAGAGGGAACTTATCTTTGCTCCACACCCAAGAAACAGGTCCACCTTTTTAACATGGGGGACATCAGAGAGAGAAAACTTCCACCATGATGTTAAAAAGTTTTGAGGGTAGATACAGTTTAACCATGAGCTATGCCATAAGTTTTTAGTCTCAGCAGGTTGGATTGGACTAAAGTTGAAGGCCAGATGTGCTAAACCAAAAAAGACAACCACCTGGTAGACCTCTAAGACTACAAACAGTGGTGGAAAGTAACTAAGTATATTTACTGAACTACTGTACTTAACTTTCATTTTATGCTATTTTATACTTGTAGTCCACAAATATTTAACTTTTCACTCAATGAAATGTATCTGTTGCTTTGTGGAGTAGAAGTACAAAGTGGCATTACATGAAAATACTCACGTAAAGTACAAGTACCTTGGAATTGTGTTGAAGTGCCAGTCTCACAGATTTGAAGTAGTAGTAGTTGTAGTTACTGGTGGTAACAACAGTCCCAGAACTCAGGGGCAGCAAAACTATTGTTGTTTTAATAAAGAAGTCAGTCAATAATTTTCTATCATCCTGTGATAGACTGTGATCTGATTTTATGCAGCTCACAGCATGAATCTGAACTGCAGGGCACAGTGAAAAGAGTTGGTTACCTGGATGATGATGGAGGTGTGCACCTGCAGCTCACTGCTCCTTCGTGTCCTATTGCGCCCTGCAATATTTCAAACTGATCCGCTGTAAGAAAAAAAAAAAAATTAGAAAATGTTTCGTAGATGCATATTTGACGATAACAGCCATTTCTCACTTACAACACATTGCATTTCCTGTGGCAGCTTCATAATAAAAGTCAACTCGTGTTTCGCCACTTAAATTCTTTTAACATGAAGCTGCAGTAGGAAAAGTTCAGTTCACATTTTCAGGAACTTAAAACGTAATTTTTTCCGGGAATGTCGCCACAGACACCCAGTTCATAATAGTGCGAATGCAAAGGCTTTCATCAGTGGATCACAGGCTCAGTCACCATTGTGTTACCTCTTTCATTGATAGATGACTTAACAGACATTTATTTAAATAGAAAACTTTGAGATTACTTTAAGTGCAGTACTTGAGTAAACAAACTTTCCAATACTGGTTATTTTAGTGGAATTGTTATCACTCCATTGCATTGCTGTCGCTTCACAAAATTTGTATTAATGTTCCACTTATTGTTGGCTTGCATCAGCTCAACTTTCGCTGAAGCAGAACGAAAACTACCCAGCGACTGACCCAGTGGAAATGTAAATGCAGAAGAGCGATTGCACGGCGCTGGTGTGGGTGCTAACTGGGTCACAGACGCCAAGAAATGAAGGCAATGTGAGATTCAGCCACTCATGAGCTGAATTCTCAGTTTTTTCCGTTGGCACCGAACAAGAGGAACAACTGACTCAGTCCCTCATATTTAAATTCAGCCATACTCCAAACCCCCCTCCTCTCTCTCTCTCTCTCGCTCTCTCTCCTCACTTTTCCTTTACCCCTCTTCCTACTAATGTCTTTACCTCTCCTTCACTAATGTAACTCTGCACTTTAGATCATCTTCTTCACCCTCCTGTCTCCTTTTCTTTCCTCTGTCCTGGTGAGATTTAAGTATCCAACTAATTTGCTTGGATGGAGAAAACCAGAGTCACAATGAATAAAAACCAGTGGAGGTTTATAGAGGCCTGTTAGTATAAGTGTGCACAATATACTTAAATGCAGCTCTGTACTCAAACATACATCCTTGTTTCTCTCAGTAAATATTGCATAAATATAGACAAACACCCACATGATGGATGTTCAGACGGAATGACAGTTTCACTTCCTCTGAGAACATCGTCACCCTCTTGTTTTTCACCACAGCAGCCATAAATGCACATGGGATTTTTCTTTTCTTTTTGTTTAGAACTGTTCCAGGAACTTGCGGTCGGCCTTTTTTTTTTATAGTGCATCCGGCAAACAAATCCCAACTCAGTCTCACGAGAATGTGGGTAAGAGTGTCCGACAATAGGTGTCATATGTCCCGTGATGGGTGACGTGACATACATGTTGGCGGGCGTCATGGTCACGTCTTTTAATGGTTGGTACTCGCTGATTTTTGTGTGGTGAAGTAACAGCTGGACAACTTCCCTAAAGCCCCAGGTTTACTGAGTATCAAGATAAGATATTTTTTTATTCGTCCCACAATGGGGAAATTCACAAAATGATATTGCGCCCAACGTGGGGCTCGAACCCACGACCCTGAGATTAAGAGTCTCATGCTCTACCGACTGAGCTAGCCGGGCTGTGAGCACGCAACCCATCAATCAGTTTGTGCTAATTTCATAAAAAAAATTGTATCCAGCATCCTTAAAAAGTTGGTCCTGCAGTCAAATAGCAGTCAGTTTTCACATGTCATAAGTTCAGGGAAACTTAAGGAGCTCTGGAAGATTAAAAAACTGGTCATGGGAAAGAAAATGTCTAGACATAGCAAGAAGAAATGATATCAACCCAGTTTTGACCACACAGGCAGATACAGAAAAAACTGATTACACCTAGTAGTCTGTATAGATGATAGCCTGTATAGTTTTCTTTTCTGTAATCAAATTACCACACATGAAACCAAAGGCCACAAGGTGCTATTTTAGTTTTGTAAAGCTGCACAGTTTGCAGAGAGCGTAGGAGGACTGGAGGGTAAATGGAGGCCTGGCAGATCATTGTTGCTCCATGGCCCACTGGCAAGTTAATACAGGACTGGTGAGGTACGATTTTAAGGATTTAGTTGGCACGAGATTTTGATTTTGTTATTCAGATCTTGAAAAGATGATTACAGGCAGTCATCTGTAGCAGTGCTTTACTCAGTTTTTAGATTTAAAGTGTGATAAGAACTGCAGATAATGATTATTGTCATTTTTGATGATTTCCCCAATTTGTCTTTCAATCATTTGGTCTATAAACAACAGCAGCTGAATGTGACTGTCATTATGTATTAATCTGTAGATTCTTTTCTAAATTTATTGATTGATTGGTCATTTGGTTTATAGATTTTACACATTGTACACATTCAGATTTCCTGTTTTAGTCATGCAACAGTCCAAAACCCAAAGATACTTGATCACTTGAAGGCAAAGACAAGCAACATATCCCTACAATTAAGAATCAATTAATTAATTTATTAGTAGATTATCAAAATCTGACCAACTTGTACATTTTCAGCTCTACATAAGATCGGAAGGTCACAGCAGGGTCACAGAAACCATGTATACATCACACAGCTCCTCCAAAACAACCTCTTCCATCAGCTTTACATCACGCTGGTTGTGTTTCAGTGTCTGTGCATTATACATTTAGACCTCACGTCACTGCACACACACACACACACACACACACACACACTCACACTGCACAGACCCAGGGGTGTGTTTACCAAACCAGCAGCCAGCCCTTTGACCACACATGGTTGTGTAGAGAGCTACCTAGCTACCCCCGAGGCCAACAATACCAGCCATGTACAAGTCTCAATAAATAGAAGCTTTGATGGTGGCTGCTGGGAGTTCCAGGGAGGAGGGGGTGCATGCTGGGATACCTGGCGTCCTAACCGGAGGTGGTGGCTGCGTGTGGAGTAGTTCGGGACCAGTGGAGAGAAGCGGAGGTCTTGACAGTGTGGGGGAGACTTTTCGAGGGGGGGAATGTTTTTATAGAAGCAGACGCGTCACCACACTGGAGCCACAGCACACACTGGCAGCAGTCAGCGGAGGGGCAGAGAAAGTCAGTTTGGTTGGCGTTAGAGGCAGATTGACTCATGAGAGAGTCAGATAAATTAGATTAACTAGATGCTTAAATAATCCGGAGAAATCTTGAAGAAATCGTGAAGGGGGGGTGTGCAGAGATGGAGAGAAGGGGGGGCGTTGCCTCTCTGCAGGTCGTCATAAGTGAACCTTGTTCTCTGGCCTCTCTGCCCACCACAGTACTAACAGTAGCTGTGTGTGCCCGGGCCGTAGAAGGCCAGGTAGTCCTGCCCATGCAGTTCATACATTTCCATCCCTCCCCCCTTTTTCCTTCACTCGCTGGGGGAAGGCTTGAAGAGAAAAACAGCACTAATGGTGGAATAAGAGAGATATCTGAGGTCTAGATGACGCTAACGAAGGAATTCAGGGCAATTTAATCTGTGGTGAGGATGAGGATGTGCGTTAACTCTCCGTGTGCAGACACATGCACGGTTCGAGATGCATTTAAGACTCTACGACTCAAACAAAGGCGACCGGGAGATGAGATAGAGACCACCTCTGAATCTAGAAACAGGGGGAAACAGCTGGAGTGGCAAAGAGGGTAAAAAAATATGTGCGGCATTCAGGGTCTGTCGCACGTGAACTCCCCCTGAAACCACGACGAGTCATTTTTACACTTTGGTGTTTGTGCAAATGAGAGATAGGCCCATAACGTGTAATTTAGTGAGCTTTAAAGCACGACTGCGTAACTTTTGAAAGACGAAATTACACAACCGTCCTGTTAAGAATGAAACACGATAAAAGTCATAAAATGCAAAATTCAATACATTCATTCATTTTGCTGCAGCAGACTTGCTCAGTCAGGTTTGATCATCTTTATCTGGCTCGTATTCTTGTATTTGAACTGTTCCTTTAAAAGAGTCTCAGACCACCAGCAGCAGGCGATGGAAAGAATAGGCTGGTCTTTCATGTGTGAAGATAAATAGTGGTGGTTTTGACATGAGGGCAGACAGACAGAGAGATGAGGAGGAGGACAGGGAGATCTTAAAGTCAAGCTTTGAGGAACCTAAATGTTGCTGAAAATGTTGCTTTTTCCAGCCTTATGACCGCCAGTTGTCTTTGGCTGCAGCGGTCTAGACAGACTTCTGGGTCATCGTGACTGAAATGACATCAGTGTTTTCAGATTGTGTGTTTTATTTGGCTTTCGGTTCCTCTCTCGTCCCTCCTCTTGACCCCACAACAAAGTTTCCCCTAACGAGCCGAGCATAAATCACGGGGGCATGCGAGGATTTGGCTTTTAAGAGTTCGTAAACGGGATAATGTCACAGTCACATGAAGGGACGACAATAAATTTTAACACGCCGCGCTACCTCAGTGTGTGTTGGATGCCGTACAGGGGAGGTTAACAAGTCGGCTCAGCAAACAGCAACACACACCCTTTGTCTCCTTTATTCATGCGATGTGTGTGTGATGCATCTGGGTGCAGAGGAGCAGGCCCGAACAAGCTGGCAGGGTTGACTGGAAGCAGGAAAACACCCACAGGTTCACACAAGACTTTTTTGTCGACTTCGACGTTTTGGATGTTTTCAGGTGGTTTTCGTGTTGTTTCTGGTTTGTCTGACTAAGAGGCGACTGAGTAACACTGAACACAAAAACAGAAAGGAGTGGATATGAATTATGTGTCACAACACATGATTACTGCTTAGTGGAAAATAAAAGCATATCACTGTATTTCAGGGAAAAAAAGTAATTTTCCGTTTATTATTTCCAATTATTTTGTTGTATTTTAATGGAACTATAGATTCATACACAAAATACTATATACTCAGTTTAGCAGTCAACATAACAGGTTTTTAGGGTTTAGGTCCCAAGATAGTTTTTTTTGGCTCTTGAGATGAGAAAATTTCAGCTTGTTGTTGAAGCAAATCCACATCAGTGTTGGAGATACTCCTGTTTTTCTGAAACAGAATAATGATATTTTTCATGTGTATGGTGCCAAAGTAAATACTGTTATATTACAACAGGTACTCGTTCATCATTTGGCTGTTTTCTGGAAAATACAAAGAATGCATGAATGTTTCTGTGTCTACTTTGTAGTTTGAAAATCCTACAATCGCTCAGAATTAGTAGTTGCTCGTTGTGCATGCATGGTCAGCTAACTGGTCTGGAAGGTTCAATTTGAGATAAGCAAGGGCTTGAAGAAAAAGGAAAGAAGTATTTCACTTATATGAATGTATCTGAAACTTTCCACCTGTGAACATGACATGTGATCATCTTCATGACTGTCTGTTCATCTTCTGTCTCTCGCAGGCTTGGCTGCAGCAGTATGGCTACCTGCCTCCAGGTGATGTCCGAGCTCAGGCCATCCGCTCACCAAAGTCCATTGAAACAGCCATATCAGCCATGCAGAGGTTTTACGGTTTGACTGTCACCGGCTCCATAGACACCAACACGTTAGAGTGAGTCCTGATTGACAGCAACACCTTTATAACATGGTTGTTTGGTTTCAAGTTTTCAAATAACTGCTGAGGCCGTTGATACATTTGATGGCTTGGGAATGAAAGTGGATGAGAAAGCAAGGTTACTATTTACAAAAAAATGCGTCCTTCACAGGAGTCTAAATATTTGACATTTTGCTGATTTCAGGGCGATGAGTCGGCCGCGATGTGGCGTCCCAGACAAGTTCGGCCCGCAGCTGAAAACCAACCTAAGGAGGAAGAGATACGCCGTGCAGGGTCTGAAGTGGGAAAAGTCTGAGGTGACATTCAGGTACACAACTAATGACTCTTTAAATTATTTTTTGGATCGACTCCATCCATCCTGGCCCTAAATCCCATCTCTCCATTCTTTATAACAGCATACAGAACTACACCCCTAAGATCGGCGAACGGGCCACGTATGACGCCATCCGAAAAGCCTTCAAGGTTTGGGAGAGCGTGATCCCGCTCACCTTCAGAGAGATCCCCTACAGCCACATCAGAGACAAGGTGGACAAATTCGCAGACATCATGCTGTCCTTCGCAGAGGGCTTTCACGGTGACAGCACGCCTTTCGACGGCGAGGGCGGCTTCCTGGCTCACGCTTACTTCCCCGGAAACGGCATCGGGGGAGACACACACTTTGACCTCGCTGAGCCCTGGACCACCGGGAACGTCGACCAGGGGGGTAAGAGAAAGAAGAGCGAGTAGTGAAATGTAGATCGTAAAAGAAAGCAAAGTAGCTAAGCTAAATTTTCTCTCTCTCTGAAGGTAATGATGTTTTCCTGGTGGCCGTCCATGAGCTGGGTCACGCTCTGGGTCTGGAGCACTCCAACGACCCCTCAGCCATCATGGCTCCCTTCTACCAGTGGTTCGAAACTGAGAACTTCCAGCTCCCAGACGACGACCGCAGAGGCATCCAGGCAATCTACGGTGGGTTGATCTCCAGGGGAATCAGAAATCTATTGGATACATCTTTTTCTTGCCACCCACTGTTCCTCTCAAAAGGTGTTGGGCAAATTATAATTTCGACCCTATGATGGTGCCATCCAATGGTTGTTGAGACATTTCACTCAAAACCCCAATGTCTTTACATTTCATGGCAATCCATGCAGGAGTTGTTGAGATATTTCAGTCTGGACCAACTTGGTGGACATGAGTCAACATAGCCTTGGTGGAAACATACATTGAAATATGTTGGGTGGGCTTTCTCCAAATTAACCATTTCACTCTTGTCTCTCACAACACCTTTCCCACAGGAACCAAGTCTGGCGCTCCCCCTCCTCCCCCTCCTCCCCCTCGACCCACAAAGTCTTCCAGCCCAGACCATGGCCCAGACATCTGTGAGGGACACTTTGACACCATCGCTGTCCTCAGAGGGGAAAAGTTTGTATTTAAGGTACAGGACACCCTTTTTCTCAAACATTCAAATGTTCCCGGAGACCAAATTCTAGACTTTTTCACAGCAGACACGTTGACGTATACAGAGTAAGAAAAGCACAGGTGAAACTCAAAGATATTCAGGAGCAGTCTAGTTTTCTGTGAATCAACAAATCATTTTTTTCCAGCACTAATATGCATTATTTCAGACAAACTGAGCAAAAAAAAAAAGTCCCATCTTGGAATTTAGTCTACTGTGTTTTTAATCTATCTGTGTGTATGTGTTTGCAGGATAAGTGGTTTTGGCGTGTGCGTAACAACAAGGTGCTGCCAGGCTATCCAATGGCCATCAGTCACTTCTGGAGGGGCCTGCCTTCAAACATCAACGCCGCCTACGAGAGGGATGATGGGAAATTTGTCTTCTTCAAAGGTAAGTTCCATCTGAGATTAGATTGAAAGCAGATTCGGGATGATTGCAGCTGCTCCAGGGATGAATTTCACCTGTTGACTATTACGACTGGGCTTTGATGTCTTTTTCCCCTGATTGTTCCTCCTCTCTGGTTTCTGTCTCCCTTCTTCTCATTCTCATCCTTTTTTTGGTTTCCTTCCATCTCCAGGTGACAGGTACTGGGTTTTCAGTGAGTCCACCATGGATAAGGATTCCCCCAAGAGCCTGAGAGACCTGGGTACGGGTCTTCCCAAAGACAAGATCGACGCTACTCTCTTCTACACACCAACAGGACAGACGTACTTCTTCAGAGGCAACAAGTGAGTCTGTCCTCTATTCAGGATTTGCCACACATTTTTTAAGTTTCTGTGTATAATCTGATCTGTTAAGGCAGTTTTGCATTGACTTTGTACCAAACCTCTTTTGAAGATAAGGTACACAGGTTAAAACAAGTTATTCTACAGTTTGGCCCAGATTTCAAAAGAATGACTGAGAGTATTTCTTTATCGTCCTCTTACTGTTACAGATTAGATACACAAACAGATATTTTACCTTTTTCTATGAAACATTCCTGCAGCATTCATGCACAGATTGAATCGCCTCCCCTTTTGTTCAAACACTGATCTTCTTTGTAGAGTTGTAGTTACCTGTTATAACTTGTACTTTTACCATAGTTATCTGTGAACTTGTCTCCATGTCAGTCCTCTGACTCACACTTTGTCCTTCCTGTCTTCAAATAAGTTTAAAATTTACCAGAGGATTAATTCTAACATTTTTTTTTGCCTTTATTTAGAGTGAAATGCTAAATCAGTGTAAACCTTTAAACCCTGGTGGAGAAACAGCCCTAAATTTGATCTAATTCAATTTTCTTTCTTTCTTCAATTTTGCCTAAATACAGTTAAATTAAAGGTATTGAATTGAAAAACTACCATGTATAATTTCTGTGTAATTGTAGAATATAAATGCTTCAAAGATGTTAAACCCCCCACATTCCCAAAAACAACACTGAGAACATGAACCCTGGTGTATTTTAGGAAACAGTTTCTTATTCTGCAGATATTGAATAGTTGTGTTTTTGTGTCATTTGCAGGTACTACCGTTTCAACGAGCAGACTCGCACCGTAGACAGCGGTTATCCAAAGCCTATCAGCATGTGGAGCGGTGCACCAGATAACATCAAAGCTGCCATCATGAGCGAAGATGGATGTGAGTTGTCCTCCTCATTATCTGATCATGTCTATATCAATAGTCTGAGATTATGTGTTGTTTACGGTTTGAGTCAAGACGAGGACTTTTTCTCTATTTTCTATAACAGCTGAGTTGTTGTGTTTTGGATAAAATCAACCCTGAAAAATGGGAAAAGGCTGAAACCTCTCTTTTGTCTTTCCATTTTCTTCAGCTTACACTTACTTCTACAAAGCCAACAAGTACTGGAAGTTCAACAACCAGTACATGAAGGTGGAGTCCGGCTACCCCAAGTCTGTGCTCAGTGACTGGATGGGCTGCGAAGGCGAGGAGCCCAAGAAAGGTCGGGAGGAGGAGGTGATCATCATCGAGGTGGACGAATCACAGAGCGGCGCCGGGCCGGCGGCCGTGGTGATCCCTCTCCTCCTACTGGTGCTGGTTGTGGTCACCCTGGGAGCGCTTTTGTTCTTCAGGAAGTACGGCACGCCTCGACGCCTCCTCTACTGCCAGAGATCCCTCCTGGACAAGGTGTAGGCCGAGCGACGGGGCGATTGACAGACTGCCGCAGAGGGACAGAAAGAGAGGGAGAGAGAACGAGGGCCGAGGGCGAAGGTGGAAACCGAGAGGGGGAAGATGTGGAGGAGGAGGAGGGAGCAACTGGAGAGAAGACGGAAGAAATGGGGGATAGAAGGGGGACGATGTGTTAAGTTTTGTGTGGTTTGTATGTGCCACAAAAGGGAGGAAAAAACGATAAAGGCCCTAGAAACTGAAATCAGGAAAATGTGTATTTGTATGTTAACTATTTACATGTACTGTTCTGTGTCCAGAGATTAACAACATACCCGCAATCTCACATAGAGAAGGGAAATATACAAAGAGACTCATGTTCATCAGTGACTTCCCTCCCACCTCTCCCTCGCTCACATCCCAGGTATTAAAAAAAAAAAAAAAAACATCCCTCCTTCCTCCCTCTCTTTTAACTGGACGACTCCAGCTGAACTGCTGTCTGATTCATTTCTAATTTTGAAATCTGTGTCTCACTTTGGGTTTTGCACAGAACTTCATCATCTCTGAAATACATTTGCTGTGTTTTTCACTCACTTCAGTGTGACGTTGTTGCTCTCGAATCCATTGTTTCGGTAAAGTTTTGAGATTCGGCTACGCAGTATTTCCTGTATTCATTTCTTCTCTACCACTAAGTAGGGCTGAGCATCAAACCTCATTAGTGCTGCCTGAATTGAGTCTGCCACACTTATTGAATGTCTGGTCAGATTTGCAGCTTTATTTCCTTATTCTTCCGTCAAATAGTTCCAGATTTAATATCAAATTTTGCCAAATATAGACGATTTTATGAAGACAAAATTGTACTGTTGCCTGTGTTTTGCCAGCATTAACTTTGTCTTCTTCTGGAAATGGAAAAAAAAAGATGAGCAGTTTAATTTTAGTTGCCACCTGCCTCATTTGTGGATGGATTTGTTGGAGTCCAACAGCACGTTTCTTATGCACAGTGTCAGTATTGATTGATGCAGACTTCTGAACATGCACACACAGGATTTATGATTAAGTTTAACCAGCCCACAAAAGTCAGACTTAACACGAGTCTGCAGGATTTGCCCTGAAGTTCCTTTGTGTGCAACTGCAACTCGATTCACAGGCGAAACTCTTCTTTCAGTGCAAGCAGTCAGATGGGACAAATATTTCTTACAAAACATGTTTTTTTTTTCCCCACACATGACACTTTTCAACATTCCAGTACATTTGTTGTCGAATATGAGCAGAGCTGCTTTTCCACACGTGTCAGTGAGCGGTACACTTTCCAACAATATGGTGCAATTTTTTAATTATTATCGTTGTTATGGTAAATTGTTGTTATTATAAGTATGGTTATTGTTATTATTGTTCTCCTGGTAAAGTTATAATGACTTCTTTTTCTTTTTTTTTTTTGCTTTTGTACATTGTCATTTGGAGTCCTGCTGGACAGAGGCATAATGTGACAATGGTGGAAATGAATCCCAGTTTACACTCAGCATGGTGATGAATTAGATCAGATCAGGGGGGGAAATGTGAGTTCAGGGAGTTTCTTTTTACTCTGAAACACCCGAAATCACAGAGATGTTGGCACAGAATAACAAACAATGCTATTTATGAACTTTGATGGTGCTCAATGATTTTTTTTTTTTTTACACAAATCAAAATTGAAGGTGAATTCATTTAGTTCATAACAATGATAATGGTAATGATATTTATAATGATGATCATATCAATAAAATGGAATGAGATTTTTTTTTCCTGCCTTTTTCACTTTTGTATTTCATTAGATAAAGTGAAATTAAACTATTTTCTACAAACAGTCACACATTTTTTTCCCCATTCTTTCATCATCTCTTTGCCAGTACTACCAAAATGAAAAAAGGCACGAATGAAGATTTACCAGATATGGAAGTGAAATGCTGCTCTAACACTGATTTATTAACTCTCCTTGTTGTTATGAATTCCTTTCAAAACCTCACTCCTAAAGTCCCAAGATGCATAGTGGTAAAGCTAAAAGCACATCAGTTCTTTTAATTCCTGAAAGTTGGCATTTTGGCTAAAGAAGGTTTTCATTTTGTCCTGGATTCAAGCCTCAATTTAGGCAAACATCTGCTTGACTGGCCCTGACTGAGGCTTCATGCCATATGATAAAAGTACTACACTCCCTTGTTAGGTGCATCTTTTCTTTAAAATAATGTCAATTAATTAAAAATATATGAGGTAAAGTAAATGACAAAAATAAATATTCACCTCCTTCAGGTCAGTATTTAGTTGATGCACCTTTGGCTTGTCGCGAGACTGGAGCTTCCAGACGCAGGTGTTTTTATACTACAATCACCTGACACACTTCACCTGCACTCAGGTGACTGATTGTGACACTGCTGGCTCTGTTGAATTAGGTCACTTTAAAGGGGGTGAAAATTCATGCAAACACTTATTGTACACTATATATTTTAATTCATTGACATCAGTTTGTAAAAATTTGTTTTCACTTTGATATTAAAGAGCTGTATAAAAGCAACAAAAGGGTGAAACATCCAAGGGGGTGAATACTTTTTATAGGCATTGTATAATTAGAAAGTCTCTCACTTCCATTTCTCACTGAAATGTTTAGCAGTTGGAGGTAAATGTGTTTGGAAAACATGTTTTTCTGGGGGTGTGATTGCATCATGGGTTGAGCCTTTGTGAACCAGGTCAACATCCAACATGTGCTGCTGTGGGGAATAAAAATGTCCGTCAACGCCATGCCTCAACTATCAGATGGTTGGACACGAGCATTTTCAAGTTTGTCATTTTGTTTGTCTTTTATTGTTTATTTCCAACAACTTCTCTTCCTACAATATAATCAACAAATGTTTGCACTTCGACTACATTCAGTTCATAAGACATTTGCAAAAGTCTCCACCCATTAAAAAAATATTAACATCACAACAAACACAAAAATAACATCAAAACTAAACATACTGCAAATTTTACATTATTTATTTCCATGCTTGTCTTAAAACCTTTGTTGCAGGATCTTGAGATATAAAGTACATCAGCTGGGATAAGACTTAACCTGATCCCAACCTTCCTGCTGAGGGAGGAGGAAAGTGAAAAATGAATATTCACATTTTTACAGTTATGACAGAACAAAGACAGACAGGATGAAACAAGCAGGAGTGATGTGTCTTCGCCTCCTCACCAGGACAGAGCGGGTTCGGGCCACAGATGGAGCAGCCTGGATACAGTTCCACCGCCGCCGGCTGTTTTGGACGTGGAGCCAGGAGTCATGTGCCGGCTCGGAAAAAATGATGGAGTGGTCACATTTTTCAGAGAAGCTCGTTCCAGCCGAGCATCTGGTATTCTTGAAACATCTGAAGCTCTTGGGCCAAATCCGTCTGTGTGTGTGTGTGTGTGTGTACTGTAAGTGTGTGTGTTCAAAAAGAGGCTCTTAAAATTAATTGTGAAAACGTGTGAAAGAAAAAGAGATAAAGAAGAGGTGAGAGAAATGAGGAGGGCATTAAAACATTATTTTATAGGGTTGTGGTTTTTTTTCCTTCTGCTCATTTCTTCATAAAAGAAATCCCTTTGCGAGCTTCTCCTCCCTCCTTCTTATTTCCTCACCCACTGCAAAACTGTTCTTTTTATGAGGTTTCAGTCTCAAACCACTCCTCCTCTCACCACAGGCGCTGTATCTCTGGTCTGTTTTTGCTCTTTCGTTCTCTGGCCTTTCCTCCCCCCTTCTTTCCTCATGCTACTCTATTTTAACTCTTCACGTTCCGTAAATGTACCACTGTTACGGTAAACAACCTCGGTTAACCACGAGATCAAGACAAACAACCGCAGACAGAAAAACAAAATCGCTCGATATCTGGCTGGTTTACAAAACTCTATTTTTATGCAAACGACATTTTCCAGGATGCGTTTGATGAATTAGGTCACTTGAAAACATCGAGAGTTTAACTGTTTACAGTCGAGTTTGCAAAACAGTTTGTGTTACATTACAGCATAAAATTGATTTTGGTTTTGATTGGATCCTGCAGAGTGATGTCACAGTGTACTGACACACCCTGAGGTACACTTTTACATCGCTGCAGCAAGGTGAGATTAAACCAGTAGAGGTCAGCAAAATCGAGATTTCCACCTGGTTTAAAGCTGCTCTTTAATGTGATAAAGTGAATATTTAAAAAAAGAAGATGACAGTGTTGTGAATATTAACCTTCCTCTCCATGACCAGTTTTGGAGTGTAACTACGTACTTTTACTCAAGCACTGTATTCAAGGTACTTGTTCCATTACATTTGTAGTTTCAGTTACTAGTTACTTTTCAGATTTAGATTTTACATACCCTTCCAGTTCAAACCAAACCTGTTCATTTATGGGTTGAAAAATTTCTCCTACTTCTTAAATACACTATTAAAAAACATGTAGCTGGAAAATGCATCGTCACAAAGCTCAAAACAAGTTGTTTTTGAGCTCATAAAAACCTTTTTAGAGACCTTTAGACAACCTTAAACATCTACATACACATTAATGCAGGAGTGATATCAATCCAATTGATAGTTAAATAAGGTTTTGAATGCAGTAGTTGCAGCTACTGAGACAGTGAAACAGACATTATAACACTATGTGTAGCTGCCGTCGACTCAAAGATTCATGAATTCACTGTCCTCTAACCTGACTGACCCCATCTTCTCCAGTTTTTCTCCTCACATCTGTTCAGCCACTTTCCTCGTCCACTGGCCAAACTGTCTCTTTTCTCTCTCTCGCTGTCACCTGGTGTTTCCATTTGTCTCAGCGGGTCTCTCTCGTGCACAATAACAGTTTTGACTCTTTCTAGAGAAACTGCTTCCCTGATGGATAAACGCTGCTGAACTGTGCAGGAAGAGCCTTAATCTTTGTCAGTGGACAGTAAACAAAGAAGGTACAACTTTGAATGAAGGGTTTATACGTTCTAACTAATGGCCCATATTAATGGCTAATGAATAATAACTCATGTAGATCTGTTATGAGCCTGTGGTGGCTGTTGGGTTGCCAGGTTGTGAAAACTGCCTTTAACTAATAGGGCCATACCTTCGCTTCTGGAAAGAGGACCTGGATGAAAATTCATGCACTAACAACTTATAAAGGAGGGGATCATGCTTTCGGTTGTTTGTCTGTCTGCAGCTAATCTCACCCATCACCTGAATATTTTTGTGCACATTTACGACAATATGCTAAAGGTTGCGGAGCTTCACAATTTTTAAAAAACCTATTTCATTGACCTGATTGCTCTGACCCCTTAAAATGAAGCAACGTCTACTTGGTTTCGGTTTAATGAACAAGTTGTGAGTCATTTTTGATGCCTGAAGACAAAGAGGTAATATGATCCTGTAATACACAAGAAAAAGGGAAAGATTAGAGGAATTCCTGAGGAAATTAAATAAAATTTTGTCCAGTAAATGTTTGTTATGTTTTCATATTCTTAAGTTGTCCCACTGGTAGTGTGCTGATTAACAATGTCTCCACGCTCCTGATAATTAGAACCAAATAACAGTTCTTTCCAGGAACTTTCTTCAGAATTTACTGTTTCTTTCTAGGAAATTATTAGGAAACTATGTAAAACATGGTGAAACCTTCCTGTGTGTTCTTTTTTCGCCCTGTTAAATATTTTTACTTTTAAATTGTCGTGGTGGTCGGACTCGCAGAGGAGCAGCCAGATAAGAGCCGGTTATGTTTAATGTTGTAAAAGATGTCGCTGATCAGTCGGGGGGGGAGGGAAAATAAATTAAATTCCACAGATCGAGTCAGACAAGACATATTTCATTCATTTTGGCCATTTCGTGCAGGAACCTGGACGTCTGTTCCGAGTCGCTACCAAGTTCATCTGCCAAGCATCTGCGCTCCATCTTGTCTTGTAGGTCACGGACATGAGCGCAGATGAGACCTTTGGCAGCCATGTTGGCTTCTATTCCTCTTTCTCTCCCCCCCCCTCTCTCTCTCTCTCTCTGTCAGCCATTTTAATGCTGAACTCATACAGTGTGGCTGGGTGGTGCAGGAACAACCATCAGGCTCAGCACTCCTTCTCCATGCCAGGCAGGAAGTGGCCAGGACAGCTGCTTGCAATTCAACCTGAGACTTTGTTTGGGTGACCTACATTATGGCACCATTTACTTTCTACTGTAATTTTAACGGCACTTTTTCTTTCTCTGCTCATTTTCTCCAGTGCTGGAAAGTAACTAAGTACATTTACTCAAAAACTGCACTTGAGTAGTTTTGAGGTACTTGTACTTCACTTGAATATTTCCATTTTCCATTTCCATTTTATGCCACTTTATATATCAACTCCTATATATTTAAGAGGCAAATGTTGCACTTTTAACTCCAATGCACTTATAGTTACTTAATCCAATAATTGCCAACCGTCTTGGCTTGTGGCCCCTTAACTTAACTGTTTGAGGCCCAACGAGGTCAAATAAGGTCTTATCTTATCTTATCTTATCCAACATATCACAAAAAAGCAAAGATTAGATTCAAGTCCAAACATTGATAAATGCAAATTTGTGAAACAGAATTTTGTTTTGTTCTTCTTTCCTCTTACATCTATCATCCCACGACCCCTCAGATCTACCTTGTGACCCTTTGGAGGGGGTTCAACACTAGACTGGGAACCACTGGATTAAATTTTCTAAATGTACATAAAGAAGTTAAAATAGTTTCTCCAACTAGAAATAAATAAAAAATTATATGCTATACAAATTGCTGCGTCATATATAATTTAACACTAGCAGGAGCCTTTTCTGCATGATGAGTATATTTATTTGCAATAAAAGTATATTTTGTCTGCCCTTTACTAAAGTAGGATTTTGCATGAAGGACTTTTACTTATAATGGAGTATTTTTACATGAATGTATTGGTACTTGTACTTGTGCAAAGGCTGTGAGTGCATCTTCCCTTTCTACTTCAATTTTCATCTTGACTTTGTACAGAACAAACTCCCACTTAAACAGTCATTTCAGCAAATTGACATGGAACAAGAGTGAAAATAATATGTCTCCCGATGCCAGAAAACTTGCTAATTCAGTTGCATAAAAAGCTAAGATCTCAAGTACCAACTAGCAGCAAACAAAGATGATTGCAGTCTGCAGTGCCAGTTCTCATACATGTCTGGCATGATTCACAATGTCCAGGCTGTGTAGTTTTGTCAAACATGCTACCCAGGCTGCCCCACACTGCAGGAACACCCAGGTCAGGAAGCGGTCTTTGGGAGCAAGTTGCTGAATCAGACCCTGCTAACACCCCCCCGACTCTGCACCAGGGCGCTGCTCATCCTCCTGCAGCCCCGTCCAGTCATATGTGCCAGGAAACCCTCCCTGCTTCTGGTCTGCGGGTGAAACTACAAAGGCCAGTCAGCTAATCCTCATCCTTCACCCTCCATCTGAGCAGACTCACCTCACCTAACGCACCCTACCCCCCTAAAACACCCAGCAGCCCTCCCTCCCTCCATCGCTGACTTCTGCACAATAAGCAACATCTGGTTCTCATTTCCCCAAAACCAAAACAACACGAGGAGGAGAGGAAGGGAGAGATGGGGGAGGATGGGAGGAGTCGGGGGAGAGGTTGTTGAGGAGAAAGACATTCACAGAAAAAAAAAAGCAGGATGTGAAAAGATGGTGCGATGAGAGAAAGAATGAGGAGTTACATTTCTCACTGTGGGTGCGCTTGGACGTCTTTGATGGTCCAGGTGTGAAGATGTGTGTGTGTGTGTGTGTGAGTGAAGAATGTCCCACTGAGGCCTGATCAGCGTCCTGCCACACATGTGTAGCACAACAAGCAGTCAGCTCCTTTGGTCAACTGCATGAAAAAGTTAAGACAAGGAGAGGAGGGGGGGGGAGAAAACTCCCATCTGCACAGAGAAGAATCTGCAACTCAGCGGCTAGCAGCCCTAATTACAGTGGGGCTTTGCTGAAGTCTGCAACAAGACAAAGAGAGAAAAAGAAAAAGTGGCAGATGGAGGGAAGAGAAGGGGGCAGAAAGCACGAGTGAGGGCGAGAGGGGGGTAAAGAGAGGAGAGGCTTACCTCATTTTGTAAATAGTCTGTTTATAAGTCAAAAGTCACTCTACATTAGTGCTGACTTAACAAAGACACAGCTGCTCAGCGTCTCTGCAAAATGTCCCTTTACACCATAAATGCATCTGACAAAAAGTTTGATTCTCTTCAAAATAAATCATCAGTGTGGTAATGATGCTTTTTAAAAAAGAGGTGCAAAAGATCCCTGCAGGAGCCCCTCAATCAAAACAACTCTAAAGACACATTAAGAGCTGGAATTAGATTTCACGCCACTTCTTCACAGCTGATTTATGTCTTCTGCTTTTAAAATTAGGTGATGCAAAAGACAAGTGTTTCTGCAGCTTGATTAAGGCCTCGTCCAGCTTCAAATTCGAGCCGATACCAGCAAGTATCGCATTCTGTGGGATGAAGCTTTCTGCCGACTTGGCTGCAGCCAGCTAATCATCTTTCCAGACAGCAGGCTGCAGAAGGGCGCATTGGAAATTCAGACTCTTTCCTCTTTGTTGGTAGAGATGCCCCATGAAAAATAAGAACTTGAAATGAGTGACACAAAGCTTGACCTGAGCCAAAATGTTGCTTGAAACACCCCTTATTGTCCACAAGAATCAATAGTATTCGACTTCTAGTTTTTAACTTGCAGCAGATGTGTCTTTAATCTTGCTACTAAAACGATGTAAATCAATTATTTTACTGATGGCATCACATAAGTTTTTATTGGCTCTCCCCTTAAACTTAACTAAGCTGCTTCACTGAGGTGGACTTGAACCATTCGTCATGTATTTCAAGTAATAACATTGAGTTACTACAGCATGCCAAGGTGTAAACCCCTCACTCTCTCTAACACACACATATATACACACAGCAAGGTCCTGAATCAGAGCTACTTTGTTTGCCAGCTCCTCCCTTCCTCTGCTCGCCCAACAAAACTCCTCTCTGAGCCCAACACCAGACAAAATGGCGTTTGAGCCTCCACGCTGCCTGACTGAGGAGAAATGCTGCATTCTAGTGGAAGCTGAAAGACAGTAACTCAAAATTAGCCATAGAAGTCATCACTCACGTAGAGGACAGATTTCTTTATCAAGCAGCCCACAAACACAGAAGTACAACAGATTATTATTTAAAGTATAAATCAGAAACTGAAACATTTATTGCAGAAATCCATGGATAGTATAAGAAAACCACGTCATCATAAATATCTTCAATAGGCTGACTATCAACATATTATTCAGAATAAGACCGATCCCAACATGAGTACAATGATAATCTGTTTCTAACTTTGAGATTTTTTCTTCATTAATAGCTTCCCCTTAGGTTTGAGTAAAAGTGACTGTTTGTGTTCCTCCATTCTTTTGGCCTCTTCCTGTTTTTCAGCCCATGCCTCCATTCCTCTGTCCACCTCCGAGTTCAGCATCACGATACGTCTCTGTGAGAGAAAAGGACAAGGTTACGGACAAAAAAAGCACGTAGCACAGAGACACAGAACGAGGGACAAGAAGATGAAAAGGGAAAATGTGCGATACTCACGGCTAAAGCTTCCCGCTCTTGCTTTCTTCTCAGCTGTCCCTTCATTGGAGGCGCTGGTCTTCCATCTGTCCAGATACACAAACAGTAAAAAGAAATTACAAAATGTGCAAAAGTGGATCACAACATCGCTGCTCTTTTCTCCAACTAGTGCAAGCAGACTTGTTATTGCACTATTAATTTATCCTGAATTTAAAAAGATCAAAAGAAGAACAACATTGAGTGAACTCAATAAATCTGCATAGAAACAAAAAGGGGTGAATCACATCACTGTTGACATCTGCCGCCTCCTTATGTGACCTCTGGATTAGGCCTCTGTTGCTTGAAAATACCTCCTCCTTCCACAGAAACTAAAATTCAAAATACCTGCAAACGACCAGTCAGGCAGATCTGTCAGAGGGCCGTATTCTGTGCCGCTTCTAGCAAGTCCGTGTCTGCAAGCAAACACAAACATTATGAAATCTTTCAGTGTAATAGTGACGAGGGCAGCGTTGCCAAAAAAGCACCTCCTTATACAGTGTTTCTTCTACTTGTATTTCTAGTGTGGTGATATATTTTGGTATTGATTTATAGTCACTGGGTCACATTACATGATTGAAAAAAAAAATCTTGAATTTTCCATTAAAATATTTATACACAATAGAAGATGCACTAAAATACAGTATGAATGGGTCGTGTCTTATGTGCACAGTGTAGTAAGACTTTCTGGTAGATGCCAATGATGGGAGATTTTACAAAACTATCAGTAATGGTGGAACTCCATATTTTTTTTTTTTTTTTTTTTTTTTTTACAGTCAGTTTGGTGTTTCCTGCTCCAAATTATCATTATTGTGACGGCCTGTAAAAATCCACTATCGGTCGACCTGCTTGATTTGGAGTCACTGGGTCACATGACATGGACGCTGCCATTATTATTGACATATTTATGCAAAATAAATGAATTACACATTAGCAATCAAAATAAGTCACAGTTCAATTCTATATATTTTTTAAATCAATTTACACTAATATGGTGAACTCATCATCAAGGTATTGAAAAAAAATCATTATTGTGTCATTTGAACAGTAATTTGTTGATGGTCTCTAAATCACTTTACTTTACCCTGATAACTACAGGTGTTGGCAAATGAATGACTGCAATCAGTAGCTTTTCTATAACACTGTGAGACTCAGGATGGCTTGTATTTAAAAAGCCTCATAATCAATGCAGAAGAACAAGAGATTAACGATTATAAGTGATGATGCAAGTCGACTTGATGATGCATTGGTGCATGTTTCCAACACTAACTTACTCTTTCCTCCATTTCTCTCCAGCCTGGACTCCACATGTTGTGCTGATCTGTCTGCTGGACAATCTCAACGCTGGAAAACAACAAGTACAGAAAGAAAACATCAGTCATCAGTCAGCTGAAACACACAGGACACACTGATCAACTCTATTATGATCTTATGAGGAGATACAGATCTGTTAATATTGTTACTCTTCCTCCTCAGTGTGTCAGCTCAATAACCTTGTACATGAACAACCCTGCATTTGATCCATCCGTCTGTTTAAATAACCACCGGAAATAGAGTCAGGACGATGTATCAGGGCTAACGAAGATACTAACGTAGCTTTTATTCTGTTTAGAAAGATGTTTAGAGCAAAGAAAATTATCTTTAAATGTCAAAAACAACATATTTTAGTGAAGAACCTCTGTCTCACCTGAACAGCATAACGTCCTCATGGGCGCCGCCATGTTGTCTGCACAATTCTGCGGCGACCAGCAGGTGGGGCTAAAGATACACCGAGAGGGCCTGCCTTTATTTTCAATGGAGAGTTTGATGTTTTGTGACTAAAAAAGGGGGTTTTATGAGTCGAAAATAAAAGAAAACAAAGCTTTGAAAGTGGCATTAAGTTCTCAGTTTGTGGTTTTTCTCATTTTGATTGAACCTCACATTTATTGATGCTGTTAAAAAGTTTTCCCTCTTTATTCAGTCATTCAAAATTGTTTCCATTCATTTTTAAAAATTCAACAATGAACATACAACAGTCACAACAATGGTCTATAAAAGCTTCTAATAAAATCAAATATGAAATACAGTACATTCAGGTGTTTCAGGAGCAGGATCTAGTCAGGAGAAAACAACCTGGATAAGTGCCATAAAACAAACATAGAACATGATGAGAACTGGGACACTATAAATCAAAATATCTGCCATGAAAAAGGCCTAATGTACACTTTTATTCTGTGATCTGATTTATGGGTGCTTTTGTCGATGTTGGTCCATGAAAGGCATCAGATAAGGTGATGAATTATGCCCTCCGGAGATGTTAACAGACTTCACTATTTCACTGATTTCTTTGCTTTTCTGTACTCATGGCTGACCTGCTCGCTGGCTACAATCCAACCAGGCCTCTCAGATCATCATGTGGTTGTAGGGTTTGTCAGTGGCTTTTGTCTTTAGAGGTCTGAGCAAGTCACAATATCCCAAATATCACAAGAAAAATTGAGGAGAAAAACAAAGAAATCAGTTTTTTCTTTCTTGTTTCATCATCAGTTATCTTTATATATTTATAATAGTCTTTCTTCAGTCATTCAAAATTGTTTCCATTCTTTCTTTTTTTAATTCAACAATGAATAAACAACACTTTTAATAAAATAAAGTATGAGCTAAAATGAGATAAGTGTTTGTTGATGTGATGTCGAGAGGAGAAGATTCAAGTGTTGCAGGAGCACATGGACAGAAATAGAAAACAAAAATAACCAAAGAGATATTTATTTTTTCCTTCTTGTCCCATCTTGAATTATCTTGTGATCAGATTTGTTGTGGGACCCCTTGACCCCTTGCTTTGGAACTACTATTGTATGCTTTTGAGTTACATTACAGGAAGCGTAAGATCCAGGGTTTTTGGAGCTTGACCCAGACTTTGGACTCAAAGTCTCAGAGTGTTTGTCATTTCATTTTTTTATCTGCCCACTTTATAGAAGTGACTGAAAGTACTGAAATTACTCCAAGCAAAAAAAAAGTCACATTAAACAGATGATACTTGTGTCTAAGTTGCATGAGGAAATAACAACACAAACACACACTCAGGGGGAGAAGCAGTGAGTTATAAGGTGCAGCAGAGGACATGATGTGTCTGCCTGCAAGTATCATGTGCATGAGTATATTTCAATGGAGCAGAAATGCAGACAGAGCTCAGGATTGCAAAGTATTGTTTTTGCATGAACTGCACCGCCACTAAGCCCAGAAGAATTTCTCTTGTTAGCTTTTCAGACAAGTTGACACTCGCAGCCTGTGAGTCTGCAGCGGCTTCTGCAGGGACTCCGGCGAACCGCAGGGGCCGTGAACGCCTCCATCTGAAGGGGGCTCCGGGCCTGACGAGCCGGGCCAGGCGCACCGGTGCTGTGCTGCGTTCACGGAGCGCAGGTGATCTGCCACACACGGCCGGATCGGGACTGACCGGTCCCGGACCAGGAGCGGGTCCTTGGTGAACTCAAGACACGCCGAAAAAATTTACCCGCCGCATCACTCCGCCGTGTCCCTCCGCGCATTCCACAGGCTGGTGGTACAATAAAGTAGTCCCCTTCCTTTAAACCACACAGGAAGCACTCAGACCTTTTATTGAGCTAAGAACAAATACCACGATGTAAAAATACTGAAATGTGGCTTATTAAAAGTGACATAGAGTAATTGAAAGTATGAACAATATTTCCTGCCAGTGTGTTATATTTTACAGTATTGTATTGTTATTGGTGTATTAATGGCTGTATTTTCATGTTTTATCTGGTCAATTTAGCTAAAAACTTCCCTATTGACCACCTACATTTGTCACACAATTTGATTCAGTACTTTTTTTTATGAAATAAGAAAGTCCTTACAACTAGATTTTAAGTCAGGACCCCTAATAATATCAGGTGATGATGCTTTAGTTGCTGAAAGTCTTATAAATACATTTGTAATTAATGAAATGACCACAATAAATAGAATTTTTGGTAAATTACATCTTGCTATAGGATGACTATGATTTGGGTGGGGACGCTATTTGCGAGGAAAAAGTCCAATTTTAGTAAGTTGAATCAAAATAAAATGTTAGATTCCGCCTTTTTACACCCTGTTATATGTAATTTGTGTATAATGCTGGGATGTAAACTGCTCCCTGAAACAATACTGAGGACATTTGGTTTCCTCAGTGTTGCTCACCACCACCGAATATTCATTGCAAAATAAATACATGTGGTTTCAGGCAAATGACACAACACTGAATGATAAATAGATGCAGTAAGAAGACAAACAACACCTGATGAAAACTTTCTCCCCCCTGAAACAAACACGTTTAAAGATCTTTGAGAGGTTTAAAACAGTCATAATTTTGAAATACTTGTACTTTACTTGAGTATTTTCATTTTGTGCTACTTGATGACTTTACTCAACTACATTTCCAGCCAGGACCAGCCTTTGTTATGAGTTACTTTACTCATCACAAATATTAAATCAAAATATAAAAGAACAAGGCTAATAAGTTATGATATGGTAATAAGCAGTATAGAAAGTAGTAGTTAAGTAGTAGTACTTAACCAACTGCAAAATTGGTGATGTTTACACCTGAATGCATCACTAAGTATTATCCATTCTGCATAGGTACTTTTACTTTCAGTACTTCAAGTAAATTTTTATGCTAATACTTATTTAGTTTTTGTTAAGGCGAGATTTTGAATACAGAAGAGTATTTCTTAATGTGGTATTGCTACTTTTACTTAAGTAGAAGATCTGAATACATTTTCCATCACTGTCAAACTTCCATAGATTTTCAGTTAAAAATAAGGACATGACCTCAGTATTAGTCAGTCTTTAAAGTCTTCATTTAAAATGGCAGAAACTCTGTTTTTAATTTGTTTTGGTGCTTGTTAACTTGAGATCTTGTGGCCGAAAACGTCAGAAGAAATATAGCGAGGGGACAATGAGTTGTGTTTTTTTCCAAGCCCAGTAAAGGAAATATTAAAGCTTAATTTGTGTTTATCAGTATTATGTTTTGTGGAGAGAAGCTCAGTTTTGCGTATGAATGACGAAAGAGCCATGGCTGGTGGAAAGGTGTTCCGGCCCGGTGGAGGAAACGAGCCGCCGCTCACTGATAAAGAAGCAGTGATGCGTCAAGTTGAACAGAGCGACAGAGCACGAGCGGGGATCCTACCTTCAAAATAAACGCAGAATATAGTGCCTGTTTAGAAAAGGAAGCGAATAAACAACAAAGTGGGCGTCACTAACTACAAAAACATGAGTCTAAACATTAAACATCAATATTTCTTATATGTTACCCGAAAGCAAGGCTGTAAGACTAATTGTTAAAGAGTTTAAGTTGTTTAAACATGACAAGTGCGAGGAAGAACTTTATTTCAAAAAGCTAAACCGGAAGTAGCTCTCTTAGCTCTAGCTAGCTCGACACTGTTGTAAAAAAGAAAAGAGGGGGGAGGTAAGTAATTATTTAGGGGGAAGAAAGAAAGAAACAAAGTTGTCGATCGTGCAATGCACACTGGGAGGGATTTTATTTATCTCCAGCGGCTCGTTTCGTCCGGCACCGGTCTGTTGGGATGTAACCGTAACGGGGCTCCGGTTCCCCCCGTTTCCGTCTCCAAAGTTCTCCGCTACTATTTGACCGAGTCCCGCACTGGATTTGTGCTCTGAAAACGGGGATGATAAAAGCAGCCGAGCTCGGGCTGGATGGACGGAGGAGACTAACTTTACGCGTGTTTAAAGTTCAAAGTTGGCCGCGTTTGTTTTGAGCTGCTTTCGCCCTGAGATGAGAGGCAGGAGTCGAGCATCGGTGCACAAACGGGTTTATTTTCTAGTCTACACTGGACCCACATGAAGCCCCCTGAACGTCTCCTCTTTGTGTGTTTTTAAAGAAGAAAAGCCCACACTGAGAGACACCAGCACATCCCACCGGATACCGAGACACCAGAACAACTTTCTCATAGTGTGTTTCAGACTTGAAGCAGCGGAGGAGATGCAGATGTGGAGCCACATGAGGGGCCACAAAGGAGGCCCTCCGCGACCATAGGTCACGCCGAAGTGTCCTGGATGTATGTTTCTCCTATTTCCTGGCTTGAAGTCATTGTCTGTTAACCCAATGGATTCTTGCTCCCAGCCTACCTGTGCCTGTGGATTTTCCACATGAGGGCAAAGCAGATGACTCAGAGGACTTAAGTCATGTAACCACCCTGAAATGTCTTAAAGGTCTTATTTATCTGTTTTGTATTTATTGTTTGTATATCAGGGGTCTTTTTTGTGCTAGTTTCAAGGCCAGTTTTTAATTTTCATGTGTTGTAGTGAAAACTGTAGATTTACTTGAACATCTTTGTTCTGCTGTACATCTACCCACACTGTATTTGAGCACATTAATCTATAACTTAAAAGGGGAGCTGTGAGACTTGACTTTGCCCAGGCAGGTGAAAAGGCACAAGAAGGCTTCATCATGGACAGGCCGATCAGCAAGTTATTGGAGAAGTTAAAGCTAACGGACTCCGGCAGTGTGAAATTCAACAGTTCAAAGAAAAAACACGAGTCTGCCAACAACTCTAATAACAGCAACGCCAACACTGGCATCTCCGGAGGCAGCGGTGGGGGCAGCGGTCTGCCACCAGCTCCCAGCTCTGCAGCTGCCTCGCCCTCAAGACCCGGCCAGTTCTCGCTTGCCTCTGCAACCACAAGCGATGCATGTGTTCCAGCGAGTGGGAGAGGAGCAGCAGGAGGAGGAGGAGGGGTTGGGATGCCTCCCTCTCAGCTCCTCACCCCACCGCCGTCTTCCTCCACGGTGGGCGCCATACCTCCAGATGGCGAGCAGCCACTTCATCCTTCCACCTTGGCACCACTAAGGCGTCGCTCCCCCCAGCAGAGAGCTTCCTGTTACCTGGGCGAAGGCGTGGATTCCCACCTGAGGCGTGAGTCTGGTCTGGGTCCCGAGTGTGACCCCATGGGAGCGTTTGGCTCCAAGGCGTCCCTCAATCAACGGCGCTACTCCTTGGAGCTCCAGCAGCTGGTCAGACGGCAGCATCTCCTCTCCCAGCCGCCGCCTCCCTCCGCTCCCCCGCCGTACCCTGCTGCCGCGGGCTATGGGTCAGCTCCCAGAGGTGGTGGAGGCGGCCTGGCAGAGCCAGGCTACCTGTCCGAGCCCGAGAGGCACAAGCGCCTCTCCCTCCAGGAGGCTCTGTTTTACAAACGCCTGAGCACGGGCAGTGAACTGTGGGAGAGCACCAGGCCTGCATCCCTCTCTCATCCGCCACACCGCACATCCGATGTGACCGGAGGAGGTGTAGGAGGAGGCTTCTTTTATCCCCCAGGACCAACCCTGAGCCCATGCTCGTCGTTCAGCCTCCAGGAGTCGGTGCTGGTCAGCCCCAGGTCCAGCTTCGCCTCCAGCACGGCCAGCGGCGGCGGTGGAGGGAGCCCTATGGGGAGCCGCTGCAGCAGCAACCGGACCAGCGGCATCAGTCTGGGCTACGACTCTCGTTACTCCGCCTCCGGAGGCCTCCCCCTCCGCAGCAGCAGTCCCCCTCCATGCAGACAGGGGGCTCTGCGGCTGGTTATGGGGCTCCAGGCAGGGCTGGGGTGACCCCTGTGGAGGCCTGGACTCAGTACCTAGATGGAGGGATGCGTCCAGGGGCCCACGATAGCCGACACTCATACCCACCTGCTGGGGGTGCAGTCTGCTACCAGACTGGCCCAGAGTGGTGGGAAGAGCAGCAGGCCGGGGTGAGAGGCAAAGAGGGGGGGGTGATGGGAGACCGGGCCCGGTACTCAGATCTGCCCGGCACCCGGTACCAGGAAGAGCTCACCCGACTTCTGCTGAGAGATGCCGCACTGGAAGGTGAGGGGCTCCTGGAGGGCCTCATGCTGAAGGAGTCTTTGGCCCTGACGGCTCTTTCCAAACCGAGCACGACAGCACTGGGGTCTTGCTCAGCTGGAGGGCCGGTGAAACCTCAAGAGGATCCAGGAGTCGGAGCTGGGAGGGAGGCCACGGAGAACCGCCAGGAGTTCTTTGGTGAGATCCTTTTTTAACAACAGTTTTCAGGCCACACAGTGGAAACAGGGAAGTGAGGAGAAAGGTAGCCAGGACACAAGTTAAACAGAGCTGCATTTAACACAAATTGTAAAATCACATCCCTAATTTGAGCCAGTGCCGTCACTGTTCACGCACCGTATCCCATGCATTCATAATGGAGCGCTGGGTCACCCAGCATCCGCCCTCAGTGTGTTATTACTGTCCTCCTCACTGCCTGGTGTCAGATCACAGGTTTCTCTCTAAATGAAAGGGTTCTATGGATGGATGCACGGATGGATGGACAGACAGATTAATAGTTGAAAGAGTGTATGGATGGATGGTGCATTGGAACCTGCAGGGACATGCAGGGATGTAGCACGCAAAGCATAAGGAAGGAGGAGGAAAAAAAATGCTCAGGCTTCGAGAAACTCATCCAGACAAGTAGATATGTTGAACTAAAGAGAAGAAAGAAAGGACAGATGCATATAAACTCACTGGGGCTCACACCTGTAGCCAAAACATCAGACAAAGTCAGCTGATGTTTCAGGACGTCGCCAATTTGCTCCAGTGTGGTGCACATAGAGGGGCTAATGCAGCGTATCTACATGGCCATTAAACTGCAAAATTCTGCTGTAACAGTCAGACACAAATTACATGGTTCCATATAAACACAGCTCCGACCATTACTGTGAGTCACAGAAGATTAGGGCTCAGGATGTGTGTGTGTGTGTGTGTGTGTGATTGTAGCAGGGTAGGAGTGTGTCACGGTGGCTGGATGAATATGTGTGTGTGCGTGTATATTGTTTCTGTGGCAGGGTGTGTTTCCCCCCCAATGACTTCAGGCCACAGTAACGCAGCGTGTGTGAGTCATGTGTGTGTGTGCTGGTGTGTGTAATGCTGCCTTGGCGTGTGCAGGGGCGGTGTGTGCTGTAGCCTGTTTTTTCTGCTCAGGTATGTGCGCCCGGAGGGGACATACAATACTGTACTCCTCTCAGCCATTAGGAAGAAATCAGGAGCTCTGAGTCGTGAAGACAGACGCTCTGAGCTCAGCCGACACACGCACTTATATTTAAGTGTTGTGCTGAGCAAAGTAAAACGCTCATAGTTAAAAAGAAAGTAAAAATGAAAATTGTTGTCCCACAAAAGAAGGAACGATAGAAGTAGAATCAGAGCTAAGCTTTAAAATCAAATTACACTGTTGAGGATTTTGTCCTAGAAGTTCAAAATAATAATGTATAGCTACAAAACTATCAGGTAATATGTCTTCTTGTGTTTCTTAAATTTTGAAGTACAGAAAGAAATGCAAACGCACAAATATTTTAATTTGAAGTCTGCCAAACCTCATGTGTTTTGTGGATTGGTGTTTGGGTTTTGTGGCCAAATGAGCTTTATTCCTGTTGGGTACGAACCCTAAAAGCCTCGTCCCTGAACGCAATCCCCGTCACTTCAACCGATTCCTTCCCAGCTTTCTCTATATGTAGCAGCTTCAGACGTTAATTTTAAAGCCTCCACTTTGAGCCTTGGCCCTTTTTGGTTTCTGGCTTTGGCAGAAGCTCGTGCCTGTTGCTAAATATTGAAGGGACTGTCCAAGAATGTAGGAATTCTTGATTTGTGCGGCACTCCCTGAGCCACATTAGAAATGAAAAAACGCAGGCAGACCCTGAAATAGATCACAGAAAGGCTGGACCACCACACCACTTTTCCACTTTAGGGCCCTGACTGGTGCTTAGACGAAACTGTATTCTGTTAGATGAGAAACAAACAGAAGTTGGTTACTACAGCCACTAAGCAGCAGAACGAGAGCGTATGCTAATCTTGACCTAGAAATGCTTATTTACTTTCTTGGTCCGAACTGATATGTCAGAGTCCTTGTACCTGACAGCAAACTGGAAAAATGAGAAAAAATATTTCATTGACTTTAAATGGACAAGAATGATCTGCCATTAGATAATGATTTCAAGGAAGCAGCCAAAGTGACCATTTTTGTAATTTACTAATTTAGTTGTTGTTTCCTGAGGTCGTTTCGGCTCCTCACAGCAGGGGAAAGGTGCAATCTTTTTTAATCTCCAAATTGCTCCAATTGTGGGGTTTAAAGTCAAATTTAAAGGAAAAGTCTTAAGTGAAAAAAAAAATTCTCTAGAAGAAAGACTCATCTATTTTCTGGAACGACTGCCAAAAAGTCAGATCCGGTGGAGTTTCCCTTTAATAACAGAGCTTCGGCAGAGACACTTGAGTGGATGAGCAAACAGGCTGGCATGGGTAACTGGGTTTTAACTGTGTGAAAATCCCCTAGGTGGTGCGAACGAGAGGATTTACAAGTGTTGACACTTTGTGTGGAGTTGGATTTCAGACACATCCTCTAGGAATGCGTCGTAAACGAAGTGCTAAGAGCCGCTGAGCGATTACTCTCGACTAAATGCATGTTTGTGTCCGTTGTGTTTTTCTTTTTTCCCATTGTGCCGGCAGGAACCTGTGTGAAGTGTGGGAAAGGCGTGTACGGGGCGGATAATGCCTGCCAGGCTCTGGATAGCCTCTATCACACACGCTGCTTCACCTGCGTCTCCTGCGGTGAGTTTCCACCCTCCAGACACAACAGTGCTGATTTAAAGTATTTGAACTTAATTTCTATCACCCACACCTTTTCTAAACAGAGATTCTAAACCACTTGCTATTAAAAGTTATCATGCTGACTGTGGCGTCTCTCTCCCTCTGCAGGACGCACCCTGAGAAACAAGGACTTCTACAATGTCAATGGCTCTGTGTACTGTAAAGAGGATTACATGGTAAGAGTTGAGGTCAAGGCGTGTTTTGTCATCCGTCTCACACACACAGACGCTCAGACGTGTTCAGAGTCAGAGGATTGATTTTCCACTAATGGTAATCTCTTCGTTGTAATTACAGTTTTCGGGATTCCAGGCTGCTGCTAAGAAGTGTAGTGTGTGTGGCCACCTTATTCTCGAACAGGTGAGGGAAGTGTGTGTGTGTGAACATGCCACATGAAGAAGAGCACAAATACCTTTAAACTCTTGGACTTATGTTAGATTTAAAAGGAATATACTCTAACTCTTAACCTCTCCTGTGTAATTTTTAAGTCCCATGCATCCTATGTTTCCCAGAATGCCTTTCAAGAAGCCCCCAGAGGATAGAGAAATTCAGTGACGTCTTTTTGTTGGCCCCTCTTCGTGTTCCCACGGCAGATTTTCAGTGGAATGTTTGCCTTTGGGTTTTTGATAAATAGAGAAAAAAAAGACTCTGGAGCGATTAGCTTAAAACTTTTTACCATATTTGAAGCACATAATACCCATAATATAAACAGAAAGCTCACAGTGAGTCTGTGATCCACAGGCTTCATTTTCTGCATGATTTGGATGGTTTAACCACAATCAAGTTAAAGGATGACAAACGTTTAATGCCCAAAAGCATGTTGGTGCAAGAGTTTTGCTCCTGAAACAGAAATTCTGTTGTAATTTGTCGTTTAATTAAAATTATTTCTACATGAAGCAAAGTTGTCTGTGGCCAATCTAAGCTGTGAATACAAACTAACACTAAAGGATGTTGGTGCAAGCAATTAGTGATCATGCAGCTGTATCAAGTGTTCAGCAAGATGTGCCGTGTTGATTAAATTTCCTGAGACCGATAACTACTTTTAAGTGAATCAAACTCTTGCAAAAGATGGGAGGCGTTCAAGGTTGACATTATTTGCTACACAAGCTCTGAGGCTGACCGGCGCCAAATAGAGATGGTGACTTCAGAAAATCAAATTAGGTTACTGGAAATGGATTTTTAAAACAATTACAACTTGTCAAAAGATGGAAATGACCTAAAATATATTTGATTACGAAATGCTTTTAAAAAGGCAAACAAAACGCTAAGGAGCCAGTCGAATAATAAAAATGTAGATACTGTAGAAGAAGACAAATAAAGTACAAGAAAAAAAAAACAAATTCAAAGCTGCAACAAGTGTAAACATACATGTCTATACTCATCCAGTATACATATACGCATATCTGCATACACATACTGTATGTACAGTCTAGACCAGTTATCTGGAAACATCTTTTTGAATCTCTTAAATAACGACTGGTCTTCATTCTCAGATCCTGCAGGCTCTCGGGAACTCGTACCATCCCGGCTGTTTTCGCTGCGTGGTGTGTTCCAAGGTTCTGGATGGGGTTCCTTTCACAGTGGACCATCACAGCAAAATCTACTGCGTGGCAGATTACAACAAGTGAGACTGTCCATGGGTTTAAATGCTTTCTGTGACTTATGGGCATCTTAATATTTCTGTCTGTTATTTTATCCTACTCATTAATATTTGTTAGTGACAGAGATGTTATGGAAGTTTGTTTTTACATGTGCAACATGTAAAGAATGTCCCTTACTCCTCTCACCTCCTTCAGAGATATTACTCAACTGTGCGACTGCTGCTTGTTTCTACAGTAAATAAACTTTCTCCTGTCGTCCTGCAGGACTTTTGCCCCAAAGTGCGCTGCCTGTTTACAACCCATCTTACCTACTGAGGTGAGTACAAGTGTATTTGCGTGTGTGTTCCTGCAAAGCACGTGCTGGCTTGAGCAGGAACACAGCTTTCCTAAGAAAACATTTACAATCAGTGTAATAAAGAAGAAGCAGTTCCAGGCAATAACAAGTGTGTTTCAGTTTATCTTGCATATATTTCTGGTGATTCACACTTATTTTTTACTGCATTTGAAAGTCTGCCAAAAAGTCAAACCAAACTCTATTCATCTGGAATCTGACCTCCCATTTTCTCCTGTTTTGTGTCTCAGGGCAGTGAAGAGATCCTCAGGGTCGTGTCTATGAACAAGGACTATCACTTTGAGTGCTACCACTGCGAGGTGAGTCGATCTTCCCAAACAACTTGTTTATTTTGGTCACACGTTTGTTATGAAGTGCCTTGATGGCTGACCTCACTTCCTCTGTGTGCATTCCTGTCCTTATCTGCGTCTTGTTTCCCCCCTCAGGAGTGTGGTAAGCAGCTCTCCGATAAGCCTGGCTCGCAGTGCTTCCCTCTGGACTCTCATCTCCTCTGCCACTCCTGTCACATGAGCAGAGTGTGCGCCACACACAACATTCCCCCTCACAACACACACTGATCAGCGCCTATGCAGCTGTGGATGTTTCCAAAAAAGCTGGTCTTAACATGCTGTCATTATCTCATGTGCTTTTGCTCAGTCATTAGTCTTTTCCTTCAAGATGAAACTGCTGATATTAAGACATTTCCACTGATTCACTTTCATTTTGTCTTTCACTTGGATCAGTCCCCTCTGTCACACGTACTGCCTGCTGGACTTCTTGTACTATTACTGTACCATAGTTATAAGGGAACGGGAAAGAAACTACTGCTTTTTTACCCCAATGTGGCTACTGTTTGCTGTAGAAGAACAAGGGATTTTGCTAAACTGTTTTGTACATATATTATCGCTAGCAAACATTTTGCACTTAAATTTGACTTTACTGTAAGATTTGTTACGTGAATCTGTACAATTTGGGGGAAAACATTACTGTAATTTCTGTATGTTGTAATAAATATTTTCATTTGTGTTCAGACAGTGATATGCTTACAAGTATTAGGTTCTAATTTTAAACAAGTATAAATCTTCCTCTGTACTTCCAGGACTCGAATACTTTTCCAGTGTATTCATTATGAAACAGATGAGGTTCAAAACCACTCATCAGCTCAGTGGCTCTCAGCCAAGTCCTGATGCTTCTTTGTGAGAAATGACTAAGCAAAACATCCAAGCAGACTGGTAACCAATTTAAATTTATTCATTTTTTTAAATTCTCGGTACATTCAGCACTTGCAGGAGGAGAAAAAAAAACTTTCAAACTAAAAACATAAAATTAAAGATTAAAATTCTAACTATTACTCTATCAGAAGATAAACTTATTTCTACCTCCTCTTAAATATATATATATATATGATTGAAGGGTCAGAGGAGGGATTTCCAAATGGACACTTCAGTGCGGGGGAGGTCATCTTCCTGTAATTATTACAGGATAAATCTTCACTTGACAAGAATTTCCTCGTCTCCAAAAACATCCAGTAAAGATGAATTCTCCTCCCATCGCACACTTTTTTAGGCTACAGTGTTGAGACTTCAGTACCAGTTGTATCATCGTGGGAGAGGGAGATGAAGGTTATTACTCACACAAACATCACCTGCTGTAGCACACAATGACCCTCCAAGGCTGAAAAAAAAAAACTGACATAATTCATAAAACCTTCAACAAAACAGAACAACTTTCCTCACTTTGACAAAGATGGCCTGTAAATGCAGTCATGTCTATATATATAAAAAAAAATCTCAGTGCTGAAGAGCAGAACACTAAAACTGATCCTAGAAAATATTTGAAGGTCAGGGATCTATTTTGGACTGGTTTTATTACAGGGCTCTGAGGAGGAAGGAACTGTGCACCCGCAGAACTAAAATAAAGAGGCGGGCTCCCAAACCTCAGTGGGACAAAATGCTGAGGAGAGCCAAAAAAAACCACCACCCTTCTCTGCTTCTTTTCTTCAACAGAGAGAATTAACAGCACTACACGGAGACAAGGAGGAACGCTGCTCTCTACAGAGGGAAAGGACTGACTTTTGCTTCTGGAAGACAGAGAGAGAACAGAAGAGTGGGGGGGTTGGAGCTACACGAACCGTCGTTACTATTAACAAAACCAAATCAACATTTCCTATGTAAATGATCATGGGCGAGGTGGGGGTGGGGGAAATGGCAGAAGTGTGTGGAAGACAACGCTGGCGTCAAAGTGGACGAATTAAAGCACGGTGGAGCAGGTAGCGAGGAGCAGACACGAGTCCTGAACTTGAGGCAAGAGAAATGTATCTCCCATAGTGGAAACACTCCCTCCCAAGACTTCCTGTCTGCAGTGTCCTCCGCTAAACCGCGCCCCCCTCTCCATCTTCAGCTTTCCCTGCAGCCACTCGGCCCTCAGCGACGTCTGTCCCTGGGATTACTACGGCTACGAGTGCGCCGTCCACCGCCGACACCTGCCGAGGGTCGTCTGGGCCGGTGGCCGCTGTCCCTCTTCTTGTCCACCTCTCTGTCGCGGCCACGGTCCCTCTCTCTTTCTCCGTCGGTTGCTCGCCCCGGTGTTGCGCCGCTCGCCGCCACACTGCCGTCCTTCTCCCGACCCTTCAGCCGCTCTTTCTTCTCCTGCTCGCGCTTCTTGTCTGCCTCCTCTTGCTGCTCCTTGTGCCTTCGTTCGCGCTCCTTTTGCCGCTCCGTGCGGTCCAGCAGCCTCTGCGCCGCCTGGTGGACACAAAGAAAAGAAACGTTAGATGATTGGTCAGATGAAATTAAGTGTCAACCACTCATTGAGAGAGAAATGTATATATAGATAAGACCAACCTGCTCCTCAGTGTGGGGAAGCCAGTATATACATGGAGCTGCTTTGGTTTTGAGGAACAAGTCATCTAGCAATTTGGCTGGAGCCTCATCTCCTTTCTCTGTTAATTAGAAAACACAAATGGGTCAGTTTTTTCAGTGTCACAAAACTCAACCCGTGTGTTAAGATATAGAAAATGATCACTGCTGTGGGGAATATGGGGTTATGTGCTGGACGGCTGTCTGTGAGCTAGAAAGCAAAACACGCCCTCCCTAATGAGATGAATGAAGAACTGAATTGTGACTATAAACTGTATTTTCTAAGTGGGTCTACTCCACCAGAATGCTTTGTTCTGTATAAAATTCCTTTTTTCTTCCAGCTGCCATCCAAACACAGCTAGCTACATTACCCTTCTTATCGGTCTTCCTCTCCTTGCTCTTGGCCCTGTCCCTCCTTCTCCGCTCTCTGTCTCTGGATCGAGATCGTTGTCCGTCTTCTCCTGGTCTCGCAAATTCCCGGATCTTATCCCGGTCCCATTCCCGCTCGCCACGGGCTCGTTCCCGACGCTCCATCTCCCTCTCTCGCTCCGCCCACAGGTCCCGCACTCCTCCCACGCCTCGGTCCCGTTCCCGGTCTCGGTTGCGCTCCCTGTCCCGGTCTTTGTCTCTTTCTCTCTCCCTGTCTTGCTCGGGCATCAGAGGGGGCAACCGGTTCTGAGGACCACTTGGCTGAGTAACATGGTCCTTCTCCTTTTCTGGCTTCAGGACACCTTTGTGGAAGTCCAGCTGGAGGAAAAAGCATTGAAAAAAATAAGAAAACAAAATCAGAGAATCTGCAATTCCAAACACGTGATTAATTACTAACAACATCAACAACCAGTTTTGTGTAGAACTTGATAAAAATGTATTTCAAGTATGATGCAATGTACCTAGGACTATTTTCCCAGTAAGCATTAAGCAAACATGGTGGATGACGTGATGCGGCCTGCAGCTTTAAAAGAAAAATCCTTTACACCACTTAGGACTAAGTATGTGGTTGCTCATCTGAAATGGTTCCAAAAATAAACCTATTAATATTTCATTCCTCATGCCTTTCACTGTGAATAGCACTAGTTGCCCACTAGTGTATGCAGGTGTTTTTCCCCCTAAACCATAAGAGTTGAAGTTGACAAAAAATCTGATCAGCAATAGAAAAGAAGACAACATACACACTTTCCCATCAGGCATTTAAAATGTGCAACTTTAAGCTATAGTATTTTTTACAGTGGCAATACAAGAAATTCACCTTCAGGCTGGAATATTCTTCCCACCATCTACAGTAATGCTATATTCATATTCCATTAAGTGTATCATTACCTCATCCTGCTCACAGAAGTCGACGCTGAGGACCTTGGGGTTGCTTAGAGGCCATTTGACCCCGTGGAGGGCAGCTCTGGTGGCGACCGCCTCCTCTGTAGTGGCGTACTACGAGAACAGGAGAAGAGGAAAGTTATCCGGCTGAAATAAAAATATGATGTGAGGTAGAATGACAACAATCACATAAATTCTACTCAATTCTAACAAGATTAAATACGTCTTCCTGCAGAATCAAAGTCTTTACTGAGGGTTTTAATTTAATTGTCAGCAGCAGACTCCAGCGGGTTCAGTGAAAAAGTGCGTTCTACAACACAACACCAAACAATTGTTAAAATTATTTCAGCACTTGGTAAAACATGCTTTAAATGGGTCAGTTTTGGGTCAGCTGACACATTCCACAAGAAGCTGGTTAACACTTAGAGCTAAACAACATGTCTGGTGGACACAAGGTTTTGCACTCAACACAATATGACAATAAAAATGTTGATTTGTTGGTACTCACTGTGACAAAGCAGTGAGACTTGATCTTGTCGATCCAGAAGCCCTCTTCCACCACGCTGCCTGTTCTGTTCAGCAGCTCTTTGAGTTGGCCTAGGGTGAAGGGTCGTACCTGTGGCATAACACAAGCAGCATGGTTCAATTACATTTTTAGTCAGAGTGGATCAGTTCATGCAAACCAAGGGAAACAAAAATTACAAGCACCGAGCAGAGATGTCATGTATACTTGTCGTATATCATGTAAATGTGCTTAAGTGTTAAGGCTCATATTTGATGATGAATATCAAGTGTTGACAAGTTCAATTTGAATGAAGATTGCCAACAGCCAACAAGAGTAAAATCATACAAAAAGTCTGGGGAGAGAAAGGCTCAACCTCCAATGGAGTTGGCTCTTGGTATTTTGTGTACATATTCATATTCCCCAGAGGATGAATCCTGATGACTTTGTTGACCCCCTGACTTTTGGTCTAGCACCATCAACGCTTCATGACATCATACTCATAAAACCAATGACTGCCCGTTTCAGCTGTACTCTGAGATTAGTGCTACAGTAAACCAAACAGAGCTATATGTCCTAAAATGGTCACAGTTCAGAGCTCACACAGGGGTCCTCTTTACTCTGGCGCCCCACTCAGGCCAGATTTCAAATATTTTCAAAGAATAGCAAAGTCCTTTCTAAATTTTAAATCCATTAGTTTTGTTAACATAGAGGTGATGAGCATTACAGTCACACAGCAGAAGCATAAATTATTTGTTTGTTTGGATTCTGTGTTACTGTAGTCTGAGCGGTTCAGTTTGTCTGAGATTAGTGAGGCTGGGTGGCATTAGAAATCTGGTAGTCTTTGATCCAACTTTAAGTCTTGCTTATATGACGCAAGTTAAAAAAATGTGCAAATGCTAGTCATTAAATGTGTAATGTCTAGTCTTGTCACAGTCTGTTTAGTCATGCAGTGTGCCCCTATCTTAGGGTGATGCTTGACTACAGCCATAATACCTGGGTAACTGGGCCTTACTCTAATTATGGGAATGATGGTGATGTGGCTGCCACTGGCATTACCACAATGTGCCTCATTCATGTAAAACTTGTAGGTTACATTTGGAAATGCAGGTTTTTCTTCGGTACAACCACTTTCCTGACATAATTTTGTCAGTGGGGAAAGTTTAAGGCTCCATCTTGACCAAACAACAAGAATATAATGAGAGCTTTTTGGTAAATACCAGAGTGGTTACAGACTTGGAAGAAAAACAACACTTTCTCTCTGTACTTTCTATATCACTTGTAATGTAGTGCACTGAGTTACAAACCCACCAGGTTGGTCACATGGATGATATTTGAGACTTTGCCGTGAGGTGGCGAGGGCTGCCTGGTTGTGCGGACTGGGTCATCGATGGTGACGGACACGCCAGACTTCTGTTGACTTATGGAGCGACGCACCAGACTGTCGCTGGGGGTAACTGAGGGAAAGATAATGAAGATGTAAAAAGAGTGGGTGGAATGGGTTTAAAAAAAGTCTAAACTATGACAGAGAGACAGATGAAGTACTGCCAGAGGGATAATATAAGAATGAAGGCAGCAAAGAGATTTGCAATCAATCATCTACAGCTATTAAAAAAAACCCACAGACTTTTCAGTGAGGCAGTTTACCTTTCTTTGCCTCTCCATCAAGCTTGACAGATGTCTGTGTTTCCGGGCCTTCCTCAGAAACGCTGTTCTTCCTTTTGTCTCTGGAAGTCCTGCGTTGTTTTTCTTTCTCCGTTTTCTCCACCTCTTCCTCGTCATTTGTCTGTCCATTTTCCTGGCTGTCACCTGGCACAACCTGAGGAGGAATTACAGGCGTGAAAACGGCAACGTGACAGTTCAAAACCCTTTTTGAGACAGGCTGTTCTTCAAACTAATTGTCCTTTAATTAGTCATAATTGGATGTGATCCAGTATGCCTGTTCTGACCTGTGTGACGGTACGGCGGATCTTGAGGCCTTTGTCCTGGTCGCCTCGGTTGGCGTCCAGGTTCTCCTCGTCCCCAGACAGTTGCAGCTCCTCTGGATGCAGCTCCACCACTGCCTCCTGGTTCACTTTGATGTCGGGGATCAAAGACTGAAGGAGAGACACAGACAGGACATGATGAAAGAAAAGGCAAAATACAGACAAGAGACGGAGAGAAATATATGAACTCCATCAGTCAGCTGATACACAGCAAGAAAAGATGGATACTTAATAATAATAATCAAAACACTGAGGCCTACAGCCCAAAATATCAGCTCCCACGAAAAAATAAGTGAATCATCACATTTTTTTCCCACGCCTGTGGGGACACCTGGTCCTGGTCCCTGTGCTGTGTCAGTACCTTCAGTGAGTCAGTGGTGATGCTGATGGATGGTTTCTTAGCAGTGACTGACGTGCTGGAACCCCACCGCCTCTTCCTCCCTGCGGCACTTCCTGTATCGGCCTCTCCTGCTCCTCCATCTGTGTTGGCTGGAGACGTCTTACTGCCTGCAGAGGAGTCCAAAAAAAGTAGTTTATCACTGAGAAGAGAGAAAATTGCATTCCCTGATGGATGATTTGCTTTCTGCTGAACAGAACTTCAGTGACAAGTTACTGCAAGCTTATAGCCTGAAAGCAGAAATAATTGCTTAAACGCCTTAACCAAAATAGTTTTGCCAAGGCTGGCAGTGACTAATCTAAGTTTACAGAGTTTATAATTAGAATTGTGATATTGAACAATTTCAGAAACTACTATTCAAAATGTGTTATTTAAAGCAATATTCAGCATGTTATGTTTTTCTTGTGGCTTTAGTGGAAGCTCATGAGAAGTGCAATATGCAGTGAAAAATAACAGAAACCATGCAGTAGGGCTGAGAGATGTGCAAAAAAATTCTGATATTGTGATTACAAGTGACTGTTTAAGTGGTAAATATATATGAAAATGATGATGATGTGATTTTTTGCTGGGGTCTGTACCAAACAAGCATGTTGCTTACATCTGGAGAATATGATTTATAGGCTGGGGCATCACTGTAGCACCACAATGCTTCATTTATAATGGTATGTTGTGACACTTTTACCATCCTCAATAAATTGTAGCTCCTGCAATTTGGATATTGCACTTGACCATATTGCTATTTTGATAATATTCCCTTTAATCGTTAATCCCTACCATGGACCAAGCCAGCACAGTAAAGTGTGTTGTGAATGTTACTTCATTTTATCTTTATCTTTTTATAAATGCTAACAGTAGGGTGTTTTCTTTTTCCATTCTTGTTCCACTTGTTTCCTCACATAGGACGAAAGATGTAACTGGTATACTCACTGGTCAAGGATATCTTGCGAGCAGCAAAAGCCTTAGGAGTGGTGCTCTGGAAAGAGAGAGAGACAGGAAGAACATACAGAAACCCCAGGGGTGCGGGGCGAGATGAGAACCAAGAATCCAGACCCAAACAGGCAACAATAGAGAAGAGGTGAAACAGGAAAAGTGGAGGAGGGGTGGGGGTGGGGGTTAAAGTAACAGAGGCCTGGAGGCTCCAATTGTACCACATTATGGAGAGAGTTCTTGGTCGATACAGAGAGACTCCAGACACATTTCTGCCTTCCACCTCTGCTCAAAGACACTGGGATAAATCATTATGCTACTCCCCCTGTGTGTGCGCGTGTGTGTGGCAGACTCTAAGGACAAGGCAAGTACATGATGTGCATTAGGACATGAGTAGGCCTGCGTGAAACTCAAACTGGGTCGTATCTTAGTGCGGTATGTTATTACTAGATAATGTCCATCAGAGGACTCTTAGAATAGAGGGGAACAGGAGACTAGCAAAGTGTGTGTCAGTGTGCCTGAGTGGATCCTGTCACTTTACAAGACTCATGTCCCATTTGGACTGGATGTGTTTTCTCTAGAGTAGTTGGGGTGATTTTACAATACCTGCCTTACCTACCTTTTTACCTCCCAACCCAGTGAACATTACAGCCATAATTACTTCCTGTATTTGGCAAATTTATCCTTCAATGTTTTAAATCCTTACCAAGTTACATGAGCCCAGTGCACAGTGGGACAACTGAAGAAGTAACAAAGGACTTTGCTAACTTAATTGTTAATATCACAATGAGGTAAAAAGTAAAGATGAACTTTATTATAAAGCTAATGTTCAATCAGAACACTGTGTTAAATTACAGCTTTAATAATTATTGGTAAATAATATAAATCAATACTACAAATCAGTCTAAGCCTGCCACGTGGTTTCCAGCTGCATATCAATGCCTATGACTGACCCAGTTCGTGTAATTTGCTAGCTGCTAATCTGTTATCCAGAATGAGAGGAGGGATTTCGGTGTGGTGCTAAGACGGTGCTCATTTAACATTAAAAATATGACATACAGTTGAATCAAGTATTGCAGTTGACTAACATTGTTGAGTGCTGTTAGCACTGATGAGTTCTGAGGAGCAGAGGTGGAGAACCGAGTGTTGGAGACTCAAAGATCTGTCAGGATCGGTGCTGCAGTTTAAATTCACCTTGAAGGTTTTAGCATATTTAACAACACACTGTAGACAAACAGTCTAAGTTAATGTATGATGAACACAGCATCGTCAAAATATCAAATTAAATTAAAACTGCAGTACATGTGACACTTCAAAAATTTGCACTAAATTAGGAAGAGGGAAAGAATTCATTCCTCTTACTTACAAAAAAGATCTGGAGGAAAGAGATTTTTTTTTTTTTTTACACTAAATCCTTTAAAAATTGTATACATTTTAAATAGAGGAATAATCACAAGTCATTTCCTGGTACCATTTGACACCTGATTCCTTACTGGCTTGACTATGGCCCAACCGCACGACAGTGTGTACTGTATCTAGGCAACAAGGATCCAATCAGAGAAGGCAGAGGAGTGAGGGCGGGGCTCGATTTGAGTGTGCAGATTAGCCACCAGGCAGGAACTGATCACTGGATTGGACTTTTTTCTTGAATGGGGCTGGGGATGACCTTTCTTGATTGACTGCTGATCACAGAGTCACGTTTCAGTCTTTTGGGGAGCCAGGCATTTCAAATTGCCTTGAGATGGATTCTGATGGGGATTGGGGTTGACGTATACTTTGAGTCCATGATCTTTGAGGTACATCTGGCAAGTAAAAAAATAGTCCATTTTGTGATGCTTGGATTTATTGTCATAGTTGTCCATGATCTCCAAATATAGTGTCCTGAAAGCCGTGGTGACAGTTGGGTGTTATCTGAAATGTCAAGTGTTTGTTGTCCAAGTGTTGTCTATAGCCAGAGGGTTTGTTGCACAGTTCTTGAGTTTATTTTACAAACTGACAGCACAGGCAGAAGGTCTCTTCAATTGGATAAAGGGGGACAAAAGTAATCCAGAAGAATTTGTCTTTGTAAAATTATAATCCAGAGACGGGAAAGAGATCATCATCTTGACTGCATGAATGTCTCTGCACTCATATGAAATCATATGAGATGCAAGGTCCAGGTTGTGGATGGATGGAGACAAAAATAATCAGCAGCAGCAACTGCAGTTGTCCATCTGCCAGGTCCACAGCGGACTTCCTGGTCATACATCCACTGAGCCACACTCGAGTTCACTGACAGTGTGGCTGCAGACGAAGGGTGGTGATGATTTGCTGAACATATCCAGCTCTCAGTGTGGGTGATCAATGTCACTGTGTACCCACAATAATTCTTGGTGCATATTGTGGGTCAGATTACTTGTCCTTGGCATTATGTCCCTTGAAAGTCTCTGTTACGATGGAACTGGTGCAAAGTTCAGACGAACAGTTGTCTTATGAATGGTAATGCTAAGACAGACATTAACTGCGCAGCTGAATAATGGAAATCTCAAGCTCAACCAATAATAGTGTTCCAGATTGGAAGTGGAAGTCCATATCATCATGTCACAGACGTGTCGTATCCATGAAAAAGTCCCATATTTATCACTTCCAAGCAGATCATTTCAGTTGCTTAGTTGGAGTGTGTTTTAAAGCCCAAACAGTGATTGTATAAATGCTCAAGCCCTGATCACTGTATGTCTTGTTGCAGACATTCTCAGTTCAATGTCATAACTCCACCCCACCAGCAGGGGGCAGTGTGGGGCTGGAGGCTGAGGTAAAAACAAAACTGGAGAGCTGAAGAGTTCTGTCTTTTCTCTGAGCTGCACTTTGCTTTTGGAGGCATGGATGCTGGAGGACAACACTTTGAGACTGTTCTTGTCCTCATAGTGACAGATGGGAGAGGCGGGGGGAATGTGAGAGACACCCGCCCTGTCCCTGATCCCATCATTGATCACCACCGCACACTGCAGCACAGTCCAGTCCGGTTCAGATCAGCGAGCAGGCTTCCAACCCCTGAGGCTGGGTTTCCATGACAACTGTGTGCTGCTGCAGCTGTCGGTGGCGGTCTGATGCGAGCTCCAGTTCCTGCTGGCTCAGCACGTCACTGCAGGGCTACAGGGGAGGCCTTGCAGGCTCAGGCTCAGGCTTTACTCAGTGCCATGGGGTTGAAGACTCTGGGCCTAATTCAGGTACCAGCGACGCACTTGGGCATAGCGGGACAGGACTTGTAGGAGGAGTAGGAGGAGGAGTGGAGGAGGTGTTGGTGTGGTGGTGGTGGTGGTGGTGGTGGTGGTAGTAGTAGTAGTAGTACGCAGCAGGTACCATTAGGGGCAATGGAAGAGGCATGGGCACCTTCATAACAAAGCAATCAATGGGGTTTTAAACAGCAATCACACCATAAATATATATAGTGAGAGAGAAGCGTTCATGATGGGATACAAAGGCAAAAGATGGAAAGTAAGGGGACAAAGAGGGGAAGAGAGACAGTGAAAGAGAGTGAATAAAAGAGAGAGAGAGGCAGTGTGAAAGGAGCAAGTGAGAGAGCAGAGAGAATGAAAACAGGGTGGAAGAAACAGCAGAAACAAGCCCTGATGCATCTCTACACACACTGTCAGGGTCCATTACTCATGCAAACCCAAGGGGGAAACAAAACCCACAAGCATACATACACACACACACACACACAGGATAAAAAAGACACATGCTGATAATAACTTTAACAACATAGCAGCTCCGCAGCAAGTCTAAATGAGGTACTCTAGATAAGAAAGTCAACAGCTCGATGCCTAAAATGTAGCTAATGTATGGTTGTGAGCTTCTTCTAATGCTGCTCTCAACTGGTTTCAACAGCAGTAAGACATGAAGGCAGAAGGCCACATCTGACAGTAACAGCAGCTCCATAATGAGCCTCTGCAACAATTCACTATGGTATAATTGTGTGAAGATGTATGTTTAAATTTTATTTTAGGAAGGGAAACTGCTTGTGGTGGCATAAAATGCAATAATCTGGCTTAGTAAAATGACACACCACATGCAAGAGCTTGAGCTGAGTAAGGCAGGCTAATCACAGTTGACCACAGAGGGTTAAACAGCGATCAATACCCAGCTTGGTCTGTCAGGGCCCTGAAGTAATGTTTTTCTTTCTCCCTTCCTCCCTCCCAAACAACACACACACACACACACACACACACACACACACACACACACACACACACACACACACACATACACACATACATACATACACACACACACACACACACACACACACACACACACACACACACACACACACACACACGAACAGCATGCACTTTCTGCAGCATAATTTAACACACTATTGCCATCACTACTTGCATTACAGCAGCATCAACAATTAACATCCCTCTGCACAGACCACACAGACAGGGGGGGTGTGTGAGAGATCATCTAAGTGAATGAGTCCGTTATGAAAAATTATTTGCATTAAATGCGGATGCAAGGGATTAGTTCATTTCTATTTACCCCAGGACCCAACTCCAACTCAACCCCTGTTTGCTCACCTATGAGCATTTGTAGAAACCTCAAATTGAGTAATGTGTTGAGCATTTACGAGGTTAAAAGGATGCAGAAACTGTATACAGTCAGAATGGAAAGGATAAAATCTCCACACGAGCCAAACGTTGGGGTTGTGTTGGTTTTAAGTGACCCTCTTTACTTGTACCAACTACACATGCTTTTATATGAATGAGGATGCAGGTTAGTAGGAGACAGAGCAAAGACCCGGGCGCCCCCACCCTCTCAGTGACCTTACCTCCTCCAGCCGGCCCTCGCTGTTCTCTGGCTCAGCCCCGGAGGGTGGCTGCTGGGCCACGGAGCTCTCCGAGTCTGGTTCCACCTCGGTCACAGCGGCTGCGCTGGGCTCCGACACCTCCCTGCAGGAGGACAGTTGTGATGAGGAGGAAAGAATGAGTGGGTATGAGAAAATAGGATTTTGCTGTAAAGATTGTCTGAGAGCTGGTCAGTAAGAGCATCTGGTCTAACCAATTCTCACCTGACGATAAGCTTGTTATCTTTGCCTGCCCCTGGTTCCTTTTGTTAAAACCATCTGTGATGCTACTTCTGCCAGCTAATATTTCAAATTATCATTATTATTATTATTGTTGTTAATGACGTCTTTTATCAGTCAAACAATGGTTTCCTTGAGCAACATATCAAAGGCTCTTATTTTTAGAAGTCCTCCAAAATGACTTCGTGTGAATCAAACGCTGACAAACTGATATGACTGGGTTAGTGAATCTCAATTGTGAGTGATGCTTTCCTTTCATGACATCACCTGGAGCTTTAGGACATTAAAATGTTCTTTACTCACTATCACCTGACCTTTAATGGATCAAACGATTTATGAAGAAAACAATCTGTAGATTAATGAGTAAAGACAAAATTCAGTAGCTGCAGCCCTAATACAGATCTAAGACAATCTGGGAAAAACGATGTGTAGGACAAGACAGTGGAAAACACTGGGAAGACTCAGAGGAAGGGTGCTGGGGGGCAATGATCTGGGTCACTCCTGCTATAAATAACTCACCAGCTAACGGACACCCTGGGTAGCACAAACACCCCAAACTACAAACTAGTCTAAGACACACACTCTACGCTCCATGTGTGTGGTCTTCATCTGATCCACGCTGGGTCATTACTGAAAAAACACCCAAGTCTAACTCAGCCAATAAAAGCAATGCTTTGTAGTTACTATGAGTCAGACCTCACACAGCTTAATGCTTCTTCACATGTTGTTGTATTTTATGGCTGTTATCTAAGACACAGCAAAACCAAGCAGATGTCATCATTATATTTTTAGCTTCCCCTCAACTTCTCCTACCAGCGTTATCAAAAGTCTCCTTCGCTGCCTTCATGTGATGACACAGGCATCCAGATAGCACCCTGTAGGTGGGAGAATCACATCCTCTAGCATCCTTCTCTCTATCACAGTGCACACTCTTCTCTTCTGTTTGATTCATTACATCATGCTTTGTATTTCATAGTGTTTCACAAGAAAAGGGGAGAAATGATACATTTAAAAACACTTCTCATTTTTGAAAGGTGTGGTAGTGTTAGTGAATTGCAGGTGCCAATACCAATTTCTACAACACATTTTGTCTGGAGTTCAATGGTCATTCATTCATCAGCTACTGAAGAAAATTCCTGAATTAAAAACAGCAATACAGTCAAAAAGGAACATATTATTATTATTATTGTTTTGTCTCTCCAGCAGTCCAAAACTATTCAATCCACTATGAAGCAAGACAAGGGCAAGCAGAAAAAATCTTGCACTTGAGAGATGGAAATGCACTTGAAAAATGAATCTTGTGTAAATAGATTAATTGCCTAATTGATTAATCAACCAATTGTTGCAGTCAATAGTCAAATGACCTCTAAGATGAAGGTGGCCCATTTGACCCTTGACAGAATCTGTCTGGCTCAAATGCTGAGTCACCTTTACCAAAAGTCACTTCGACAACTAGGTGACATGCTTTTTGTTTTTGATGTAAATAATAAAAAAAACATGATCTTTATTTCCTTTCAGACTGATAACATTAACTGTAAAAATACCTTTCTAACTTGCTAATAATTACTCACAGGGCCATCACAGACAACCAAAACACCGCTCTTCTCTTTTTCCATGACATGTAACACGGCCACTGGCAAAGTTTCTTACAGAGGAGGTAATGTTAGTCTGTACAACTGAAATGCACCCAGAGAGTTCGGAGAGTCTGTTCAACCTCCTTCTCTGGAGATTAGTCACTGGCAGGAGTGTAGGCAGAAGGACAGCATTTTCCCCTCCTCCATGCCACACTGAATCTTCTCATTTGCCCTAGGTGTGGATGTCAATGTCTATGTGTGTGTGGCTCTTAGGCAAGGCCAGAGACACACCTGCACAGGCTATAAAGAGAGACAGATGTCAACTGGAAATACAACCCCTGAGGATCAGTGAAAGAGGAAAGGCCAGGCTGAGGTGATGTAATGATCACTGAAAGAAAAAATGAGTGACTGTGTGCCTACATGATACTTTTCCTTTCAAATAGCAGCCTTGGAGCCTCATATGACCAGGCTGGAATGAGGAGGCATACTGAAGTATAGTTTGAACCTGAAGAACAACATCATAGTGAATAAATTGGTTCTGGTTTAACTTTAACTGGTTTAACTCAGCAAAAACTGACCATATGTGCAGTATGACCTGAGGCACCAATTCTCATTCATGGTAGCTCAACAGAATTACTTAAATCATGTCCCAATCAGCAAACTGGACTCATAAAGCTGACCAAAACATTGTCGCTGATCAAATCAGACATGTAGTCAGCTCCCAGGGGACGGGTGTGTGAATGCTGGTGCCAGCTGGGAGAATTATATCACACCATAAGGGCCCATTCACACTGACTGTACAGCTAACAGATGTCTGCTTTAATGATCTCCCTTGACAACAGTGAGATCATTATCACCTAGAGCCACACAAAACCAAAAATTATAAATATAGTCTTCTGTGGGCTAGACAACAAGAAGCATGTACAGTGTGGCCATAAGTGAGGCTTAATGGACAACATTAAATAAATAAGAAATTGCCCATTCTGAAATAAGAAATTTCTTTGCTACCTGGCATGACAGAAAATGCTGAGGTCAAGAGGAAAAACAGAAGAGAAATCACTGTCCGTATGAATCTCATCATCACACCATGAAAACTGAGCCCATTATTTATTCATCAATGTCTTCCTTCAACGTGAAGCTATTTTAAGCACTGATCATGAAAAGGAGACCCCCTTCCCCCAAAAAAATTTCTTCCCTGCCCCTTCACTCAACAAAAGGCTCTCACCAACGTCCCCACCCACGGTCCTCCTCACATGGGCGAACATAACACGCTCATAACCAGGCCAATGTGAACTGATGACATGATATTTAAGAGGCAGAATGAGCTACTAGCTAACCAGCATCGTCATGTACAGCCGGTTTTTGTGACAGACCGGCTAATGTATCCTCGTTTCTTTCTGGATAAGGGGTGCAAAAGTACAAGCAGCAACCTGAAGCCTTGAGTCGCCCTCTGGCTCACTCTTACCCGTTTTTGTTGCCTTCGGACAGCATGATGATCGGCCTTGAAAGGGAACCCCCGCGGCTAAAAGCTAACGCTCCTGTGCTGTGGGTTATTCCGGTCAGACGTGGGATGAAATCAGGGACTCGAGATTAAAAAAAATCCGGTCGCGGTTGTTTCTGCTTCTGAATAGCCGTGCACTATGTCGGTATCAGGGATGCAATGCATGCACGACGGCCATGTTGGCTAGCGAGACCTGTGTCAAGTCTACCGGAGTGGAAAAAAATATGTTCCGGTCAATGATTTCCAAAATAAAAGCTCCGTCAGGCGTAGCGGATTCCGAACCAAACAAAAAAAATTAAGTAATCACGGAACTAAGCTGAACGACAATATGGTTTCTGCTGCCAGCAACAAAGGAAAATACATGAAAAAGAAAGCAGGAGAAGGCAATGAGGGAAGGCGGAAAAGGACCCCTTTTCTTAAGAGAAAGGCAGCACGCCGCTTGTGGGGCTGCCGCATTGAGCGCCTGACAAGAAATACAACCAACTATAATTAGAAGCGGTGGCTGAAAAGCAGTGGGGGCGTTTTTAAAGTTTGTGTGTTTTAAAGTTTAAGACTGCGTCCACACAAATACGACATATTTTAAAACGATCTCAGTCCTGACGACCATTTTAGCAGCGTTTCAGAAATAATGTCCGTTCATAGGAACGCGCCTGAAAACGAGTATCACGTGACCGTCCACGTGCACTAGGTATGCGCGTGCCGGTGTAAACAGGAAGCAGACTTTTTACTGTACCAATTAGCAAACCTGTTTATCTAGCGCACGAGTAAAACGTAACAGAAAGATAATATTGTTAGTGAGGCTAATGCTAAATAGCACGTGCAAAATAGCCAAACACACTAACAGCAAGGTAACAACCAAAGCTACTGCAGCTCCACTAGCCGAAACCCGATGTGTTCTACGCATGTGCGTAGCTACACGTATGCAAGCAACCTCTTAAAACATTGGTGCATCAAAGCATAACCGTTATTCACACACATACACACGTTGTTTATTTTCTTGGTCACATAAAACTACTTTGAAAATGATTCTAGACAAATAAAATGCCTCTTATAAAAACTTCCTATAATAAAAGGTCTGGTTTCATACTAAGATCCACCTGTCTTTTTCTTACACACACTCTCACTCAAACAGAGACTAGTTTTAGTTTTAAAAAAGGAATTTTATATTTCAAACACAGTTACAAAAGTGTGGTTATATTTACAGTATCCACCAACAAAGATACTCCAAAGAGCAGCATTTATGCTTTTTTCTTTTTCAGTTTCTTTGTGAACTTGTTGTGCAGAACAAAACAAGCATAGATAACAAGAGGAAGTTCCTCCATTTTTATGTCCAGAATCTGATGTTAGCGCAATCCAAGTTAATAATGCCCACAAACATAATGTATCACTTTATTCACGTCAGTGCAGACATGGTCCTTTCTGATGTAGTAATACACACCACATAAATGTGATTAAACTGTGACCTTCATCTAGTGTTAATCACGTAACAAGAAAAATGTCCTCATTTAACTTACACTAGTTGATATGCTATGTGAAAAGGTGGCTACATGTTTAAAGATTTTAAGACAGGTTTTAGTGGGAATTGTTCGCTGTTGCATGGTTATCTATTATACTTAAAATACACAATGCTTTTGCTCTTTCCTCTGACAGCTAGTACAAGAAAAGTGTACAGGAGGATGGCTACATAGCTAGAAAATGTAATCATCATCCTCGATATTTAAAAAATTCAGTGATTTAGTCCATGTTGTCAACATATTTCCATCACTGCATTGAATTGTTGATGTAACCTTTGAACTCCAGCAACATATAATCTGAATATTTAGTTCCACTTGTTATTAAGGTTAACTGTATTTTAAAGATGGTTACTGACCTTTTTGAGAGGTATCGTTTCTCTGCCCCTTTACTCTGGTTAGTCTTTTTCTCATCCTCTGCTTCTTGTCCTTGGTCTGCCTTCTGTGAAATCATTTAAAGTAAAAACAATGAGAAACAAATATCAGTGAGTCCAAAGATTATTTGATTTTTAAGTGCATCTCAATATAAATATCAATCAAATAATACACATATCACCCACATCAGTTTGGTCACTGACATTCAGCTGCCTGGCAGGGCGGGTTTTCTCCACAGAGGAGGTGGATTGTGATGAGCTTGAAGAGGATTCTGATTTGGAATCAGAATCTGACGAGGAACCTGAGTCTTGGGCCACAGTCACAGCCACCTTGTGCATGCTGCTTTCCTGTTTCTCCTCTCTTCTCTTCCCCTCATCTCTGTGTTTTCTCCCTTTTTCTTTTTCCTCTTCTTGACGTTTTCTCTCTTTTTCCTTTTCTTCTTTCTGATGTTTTCTCTCTTTTTCTTTTTCCTCTTCCTGATGTTTTCTCTCTTTTTCTCGCTCCTCCTTCTGACGTAGTTTCTCCTCATCCTCGAGACGTTTCCTCTCCTTTTCCTTCTCTTCTTCCAAGCGTTTCTTCTCTCTCTCCTGTTCTTCTATCTTCCTTCGTTCTCTCTCCTGCTGTTGTTCTCTCTCCTTCTCCTCCTGCAGTCGCCTCGCTTCCTCCATCTCTCTGTTCTCCTGTAGCCTCTTTCTCTCCAGTTTCTGCAGTGGAGATTCACTGGAACTGGCAGGTCCAGCCGTGGAGTGTGCCATCTCTCCTGACATATCTACAGCTGAGGTGGCCTCCACTGCACGGAAAGCCCTCTCTGACTCCATCTTGTGTACAAGCAGAGAAAGGGGGCCTGGCCTGCGCTTCATAGGGGGCTCAGGACTGCTGGAGCGAGAGCTTGAGTCAGAGTCTTGTCTCTGCATGGTGGAAGGTGGGAAAGATGCCACCCTTGGACCCCGTGCGGCCTCAGGGCCCTCTCCCTCCTGGTCGTCGGTGTCTGGTGGGCTCTGCTTGGGAGTGTCAGGAAGGGGAAACAGGTCAGGGGGTGGAGAGGGAGGAGGAGTGGGGTGGCGCAGTTGCATTGGGGTGTGGTGTGCCTGTGGTGGTGGGATGTGCTGCGGAGGCTGAAGCTTGCGTTTGGATCTTGCAACTGTTGATGGAGCGCTGGGGGGCATCTGCTGTGGCGGGGGAGCTCTGTTGCCCCTTCGTGCTACGCCAGGACCAGGCCCCCAATCCTCATCATCCTCACTTTCATCATCACCACTATCATCTTCATCATTGTCCTCATGGACGTGACCTCCTGCCAAGACCCCGGCAGATCGGCTGAGATGGAGGACAGGATGAGCTGATCCTGGTTCACTTGGTGCAGTGCCCTCCTTCTCCTGGGCTCGGGGCACGACAGGGGGCAGCCCCTGGCGGTCAGGCTGGCCCAGGACACGCACTGACAAGGAGGCTATGGCACGGGGAGGAGAGGGGGCTGGTGGCTCCTTATGTCCTTGATGAAAGGTGGGTCGCTGCATCCTAGCTCCTGGAGCCTCAAGGGATTCCTGAGGGTAGAGGGTAGGACCAGGGCCCATGTCAGGGCCACATGCCATCATCCCATGACCCATCACTGAATCTCCTCCTTTCTCCTCTGCCCTAGTCATTGAAGGTTGGGAGAGCATGGAGCGATGCTGGTGGGCAAAAATAATGGAGTCAGTCTGAGAGAAGCCAAGATGACTACATTTGTTCAATACAGTCATTAATATGTTTTGAGGTAGGAAAGTTAATCTCCAGACATGTGATGACCATTGTCATGTACAAACACACAGGAGTTTTAAATAAGTTTAGTCTGATGTAAAAAGTACCACCTATGATTTCTTATAAGTAGAATATTGTGGGAAATAGAGAACATTTTCATACCATTATCAGTCCATGTATTATATGTACAATTAATACTTAGTTTTCATTTTATTTGAATATCTAGTGTGTGTAGGTTACTGACCTTGTCAGTGACATAGGAAGAGCTGTCATTGTCCTCCGAGTGGTCTTCATCCTCCTCTGGCACTGCTGGGCTTTCTGTCAGAGAGGGACAATAGGCAGGGGTTAGAGGTCAGCACCAGTGTGAGGATTAAAACTCATGACACACTCCCACCGGTTCCAAACCAAGTACAACTTTTGAATGAATCAGGCTGAGAAATAAATTTATCTCTAGTGTAGTGCATTTATGAGCATGTTCATACAAACATACAACATACATAAAATTTGGTAAGCACAGATTTTTCAACAACATAAATTAACAGGACTGCTGGAATAAAATGTGTGTGTGGGAGAGAGACACAAAAATTGTTTAGGTCCTTTAAGCTAAATGAACATTGTTCATGCGACAGGGACTGTGTTCATTGTCTGATATGCGATTGTGTGTGTTCATGTGAATGTTATACCGTCTGCCTCTTCATCTTGCTGGGCTTCTCTCTCCAGCCTCTGTCGAAGGAGCTCCTGCTGTTTGGCCAGGTACTGTTTTATGAAGCTGTTCTGGCTCATCTCCTCACCGATCTACAACACAATAAATACACAAAACAGCACTTTTTTAATACCTTTGCAGGGTAACACTCACAGAGTCAAAGAGCAATGACTGCATGTATGGTAAACCAAGTCTTTTAAGTATTGCTCCAGTCCTTACGGAAGCATTGCTAGTAAAACAAAAGTGACATTAGACCTTACAATAAGTATCTATTGACAAGCGTACAGGAAATGTGCTTGTCCACAGATTTCAAAATGCCCAGGCATACTGTATGTTGACAAAAGCCAACATATTTTTAACAATCTCTTCGTACCTGTGAGTTGGGCTGCAGCCCACTGTGAGAGGAGGACGACTTCTGAAGATTTTCCAGCATCAGAGCCTGTAGGGAACAAGGAACAGGAATTATAGTTGTTGCATACATTTTGTGGTGGATGATTTACTGACTTGGCTGCCTTGATCATTTCTACTCACAACCACAAAAATACATTTGTAATTCTTCTGGGAACTTGAATGTATGTGAATCACAATGACACTGATCTCCACTCTCCACCCACAGAAACTTAGATGACAGTGGAACTCCATTGTGACTTTATGGTAAGATTATGCTGTTGTATTAGCATGCTATTATTTATAAAGTGTTCTTATCTGAAACCCTTCAGGGTGTTAATTACCACTGAGGATGCCAAGGTCACATTCTCTGTATTTCTTCTGTGTATTTGGGACTTTGAGCAAACATTGGGAGTTTAAACTAACACTCAGATGAGTCCTGGTGGTTTGGTGACTAAGATGCAAACCATACCAATTACAACATCCCTTTGCATATCATTTCACTCTCTCTCCCAATGTTTGCTGTTTTCACAATCCACTATAGATAATATTTCCAGTATATTTTAGTGTAAAAAATGCCTTCAACTACTTTTGGGCCATATAAAACACACATACAAAAATAATCAATTAATCATTTCCAAAGCAGAATTTTATTCTAGGCAGTGTTTGGCTTTAAAACAGTACTTGTGTCTGAATTTTGGAAAATTCTATATTATATATTATAAAAGAAGACACTTAACTGAGTAAATGAAAGGTTTAAAAACTAAAAGAAATGTTTATGCTTTATTTGAGAAGTCTTGTAACATTTTTGTCTGGGGGGCAAAGAGTCATGACCTCAGTATTTCTACAATCCTGCTTACAGCCCTGACATTTACGGTTATTTATGAGCTGAATGCCATATGCAAAATAGTGTTGATAAAAAATAAATGTGAACAAAATTGAATAAACGACTCGCTGGCGAAGCTCGTAAAATTGTGTTTACATCGCGACGCGCGCCCCCGTAACCCCAACACACACAGGGAGCGCGCTCACGTACTGTACACTGTGTGCGGCTGCTTACACTCGGCTTAGGCCTCGACTTGACAGGTGCACAGTTCAACTCTATGCAACACGGTGCGCGGCGAGTAGTTAAGAATTAAGCGTGAAGTCGGTCGGTATATAGTTTCGTTACGCTGTCAGTCGCAAGTAACCGAGAATAAACACAGTTGTTTGTGTGTAATAACATGTGCAGGCGGTTTATATTCCCGCTTCCGAGCCCACTCACCGTTACGGCCTCTACTGTTAACCTCAACTTAGCCAGACTCGACAAGCGTCCACAACATGAGCCCAAACTCACCCCTTTCAGCCGCTTGATGAGCGTGTTTTTCTGCCCGCTCTTCGGGAGGTTTCTTTGCTCCAGGGCGGCTTTCAAATCCGCCACTCGGAGCGATTGTAGAGGTTTTCCGTCAAGCGTAATATCTTCGTCCGCCATTTTGCTCCCTCCGCTCGTCTAAACTCCCAACAAGCGTCGCTACGGCCGCCGCTCGTCGTCACAGCTCGGCAGTTTCCGGAAAAGTTCGGCTTGTCCGAATCGTAAAAACATAGTGGGTCAATTGATTTCGCATAATTTTAAGACTTTATACATATATATATATATATATATATATATATATATATATATATATATATATAATTATTTTTTCATTTTAAAGATTTTTTTTTTAAACTTTGATTAGTCCACGAAAAAAAACGTTTTCTGGATGGAAGATAAGAGATAAGATAAACCTTTATTCGTCCCACAGTGGGGAAATTTACCAATTAGGCAAATAGACATGTGCTGATATATTTGTTTTAGATCAATACTGAATTCAATAATCAAATCATATTTGTTAAATTGCAAAAGATGCATTTGTGCAGTTTTTTATTTGGACTAGTCAAAAAGCAGTCAAAAATGCACCAATTACAATTGCAAATAGACATGTGCTGCAGAGGCATTTTTTTGACAGATTATTTCTGCAATCAATGATCCAAACACATTTGTTTAATTGAAAAAGATGTATTTGTGCATTCTGAACAGGAATACAAGACAGACATCAAATGTAGTGTTAAAAGTAAAAGAGGTTCAGGTTTGCTTACTGTAGGAGAAAGGTTCACTTCTATACCTCAGCAAATATGGGTAACAGACTCAAATGAGTTCACATAGTGTAAAAAACCTTCTTGTACAAAAGAAAACACAGCCATATGTTTGAAGTGTAACATAACATATTTTTCCAAAAAAAAAAAAGTTTGTTTGTAAATTACCCAGAAAAACCACCCCTGGTGAAGGATGTGCATATATAAAATTTCAGCAAATTAAAGCCATGCAAACTGGAAAGCAAAGGACATAAAAATTGACAGTAATAAATACTGAGATAAAGGTTACTTGCTGATCATGCTCTCTTCATACAAACAGTATAGTGCCTGTATTTATTAAGTAATACTTCAAACTTCCACACGGTGGGACTGCAGCAGAGAAATTGTAAAAACAGGAAGATACTGTATTCCTCAAAGAATGATTTGAACAGAGCCACACAACCGTGAAGATAATTATGCACTGTCCTGATTGATTTGGATCTAAAAAATTAAACTTGAATATTAGGTTAAGCAATATGATTGACGATACAGAAGATAGATGCTAACACTTTCAAGTATTATAATCCAACTTTGACGAGCACCTTAAAGATGAAGTTGGCTGTGTGTTTACATCGTAAAGATTTGTAGTGTAAATGTTTGTTCAACTTCCAGCCTACTATATGTTCCACAGCTTCATACTGAACATATTTCTGAGTGTTTGTGTGCAGACCAACATATTCATTTATACAACCACTTGGTATAAATGAAAACGGTAGAGGTCAGACAGTAATACAATGGTCTGAGATGGGGGAAAAAAGGTGTGTTAGAATTAAAATGCAAAATTCTCCCATCTCAATCAAGTTCGCTGACTTGAAATGATCAAAGCAAGTGTGAGTAAGCACTGTTGACAAGGGTGAACATCTTGTGGGAAATGAACATGAAAAGCTGTGAGAGTCAATGAAACGTAAGCATGCAGCTCATAACAAGACATGTGGAGACAGGTGAGGTTGGTCAACAGGTTTCTTATCCATTTCCAGGATACCACATGACAAAGGGAAAGAACAGGATTAGGTAATTTCCCATACAACGATCATTATTCAATCTCAGTCACTGCATCATTGCTTAGATATTATCATTCTCTGTCAGACAGGAGAATTTTACTTCATGAGCTGTGAGGCTGAGAGACTGCATGAACGTAAACTGACGTGTCAAGAGATGTTTCTTCTAATCCTCAATGAAAGGATTACATGCTCTACTGCAGTTAATCTTGGCTTTCTAGTGGAAATGGGTACTACACAATCACAACACATACTTGCACAGATTAAGAATGGAAGTTGGGCAAACTTCCTAGTCCACACCCTATTCCATTTCTCCAATTTTAAGCCCCAAACGCTCCGCTGTGCCGCGTCAGCAGCTTCAGAATGATAATCACAAAAGGCCTTTCAGGTATCACAGTAAAAAGTAGGCCAAAACCAGGATGTAAGGCCTCCTTCTGTGCTATTTTTGGAATAGGGGGGATGGCTAAATAAATAGAGGAAGGAAGGAACAGTGGCTATCATGTGAGGGAAAGAAAATATGGCAAACACAAAAAAGCAAAGCTCCCAAGATCAGAGGTCCATACGGACTCTCAAAGCCACAGTGGGCCTTCAAATATTCAATAAGTTAACACTCAAAAAGACAAGTGTGCCTGGCATCAAAGCACGGAGGTCAGTATATAAACAAAGGCAAACCAACACACACTTGGAGGACAGAACCAACATGATCAAAACCCAGCTGCAGCGAGGCTAAACACTTGTTCCATGATTCCACTTCGCTTGCTTCAATCCCATTCAAAGGAAAGGTAATGAAAGAGTCTAACAACAAATAAGGCATTTCAAAGAGAGAAAATATATGTGTGCCGTTAAAAGTTTTTACGCAAGTGATATGCAATATCATGAAGATATTTCTGCCAGACGCTGGAGCAGAGTGGAGAAGCCAGCTGCTTGCTGGGAGAGCTCGGCGACGCGGTCCACCATCTCCTGGGTGGCTGATACTGATGGGTAGTTTTGTGCAGCCCCTTTTGTTGCTACAACCACTGACTTCAAGGCTTGACAGAGTCGTCCCCCCGAGGTTGTAATCTGAAGAGAAAAGGAATAAAAACACTGCCTGTTATTGTCTATTAAGACACTGTAGTCTACCTCAGTATGGCTATACTTTGTGCATTATTTCCTCAACACATATGCTATATCTCATAGGGTTTTCTCTACATACCTTGGCCCGGAGGTCGGCCGAGGTGAGAAGGCGGGAGAGCGTGTCCCCAATGAACACCAGTTTGTGTGCCGTCACAATGAGACTCTTCCCTCTGGCGACAAAGATGCGGGGCGGTTGGTTCCCCTGCACGCTGCTGAAGAGCACATCGATGGCGTCTGCTAGGCAGGAGAGGTGAGCGAGGCTCTGAGACGAGTAAAAGGAGAGCAGCTCCGAGTCTTCCAGGGAGAGGGACACTGGGAGAGCAGGGGATGGTGTCAACTGTATGAGGAAAGATGAAATTAGAATTGAGAAATTAGATGGTTTGTGATTTCCACTTTGAATTTATATAAAATGACATGGAAAGGCAGTTATAAGTGAGCTTGCTTTGGAAAATGGCTTGTTTGTACTGATGACTGCAGAAAGTGTATGACTTTGTTAATGTAATGTAGGTCAACTCTCTTTTAAATAAGACTGTGAGTCTTACACTGAACTTAAAAGTCAGAGAAGTCAGACAGACACTCAGACACACAGTACGTCAGCAAATGGCACTGCTGAAAGAATGACTGTGCTTTTCTGTTACGTATTGTCCTGCAGGGTCCAGTCTATGTGAGGCAAGATTGTTAAGATTTACAAGTGACCTCTTGTTGGTTGTCTATGGCACAACCAAGGAATCTAGCAAGGAGTAGAAAACATGCAGACAGAGTGATAAGAAACATGACCTCAGTCTCCAGCAAACAGAAGGCAAAACTGACTTAAGAGATAACACAAGACAATAAGTGATTGTAATTCTTTCTTATGTCCTGCATGTTGTTACAAGCCTCTGGCTGTAGGGCTTAATGTTGGTTTCTCAGATAAACAAATGAAAGCTCTGACAATATAAATTCTCTCAATCTCCATGTATGATGGATGGGTGTACAGATTTAGGAGATGGGTGATGATGATAATGAGTCAAGTGGTGTTGAGAAAACATGGTAGGTGTAGACTTAAGATGGGTTTCGACCACATCAGGAGGCAAAGAGCTGCTGCAAGCTGGATTAATGAGTCACAGTGCTCATTAGTAAACAGAGCGCACTATGGACACAGAGTGAATCAATGACTTATCTGTGTAGACTTGCTGCGTGTGCTTCTGTACAACAAAAACTAAGAATGACAGCCTGTGAACTGTAGGAGGAAGAGACTCACCCTCGGCTCTGCAGTGATAGTTTGTATTTGTCCGTTCTCTGTCAGAGTGTCAGGAGGTGGCTCAGGTTTACCCTAGTGTGGAGAAGAGAGAAGAGTCAGCCATGTTTACAGACACATTTACAATCCATGTTTGTATTGTAACCATAAAACTCCATGTGCACTCATGACATGTATGTATATACAAGCAAAGGCGCATGTATTGAAGCACAAAAAAAAACTCATAGTAATTAGCCTGCAAAAGTCAAATTATTCATGCAGATGCTGTATAACAAATTACTTTCATCATTAACAAGCTGACCTGCAGTTTGACATATCCAACACTGTCTCCAGTAGGTACTGGGGCTGGGATGGGAGTCAAGCCAATGCCTGCGTACTCATTGCTGGGGTCATCTTCTCCATCAACAGGGCCTACTGTCAGCGTCACAGTCAATGGAGTGGGAGGCAAGGGGAAGGCCGGCTGAGGGGTCGGGGGCAGGGGCCTCTCCTGGATCCAGCTACCTTTACGGGAGCCCATTCCACCTCCTGAGGGCTTCCCGTCAGGCACTGGGAGTGCAGGCAATGGCCTGCGGGACAGGGAGTCTTGGGAAGGCAGGCGAGGTCGGCCTTGGGCCTGCAAGAGGAGGGCACTTTCCTCAAGGGAGCGCTGGACCAGCAGCAAGAGCCCTTCAGATGGAGGAGCGTTGCCAACGGCAGATAGCGCCGGCAGAAGGTCTGATAGACGAGCCCATGCCTGCTGCAGAGGCGGTGGAGGATCATCGGAATGGCTGGCTTTCCAGGTTGAAAGGATTTCAGCCAAGGAAGTGGCCAGGTCCCGTGACGACAGGGTGGAGGCCGAGCAGGTGGCTGTGCTCAGCACCGAGTGGACAAGGCTTGAAAGCGAGGCCCTCCACTGCACGTCACCTGAACCGTTACTGGAGACAGAGAGGCGGCGAGTAGAGGTGGAGGAGGATGAGGAAGAGTGAGGGAGGACTTCGGCAGTCAAAGCAGGCATGTCATAGATGCCACAGTCAGGCTCAGAGGAGTCCCTATTAGGACCTCCACTGGCTCGTTTCTCAGGGCCAGAGATGCGGGGGATCTGTCCAAGCTGGGCAGCATCCTCACTAGTGAGGCTGGTGGTGGACTCGCCTGGGCCCAGAGGCACACCTGGAAGTGTGGGGACACTGTATACATCGTCATCAACTTCATCAGGCTGGACATCTGATGTGGACACATTCAGAGTGATGGTGGGGACATCATAGACCTACAAAAGTGGGGGAGAAGAAATTGTGCATGTTGTTCATTTAATGATTGAGTGGATGGAGGATCATTTCTACAAGACAGGGACACAATGTATTCGTTGTACCATAACTCAGTATCTGGGTCAATAATGGAGCAACAATGCATTTGAGGCCAACTTTATCCACAGTACTGTTGTATACAGTGAGTTTAGGAGACTTCAAACCTGACATGTGGATGGGTGATCAGACTGAACTGGTTACAGTGGGCAGAGATGCATACATCCCCTTAACCAGCTCCGTTTAAATCCACATCCACATAAAGTAATTGCAGGCAAACAGGAAAAAAATAATCCAACAGCTGGCAGACACATTCAAGCAACATTAAAGGGGAGACCACTGGGGGGGGCAGGGTGCCGGTGATATGGCCTTGGCATGGCCCTGACAGATGGGTGTGACTGAGAGAAAATAGCAGCAGCATTTGGACTGGATAGACAGGCTCCCACAGCAGACAGAGACAGGTGTGGCCTCGCCTTGAAGGGGGGCAGGGACACAAACGGATGGTGGAATGTGGGAAGAAATGGGGACAGGGTGTTTGATAGTCATCTCTTGTTGGTGAATTGCTTCACTTGTACAGACATGAATTAACGGTTTACCACAGTTCCCAGCTAGCTTTTTTGGCAAATCATAACTTTGAGAAGAATTAACATTTCCCTGTCAGAAAATAAAAGACAGAATGTAATTGTATGCATATCACATGTAAGAGCAAAACCCTTGGAAAACAGCATTGATGGAAGTTTAAAGTTTGCAGACCACAAACAACAAGCTACATGACAATGCACACTTTGTGCATCAGGTCAAAATTTGACCTGAAAAGACTGTCACATAACCAAAACAACAAAGCATATAGTAAGGTTGTGTCAGCCCAACTGGTTCAAGTGACCTTTAAAGGAACTACTCTTTTGGTTCTATTCATTCTGGCTCTCATTTGTTCTTCTGAGGCATACCATTAAAATAAATAATAAAATTATAAAAACAAATCACCCAAAAATCATCCAGCAATGGACTCAGCATATATATGTAAGAAGATTAATCTCTCTCTAATAGGAGAAGAATAATCTGAAAGGAAAGTCCCATTTAGAAAACACATACTAATGAGATGTGTCTGTGGTTCAGTGCAGATTGTTAAGTGTTGTGTTTACCTCTGTCTCAACGTCTGCTTGTGGCGGGACACTGCGAGGGGTATCATAGATGCCATCATCATCACCAAGGGCAGATGGGACAGGACGCTGCCACCTGCCACTGGGAGGGGTATCATACACCTACCAAGACAACAAACAAAACCAAATTGTGACTCTTGGGCAAACCGAAATTTGTATATTTTCAAACACGCTGATGAAACTCAGACATAATATAAATCCACTTCACTCACAAACTCCATAAGATAATGATGTTTTTGGAGCAATTAAAATATGTGTAATCCTAATGAAAAACAATAATATGAACCTACAACACAACACTTGTCTGGGCAGAACAACTGTTTGTGGTAACTGAAGTAGCCATCACAAACCTGATCATCCACAGGATCTGAGTAATCCTGATTTTCTCCTTTTTTGTTCTGCACATTGCTGCTTTTCTCCAGGCCATTGTTTGTCCTTTCCTCTTTACTCTGAGGAGTTCCCCTCTGTTTGTCCACTTCTTGCTGCAGGTTTGAAGGAGTGACCTGAGCAGTGGGTTTGGGTACAGAATTAGAATCAGCTGGTGATGGCGCTCCTTGTTGTGTGTCTTTCCTGGTGACTCCCCTCACTGGAGGTGCTGGTGGAGGAGGTTTGCGGGCAAAATTTGGTGATCCTGGAACTCTGATCTGACCTGCTCTGACCAGCAAAGGAGATCCCCGGTGACAGGCCATGCCAGGTTTGTTCCTGGCAACAGCAGGGTTGGGTGAAACTCCCTTGAGCAGAGGTCTGGGAGACGCTTGGGCAGGGGTTAACTGAGATGGGTGCTGGTGGGCCAAACCTGTGGCTGAAGTCCTGTGAAGGCTTGCTCCCACAGGGGTGGGTGTTTGGTACATCCCAGGTGTGTCCTGGCTCACTTTAGGCTGGGGGGTTCCAGGTGTTCCACCTACTATGGAGGGGCCATTAGAGCAGACAGCAGTGGCCATAACTCCTCCTGTTGGGGATTGGTAAACATCGTCACCTGCGAGTGGTGTACCTTTGGGCACCAAGTAACAGTCATCAGAGTGTCCAGTTGTTAGTGTTTCTCTAGGGACTAAGTATGTGGTGTCCTCTGGTTCATCAGCTGCCCTTGGTACTCCAGTGGGGGAGAGGTACACAGACTCTGAAGCCATGAGAGCTCCTGGCTGCCTGGCATGCTGAGCTGCTGAAGGCATGGGACTTACTGGAATCTGATAAAGTGCTCCTGTCATTTCTGTGCCTCGTCCTCTCAGAGAGGGTGAGCGCGGACGCCCCGCCACCCCAATATCCCAGTCAGGTCTGGGCCGAGTGCCAGAGCTAGAGTGCGAGCGTGGGCGCCCGCCCTCAACTCTGCGGAGCTCCCCGGGCCTTGAGGTAGCTCCAACTCCTCTACCCTCACCCACACCTGGTGGGGAGCGATACACTCCATCTATGTCCTCTGCACTACTGCTGACTGCAGTCCGAGCCAGCGGGGAACCAGGCGACAGGTAGACAGTGTCCTCAATGGGGCCATGACGGAGGTCAGAGCCCGGGGGTGGGGCAGTCTGGAGGAGTCGAAGGCGGTTGGCAGGGGCAATTCCCTGTCTGCCATGCAGGGAGCAGAGCCACCAACCTGGCCCGCCACTCTGCTCCTGTTCAAGAACCATCAGGATGTCACCCTTCCGGAAAGCCAGCTCCTCCGGGCTCTCTGCTGTGTTGTCGAACAGTGCCTTTGCCAATACCGTCTGAGAAAGAGGGCGAGACAAGAGTAGATATCAAAAACATGAACCCCCTCTCCTTCAATAATTCACACGCATACACTAACCCACCAAATGGGCAAATGAAAGTAGGATTTATTCAAGAGTCTACATTCACACAAGCTAGAGTCTCTCAATTGCAAACAAACAACTACATTGACATGGCAATGCCAAGTCAGGAGTATGAAAAGGTTGATTGTTTAGAGCCATTGAATGGAGAGTGAATAGGAGTGAATAGGGAAGATCTCGTAAAAAGTCTGTATGAGAGACAGAGGGACAGGAAGAGGACGGGTGAATATAAAACATTTAAAATGCAAAACCTAGCATCATGATGAACTCAAAGTTCACAGCTGTGTCAGTAATCGTGGAGCAGAGAGAAAGAGGGGCACAGTCAGGGGGGATCAATGATCAAATGGACACAAGGGCTTAATGGTAATGAGCGAGATGAGAGGGAGGGGGAGGGGATGAGAGCCACATCTGTCCCTTGCTGTTTAGGACTTAATTGCCAACCCAAAGCCAGAGAGTCAGGCCCCCTTTCATTTTCTAAACCAACCCCCTGGGGACAACTAGGCTCCATTGAGCCATGTGGGACCCCCTTAGAACAGTAATGGAGGCAATAAAGATCCTGATAAAATATAGAGACATGTTGGAATGATATATAAAAAAGTAAAAACATGCCCAGCAAATGATGTATCTATTTAGCTTCAAGTTAGCTTTGATCACATTTGTTCATTATAGTGACATCATATCATGCAAATTCATGCAAACAAAGAGACAATTACTGTACTCACGGAGACAGACATTGCTGCTAAGTGAACAGTTAAGTCTCAGAGAAACTTTAACTCAAGTGTCAGTCGGGATCATCCATCTAGATGAGCTGATGTGTTGGTGTGCACAGGGACTCGGTGCAGGAGCACAGCTGGGTCTGGGTAGGACACATCTCCAAGTCCGGCCGTCTCGTCGTCTGCACCCTCATAAAGATCCTGTAATCCATGCACAGACGCTTTTCAAACTCTATCCACGTTAATAACACAGCTAGTTCACATCAACTCCTGCCTACAAAACACATGTGAAAAGAAAGCTGGCCAGGCAGCAGCACCTGTCTTTCCACGCCCAGTAACGTTACGTTGAATGCGACCCGATCAGCGAAAGCTAACGTTAGCTTAGCATCGTAGCTAAATAAGCGGTGTACTCTCGCTATCAAAGATTTCTTCTAAAGTCGAGTATGTAACTACTCTTTTTTAAATTATACGTCTTCTAAACAGTAGCTAGCTAGAATAACATTAGCAATGTTGTCGCGGCCTTGCTATTAACACTAGCTAGATAATGTTAACTATGCTAACGCTAGCTCTCTTCTTCGCCTTTCTGCCAACGCTAAAGTTCAGTTCAAAACAACAATGGCACCGCCGGGTGAAGCCGATTTCTTTGCTAGCCAACGTTAGCCACCAAAAACAGACATTATAAAATAATCACCTTGCTTTTTTTCTTATCGCCGATAAACTTGACATCGGCGTAGCGCTATGCGTGAAATCGCTTCTTTTCAGGCGTGAAAATCTGCGGCCATCGGCGTTCAATCATCTTTGACGATGACAACAACACGATCTCCGCCTCCTCGGAGGCTCCCGTAGTCCGTTAATCTAAACGCGTAACATGAGCGTCAGTTTGAGGCTTGAGACCTATCCGACATATGCGAGATCATATAAGTGTCCGCCACCCGGAATAAGCCGCCTGCGTGATTGGCTCGTTTTTGCGGGTTGCGTTCAGGGACGTCCGAATTTTGTGTAAATGGAAAAACTAAGCTGTAAACGTGAGTAGAAAACAAAAGATGTGCCCTAAATTACTATTATCATGGGACGGTGCAGTACACTTCAAAATTCACGAATTAAATTGCGTGATTTTTAAAATTAAAACTGAATCAAAGAGCAGCAAATTGCGCTGGGCTTCTTGCAGGAGGCTTTTATTTTGACAGCTGAGCTCCTATCCGGAAATGAACCCTAACTGTTGTGACATGAATCGTCGGTTATCAAAGTCCAGGTTGCCGACTTAGAGAGTATTTTGTCAAATTCTACCTCTATTCAACCTCGTGTTCAATTTTGCATGAATTGCATGGTGAGATAAAGCTCTTCATCATATTTAAATGTTTGCATTAGTCGCCTATACAATGGAGTCGTTTGTGCAAAAGAATAAACTTGCACAAAGTTGTAAATACCGATCAAGTATTTCGTTATTGCTCTTCCATCAACACGGATCAATAAGTGTATTATTAGTAATTACTGACTTCTGTTAACTGCATTCACTCTTAACTTATATCTCCCCACATTCAGCTTGTGCATGAGTCCAGATGACCTTTGCCCCATTTCCCCACTGTTTTCATGTTACGTATCTGTGACTTCACTCTGTCCACAGGTGATGTTGAGGAGTGTATTCAGGTACATTAGGACCAATCCTGTTGCAGGCCAAAGGAGTATGTCTCAAAGCAGCCTTGCTGGGAAGGTAGCCATAATCACTGCCTCCACAGATGGGTGAGACTTATATGATGAACTCCTGTTTTGTCTATACTGTCCTGAAATACATAGGGCAGTATCAAAGAATGGCATCATGTAAAACAGCTACAGTGCACTGATGATAATAGCAGTTGCGACAGACTCGATCCCTGTCTGAGATGCTCTCCTCCTCCTCAGAATCGGTCTGGCTGTAGCTCAGACTCTGGGAAAGAGAGGAGCCCACGTGGTGGTGAGCAGCCGGCGGCAGGCCAACGTGGACAAGGCTGTGGCACTGCTGCAGAGCCAGAGCATCCAGGTGACTGGGACCACCTGTAATGTTGGAAAGGGAGAAGACAGAGAAAAACTGGTTCAAACGGTGTGTATCCGTCCAGGCTGCATATCATAATTATGAGTGATTCATTTGACTTATAACCTGAATGAAAGTCTGTGTTTGGAATAGACTCTGAATCAGTGCGGGGGCATTGACATCCTGGTGTCCAATGCAGCGGTCAATCCTTTCTTTGGAAACATCTTGGACTCAACAGAGGACGTCTGGGACAAGGTAGGCACAACAAATAAAACCCCAGCTCTCATTTATCAAGCAAGAGCCAGAAAAATATAAAGAAATGTTCAAGTGAGTCTGTTTCTGACAAACAACGCTTCTTCCTCATTTCATTTATTTTAATATGGAATAATTTTTAATATGGAAAATGATATATTTGGCATCATTGTTCCTGCATTTCTTTCTAGATCCTGTCTGTGAATGTGAAATCAGCCTTCCTCTTAACTAAGTTGGTGGTGCCTCACATGGTGAAGAGAGGGTGAGTGACAAACTAAAAGAAAAAAAATGGACAAGATTCAAATAACAATAAAGACTATAAAACTATCCACTGTATATTTCATTACAAAAGATGTATCTGTATTTTTCTTTCAGAGGGGGGAATGTAGTATTTGTGTCATCTGTGGCTGGATACCAACCAATGCAGGTCAGTGAGAATATAAGCAGAGCAATTATCTCACACACATTCATATAAAGATAAATATGAAAAGCATTGCATTGACAAGCACCATGATATTAAAAGACACATGCATTTTTTCCTCCAGCTACCTGTAAGCTATAGAAATGATTTTAAGGTGCAAACAACACAAAACCACATTCCATAATAAAAATTAAAAACATCCAGTTATACAGTCTGGTTTCTTCTTTTGTTGCCATTCTGTAAACTGTCTCTGTCTCTGCAGGGACTGGGTCCTTACAGTGTGAGTAAGACAGCGTTGTTGGGTCTGACCCGGGCACTGGCTCCTGAGCTGGCACACAGTAACATCAGAGTCAACTGCGTGGCCCCTGGAATTATCAAGACCCGCTTCAGCACAGCGGTGAGGACAAAAACACACAGTCGTCTTTGTGTCATACTCTCAAACGTGGAGATTTAGCTCTCATACTATATATTTTGTTGTGTTCAACTTCACACAATTACATTTGAGTCATGAGTTTTGAGTCATGTTTTCCTTGTGAATTTATTCAGTTGTGGGAAAATGACGACATCATGGATGAATTAAAAAAGCAGCTCAGCATTAAAAGGTACTGCTCATACTCACATGTCACAAATATATTGTATTATGCACAAACATATGAATCATTTATTAACACTGTGTTTCATATTTTCCTCCGTCTTTCCCTGCAGAGTTGGGCAGCCAGAGGAAATTGGTGGAGTGATTGCCTTCTTGTGCTCTGAGGAAGCTTCCTACATCACTGGAGAGACCATCACAGTGACAGGAGGGATGAGCTGTCGACTCTGAGTCTCATATTTGCACTAAATTGTGTGTGTTCCTGTGAAGAGATTATATAAAACGAATGCTTAAGAAACCTTAAGATGAGAGTTATAACCAATCATGGAAGATTTTGGGTTACTGTTTAAGTTATCCCGCCAAGATTCCTGAATGACATGTTTGTCATACTCTGTGAATTTCCAATCAAGGTCTAAACATTTATATGAACAGCTTCTCTTGAGTGACACACCACAGAGGAATGTCCACTCCATGATAGCTCTGACAATTTATTCCTCATAGTCTATGTGATAAGCTGACTTTGCATTTCTAAATAAATGGAAAGGCTTTCAGGGATCTTCAGCCAATGAGACATGATGGTGGATCAGACTTTGTATTAGTTGGACACCAGGAGCAGTTCAGGAAAATGCTTTAATCTTTTGGACATTATCTGTGTATCAAACTAGTTAAATGACACTTTAACATGCAATGCAAATTTTAAATTAAATTTTTGTATAAATAATGGAAAAATTTACTCAAAAAATTAATGTAATATCAAAAACCTTTATTAACTCGTGTTACATATTGCAGGTTTAAAACTGTACAGTAACAACTTAAAATAACACAAAGTTTCATTTGCATGACAATGTCCATGATACCATTTCAGGGCTTGTTTTCCATGATGACAAACCACTAATTAAAATCAATCGGATACAGCTGCACAGAATTCAAGAGAAAGACAATGAAAACACATGTCCATCTGCCACAGGGGCTGGTGCATTTTCAAATCATTTTTAGCTCTTCTGTCTCCTCAGTTGCAGGAGAAAACCATCTCAGTCACAGTTAAAGTCCCCTTCAATTTTTCAGACACCAAACGTGGCAGCGAAAATCCATTTCATCATCTGCCTTTGTTGCCAGCAGACGAGAAGCTCCGCCGTGTCATCGTGGGTTTCCAGTACTCCCTCAGAGTGGGAACATAAGTGCCGTGTTTGGTCTTGCAGTAGCGCTTCATAAACAGCTGAGGGAGACAGTTAGAAAACACAGATGACAGTACAGTTAGTTACTATACATGAAACCCACAGTCCAGACACTTTCCAATGAATCACCTCTGTAGCAGAACATTCTTCAGGATGAATTTCAATGTCAGATTTCATTTTTTCCAGCACTTAGAAGGACCATCTATACTGCATATTCTCAAAAATATTTAAGGCATGCTCCCACATTTTCAAGGACTTTCACTGCCCATAGAAACCCTGTTTTCTCATGTTTTTAGAATACATACCCTGCCTTTGAAGTTCTTAGTCGCCTCATCCTCAGAATCAGCTACATAGTCTTCACCGTCTCCTGGAAGGGCCAACGTCTCTAATCAGAAATACATGAAACAGTTAAACTAAAACCTGAGCAGGTGATTTTTCATTGTTGCTGAAAGAAATCCCTGCATTCAATTTACATTGGTTAAATCACCTGTGTTATTCCGTTGCTGAGAGGGAGAGCTGCTTATTCTCGGTAACACAGGATGATTTCTGTCAAGTAGAAACAACATAATTAAACCATTAAGTGAGAGTTTCAATAGGTGGGAAATGTTGAATAGTAACACATCTGCTTACTGATCTATATGAGGGGTGTTTATAATTTTAAGGCTAAAGATAACCAGGAAACACTGAAATGTCTTCTGAATTATACAAGAACAATATAGACAACATACTTATTAAAACTGCTAATTTTATCTCACAGAGAGACAGAAAAACCAAATGAAACCAGAACCATTGAACTAAGTCAGTTGTTTTTATTGTGTTTGTAAGGTTTAAATCAGTCTCCAAGTGATTGTTCACAACCTGTAATGTAACTTTGTCTATTTTATACAAAAATATCTTTACATAAAAACAGAAACATATACATAAAAATGTAAAATAAATAAAATATATATGCAGTCTAATTTCCAAATGCTCCTGCAAGGTTAACTTAAAATGTCTGGTTCTGCTATGTAACTGCAGTGATCACAAAAACATTCATTATTTAATCAAAATGTGACCTACAGAAAGCCAGATAGCAAAGTCCAAAACACATAATGTGACTTTGCACAAACTTGACATAATTGCTAAGGCATGCTTTGCACCGTGTGTGCTGTATTCCCGTATCTCTTACTCTTTATCGTCCAGGCCAAGAAAATCCGAGTCAGGCTTTTGTGGTTGATTTCTCGTGCTTTTATGTGTTGGAGCTTTGACTGGCGACTTCCTCAGATTCTGCTGTTTTGTATAAAAGGATTTTCCTCCTCGACTAGTCCTGTTAGCGCTAGCAGGAGTCAATGACAGTTTTTCAATAACAACTCTGGGTTGGCTGCTCAGACAAGACACAAAAATGGAGGCGAGGGATTGATCTCCAGGCAGCCGCAGCGTTTTTAAACCCAGCTGCGTCATACAGCTTTCCAGAACTGCTCTGTTACACTCCTCGTTTCTTTCAGTTTTTGCTCCGTCTTCTTTGCTCTCATTTGTCCTCTTCTCACCTTGACCCTGCCTGAGCCTGCTCGCTCCATTTCTCAAACTCTTGCTTATCTTCTTTTTCTCAGATCTGTTCATGCCTAGCACTTCCTCTTCCTCATCAGATTCGCTTTGGTCAGGTTGCTTGCGTTTCATTCCACTGCTTCTTTTTGAAGCCTTCCTCTCCCCCTCCACTTGTTCTCTGCCATCTTTCACACCGTCATCTTTGGGGTTTTGTTTCTGTTTAACCACAGTGAAGTCCTCTTTTGGGTCCAAGTGCTCGTTCGTTACATCGTCACCTTGCAGCGTCCTTTTATTGGCAGAGATCATAACTGGTACGTCCTCATTAGATATTAGTCCGATAACAGGTGTGATAAATGGTGTTTTGTCTCCTGTCTGTGTGCCTCCTGGAGAGTCTGCAGACTTTTTGGGTCCTGTTAGTTGATTTGAAGGTGCTCTTCCAGAGAGTGGCAGAGAGAGCGAAGCAAGGATGGAGTCTCCCATGTTTGGAGGGAGGGATGCTGTAAAAAGCAAACAACAACAACAATAACGTGAGAATTATTAGGAATTAAAATGTCTCAGTCATCCTAGCAAGAAGCTAAGAGGTGATTTCATTCTACCTGCAGTTTCCAGATGACCCAGACAGGTTTGATGTTGAAGTATTATCTTCAGGAGCTGGGGCTGTGTGGCTGCCCGTGCACACTCCTCCAGGACAGGGGGGGCATCACTGAGCCACGACACAGTCTGGACACAAATGATCAATATAAAACCTGTTTCTCTCAAAACTAAATTTTGTCAGCAGGCATTTTAAGATGATAACTAGTTATAGTAAAAGCAACAGCAGCCACTACCTGAGCTAGGTTAGGAGCCGGAAGCAACTGGTCCAGTCGAATCAGGAACTCCCACAGCAGCTTCTCCAGTTCCTGGTCAAACTTTGGACCGTAATCCACAGGAAACTCCTCCTGACATGAGAGAATAAGATTTGCTGGCCGTTACATTCCCATGTACACCAACCGAGAAATGATCCCACAAAGACTGAAGCCAGTAGTTGCTGCTGCTGCTGCTGTGTGATGAATTACAGTAGAGGGACTCACCTTGAAGAACTGTTCTCTCTGTTTTGGGTCTGTCAGCAGTGTGTGAACCAATGAATGGAAACTTTCCACTGTTCTCATAATTTTTACATCCCTCCTCTAGGAGACAAAACAGCAAAAATGACTCTTTTTCCATACAAATTTCATTAACACACACAGTGATAGTATATATCACATCACACAGTCAAAATTATTGTGATGCTTAATTCAGTAATCTCCTCCAAGCTTTAGTGGTGGTTGTAATGTAGCAATGTGCCACTGAGCATAAAGAGTATGCAGTTTATGATTGGAAGAAAAGCCTAGAAACTGTTTGTAGTGTATGAAGATTGCAATGCAATTTGTGGTGAGATTCTGAACATCAATCCTAATTTACCCCAGCAGGACCAGAGGAGGATGACAAAGCAGCAGGAGCACGGACTCTTTCCAGATGTGTCATAATCATCTTTTCATCCGGCTGTGTAGAGCACAGCTCCAAGATTAGCTGAAAAGAGGGTGGAGGTTGATGAACCGTGCAGTATGAATACAATCAAACCATGAATATAAGATGGAAACATATTAGGCAATAATCATAGTGATCATAGTGAAAATAAAAACATCTGATTTATTTTTCCCTGTAAACTCACCCGTCCTCTCAGCCCCAGTACCAGCTTGCCCTGGTGTCTCACAGTGAGCAGCCCGGGGACAGTCTCACAGGCTGATGCCACAAATTCCTCCACAACCCCATACTGCATCACGTCCCTCTGCTTCATCACTTTCCACAGGGCTGCAGACACCAGACGCACGGGCGGGGCCAGGAGCTGGAGTGCAGCAAAAGGAAGGCTGGCATCTGTGCAGAAGACAAAGCATGACACAATAAATTCACATTCATAAGAACAAATCTGACTGAATCACACAGGGTTGAAACTCTGCTTCACTGTTGCTCAGTGATGCTGAGGAGTCTCCAATCAGCTGTCAAACACACTGATTGATCTGAGGACACATTTGCTTGTCTGCTGGGGTGAGGATGACTCCATTGAAAACAACAACCTAAGACTACTAAATCAATTTAAACCATGTTCACCACACTGAGTCATCAAAAGCTTTACATGCAATTTTGACATAATCCCGACCACTATCACTCACCATTTTCCTTCGGTTTTCTTGTGGCCATTCCAATGAATCAGTCAAAGTCAGCTAAGCTAAAGTGGCTAAATGACCAAAAGTTAACGTTAAAAACTAACGTTAGCTTAGCAACTAAAAGCTCCCAAACTCGGACGGAACAGTTTAACCAGGCAAAGCTATTTAAGAAAATGCTGCTAAGAGGATGTTTACTGACTTGAGTTACCTATTTTTACACAGTGTATCACTGTTGTTTACCAGTTATAAAATCTAACAACACCTCTATCAAAAGTTCTGCTTCTCATCCTCCCGCCCGCGCCTTCACGGCACGTTTATCGCTTCAATCTTTGCTCCGCGTGTGCCGAAGGGGCGGTGCTTCCCATATTTGTAATAAAACCACAACAGTAAGCACGAGAAGCTCCGCCCGCGCGGACACTGTAATGTATTTAAAGAAGCGCACCCAATGTTGTTTCCAGGATATGACGTAACGATCCGGAAGCTGTTCCTCTAAACTGTTTTGCGTAAATATTTTAGTTAAAAATAAAATAAAAACAAAACAACAAAATGTGAGGCGGATTAAAGAATAGCAGAACATTTGTAAGCAGAGCACATGAACAAGATTTATGTGCGAATAACTTGTGGACTGAAAAATAATTTAAAAAAATAAAAAATAAAAATAATTAAAAATAATGAAAATAAAAAAGATGATTCTTTAATATTTTAAGATGCTATATTGCAATATATATATCCCTATAATAAGTATGAGATAAACTGATAAATTGCCTGGGCCACTATATCAGCTGATATTAACCAATAAGCAAGTTTATTATATAGCATCAATTAGCCACAAGAGAATTCAGGGGCACAATGCTTTACATCTTTTTACTGTTTGGGGCTAAAAACGATTATTTTTTTGTTTTCTTTTTTTTGGTCAGTTGTAGAAAATCCTGTCACATCCACTCAGTGATTTGTAGTTGTCAGACAGGATGTGTCTCTCTCTCTCTCTCTCTCTCTCACACACACACGCACGCAGGCAATATGAACTTTGTCCATTATTGTTCAGTATCTGAGTTATCACCAGGTTTGGGGCAAAGTCCAGCTGCTGGGTCAGACAGAAGCAGTCCTGACATTGCATTACAATTTGTTTCACCAAAAAGCCTGACAGAAAATAAGACTGTGAGAAGAGACAACAAGAGATTGACGAGCATGGATACCACATCATCTTTTATCAAGTAAGTGAAGAATTAGTTTTGGCCTGTGGATATTGATTTGTGTCATGTCATCCCTTCGCTTGATCAACAACATAGACAACACTGTGCAGTGGTTGGAGCCCCCAAATTAATGTAGACTAGACTTGAGCTTAGGCTTTTCTACTATCTCAAACACATTAAATAATGGAATTACCTTTCTGCTTGGTCTTTCCTCAGATCTGTGACAAAGCGAGTGTGGTCTCCACCACAGCGTCCCTTCAGAGTGTGTTGTCACAACAGGGAGACCAGGAAAGGCATCACAGCCGGGACCCTGGAGGAGCTGAGAGAGAGGGTGAGAGTGACTGTAAAAGATTTTTTTAAATGGATGAAAGAAAAGGTTCTGATATATATGATATAATAAACAATGTAATACAATAAAATTGTAGAGGGAAAAATGAAAAATAAAAAAAAGAATGAAAAAGAAAGTATTAAAAAATGACCAATTTGAAATAAAAAAGATAAAGATTCAAATAAGAAAAAAATGTATGTAAAACATATAAAACTCATATCTACAAATGAAGCATAAAACTTCATACACTAAAAAAACTGTCAATAATCAGTGTTTGAACAATTGGATTAAAACATCTTGGTTATCTCGTCTGAAATACTCATAGACAGTGTTTCATTATATTGACAATGTCAAAACAAGACCACAGCACAGACTTGATGATGTCAAATATGTGATCACATGTGGTCATGAATCAAGGAGGCACTCGAACACCTTTTCTCACTCACTTCCTACATTAATCCAGAGCAATTTAAATCTGTGCTGTAGGCATGCCAGGCTCTGCTGCTGTCCCTGTCTGCAGTGACTCTGTCTCTGGTTTGTGAGGAGGACGGCACAGAGGTAGACTCAGAGGAGTTCCTCATGACCCTGCCCGACAACACCACGCTCATGGCCCTGCAGCCTGGACAGACCTGGAGACCACAGTCGGTATGTTTGACCAAAGAAGCCGAATTATATTCATCATATAGCCCCATATGTATTCATGTTATACCTGACTGTTGTCTCTGATTCCCCAGGGTTCAGTTGTGCCCAAATCTCAAGACCATGAAAAGCCTCGTACCGGCAGAGATATTGCTCGTGTCACGTTTGACCTGTACAGGATGAGCCCAAAGGATGTCTTTGGTTCCCTGAGTGTGAAGGCCACATTTCAAGGCCTTTACTCTGTGAGTGCCAACTTTCAGTGTCTTGGGCCCAAGAAAGTCCTCAGGTAAGTTAAGGGGACGTGGGTGAAGGTCATTGAAAAATAATTGAACATAACAGAAAGCTGCATACAATAGTCTGGACGTGACATCAATAAGCTTTTCCAAAGTCTGACTTTACTAACAACACCAGAGATAAAAACTTACTTAACATATTGATGACTTTTCAGAGAAGCCCTGCGCGTTGCCTCCACCCTCCTAAGTGCTGCTGGACACCTGCTTATCAGCTCCGCCTCCATGATCCGCCGCATTATTGAAGGCACTGAGCTTTGGCAGCCTCAGAGGGCAGAGTACTCAGCCAGCTGGAACTGACGGAGCCCAGAGACACCTGTTTAGTTGAAACACAAAGTAGCTAGATTTGATATCATTGCTGACTTAATGGGGATCGACAGGCTGATCTTTTGAATCGATCCCCATTATTAAGCATCTCATTGGGTAGCCATTGTTTTGTATAATTATGCTGCCGTTTACCTTTTCTTGCATGGACATCTGTTAAGGTGGTATCTGTAATGTGTACCATATTCTTTTACACTTACTCGTTCTGACTACATTCACACTACATTCAGACTACGTACTGACAAAAAGGCACACATCAGTGTCAGAAACTATTATTACTATTACTATTTTTGGGGGGGTAATTTGGTGTGGATTATGCATTGGTAGGTGAATGTCTGTTTATCCACTCTGAAATTCCTGTGATAAAAAAAAGCACTGAAATCATGTGCTTGTTATTTTGACCCGAAACATCATTCTTTTTTGAAAATGAAATATTATGGTGCTGAGAAAAAAAAACGCCATTCATTTTGAAGTTTAAGAATGTTTTAATGTAACTAATCATAACAAGAGTTGTGTTTAAACAACAAGCAATAAAAACGTTTAACTTGAATGACAAAAAAAATGTCTCCTCTGTCGTCCAGAGGATTGAAAAGACTGTGCATACGTGTTAACAAACATGTCACGCAATCACAATAATGGTACTATGACAATACATTCTATGTGAAAGAGAAGGAAAATTCACAAGAACGTGTCTTAACTTGACAACCTTTTATCAAGCATTTGTGTAAAAGAAAATCTGTCTGAACGTTAAACTACACAACAAACAGCTTGACTCTAAATTGTAATAAAACAAAATCAGAATAATAAAACTCCCACTGATGCATCTCTCCAAATTTTAAGAGATGATCCATCTTCATCCTCCACACAGCTCTCATTCATGTCCAGCTTCATCTTCCAGGTTGCCCTCACTCAGCTGTGCCTTTGCCAGTGAATTCAGGTACTGTTGGTACTTGATGTTGGCCAGTGCCTCTCTGTGCTGCTCCTGAGTCATCCAGCGCGGCTTTCCTTTCTTGATGTAATAGCGCATGTCACCAAACCACTGAACCAACATGTAGCGAGGGATGCTGATCAGCCTCGCCAGTTTGTCGTAGCACTCTCTGTCTGGATACTGGCAGCGCACAAAAGCAGCCTTCATCATCTCCAGCTGACTCGAGTTCTTCTTGGTGCTGTGGATCCCAGTGCCGTCTGCAGCAACAGAATTATCAGTCAATTCTGTGATGGTATCACTGAGGTTTGTTGACTCTGCACGGGGTTCTTCCTCCAGCTTTACCTCCATTTCTTTCACACAGATATTTGGGGTCTTGTGGGCAGACCGCTCTTGGACGGACACTAATCTTTTTTTTGTTTTCTTTTTCTTTCTGGTAAAAAGTGTTGTCTCCAACTGGGTGGGTTTGAATGTGATGGACTCCCTCTCAACTTTACCACCTGTTATTTCTACTTCTGCACTCGCCACAACACCCTCATCTACTCTTCTCTTCTTTCTCATCTTGTCTGTCACTGTCATCCTTTTCCGCTTTTTCTGAGCATTCCTTTTATCTTCTTCTAGTTCTACTTTTCTGTGCTTCTTTTCCTTCATTGGTTGCTTCTGCTTCATTTTTCTCTCTGATCGCTCATTAGCCCTCACGTTTCCTCCTGTCATCCTTCCCTCATTTGCATGTCGCTCCCTGACCACCTGTACCTTCTTGCCACCAGACTCTTCCATCTTTTTTTCCCATTTATTATTCTTTCCTCTATGGTTTTGCAGCTTTTCTTCACCCCAACTTGAGTTGAACTTCCTCTGAGCTTTGAGGATGTCTTCATAGTCCCAGCTGATGCCATAACGGAGCCTCTGAACCATGAACCACACCTTCACCTGGTCTGGGTGCAGGGAGCAGCGCTGTGCCAGTGCAGCTGTCTGGTTCTGTGTCAGGTATGGAAATCTGTCGAAGGCCTTGTCCAGCTCTGCTGCACCATCCAGCTGTAGGTCATCCTGGTTAGAGTGGACCCATATGAGCTTCTTGCTGTCAGTGACTAGGGGGAGACACAGTGCACTGTTCTGGTTCAGATTGAAAGCCATCGGGGCAAAGTTCCTCTCTGATAAAGTCTTTCCACAAGGGTCAGGTGCCTTTTGTCTGAGCATGGTGAGTCCTCGTTCAGTTGTCTCCCTCATCTTTCTACTCCTTCAAAGAGCAAACAATTATCCATTAAAAAAAATAAAATGAAATGAAATGAAAAAATAAAAACTGAAAGGTCATTTGAACACAGCTTTTTGTTCATAGTCATTAACAATATATATTGTGAGAATATAAAACTTTTTCACCTGTCACAGTTTTTACAGTTATTGTTGTATCTATATAGTTTTTATAGTGGTTTCCCTTTAATATTAATTAATAAACTCCACAAGGTAAAAATTACTGTTACAAGTAAATATCCTGCATTTAAAAATGCTACTAAAAATTGTAGGTATTGTGAGCAAAATTATTATATATAATATATTATATATAATATATAATTAAATAATTAAAAGATACTTTTGGATTTCATTATGTAGAATGCTTTATTATGCAATATGGAATAATTTATATATTTCATGATAATTACTTGTAAATAAACTACTACATTTTAATGTAGTAGTTAGAGCCAATTTTAAGTTTAAATGCTGCTTTTTTAAATGTTAATTTGTGAATTAAGTGTTTGTACAAAGCTACTAATAATGAGTTAGTTTACTGAAATACAGTTGAAAAATATGTTGATATGTAATAGAAATACTGTGAAGTACAAGTATCTCACATTAACTTAACGGTACTTTCCATTATCATGATGCACAGAGGGAGGGTTAACATAAACTAATCCATATATAAAAATATAAAAGCATGATAGTAAGAAATAGATTGTGTGTTAATTAATATCACTGAACAGCTAACACTAAAGTAATAACGTTAAAACTGGTGTTTAATTAGCATAATTGTGGTTAAGAATTCATATTGACTAGCTAACGTTAGATAGCTAATGTTAACTTATGCCATTTTTTGTCATTTAATTAACTGTTAACGAGTCTATAGTCATAATCATAAACGTTACAAATCACTGATCACTAATAGATTGAGCATCAGACTATTTGTGTATTTTTTTATTTATTTTTTTGTTAAAATATGAATAGCGTTATAGCAGGCTACTAGCGGCTCCTGACTAGTGATAAGAGCTAATAGTAGCAGCGATAGCAGGTTAGCTTGCTAACTGTTATAATACAATATATAATACAATAAATTTAGCTACTCTTGCTTAATCTATAATTACACCGACATTAACACTAACATCAGTTAATGGGTGGTTTGAATTTCCTACCTTTAAGCGCACAAAAATGTCTTGTAAATATGTATTATCTGCTAATCTGGTCGAATCCATACAAACAGGAAAAACCGGATCCGGATAAATTAACGATGGCATAAATAAGACTCAATAAATAAGACACAGATAAGATGGAAATGTGTATTATTTAATTCATGGCCTTATTAAGTTCCTACATACACTCTAAATGATCTGATCAATGATAAAGCCAATACAATTACAAGATGTTTTTATTGACTGACAAAAATTAGTTCAAATACTTATTGCCATTTTTACACCAACGTGACAATCAAAAGGGAAAAACAGATCATGTTTGTATCTGAATTTCATTAATATGTGACATGAAAACGAGGAGGATATCCTGGTTTGAAGGAGATCTAGGGTGCAGTCTGCAGGGAAGGCGGGTTCAGATGATCCAGGTCCGCCCTGAAGGTCCAGACCGACCCACAACACCATATTAGAATATGACGTCATGATATTTGATGCGGAAGAAGGAAGTGGTTTCAGCTCGTGAAGGATCATGGGAAGAAACGGACAGTTTTTATCATGTTGCTTGCGAAGTGAATCTTAAAGCCTGATTCAAATCTTTTGATGAGTCAGATAAGTTTTATTGCAGTGAAATACGTTAGGAAGCTAAAATGTTAGAACTTTTAACATAACAAGTTAAAGGTGTTACGTATGATACCGTTCTTGATGTTAGCTAACTAGCTACATACCAAGAAACGATATGTCAACAAGGAACTGCGTGATTCTTCCCAGTTTACCCAGTGTACAGTTTGTGTACTGACAGTGTACCAGTACAGTACATATCTGTACGTACATGTAGGAAGACAGTCTGAAGTAGAAATACTTGCAGTAAATTCTCTTTAAATTCCTCTCAAACGAGTGTTGATCAGGATTCTCTTATTATACCTACACAACTTGTTCCTTTGTACCTATCTATCAGTATGTATTGTACTAGTACACCGTTACACAGTAATTAGGGAATAATTCATTAATTAGAGCTCAATTGCTGGAATGAATGAACGGGTTATAGATTGGTGGGTGAGCAGTTTTCTCCCAATAAAATCAACATTTAAAGTATGTATTGGTCTTGTTTTCTTTGCCGTAAGGCTGCTGAATATATTGAGTTGTCAAAGTTCTTCATTGAAGTGTAACATGCTTTATATAATATACATGTGTGTGTGTAAATTTTGTGCTGAGTTGTACTCAAAAGTGTTACTAACTACACCATAGTCTACCTCTAAAAAAATTAAGTTCTTCAGTGTTTCACGTGACTTTTTTCTGGAAATACTCGAGCACCTCAAGTAGTAGTTTTCAGTTTCAGTAAGTCTTACTGTAATTGGGGTATATTTAAACATTTATAATGTACAATTCTATGACAGCGTCATTGTTTTGTGTTTGAGAAACTATTACTATTATAATGTGAATAGTGGAAACTTGTGTGACAGTGAGAAACCAGTGGATGTACACTTTTTGTTGAAATTTGTGTCTATCCAGTTGGAATTGTACAAATAATTTGCAATGCTGCTCAATAAACTGATGTGGTGATTGCACCCAATGCCTGGTTTTAAAATGCTGAATGCATTTTCATTTTACCTAACTATGCTTTATAAGTGTATATAATGCATACCTCCGATATGCATGCTAGAACAAAATCCTACAGTTCATAGATAAGCATCTGAAGTTCCCACTTTTCCTGAACGAAGCACGGCTGACATGGTGGATGTGGGCTGAGCTGGATTGTCCACTCCACCCTCTTGTGGGCTGCAGCCACTACTTCTTGAAAGAGCTGCAGCCAAATCTGTCCGACTCCACTCCCTGAGTGTTTTGTTTTGCAGGAATCGAAAGTGATGTGCAGTGCTGCTGTGGCCAAGCATTCGGACCAGAGACTGAGAGACCAGACACACTGAACACTTAAATTCAGCAAAAAATTGATTTCACTTTCAGTTTTCTGCCAAAACAGAGTCAACCAAAAGAGCAACAAGGAGGATCCTGAGGACTTTGTTCAACACTGAAGAATTATTCAAGAGGAATCAGGACAGGATCAAATCAGGAGTTAAAAAAACATGTCTGACAACATACCAAAGGACTCACAAGATATCCTCTGCGACATGTGTATAGAGGACAGGAAACCAGCACGGAAGACCTGCATGAAATGCGAAATCTCCATGTGTGTCCAGCACCTCCAGGCCCACCTGACCACGCCTGTGTTGCTACAAACTCATCCTCTGACTGAACCCATGGCTTTATGTGGCACCACTAAATGCCCCCAACATGGCAAACTTGTGGAGTACTACTGCTTGGATGACTTGACCTGTGTGTGTGTCTCCTGCGCTATTGAAGACCAGCACCGCCTACACAATATGAAGACCTTCTCCACAGCCCACAAAGAGCTCATTGAAAAACTCAGCGCTGAGCAGCAGGCCTTACTGGTGAAAACCAATGATGAGAATGTGAGTCTGGAAAAGTGGGAGAAGAGTGAAAGAGAGAAGCTGGGTCACTCCAGCGTGCGTCTCATCGAGGCTGTGACTAACCTGCGTGACATTGCCCTGGCCAGTGTCCAGAGTTCAGTCTCCGCTCGTATGGTGTCTATCAAAACCAGCAAGAGCAGCATGCAAGCAGCACAGAATGAGAAGGACACCTTCAGATTCCTGCAGATGTATTCTCAGGTGCATGAGGATGTGGAGAAGGCAAAGGCTGTGGATCTGAGGAAAGGGTTGGAGCCCGGCAGTGATCGTGACAAACTGGTTCAGGAGATAAGACAGAATGGTGAGAAAATGATGGAGCAAGCAGGCCACTTCTGGGGATCCCTGCTGACTCTGGTTGACCCAGAGAACCACCAGGAGCTTGTTGCTACCAGTTCAGACCTGTACCTTGACCCACAGACTTTGGGCCCCAGCATGTCCCTGTCCAAAGACTACAGGAAGGTTTTCTACAGTAGTTGGATGGCACAATGCTTTGCCACTCTGCTAATCTGTAGTACAGAGACAGTTCCAAACTTCCAGAGGTGGGTCGTTAGTCTTTCTGAAGACTCTGACTGGACCATCGGTTTATGTGACAAACAGTCTGCAAAGAACTTGCAGGATGGACAATTCTATGGTCTGTCCTGCAAAGATAACCGGCTCACCTCTCACCCAACAGAGGATGATAATGGTTCTGAGGGTTTCAGAAATGGAGAAGAGACCATACCACGACCTGAAACAGTGGAAGTGTTTTGGAACCTTGCTGCTTCCTCGCTGTCCTTCTTCAGCCGAACCGGACAGCATGAGAGAAAAGAAATAACGACAATTATGATGAGCCCCAACAACCGGGACATGGCTCCCTTTGTTAAACTGCAACAACAAAATAGCCAAAATTGGCCCCAGCAGTCGTGGCAGTGCACCTGTGGAAAGAGTTACACCAAGAACGTCAACGGATACAGCGATGGAAGGCGCCAGTACGCTCAACTAGCTAATTGTTCCTGTGGAGAATTTATTGGCGGGGTATCGAGCACAGTCCTACTTTGTGAACTTGTGTAATTAGTGGTGGGACCTGGCTAATCATTGTTAATCATTATAGAAAGCTGACAAGTGCATGGCTACAAATACCTACAATAACAGCATGTCTTTTGAATCTCGCTGATTAGTGCTAAGTTGCTGTCAAATGAAAATACAGTGCAAATATAATAAGCCAATGCTGATTGTTTTCAGTACTCAAAATACACATCATACACTTGTAATGTAATACCTTCAGCTGAATGTCTTTTCATTGCCGTGATGTTAACTATTGTGTGTTGGTAGTGGCTCCTAATGAACATGCCAATGTAATTTTGTTGTAACTCTAATCTCCCAGTTTAAGGTGTTTGTCTTCATCTAGTGGTGGAAAATGTGTCATTGCTCTCCCATAGTACAATTAATCTTACAGTGCATGGTCTTATTAAGTCACTACATACATTGTGAAAGATCCAAACAATAATAAAGCCAGTAAAAATTTTCAAGAGTGGAATGTCTTTATTGACTGGTTAAAACATGAAGTGAAAAAACGTGACTTTAAAAGTGGCATTTTTTTCATGTTTTGCCATTTTCACACCAATGTGACAGTAAAAAAATGGAACGACGCAGATCATGTAGCTTGAAATGGAGCAACTACAAACAGTGTGTGAAGTGAAACTGTACCCAATACTGATGCTGTAAAACTTTCAAGGCTAATTCCAAGAAATTACCACTTAGGCTATAATGAATCATAAAATCATTTGAATATGAACATCACTAACATACAAACTTTGGTATTGATTCGGAGCAGCTAGAACCGGAGAGGAGAAAAGCTGCATATATGTTTATATAGAATAACACCTCTTCCACTAATTCAGCACTATGTACTCTGTGTGCACTAGCATTCAGCATATACTGGTCCATATATAAATTCTCCTGAGATCTAATTCACCTACTGTTTAATAAAAACCTAACTATTAACAATGTATGACACTGCAGTTTCAACATATCTAGGAGACAATAATGGAAACTGAATATTAGATTCTCAAATTACAAATCATTAAAGTGCAAAACTTAAGGAGTGGGGGAATGATTGAAATAATAAAAACAGTTCAATTTCCGAATTAGCCACAGCAGCTGCATACATATTTAGGCTAAATAATTTAAGACATTTGCTATAATTTTATATGTGGGTGACAAAGGCTTACAGTATGATGTCGGCACAGAGCATAGAAACATGTTGTTGGTACTTTTTTATAAACAGCCACAGAGCTGCATATATGTAAAAAGAACAACTAAGGACCTTGCACTGGAATGATGAGAGAGCAGATGTGCAAAGAGCTGGAGACTTAGTGCTCCAGCTTATACAGTATCTAACCGTCTAGAGACACAGTGACCCCCAAAACACTTTGTGGCTATTATGAGGAAAATAACATTGAGAGTCTAAAGTGACTGTGTACTGCAAAATATTTCTGTTCATGTCAGTGAAGTCAAAATTCAATACAGGACTAAAATTGCATTGAAATTTAAAGTGAAAGAACCGTTACTTAAAAAATAGAACTAATAAAGACAGTAAGAGGACAGTATTTAAGTATCAATATAGAACCTCGACTCCAAAAAAGTTGGGATGCTGTGATGTCAAAACGGATTGGCAAATGATCACACTCTGTTTCATTTAAGTTTTACACAGCCCACTTTTTCGGAATAGGGGTCGTATATGTCTGTTTTCTTGTGTTACACCTGGTGAATGCAGAAACAGCATCTCGGAGTCAGACAGACAGTATTGCAGACTTATCGTTCCACCTGAAACACGATCAAGCTGGATGCTCAGCTGTCATTGCCGAAGACAGTGTTGAGCTGCTGGGTGACCCTGATGAAGGTGGTCCTGCGGCTCAGCTCCTTCAGCTTGCCTGCCCCAACATAGGTGCAGGTGGAGCGGACCCCGCCCAGGACGTCCCGTATTGTCACCTCCACTGGACCCTTGTAAGGAACTTCGACTGTCTTCCCCTCTGACGCTCTGGAGGCAAAAACACACAGAGGAGAAGGTACAGTCCAATCACCCCTCTGCGCTATAGGTTTTAGCAAATAATACAGATTGTAAAAACACAATCATTTTTTCCCCATATATAACAACATATAACATATAACAAGTGTGACTCTGACCTGTACTCAGCCACACCTCCTGCATGTTTCTTCATCGCCGTGTCGGAGCTCATTCCATAGAACAGCTTGTATTTCTTGCCATTTTTCTCGATAACCTCGCCCCCACTTTCTGCGTGGCCAGCGAGCATTCCCCCCAGCATCACAAAGTCTGCTCCAGCACCTGAGAGTCGCACAGAAAGAGCCAAACAAACAGTCTTAACAGAAAGATTTCCCACTACGATTGGAATTTAAGTGCAATTTTGAAAACACTAAAGTTTACCAAAAGCCTTTGAAACATCTCCCGGGCAAGTACATCCCCCATCCTGGGTGGAAGAGAAGTGAGGGGAGAAGACAAAACAAAACACAATGTTATGAGTGCAACTGTGTTTTTAATCGCAGCCGGAGACATAACATCGAACTGCACAATCTCAGGGTTAAAAAACATTATTTGCTTTTTGTGCAATCATGATTGATTAGATCACTGGATTATCACACAAGAGAGTCACTCACAGAAATGATGTGGCCACCCAAGCCATGAGCTGCATCTGCACACTCAATCACAGCGCTGAGCTGGGGGTACCCCACCCCTGTCTTCTTGCGGGTGGTACACACAGAGCCTGGAGAGGAAGACACAGGGGCAAGAGATGACTCTAAAGAAGGGCGCATCTTTTTTACAAGCTTTGGCCCACAGTCTCAGACTTTGAAAACCTCTCAGAAACACTGTCTGAATTCACCTGAAACCCCCAGTGACAGACATTGAGATAACTTTAAGGTGATGATGTGATAATATTCTGTATAGATGTAGAAATGTGTCAGTAACTGTGACGCTGTCCTCACCTGGTCCGATGCCTACTTTGATGATGTCAGCACCAGCCAGGATCAGCTCTTCTACCATCTCACCTGTCACCACGTTTCCTGCCTGAGCAAAATAAAAAATGTTTAATGACTTATGAAAGAACATGTAAACATCTGTTCCTTTTTTCAGACCCATATACAATAGTTTAAAGGCAGACATCTACTGACCATTATAGTGTGGGTGGGGAACTTCTCCCTGACGTCTTTGACAAAGTGAACAAAGTGTTCAGAGTAGCCATTTGCCACATCTACACAGATATACTGTAGGTCTGGCAGCGCCGCCAAGATGGCTGATATCCTATCAAAGTCGCCATCACCAGTCCCTGTGCTGACTGCTACACTCTGACAGATAAACAGAGGAGATAGAGTCGTGTTACAATGAATAGCACCATTAATAAACTCGCTGAAATAAAAAAGTGACATAATAATTAACACTGTGAGCACCTTCAGGCATTCAGGATGCTTCGCCGCAAACTCCACCCAGTCGTCCACGGAGTAATGTTTGTGAATCGTGGTGAAGAGAGTGAACTAGTGGAAGAGACAACAAATTCTGGTTCAATGTCAGTGGTCAGTGCAATGATAGCTGATGGCCACTAGGGGGTCGCTTTTCTAGCTTTTAGTGAGTGATGGAGTGAATGATCAAGCAAAACAATAAATCAATCAATATATGAGTCTGTTTTTTAAAATCTATGAGATGCTTTTTATCTTTCTGGGACTTAAAAGGCCAAGAGGATCCATAATTAAGTCATCTGTTATTATTACAAGGATACTGAACAGAGATATTACACATTAGCCACCAATACTTTAATTGAAGCATATTGGATCCAAAATCAAAAAGGCTTGATGACCTCTTGCTTTTAATCTGGTCTTTAATCCGGCCCTGTCCTCATTTATCAGTCTGCTATGTAATATAGGGATTATGAAGCATTATAGTGTTCACTGCTTAGACTAAATTTAGGTTCACCTAGTTTTCTTCAGACTACTTCTGACTCCAACATTTGTACAAGAGAAAATATTAAAAATAACATCCCTATGTGCTCTATGAAGCTCTTTGTAAAACAATAAGTGATTTATACACATCCCATGTAATGCAAAACCTACCTGGTGCAAAGCCAGGGCCATCTCAAAGGTCCCCACAGTGTCCATGTTTGCAGCGACGATGGGGATCCCTTTGTACGTGCCCTTGGAGTTCCTGAATGTGAAACTCCTCATTAGGTCCACCTGGGAGAGACAGAGACAGTGAGACATTACTTAACAGCTTTATAAATTTGGAAACCAAGTATTTCAGCTATTTGGAATTCTCTTCATGAGTCACAATGTGTTACTACAGTCACGGAGCACCTGTAGTCTGTGACAAAAGGGATTTTATTCTCTAACAGCTGGTAAAATGTGAATGAGGGCTAATACTTTTCTCGCCTTTAATAAGTACCAAATGTCCATGTGGATGTGTGCTCACTCAGATTCACTTCCCAGGAATAACTTAGGGTTCAGGTAGTGGAAACATCTGTATTCAGGTCAGTCAGGTGTCATGTGGGAAAAGCGATCCACAGCTGGATACCTACCTCACTCCTGGACTTGAGTGTGCTCCTCTTTGGACGGAGGAGCACATCCTTGAAGTCGAGCTTGATGTCATTCTCAATGCGAGGCATTCTGGAAACAGGATGAGCAGGCGGTGTCACAAAAATGTGGAATGAAGCAGTTTGTCTGAGAATGTGAATCTGTGAAAGAGAAGGAGGTCAGAGGTCAGGGTGACTGATGTTGTGCCTTGTGTCTTTTCTCATTTTTACACAACACACACACGGTCATCAAATACCATTACGTACAAGCAGACATGAAGAAACCCAGCAAAGACAAACAGTATAATTACTACAATGTCAACATCTAATAATTTTATCTTTAGCTAGCTAGCTGTTGCAACATGCTAACAGGTTACTGAAAATGCTATGGCTATGCTATCACGCAAAACTATACCAGAGATCAGAGCAGCGTAGTTTATTTAGCCTCGATGTCAAAATTCAAGGTTACACAGTTAAAAGTGTCAAAGTTGAATCCACTTAATTAGCATTGCAAACCGTTTATTTGAGCATAAGCTACTAATTAGCCACGCATTTTGTAGATTTAGCCAAAGAAAGTATTTACCTTTAGGAAAGAATGACTGCTTTAGTCGTTGCCGCTGTTTCCTTTTCCACTGTGCGCGCGGGGAGCGTTATGGGGGCGGACACCGGATGGCAGCCATCTTTGTAGTTCATTAAAATGACTTTAACTCCAGGGTGATACGTCATAAAACTACAAATCGCTTTACGGTGATTACGGTGATGTCGTAAAGGTTGCATCAGGCACTCCGCAAACACATGTCGATTTGCTTTTGTTGCGGCGATATTCACGTTACTCTAAGATAATATTAGAGTAAATTACGAGCTTTTTAAATGCTGACTGAAGCAAACGCGACATGAAATCGAAGCGGAACCGTTGACATGCAAACAAGGAGGCGGTGGGATTCACTGAGGGACACAGGAAGCAGCCGTTGAATTTTTTTGGAAGAGGAGCAACATCGAGTTTCCTCATCAAAACAACGCGTTATCATCATAATCAATTTATAGATAAAGGTATCATATATTTATACTAGAGTTCATTTGATAAAAACAAGTCAACGAAGATGCTGATTAAAGTGAAGGTAAGACAAAGTAAACCTGACGATTAGCTCGGTTTAAGTTAGCAAAGCATTTGAACTGTTATTACTGAGTCACTGAGTTGTGTCCAGTCTTATAATGTGATCACTAATAACCTGCTTTCATTCTTATCTCAGACACTCACAGGCAAAGAGATAGAGATCGACATAGAGCCCACAGATAAGGTACATAATCACCTTTATCTCCTCATTTGTGCTCTTTGCTGATAATTACCTGTTGTGTTTGACTGTGTTTTCCATTCATCTCCATTCAGGTGGAGCGGATTAAAGAAAGGGTGGAGGAGAAAGAAGGGATCCCTCCACAACAGCAGAGGTTGATCTACAGTGGAAAACAGATGTAAGACTGAGATTACATTCATTTTCTCTAATATCCCAAGCTTTAAGGAAGATGGCTGCAGCTGTATCCCTATATTCAGGATTTTTCTTATCCTCGGCATATCCCATATAAAATATAAAACTAGCAATGATTTGCTGTGCATGCTGTGAATACTAACTGATGCACCAAATGCATATTAATCTGTAGCTTGTCCCAAACAAATTCACTATTTACTTATGTTTTAGTCATGTTTGTTAGGAAGTACAGCATTCAGCTGTTTTAGACAATCACTTAACCTTAACCTAAGAGTACACCATCATCTTCCAACTCGATCATCACCCACCAGTTTTACATGGAAAAATATAACACCAGCCTTATGCTTAAACTCATTTAGGAAAATGTTGCATATCTTTATCTCCTTAAGAATATTTCATGCTGTTGAAAAGAGCTCATATATGCGTCATTGTGTCAGACAGTGACAATAAGAAGTTTAGTTTTTTTAATAGAGGGATTTCTGCTGTCTAACCTACATCTTTGTCTTTATTCTCAGGAACGATGAGAAAACAGCGGCAGACTATAAAATCCAAGGGGGTTCTGTTCTCCATCTGGTACTTGCTCTGCGAGGAGGATACGTGCTCCACTCTCCCAGAAGCCTGTACTCCAAGCCTGCGTTGTAGCCATCACTCAGAAACATGCCTTAGCCTTTTGCAATGCCTACACTGAGCGCATACGACGAAGACACCCAGCCATGGGTTGCTGAGTCACCTGGCGGCATTGCAGGCAACACAGAGCCATTGGTAGAAGGAGTTAGATCAGGTTCTACTTGTGGCAGCCGCTTCCCTGCAGCCCCAAAAAGTGTTGGCTGCAAACACGTCCCCCACTGTAACATTGTCATGGCAATGAGACACTCCACATGTCAAAACTGCCCTGGAAGAAAAGGCAAAGTTTCTTTTCAGAATTAAACCCAACTTTTGCTAAAGATTAAAAACCCAGAGCTAATTTGGCTGCTACCTTACAGAAAACTACTGTACAGTGTTCAAGCCATCTTCCTGCAGCTCTGCGTGTAAACACAGAGGTTATCTTTGTTCCTCTGATGATAAAACAGAGGCAGCTTTAAGGAGCTCCAGGGAAACCGATCCTTGGATTACAACATTTGCCTTCACAGTGTCTCTCAAACTAAGGTTTACTTTTTCTACTTCATCCATGTTGTACTCTGTTCTCCCCAACTCACTTAGTATAATTATTTAGGCTACTGGGTGTATCAACTTATCAGAACTCATTTTCTCTTGTGGATGTAGCTTGGTTAGATTTGTGAAAGATGGATGGCAGCGTGTTTAAAAGAATAGTTTGACATTTTGGGGAATGCACTTATTTGCTTTCTGGTGGAAAGTTAGATGAGAAGATTGTAGTAGTAGTAAGCTAAGCTAACTGGCTGCTAGCTGTAGCATTATATTTAACGTGGTAAACGAGTGACATTGAATGTCTCTTCTAATAAATTTCCCCAAATGTCAAACAATTCCTAAGAAGTGAAATGATAAGTAAAGGACATGTTCTGTGTCAGGACAACCTCCCACCTCTAATCCTAAATCAAGTACCACACAGTTTGCTTGATACATGCTTCATGAGTAGACTGAGCATGTCCATTCTTTAAGATGTTTTGTATCATTTCATATGAATTTAATTTTTGAAGAGTAATTGCTCTTTGTGCTTATTGTACATTTTACCGTTAAGAAGACGAGGAACGTCTTGTCTGACAATGGCTTCAGTTTACATGGATATTGTTGGGTTTGTTTGTATGTTCAGAGAAGCAACGTTTGGAATTGCTATGTCACATGCCCCCCTCACCTCAGTGTGTACACGATTGACCTATGCTGTGGATTCATTTGTCAGTAGAATAAACTTGTGTTGAAAATTCCTCACTTTTTTGCCATTCTGTGTTCTCCATAAGTTCTTTTAGCTGTACAAAGGACACGTGAAAAGTCTTATTCACTTATGGATATTTTTTTATTGTTGTCACACACTCACCACCAACATGTACATTTACACTTTTAACACAAAAATAGACCTAAGTTTGAGAGTAATGTCAGTCAAAAATGGCTCTGAGCACGGTAGGCAGACTGCAAACAGACCAATGTGAACACAAAATGATGTAGAAATAACATCTGCATCAGGAAGTGTCGTGCGATGACTTGCTTAGATTATCAGTCCATGTGACTGTCAACATAGAAAACTTCATATTTCCTCCACATTGAAGGCCAGTTTTGTAAAGTCAGAAGTGGAGGTTGCAGCTTACTAGGGAACCTTGAGCAGCAGAAAGTAAGACGAGTAAAAAAAAAATCATCACTGTTAAACTTTCCTTAATTTTTAAACACTAAACAAACAGGTTTTTAACACTGAACTTATGAAGCTCCAAGTTGCTGTTGGCAGAGTTTATATTGCTATTTCACATAAAGTTGCAGCATTTGGTTTCTGAGGTGGAAACATTCAGGCCTCATTTATGTACAGTGAGAGTCACAGAGTTTTTATGTTTGTTAAAAACTGAGGAAAATGCCTTTCTCAAAATTGAAAATGTCAGAATTTAATCACGTTCTTTAAAATGATCGCACAATGGAATAAAGATGGGAAGCATTTTTTTAATATAAATGAGGCCCTGAATTACAAATTCAAACATTAGTCAGTGGTTTTTATTTACTAAGAGACAATATACAGACCGTCATTACATCTGTGTATACTGTAAATACACAATAACCATACAGGCACAAAACACAATTCTTGTACTTGTAAAGACATCCAAGACACCCTGATCCCCTTACAGTCTCACAAGAGAAACCTGTACAATACTGGCCCAACTTTGATTCGTAATATAATTATTGTGAGTAGTTCATGTCTGCCAACGCCTGTTTTTTTTTGGGGATAGCTTGTAAGATTAAGACTCCTGAGGAAATAAATCTCTAAAAGCACCAGTACAGGCGTTTAGCAGAGAGGCAATCAGTCCGATCTGTGGAGTTTTCCTGCTCTGGAGGTTTTAGGCAGTGTACGTAAGGAGAAGGCAGTGGGGATGCCCTGAGACACTAACAGGTTATAGAAAGACTGAAGACACATGAGTGACGGGTGTTTATGTGCGTATGAGTGTTGTTACTATAATATACAGCATAAGTATAGATACATAACTATTACCAGACAACACAGAATGGGCTCATTCAGGGATGCATGTTCAGTTTTCTTTGCTGGTGCCTGCACTAATATTGCACTAAAATCTCTTCTAGTGACTTGCATGAATCAAAAAAATAGTGAGTGTGTGTGTAAAGCTCTTGTTTCTACACCCTAAAATATAGAACAACAAATTATTCGAACACAGCTAGATGGTAAGCTACAAAAATACTTCTGTTAAAAAAAATGTTTTTCACACAGGCATTCACATGTGTCGGTGTAGGGGTTCGCGCACTAGCGACGCAAAATGTGGTGAAAACCATGTCTTGCCTATTTATTCTTTCTAGTCGGCTCTGTCCACGCCGAGCTTGCAGTTTTAACGGCTTCATTATCTGTGTAGTGTCCATACAAGAATCCTCTCAGATTTCAAAAACCGACGCTTCCACAAACATTAAAAACTACGACAAAGTATGAAGCTTAACCATCTCTCCACATCAGTCCAAACAGAGCTGCAATGGCACCCAAACGCAGAATATATTCTAATTAAGGCAATTAAGAAAGAACTGTGCAGCATTTACCAGCACAGAGTACAGATCACACATCAGCTTTGACACCTCCACGGTCGCAAGAGTAAAAAAAAAAAAAAATGGCCAAGACGTATATGATGTTGAATAGAAAAAAAAAAGGATATCAACAAAACTAAAATTAACATATTAAAACTAAAATAACAACAAAGGCAAATGATATAAACAATTATCACAATTGCAAAAAAAAAAAAAAAGAAGAAGACATTTCGGAATCAGTCACTTTTAAAAACAAAAGCACTTAGTACTTAGTGTACTTCACAACACGAAAAGACTTGATCTGAATCAGATTTTCTATTTGACAATCAAAATACAGCTTTGGTGTGTTGAATGGATGACAAAGCAAAATTTACAATGTGGCAAAAAAAGAACAACAAAAAAGTGTTTGCGTATCACAGCACTGTAAGAGTCTTTTGATAAAAAAAAAAAAAAAACTAAAAAAAAAAGATGCTCTTACGGTAGGAGTGTGCAGGGAGTGTGTGGAGGAGGAGGAGGAGAGGGAGGATGATGATGAAGAGATGTAAATGGTTAAATGTGTCTGTTGAAGCTTGTATTGAGGAGTTGGAATGTGCTACCCTTTCTTTATTGCACTTTTGATGAAGGACCCCAGGCAGAAAAGCTCGGGGTCATATTACTTTAAACATCTCATACTACATTTGGCACAGAAATCACTGATTGATACGTTGCTAAAAACCAAATATAAAAATATTAAAGACAAAGTGTGGGAGCACGAGTGTTGATCAGTAAATCCACTACAAACTGTGTTGTACGTTCGCACCCACGCGTGCGTCTGCGTGTTTATTTCGGGGCAGGTGGGAGATGAAGACTTTAGCAGTCCGCTGACTTGTGGTTGTCTCCGTCCTCCTTGGACAGAGGAGACCTGGCCTCCTTCATTTCCTCTCCTTCGTCTACGCTCCCACTGCTGCCGCCTTCGGCCGGATAAACCACCACACAGAACTTCTGGCCCAAGTACGTCATCTTATCTGAAGAGGAGAGCGACAGAGAGTTTGAGGACAGGGACAGAAATGAGCTTTCAAATGACACAAACAATTTACTTGGATATGGCTTTTTGGAATTTAAATCTTAACAGATGCCAAGATCATTTTTTCCTCTGACTCATGAATCAGGACACAGTCCGCATCGAGCCAACTTACTAACGAAGGCGTTGAAGCACTGTGGCTTATTGTCCCAGTAGACTCCCAGGAAATAGACGGGGACGCCGGTCAGCATGATGGCCAGGCCGATGCCACACACCACGGGCTCGGAGTAAAGGGAGAAGATGAGCAGGAAGGCCCAGAAGATGAGGTAAATGACCGGCCATATGAGGCTGACCTGGAAGACAGAACCAAGCAACAACTTGTTATTCTCATGCAAACACGTTTTTTATTGCATCTGCTATTTTCTATGTTTTTCTGTATTAACCAGGAAAGATGTGACAGACACATGTGTCATATGGATGTATCTTTGGTTACATGAACACACCTTGATTGGTCGGTGCATGTCGGGCTGTTTAATTCGCAGGACGATCTGTCCGGCCACGGTGACACCATAGAAGAGGTAGTTGATGAAGCCCACATAGTTGATGAGGGTGTACATGTCGCTGGTGCACAGCATAAGCAGGGTGGACAGGCACTGAGGAACGAGGAGGAAGAGACGGTCAGAGACAGGAAGCTTGAGAGTTTGTGGTTCGTCTGCAGCGAGATGGAAACTGACTTATCTGAAGGAGATAATGTGAAGGAGCGAAGCGAGAGTACTCACAGTGAAGAGCAGAGCAGGGATGGGAGTGCAGCGTTTGACGTGGATCATGGCCAGCAGACTGGGGAGGTGGCCCTCTCTGGCTCCAGCGAAGAACAACCTGCGAGATGCAATGGACACTCCACATAGTAACGATGCTCCATGTGTTTTTCATTTTTAAATATTTTCAATAATTGTTTCAGGGAAAAATTGTAGGTTTTTCTGCACAGAAAAGCAAAAACAGCCCCAGAAAAAAAGCAAAACACAGACATTGAGTTTGAATCATCCTTTTTGCAAAAGCCTGTTTGACCAAGAGATGGAAGTCACTGAGCCGACTAACCGTGAAGAGGTGAAGAGGGAACCGTTGACTCCTCCAAAGGTGGAGAGAGCGACAGAGATGGGCATGATCCACGACATGACGCCCAGCAGCTTCTCACCAAACGTCTGCGATGGAGGAGTGAGAGGATGAAGGTTAGACACTGGATGATGGTTAGATGTCATCATGATGTTCATGTGTTCACCACTATAATGCAATACACGAGGTACAACTAACACATCTGTCTTGTGCATTGACCAGCAGGGATCACTAGAGGGGACAAAGTCATTCAGCTCAGTGTGTGTTCGAATGACGTCACGGGAACGCCCTGCGTCACGCTCCGAGCTACTCACCACGGCAACGGCGTTTGAGGCGAGCAGCTCCTGGGGGCTCATGGCCGTGACGTAGGCGATGTTGGCAAAGACGTAAACAAAGGTCACGAGGGGGATGGAGATGAAGATGGCACGAGGGAGGTTCCTGGAGACGACAAAGACAGCAATGTTTAGGAGAAAAGCTAAAGAGAAGGAGGTGGGATTTAAGGTCGGAAATTAAAACTCGTACCTTAGGGGAGGTGTATTAATGCAAGGTTATTAAAAAATGTGGGATTGTTAAAAAAAGATGCAGGAAATGAAGAAATAAATCATTTTATTCTATCTGAAATGTTTCTAAGTCTGTGGCACAAACACTGGGGATGTTAATGATCATTTATCCCATGCTCAGTCTGAATGCATTTCTAGGTATGAGATTGAAGCGTCTTACACGTAGGGGTCCACCAGCTCCTCTGTGACGTAGTTGAGGAAGTTCCACCCTCCGTAGGCGAAGGAGCCTTGTAGGAAGGCTAAGGCTATCAAACCCACGTCGTACTCCTGGAAGGGCTCGAAGGCATTGGTTGGCTCCAACCAGTAGTACTCTCCTACAGGTGGGGAGATCATTCTTAGTCAGGGCATCTTTTCAGAAATATCATTACATTTTCTTGATATCCTCATTTTCTGTTTAAACCTTCGTTTTCTGTGTCGCTTATATAAATGTGCCCGACCAAACCAAATCCTGATCGTTCCTCTTAGGTAATCTGATGTTGTTCTGCTGTGAGGGTAAACAAGCTGCTATCCTGGGCTTGCTGTGAGGAAACGCAGCTGAAAGCAATCATCTAATTCAATCAGTGTGTGTAGAGCAAGTTGTAAAAGACATTCTGTTTCAGCCCATTGTGATCTCCAGGCTGAGGAGCGATCCAATTCTCTGCTGGGGGTAAATGTCCAAATAAGCCACGATCTTTAGGACTCTTTCTCCTTCGTCATTACATTTTTCCTGAAATCCCTTCTTGAGGCGTGTTTTCAGAGAGTATTAAAGTATTTCTACTCTCACATACGGCCCCCCCCCCCTCATATATATGACCTAAAGTCTCCCCTCAAATCAGCCACTGAACAACTTTGTTGTTGCAGGGGCCTTCTCTCCGTGGCCCCTGTAATAACTGGCCCTCAGCCATGTTGTGACAGCGAACCCACACAGGCGTGCTGATATTAGCTATGTGAGGGCCCCAGAGACTCACTGACCCCCGTGGCGTCAACGGGGAGCCTACGCTGTCCCGAGTGACCGAAGATGTCCCCGGTGACCGCGAGTTTTTTCCTTTCATCGTTTGCATTCTGGGAGCGCAGACGGCGAGCTTACCCTTGCAGATCTGCACGATGCCCATGATGATGATGAGGGCGAGGGCCAGCAGCTTGCCGGCGGTGAACATGTCCTGCACCCTGGTGGCCCACCGCACGCTGGAGCAGTTCACCCACGTCAGCAGCACTGGATGTACACAAACACAGCAAAACACAGAGTTAGAGCTTGTTTTACTTTGTGCTTTTAGGCTTTATGTCCCCTTATTCCAAACTGTCCAACTCATTTAAGCTCTGTTTACACTGTGAAATATTAATATATTAATATCTTCTGGGATCTCCTCCAGAATTTGAGTAATGTTTGGCAGCATATTATGAGTTTGTGCTGATGAAACGTTGGGGAATGATTATATTAAAGAGATAATTTAGTCGATAAAGGTGTCGACTGTTTTATTGGTCTCGTAAAGCAATTATCACTGTGTTCTTTGCAGTATTAGTATTATTTCCCAAGAGAAGAAGGAGTTATGAAACTGGTTACTGTCACTGATAACCTGGTGAGACACAAGAACTCAGGTCACCGGCCTTGAAGTCTTGGTGATGCGAAGTGAGCTGATCTCAGCTCAGTGAATGGAGAAAGATTAAAAGCTGCACACTTGAACATACGTGACTGGTCTTAACATCTGACACTGCAGCGACCTTTGACTGTTGCCGCATCATCGCATTGAACTTCGCCCGTTATCTCACATCTTACCTGCGCCGCTTGTGTTTGCTTTTGAAGTGCTGCAGGTGTTTGATTATTCAAGGTACCTTGTGTAACTTAAAAATGATCCCATCAATGCTTCTTACAATGATATCACATTATGACGTTAACCAGCAATCATGATCATTCATTTGGGAACTATTCATTAATTAATTAGAGCTACAACATATTTATTTATTAGCTACAGTTTGGATGATTTTGATTTTGAACGATCAGTTACTGAGTGATTTCATATCAGGGTGTGTTGAAGACGAGAGATAAAGATAAACCTGCTGCACATGAGAAATTCTAGGCAACTTACAAGCTCAATTTCTCAACAGCATTAGATAAAAACTGAAATGAAAAGCTGTTCAACTCACTTCAACTTGAGTCTGACCTAACATGGACAAAGTTGGATTGGATCTGTGCTGCTGGGTACACCGGGGCAGCGGGTTCAGGCCAATAGGGTGCCATTAAATAATAGGCCTGTTTGACTCTGTGGGATTAAGTTCAGCACATTAAATAACTCTGAGCCGAGCTGCCACTGCAGGGGACAACAGCAGATGCACATGAATGGACATGCATGGGTCTGCACTGCTATGCACATACTGTACATGTGGTTATGGGATGCAAATACAGAGTCATAAAGGTGCACAGAGGCGGCTCATTTGCAGAGAAGCTTATGATGTTTTTAGTTTGGTGAGTGGGTGTTTAAAAGGGGGTAGGTGGGGGAAGTTATGACTAACAGTCCTCATTTCTTCTTTGCAAACAGAATTACTCCAGCAGACAGCAAAAGACTTGTGGTGGGGGGGGGCACAGAGCTGCTGCTCCCCCCACAAAAAACAGGAAGTGAGAAACTATGCACGCGCACATTATCTTCTGGCTCCATTTGTGTACTGTACACACCCACACACACACACACACACACACACACAGGCACATTGAAGTAAAACACCGCTGTCTGATCCTCATGCAACCCTGAGCAAATACATCTTAAACCTCTTAACTCAACCGCCAGTAAACAAAGTTGTTTTAGGAACCAGACGATCTTTCGCCAAACGTTCTGCATCACAGTAACAACACATGCGCCCCCTCCCTCCCTCCTCCTCCCCCTCCTCCTCCTCCTCCTCCTCCTTCATCTTGATTGGCAGGTTGCAAGTAAACACCTGAGGACACATTCTCCGAACCGCAGAGCCGTGGGGCCGCTCAGCTGTCCGTAAGCTGAGTATACAAAATGTGTGTGTGGAAACTTGCTGAGTTAACTATGAGGCTGCTGGAAAACATGACAGAGTTATGACCTCGCAGTCTGCCATCTGTAGGAAGAGACGGACCCCAGGGAGAATCCCCCCATGTGCTTTTGAAAGGGTACACCTTGGAAAGCCTTTGCCCTGCGGATCAAAATGACCAAACCCGACTGCGACCGGCGGCGTCCGGTTTGACCATCACGATATCTCTTTCTGACTTGATTTATAGGTTAAGGTAAAGGTTATATCTGCTCGCTATAATACAATATTCTGCGAGGGGACAAATTTAGGACGTCAGAGAAATGTGTAAACACAGAGGCGCATAAACACATGCATGCTTCAAGAATTCCATCAGAGTTGCGAGGAAACAGCTAACCTCTCACCCACTTTTCTCTTCAACAACAACAACAGAAAAACAAGGACAAAACATCTACAAACTCAGCACCGCAGGTCTTTTTTCGCTGAAAAGTTGCCTGACAATGTGTCGGACTGAGAAAAGACAGAAATCACTCTTGACAGTTCAGCTGAAAACAAACCTGAGTAATGACTGCTCGCAGTTCTTTTTCAGAACTAAACACATTTCACTTCAAGGCGTTCATGGAAGTGGGACAAGAAAGACAGGTAAATGTAGGTCAATGTGGCTGATCCAAAGAAGAGCGCTGCGAAGCCTTCAGAGAGCAGGACTCTGCCGAGGTTGTACTATCTCGTAAATGTGTTATTACCTCCATCAAAGAGGATGTGATGAGTCGGCAGAAGATCCCAAAGGACGCCAGCAGACTTCAGTAAAAGTGGTAGAAAGTTGGACTGAGTGCAAAAGAACAACTCATTTGTTTCTTGTGGTTATTCATGGAGGACATTACAGTTTTTTCTAAATCCCTTGCTTTCAAACTCTCAGAGTAGATCTTGTGGTTTTCCACCTAAACAGATTTTCTGCCATTTACATTTTTTGCCAAACTTATTTTTCAATATTCCATATCCCGTTTTTCTATAGTTTGCTTCTGAATACTTATTCACCTGTTTGAAATCTACCACAACTCCTGAATGCACCAAAGATTTTTTCTTTTTTTCCCTAAATTCCTTGCAGACCTCACCCATTTCCACCTAAACAGTCCAGCTGTCATTTAGATTCTTTGCAAAACTTCACACAAATCTCATCTTAATTTTACCAGATTTGGTTCATAACACAGGTGGAGAAGCCTGGAGACACGACTTCTTCGGCTGAGGTCATTAAGTAGTGGAGGTTCACTGAGTACAAATGTGTTGCCTGTTAATGTGCATGCCTTTGGAAAGCGAGGTTTCCACATTGTGGAAATAGTGGCGGCCAACTGTGCCCATCTGCCAGTGAACAGCGTGTCACAGGATGACGTCTAGGAAAAAACCTTTAGAGATCAATTTAGAGTAGAAATACAGAAAAAGTGACTCTAAGCTTTTCTTATTTGTGGAAGAAATGCTGAAAGGCTTTCAGAACTGATGACTAAAATAATGTTTGGACTTCTCCTAAATGTCATTACAGTTGCAGGATTTAGGCCACAGTTCCCACCAAAAGCAGCCATTGTGGAAAACTTTGGGAAATCTTAAAGTGGGAAGTTTATTTGACAGGTCAGATTAAAGGATTAACATTCAGCTTCACGGTGATGCACAAACACACCTACACTCTTCTCCGGTGTCCACGTCCGTGTCTCTGTCTGAAGGCTGCCTGCAGTATTTAACCCATGTGTGCGAACTTTTGTTGAGGGATTCAAATCCGCCACTGTCATGTCAGCGGCAACACATTTATCCATTTGTCTTCACACAGTCACTGCTCAGCGTTACACTCTTTCATCTGTTTTCCTCCTCCTTCTCTTACATGACCTCTGACTGAGGCTTGAATAACACAAGAGCTTCTGAGGAAAAGGGGGAAAACCAGGACGGAGACATAAACTGGAAAAATCGAGTCATAATTCAGCAAATCTGCGACGCCTTAAAATAACTTTATGATGTGACTGCAACCAAATAAAACCTGCAGTGGAACATTAATGTTAAATACATTGTACAACACAGTATTAATCTACCCATTGCTTTCAGTGAATTGCAATGATTCTCCTTTGTTTATCATTCTTGTACATTGCCGTCTGTGGCAGTTTTTCATCTGAGCCTGTCTCGACAAGCAGACTTTGAGTCCTTTTGCTCTATTTCTTGAGGCTATCTGCGCTCTTTTATCTCTACATACTGAATCAATGTGGAGTCTGGGCCGGTTCAGCAGGAAAGTGTCTTTTTGAAGGAGCAAGAATTTTGTAAAATGTTTGTCATATGGGACGTTTCATTGACAACAAAAAAAGCAAATGAGCGTATTTCCCAAAATGTCAAACTATTCCTTTAATGCGTCTTTCTCTCTCATTTTTCTCCCTCAGACAGTCGCACCTGTCAGAGTGTTGCCACAGCATGCTGAGCTACCGAACATTCAAGTCAACAAAGGGAAAACCAGTTTCTCTTGAGGGAAATACAGTTGAAGGGAATTATGGGACTAAAGCGAAAAAGAGGCTCGAGCAAATGCATGGATTACATTTCTGTGACTGCTGAAGATTTACTAAATCTCTATGACTAATATTATCGTCACGATGGTGAAACACAGACACATCTCACCCTGAATACTGGAGACACTGGCATTTTACTTAACAGGTGTTTTTGTCTGCTTGCAAATGTTGACCTTGCAGGTTTTGATGAATGTAGCCGGACTTAATTTTAATAGGAAACCATTACGTGCTATGCTTGAAGCGACTTTCTGCACGTCATACTCACAGAGGCAGACGGCGGCCAGCAGACGGAGGCCGTTCTCCGGAGGGAAGCAGGTGGGGAACAGAGGCTGCAGGACGTAGTTGGAAAAGGTCAGAGCGATCACGGCCTGGTTGGTCGGGTAGATGACCAGCACGGCGATCCACAGGCGCAGGAACCTGGGACAAAGAGGGAGGGAGGGTGGCACCGTTACAAACACAGAGGCAAACACAGAGGCATGGGAGAAACAGCAGGGGGTCAGGAGCCACACAGGAGGAAACAAAGGTACATATACATCCTTCCATTTACTGATTCCCGGTCAAAGCAGGTCATTTCTGCTGGAATGTAAACTTAATCTCTTACAATGCTTGACCTCTCATAGTATGAACTCCACTGTTGTCTGGCTATAAAATAACCAGTGGTGGAAAGTAACTAAGTACATTTACTTAAGTACTGTACCAAGCTGCAATTTCGACATATTTGTACTTTGCTGGAGTATTTTCATTTTATGTTACTTTACACTTTGCAGAAATATTGTACTTGTCACTCTACTCATTTGTTTGACAGCTGTAGTTAGCAGTTACTTTTTACGTACATGTACTTTCATGATATGATTGAGTACTATACTACTAATCCATCTAAGTATCTCAAATCAGCTAAACATTGATGAGCTACAACATTAAAATACTCTTCCATGTGTTTGTTAGTGATAACTCCAACATAATATAATATTCTATAAAATCATAATACAATGAAAGGATCCATTTTCTTAGTAAATACTTTTTAAATACTGGATTAAGACAATGCAAATAATCATTCCTTGCAACCCCCTTAAGACAAAGCAGAGGGGAAAGCCCATGCTGTTAGCGGTGACTGACATGGAAACACCATTTCTCACAGCAAAATTTCAGTTCACTTTAGTTCAAGTCTGTGGTTTTCCCCCCAGTTGTTTTTGCCTGAGCAGAAAAGCTTATGAAACAGGATTTAGACCGAGCACCATTAAAAACCTTCACTGGAACCAAGACTTGTAAATGTGCAATTTGGCGGCTGCTTTAACTCGGATGACTCAGGCAGCCTCTGAAACTGAGCAGCTTTAGTCGCACAGGAACATGACACACTTATATAGAATCACTGATATTAGTCAGTGTCTGCTTTAGTATTCTGAACACTAATATTTAGCTGACGGTGGAATTTTAGGGGCATTGTGTAATGTTTTTTATTTTACTCACTCTTCTAAGAAAGACCAACGGTCACGTCAGCAACCAAATGCACAAAAGTAGCACAGTCTTAAACAGCATAAGACAAACTGTTTTGCTCCTTCAGACAAAAAAAAAGATATCAGATATTGCATCAGTCATCTTAAAAAAGTATCAGTGCCTCCAGACAGTAGCTCAATATAAATATATAATAAAGGCTCAATATAAACTTAAACCTGATTGAAACCTGAGAAAACGTAAAGTTCTGTGGAAGCTGCTTCTCAGAAACACTGAGTGTGTTTAATGTGTCAGACTCTGACGGGATGAGTCAACAACACTGATGCAATGGACTGTTACTGCTACACAGACAGATTCGTACATGTTGTTGGGGGGGGGACGAGACGAAGGAGAGCAGGAGGGTTTTTCAGCAGGAGACACAAGGGTTTTCCATGAAATTCTCTGAAAGCTTATAGAGGGATCATTGCAGCTGACTGCGTTAATGGGATTGTGTCTCGCTGGAATGTGTGCGTTTAATGTAAAAATGTCGATTCAAATGCAGGAGTGAAACCTCCATTGTACTTTTTACTTCACTGCATTGATCTGAAAACTATCTCTGCAGATTGGGTCTCACATGCTGAACATATGATGCAGTCAGATCTTATGATGCACTGCTATAGATTAAAGAAACCAAAACTCTATATTATTATTCTACAGTAGTTTGTAACAGTATCATAGTAGATATGGAGCCACATGGATCGGCTACGACATTCAAATGCAGGTTAATGCATCAATAAATAACAACGCTTAGATTGGGCCTTTGTGCATAATGCATACTTTCACATGTAATAATTCATCACATGTGGCTGATAATACTTTTATACTTTTACCTAAATACTCTATTATTCACTAAAAGTAGTGGCCTTACTACTTCTTAGACACCCACAACCTAAAGTTATTGACTTATGAGAAAATATTCACACTTAGGAAGCTTGAATCAGGGTTTTCTTTTTGGCATTTTTGCTTTAAAAATACTTAATTGATTCTTAATTGATTCATTAATTATGTTGCAGATGCATCTTTACTGATTATAATAATCTGAATGAATCTGCATGAACACAGATGTTTCCCAGTGTTTCCTGTATTTGGACTATTAATCCTAACAAACTAATGTTTCCTTTCCTCAATTTGAACAATGGCTCCCTGCGACCTGTGGCATCTATAGTAATCTATAAAGTGCATGTGTGGGTGTAACACAGGCCTCGTTAGTCTGACAAAGAGCCTTTGTACTCGGAACATTGTCCATTCAAGTTGGAGACGCACGACTTTTACGAGCTCTTCCCCTTTTCTACGAGAAGTATTTCCGTCGCTGCCGTTATTGACCTATAGGCACATGCGAGCACAAACTCCACGCCCACCGACACACATGTAGGGATAAAAAGGATCGGGACAACAAAAACAAACACCCCTTGAATGCGGTTTATTTGTCCCTGACAGGGAAACGGCGCGGCCCCGACGCTTCACACCGAGCTGAAGCTCATTGATGTGTATTGATAGCTACTGTACAAAGGGACAAAAACAATCAATGGCTGTTTTGTCTGGTTGAATTCCTCTCCCGAAATATCCTGATCGTCCTCGAATCCTTATAGTTGAAAAAACAATGTTGGAATGTGTGTTAACAGTCGGGGCAAAGGTGCAGTGTGTGTGAAATCTACACTAACAAACTGTATTGTTTCAGTCGGAAATGAACCAAGAGTGGTTCCCGAGCATTTACAGTAAGTGTCGATACCTTTAACCATTTATGGATGAATGGAAGAAGGTGGTGGGCGGATGGAAAAAACCCCACAGAGGTCTGACAATAACTCTGAGAGCTACCACTCTGTGACTGTAGAAGTGAGTCACTATTTGCTCAATGTGGGTTTAATATACTACATCTAACTTCTGCACTTGACGACTAGGAGAAGACCCCCCTGCTTTGGATCAAGAGGTCTGACCTACATCAGGAGGCTCATCCACCAGGGTAAAGAGAGGAATCTAGACATGTTGGTATGCTCACCTAAATCCATGCCAAATGAACTGTAATTGTTTGGGAGGCCCCTGCTCTTAGAAAACTGGGTCATATACATCACAGACAGTCGGGTCAGCCGGGGGTTTATCAAACCTGAGTGACCTGAGCCTGTGAAAACGTCCGTCCTCTAAAGTGAAATCCACAGTTTTCAAATATATGATGGTTTAAGTAGAAAAAATATCTGAACCAAACTCACAAAATGTGTCAGAGAAAGTGTGAAGACAAACCACTGCGTCGAAATTTCTAAATGCCAATCAAAAAAAAAGCCCCATCTAACCCCAGAACCCATGACTTCCTGCAAATGACACATATTGAGTAACACCTCCTCTCTCACAAAAACCAACAACTAACTGAAAATCTTTGATGTATCATGCTCAGTGACTCAACTCACACCTACACATTTCAATATATGAAAATACATCTGAACAACTCTTTCTCTGACTGAACGCGTGTCCCGTGTTCTCACCCTGCCAGCCCTCCGAAGATGTCCTTGACGTAGGAGTAGTCTCCTCCCGACTTGGGGATGGTGACGCCCAGCTCGGCGTAGCACAGAGCCCCGATGGCGGTGATGATGCCCGTGATGATCCAGACGATCAGGGCCACGCCCACGGAGCTGGCGTTCTCCATCACCCCCTTCGGACTGACGAAGATACCTGAGCCGATGATGTTACCTGGAGGGGGAGGAGGCGGAGGAGAGTCAGGTTTCAGCACTGTCATGACAAGTTGTAGCTTTTTTAGTCCATTTAAAGGAGCATTCCAACATTTTTACACATCAAGATTAACGAAAGAGTTTTGTCAAGACTAAGGAAATAACTCAAGTCATTCCACCAGGTTTTTAATCTAAACACAAACAGAAATGTAAGAGAGACAATTGACATAAAGTTAAATGCTGCAGCAATTTCTTGATGAATGCAAGTTGCCAGACACAGTCGTTGTGCACAGGTTTAAGTGCATGTCTCAGCAGGCGTTGTGGTACCAAACCTGGCAACCTCACTGAGACAACAACTCTTGGAAGTCACTGCTTCCAACTGTTAAATATCCCGAAATAGTTACTGCACATGTAATTTCCCTAAAACCAAATTGTCATTTTCACATTCCTGTTTGCGTAAGAAATAAACAAATGAGATGCAACATGTTAACTCATGTGGAAATGAGTGAACCAAGAGCTGTATAGAAAAGTAAGAAAAGAGTCATTTGAAGTTAAAGCTAAAAACTTGCAAAGACACTTATATGGTCCTTTAAGTTTGCTGCTAAGTTGTCTGGAGTGATTTCACTTGAATAAAAGTTGTCTTGTAATAGTTATTGGGCGACTTCTGCAAACGGCAGACAGGCAACATGAGCAGGAAAAGACAAAGTGAACAGGAAAAAGAATGAGGTCACGAGCAGAAAGCGAGCGACAAAGAGAAAGAATGTCAGAGAGAGAGAGCACAGTTTGAACAGTGATGGAGGAACCTGTAATCTGCTGACTTAGCATGGAGTTATGAGGAGATGGAGCAAGACAGAGAGCGGGTTGAGGGAGTGCAACGAGGGAGGAGGGATGAGAGGTAGACGGGAAAGAATAAAGCCCTGATAGGTTCAATGGGCATCAGAGTGTCGGGCAGTTTACACAGGAGATGAAAGATGGAGGGACGGACGATCGGGTTCCTGTCCGACATGAAAGACGCCACCCAAGCCTCCAGACCGATTCGCTGTGTGACAAAGCCGGGGTCGGAGGTCGGGAGCCTCCGATCAGATTCAGCTGACTGGGTTGACTGTGCTTGAACCCAGCGGCCAATAAAAGAGGCGTCGGGGTCAAAGGTTGAAGGTTTTGAATCATAACAGGCTGATTGGATGATAGGCTGAGTGGCGGTTTACGGTACAAAAGTCAAAGGTATGAATGATACTGTCACACCACTATAACTGACAATGAACTGCAGTATAGAACTTGTAGCTATATATTCAGCTTGGTGCAACATAGACGTGGTCATTTACATATTTTACATACTTTGTGTACATTTTTTGTGTAAAAATGTCAATTTTTTGCTGATTCCAGCTTCTCAAATGGATGACTTGTTGCTTTTCTTAGGCTTATATCCTTTCAAATTAAAATATCTTTTGAGCTTTTAGACAAATCTGGATTCGAGCGCATCGTCAGGTCTCTAAAAATGCTTCTAATGTAAAAATCAGAAAAGAAAATTTAACTGCTCACAACTAGCGTCCAGACTGAGGAGTAAGGGGTCAAACATAAAAAGGTTGGGAATCAAACTACTATAAATTATATATTGCTTATTAATAAAACAACAGATTGGATAATAATTGAAAAATAATTGTTAATTGCATCGTCCTGTTCTCTGATGCTTTATATTTAGGTGATTTGTTTCTTAGATCACTTAATTATAGAGCAAATCCAGACAAAGGTCAAACCAGAGGTCGTGCAGATTAGTTCAACTTTGACAGATTCCATATGCATCGTGTGCGAGTGCTGAGGACAGCTGCTCACTTATGTAAGTCCAGTTGCAGGTAAAAGGTAAAAAATTAGACAAACAAAGCATTACGCCCCTGATTATGTTGACATCTTTATGGCAGCAGGGGTCTTCACTGCATGACCTTTGACATGGAGGGAATAGAGCAGCCATGCATTGACTCAGCACCTTCCCATGTCGCAAACTCTCTGATATGCCTCTGCAACAGCTCTGCACACCTTCGCTGAGGCAAACGAAGACAACACGCTGATTTACAGGGGTGAGCAAATGTGCACGCTTGCATGTTGTGTGTTCGCGTCACGTGCGTCGTCGGTGTGCGAGACACGCTGACTAATGTGGAATCTCTTCACGTTTCCTGTTCTCGTGGTCGTTTTTACATCCCTTTGTCTCCGACCAGGACAAGAGGGAACACGGCTTTTTTTTTTTTTTGAAAAAAAAATGCTGGCTCCCTCTTGAAATTAAATCTAAGTCAAACCACAAGTTTGGATCAACTTTGAGAAGCAGTGGTTAAAAAGTCTGAACTGTGGAATCTCAGCCATCACATCTGTCCACATGTGTCTTTGTCATATTTCCGGTGTAAAACTTCCTGTTGTAACAAATCTCTGCAGGTCTCTTCTAGCACAGGATATTTTGATATCCTCCTTTGTTGTAGGATTATTTCACAAAGGAAGAGGTTTGGACCCAGACACGCTCTGTGAGCATCTTTCTGTTCCTACTGGACTTTGTTTGATGTCTTCTGACAGAAGGTTCCACTTCAGACTTCGCTGAATTGATTTATTATTATTTGGTCTTAGACATCTCTGAGATTCTCATTTAGATTGTTTAAAGGACTCTTATTTAATTCATGATTTTATAACAGCATTCAGTTCTGATTTTGCGGCATATTTTGTCTTATGCTGTCTCTAATTCATTATTCAGGCGACCATTTGGGCAACAGACATTTTCATCGTGATTTAATCTGCCAGTATTTTCCCGATTCATCGATGAATCCTTTGATCTATAAAATGAGAGAAAACTGTGAAAAAGACAATTATCAAAAGCCCAAGTTGAGGAATGTCATGTTTTGTCCGACCAACTGTCCAAAGATTCCAAAACAACATCAGCTGTGTTACTTGCCACCAGCAGCAGCAGCAGACAATGAATATTAACAAGCATGTGTGTGTTTGTGCAGCATTATTATATAACCCTAATCAGCCTTTAGAAAGCCCTGTTAGATTAGTTGTTGCATTTCCTCCCGGTGTTAAATCCCTGTTCAAACAGCCACCAAGCTGAGGCAAACGGCCGCTTGGCCCTCAGCCAGACCCTGCAGGCCTGTGTGCTCGTGCACATGCAAGCGTGTGAGTTATTATTATACCGAAGCGATTTATAATAGTGAAGCAATCTGCGAGAGAGCACCACCATGAAAGCTTACTATAGCAACAAGAGGGAAGGAGGAGTTTGGTGGCATCATTGCGCCTGCCAGCTGAGGATTTAGGCTCATTTTAAAAGACGAGAAGCTGCTGTGATGGAATAAATCTGAGCTCAGCGTTTAATCAAAGTGATGTGAGTTCGAGTCTATGCAGCAATTCCATTACAAAACACATAGATTGGAGTCCAGCTCAGACGTAGCTAAGCTAATAAAACAGTATTATCAGGGTGGGGCCTTCTTCCAAGTGGCCAAAAGTTCACTTCTAATCCCATTTCCTGGCTTTGCATGTTTCTGGACTCGTGCACGTGTGTGTGTGTGTGTGTGTGTGTGTGTGTGAGTGATAAAGGCCTGTTCTGTACAATAGGCAATAAAGCTATTTGATGTCCTCGTGTGCTCAGCCCTCTTTTCATGGAAACCCAACGGGGCATGTTCACAATGAGAAAGGATCAGACGAGTCACCTGACCTCACATCGCTCTCGCACATGACAAAGTGAGCCGAAGGAGCGTGAATGAGTGACTCGGTCAAGGGCGAAAAGCCTGGCCGGGAACAGTCTGGTGACGACGGCGAGGTGTGTGGACTCCGGACGGCCATAAAAATCCTTTAAGCTGGCATGAGCGGCTTAACGCTGCCAACCTGTTTCTTAATAGTAGATGAACGGTGACAAATAGATAAAATGATTACATGTTGCTGCACATGTGTCCATGTGAAAGATGTCAGCATGCACAAGGATTAATTGCCTGTAGTTGTGATTTTAACGATTTTAACGATCATTTTATAGATCTTGATGTGATCTGTCGATATTTGCAATCATCTCAGAACATGATCGTTGCTGCAGCAGCTTCTTCTTCTACTGTGCAACGTGCAGCAGTGCATGGTGATAGAGAGTACGTTACAAACTGAGAAAGAACAAAGCCTTCTGGAAAACACTTTAAAGCCAAGGTTGCTCTTTATCTCTCCCTCTTCTTTCTCCTTTTTTCCCCCAGTTTCTTGTCTGAGTCTCTCTTGGGAGTTCCCACGTGCACACACACACACACACACACACACACACACACTCTCTCTCTCTCTCTCTCTGGAAGCACATGGATGAATGAGTCACCCCCATTCCCTTCTCTTCATCCTGTCAAGGTCAACATGAAGACCACACATTCACCGGAGCCACCTGGAAAACCTGGGCCACATCTCATCCCTGCGCTCGCATCGATCGACCTGTCGTCTGATGGTGTTATCTCCTGTTTGTCGTCTGAAGTGAATGAAAATGACCACTCTCTCTGCCCTTGATTGACCTCTGTACAGCCCTGCTGCTGCCTTTGTGTCATCTACCCCCATTATCACATAGATATGGCCATGAATGCTTAAAGCTTCAAGTTCAGTGATTGTGCTTTAAGCATAAATCTGATCATAAACCTGATCAATCAAGATCATTTTAATTCAGTATCACTGTGATAGTATATTATGAAGTACAGCTGATTTAGTCGATTTGATCATCGATCAGAAAAAAAGGTGGTTAACTGAGTTTCAATGGCCCACGTGTCTGTTTGTATGATGCAATTAAAGGGTGACTCCAGCGAGTTCGCACAAGTTCTTCAGATCTACTAATTCCACAAAACTGAGGTTTGCAAGAGACAGATTAAAACAGTAACCCCTTTCAAGCTGTATCTCTCTATCAAAAGGTACCAACATCTGTTCTGGTATATTTATCATTTTATGGCAAATGCAAGAGCTGTAGAGTCCATTCATGACCGTCCACATGTTGCCGGCCTCCCATCTCTCTGTGTCAGTCATGCGAGCCTGCTAAGTGCTCTGAGTGGACCAATCCTCTGAGCATCAGAGATGAGTGAGGCTGACGACATCATCATCATCACTTGCAACAAAGACCTGATCAAAGTTGCACTGATTAATGAATGCAAGACACAGCGAGGGGGATCTGGCACAGAGCTACAGAGAAAGCAGTGTGTGTGTATGCCCTTTTTTTGGTTGTCATCAGGTGTGTGTATCCAGCTTAGGGCAGCATGCACCTTTACACAATCCTGCGTGTTGATTTTCTGAACAGAATCAGTGTGTTTTATCTCAAACTCTGTGTGTGTGTGTGTGTGTGTGTGTGTGTGTGTGCAGAGACTCATTTGGATTCCTCTCTGTGTAAATGTTGGTACACAACAGCAGGTAATGTCACTGACTAAACTACAACATCCTTATCTTGAAACACCCACATATTCATCATAAACTTTATGTGCCTCACTAATGGAATCTGATCCCAGTGCAGTTTCACGCAGTCACTCAGTGAAACACAGGTAGCAGCACTTTCCCCTGTCTGTTTCCTGCATCTCTCACTCTTACTCTCCAGCACACTTTTCATGCTTTCTCAGGCTGAGCTGCAGGATATGTAAAGGCAGTATAGTTCGGGTCGTTGGAGGGTTAATTAGACAGATGTGACTCTAGTATAAATGGCACACTCACCAACTATAATACCGCAGGCGCTCACCAGTCCGATCTCCTTCTTGAGCGCGACTCCACCTCCAGACTCCTTCTCAGCATCCTTGGATGAGCCCGACGTGCTGCTCCGTTGTCTGGGACCGTCTGTCATCTTGATGGCTGGATTTGGCTACCCGGCTTTTTTTTTTTTCCTCCTTCTTCTTCTCTCTTCTCTGCCACCTCACAGCACCTGATGCTGGCCCGCGCACCTTGAGCCGGAGCGTGCGTAAAATCCGTGCGTAAAACCACGTTCGCTGAAACGTGCCGCACTTATCAGCTGGGGAAAGTGGATTGTTGTTGCCCTGTCAGCAACCTGTGAGTTTGACAGTTATCAAAAATATGTAAAATAATATGGATGAGTAAAAAAAAAAAACTGCAAAAAAATAACAACAGCAGGGTTTTAGCTTCCTGCGTCCTGTGCGTAAAATCTTGGCACCAGCTGCAACTTAATGTTTCTTCACGGATTAAACACAGCTGACAACCAGTTTGTCTCTTGTGCTGTAGCTTGCTGGTGTCACAGCTGGTGCTGCTGGTCACAATCTAAACGCACATCAAGTCCTGTTCTGGAGCAAAAAAGCGCATATTCCAATGTTGTTCCTTAAAAAAGTGAGAATAAAGGAACTAAATTCACTTTGCTTCTGATGTGAGCAAAAAAAAAAAAAAAAAAAAAAAAAGATCTTAAAAAAGCAGCAAAAAGCTCTTCCTTTCTCCAGGTGTGAGCTGAAGAGACAAACGCATCCTCTTGAGGCACAACCGGCTCCAAAAGTCTGTCTTCAGGTCTGGCTCACAAACATCCGACCTGTGCTCAGCTTGAAGAGCAGAGCTTGCATTGGAGTAAATATACATGGTGTCCCTCATATGAGCACAGCAGCCCCGCCCCCTGTCCTCCCCCTCCCCCCCACAACTCACACTCCTGGACTTGTTTTTCCTCACTCAGCCTCTCCAGGACCCTCCCATCTTTCTTTTTTTTTTCTCTCCCCTCCAACAATCAGCTGTTCCTCCAAATCCACTCCTGCACTGTACACCCCTCCACATCCAGAAGCCCTCCCTCTGAACACAAACACAACTCACGTTCAGGTTGCAGCTCTCTTCCTCTCTGTCCTCTCTCTTCACCACTTCCTCTCACTGTCACCTCCTATTTTCTACCTTCTGTCTTTGCTTCTTCTGCTCACACACAGCCAGCACTCCTTCACACTTATTATTCAAGATGCAGCGGTCTAAATTTAGCCCGCTCGCTGAGATGTCACTCTGCATGCTGCAACGCTGCCGGTGTTTCCATCCTGCAGGAATTTGCATTGCATAAAAAGAAACTAGTATTCTTATCCTCACACATGCTGCTACTAATAGGTTGTTTTCCAAATGAGGCTGACAACCTCTGTCTGACTGGAGGTTATGACCGATTATGACCCTGACAAAAAATGAATCTTTAATAAGGATTTCACAGCTGGTACAAACACAAGCAGGAGAATTTCTGACAGGTTGTTGTCAAGGTATCGTTGCATTGTCTGTACGAAGATACTCAGCCTGACCTTCATTATCTTCCTGATGTGCCTGCAGGCGTTTTTGTGCCTTCTGTGAAACTGAAACCTCCTAAACACTCATTACGCTGGGCTGAAACGAAACCCCTCTGACTTCCGTAAAAAGTTCAAGCGTCAAAGTGACTTTTTTAGAAATTTGAATGTGTTGTGAATCAAGCAAAGATTAAACTCAGGAGAAAACAAAAATTGAGATGCACATTATCCTTCATTCCCAAAACACCTGCATCATAATCAGAATAATTTTGTATGCTACAATCCACATATATCATTTTATACATTAAGTTTATTTTTTTTGCAGCTTTTGTTTGACCTTTGACCTACTAAAACTAAAGAATAGATTGATCGACTATTTCAACTCGTTGGTTGGTGCTTCCTTCAGAGGATTCAGTGTTTTTCTCAAGGACGCTCCAGCCGCCGGGCGAGGAGCCTTGAACCTGAACTTCAGTTCACGTCCGACACTTTCTGCTTCACTAGCATCTCCCCCAATTTCATAGGAAACCTCCGATCCACCTGAGAGACCCTGGCACTTCCCGAACAACTGTTGACTCGTGATAGCGCCGCACGGAACAAAAGGCAGGAGTTACATAACCTGGGCTATTAATCTGTGTTGCCTGTGCTGAGTGGACAGAACAACAAGGTCACCTGGATCACCTCGACACACTGCGACTCCACTAAAGTATCGCTCGCATGCTTGTGTCGCTGCGGAGCTGAGCTGCACCTCGGCCACCTCTGACCCAGATTCTTGTCTTTGACTCCGACTTTGAATCAGAAAAGTTTTTCCTGTGCCGTGTAAAAATGACATTAGGAGACAGGTCAGTGGGGCAGGTTGTTGACATTTTGATGGCGTACGGCATCAACACGGCAACATTTTTTAGTAGGTCAGCGAGTGCGGCCCGGTTTTAGGGTCTTACTATTGTGGGATGATCACTCTAACTGCGACTATTAGACCATATTTACTACTCTCCTTGATGATTCAACTCTTTGGATATGTTCAAAGACTTTAGTTGTCCAACATAGCCGTGATGGAAACTGAAGTTTTAACCTTTCAGGCTTCTGAAAATCTTTCAAATGAAACAATCTGAGACAAGTGGTCGCTTGGAGATTCTTCTTCATATGTATTTGTATTTTCATATTGTATATTTACATTTGTTCATTATCTTAAAATATGTCTGATAAGGTATCAAAAAACTCAAAAACACACGTTCCTGATAACAAACAAGCTGAATCCAGTTACAGAACATCAGACAGTGTGAAAGGTTACAACATCACACAAAAATGTGTGTCTTCTGACCTGATGTCAGGAAATTCTCATCATTCTCTGCTGATCAATAAACCCATAGGCTCTGTGATCAGACACAACGAGCCTCCATTTGGCATTGTTTGCTTGATGAGATTGGATTAGTTGTAATTGCATCACTACTTATTATGGCACAATAGAGTTCTGATAAAATTGAATCATTGCCAGATGAAAGCTTAAGGAAATCACTTTTGTTTGAACATGGAAAGGTGAGATTAGGTGAGTGTAAATGAGTTTTCATGCCTTCTGCACGTTGCATTACAGGCAAACAATTCCAAATATTTAACAGATTTATTTGTTTATTGGGTAAAATTGCAGAAAATTCAAATATATTGAGTCGACTCTACGCAAGAGAAAGCTAATTCGCTGTCTCCGGATCTTCAGGCTTTGTTTGGCGATATTAAAGATTTCAGTTCAACTGACAAATGTCAGTGATGTTCCACTGGTTTTACTCATCATGTGGCCTGTAAGCACTTAACAGCTTAAAGGAGGGGTCGGTATTTGCAGAGGTCACAGGTATTCTCATCAATTAATGGCTTGTGTTGGTTGGATGTGTGTGTGTGCTTCTGTGTGTGTGTGTGTTTGATGAGCTTACTGGACCATTTGAGCAAAGAGATAAGACTCGGAGGTGTGTGCTAAAACCCTGGAGACGTGGACTAAGGCCGGGCTGTGGAGAAAACAGTCAAAACACGAATCATCTCCGGCATATTGGACTCAAAATGACCACCAGGTTAAAGCGCTGAGGGTCTTTAAATCCACATCAGTCTAATTTGTAATAACTCTCCTGACTTTGCATCTAGCACCATAATCAGATTTAGATTTAAGTTTTAAAAAGTCAAATACAGCCTCACAGAGCTGCTAACACAGCTGTAGACTGACTCTTGTTCATACACAGTCTCCTAATTTAGGAGACAAGCCAACATAAACTTAATAAAAGAACATCGTATTTAATAAATCGGGTTAGCAAATACTTTGCAGGCTGAAGCGGAGGAGGAGTGTTGAACTTCAGAGGCATGTCCTGACTCAGCTTTTACTGGGAGTTTATCACTGTGGTAAAGCTGATCCTGGGCCTGTTATAGCACCATGCACTTATGCATAGCTGTGCACATGGGATAGAAACAATACCTGCCCTCACACACATTAACACACACTGTAGTATAGAGAATTAATTTTCAAATGAGAAAACACGAATCGCCTTAATTGGAGTTATGGTGTTTCCAAAAGGCAGATTTAATAGGCTCATCGTATTCACCTCTGCAGCCCTTCTTCCGGTCCTCACCTCTCGCACATTCCACCTTCCCATCACATGGAGGCTGATGTAATCACCTGAGACATATGCACACACACACACACACACACACACACACACACATGCATAACATACATCCATGCACAGATACACCAACCACCTCCCTGACAGGTGACAGATTGGGCGGGGAAAGGCATGGAGATTCTCCAGATAAGGCCGTTAATGAGTAACCCCGCTGTTTCAGGTTGTTTGCTGGTCAGTGGCTGGAAAATTGGAACAATAACATGCAAACATGGAGGTAATGGCTGTGGTGCCAGGAAGGCAGCCCACAGGGAGATGCAGGTCTCCAACAAGGGCCTGACTATGACAGCGAAGGGCTTTTAAAAGCAGTGTCTATGTTTGGTGTGACAAAAATACCACTTGCATAAAGACACACAGACTAAAACAGATTATTCAAGCTGAAGACATCTAAATGTATCTTGCACGAAACCAAGCATGAATATAAACAGACGCATTGAAAAATAAACTGCGGTAAGACAAGCTGTGTCGGTTTCCTGTTAGTTTGCTTTTCAACAAGACAGAATTGGGATTTTAGCTCTATATGTTCAATAGCTTGTAGAAAAAGAGGGTTCTTTCTCTCACAGTGGAGACATTTGTTGAATCAAACTAACATTTCAGTCTCTGCAGAAGTGACAAGGAAAAGAGAGGAATTAGTCTATATATCACATAAACGCCTCCTCTGCTTATCTAAATTCACTTATAATGCCTGTGTCACAGTGTGAAGCTGATTCAATACAAGAGCAAGACATTAAGCTCCTCTCACATTATTTGCATTAGACAGACAATTATTTTTTTCTAACCTGCTTGAGGTTTACGATCAGAGCGCTAAAGCTGTTATTCTTACCCACAGCAATAAAACAGAAAGTTAATTTTTAAGTCATTTCTTCATAGTGATCATGTGACGAAATCTCAGATTAAGATCATAAAACATTGTTCATGGCTCTGAGCTTTCGGGGTCTGATTCTCGTCAGATGCAGCAAAGCCAATTAAAGGAAGAGATGAAAGAAGATATTAATGCCAGTTAAAAACAGAAATGACGCATCATCGGATTCTTTCAGAGGAAACATGGGAGAAGAATTACGCTGATATCCCTCCTGACACACTGGACACAGAACGTGGAAGTGGGCCAGAGACTTTATGGTTCATCTCACTGATGCACTGAGCTCCTCTGCTCTCTACATTCTGCACTTCTTTTTATGTATGTCGGTATGTATATATCTATATATGTCCCCTCATAATTTTTGCTCTAATGTGAAATGTTTTTTTCTTTTAATGTATTGCTGTTTTTAATGTCCTGTATCATTTACCTATTTAGTTATTGTGCACATTTAGTCCTGTGAAGCAGAAACCAGCTGAAGGACAAAGACAAAGGACGTCAGCATTAGTGTTTGATTTGGGAATTCAGATGACACTGAAGAGCAAACAGCTGTTAATTATTTCATCAGGAAGGTCTCTCTTGTCCTTTATGAAAGTTGATGAAAGGGTCAGAAAAATCGTTTGACTGTGACGGGTTTAAATAGACGAGATAAGCTGTTAATGTGAGGCCAGTTTGCACCTCCTTTATTATCTGCTCAGGTCAATGTCTCCACTTAAAGCACCTTAACCGAGTCTCTACTCATTGTTGATTGATCACGGTTCCTCTGTTACAGTAAATCCAATTCTCCACCTGTTTAAGCCTTTTCAGGTTCTCCAAAATCAGACCAGCAGATTTGCACACAAAAAAACACTGAGTGAAAAACAATCCTGTTTGATGATGCTTGAGCGATGCCAGGAGAACAAAGGTGCTTCAGCCCCGAGCACCTGAACGCTGGTCTTAGCTGATCAACCAGGGGCACGAGTTAAAACAAGCTTCACCTCAGACTGAAGGGTGATAACGGGGGGAGAGAGCTGTTATGTCATAGCCAAAAAAAAAGTGCCCATCTATTTCAGGGAACATCGTGTAACACCAGTAAAACCAAACAAGCAGCTCTTTGTGTTGGGTGGCACGGACCCAAAAACCTCTGAACATCTACAGATATCCTCATGTATGAAATGCATGAGGGCAGAACAGAGAATGACATGTAATTTATTAACATGCTGTTTAATACTTAAATAATGCAGCTCGCACCGACTGACATGTTCACATTAAGACAGATATATCTGCTGCTGTAGACAAATGTTTTGCTCAGCATGTTTTGAGCACCAGATCCTAACGCTAAATAAGGAGCACAGCCATGACGTCGGCGTGGATGTGTCGCCGCCCATTGTCTTCCTAGAAACCTCCATGTGTTCCAATCCCGAGGGAGAGCGAGCACATGTTCATTCAGAGGCCTGGCGTGCTCTTCATCCATACTCGTATAGCCATGAATACTTATTTACAGTAACATAATACGAGGTTGCTCAACAGGGGGAAGAAGAAGGAGGAAGGCAGAGACAGAGAGAGAAACAGTGGCTGTTCCAGACCAAATGTGAGGGAGGGGTGGGGGTCAATGAATCAGTCTGACTCATTGATCCTTTATCCACCTGAGGTTTGTGAGATAGAATAAAATATGTCCTTCTAAAATATCAACACTCTCACTTTATATTGATAAAACCATGGCTCTGTCTGCGGTGCTGAAGTAGCAGGCAGATTGGTAATTCAGCCTTTTTCTCTCTGTCCTGCTCTTCTGCCAGTTTCATCTTGGATCTATAATATTCTCTAGACTACTGTATAAACTATAAATACTCTGTTCTATACTACACTGTAGCCTGTATACTCTATAGGGTCAGGGTTAGGATTAAGCCTAAGGGGTGGGATTTGGGTCTTCAATAATAATATCATAACATCATTGTAAAGGTTATGCTACAAAATGACATTATGAAATTGCTGGTCCACCAGTGAATATGGATAAATTTTACATTAGTTCAGCTTAGTTGAGGAAAACATTAAACTTTGTATTAGAGAATAACATTGAAATGCAATGTCAATTTCTGTCAATGTCATTTTTTTGTGTGTATTGTTGAGTATGTTTTTTGAAATCATGAACTTGCCTCACCTGTTGGAAAGAGAGACCAAAACATTGGCTCCACATTTACAGAATTTTTGTTCCTCACTACAAAAATATGGGCCACAGTCAGGGGGTCCGGACCTAATATTTCAGGAGCGCTGGCCCCCTCTCGCCCCCCTGAGAACTGCCACTGGAGAGAGATAGTGCGAGAGGACGAGTGTGCAGAGAGCGAGAAAGAGGTCAGGAAAATGTTTGTAAAGTGAAGAAGTTTGTGACCTCGGCAAGAAAGAGAGGAATGTGTGAATTTACAGTGGGAGTTGGAGAAAAGACAGAGAGGTGAAGAGGAGGGAATAGAAAGAAGGGATTGAAGGAAGGAGGAGGAGGAGAGTGAAGAAGGGGGCGTGAGAGCATGGGAGTGGAGATGGTAACTCGAGCCTTGTGTTTACCATGTCCCCAGAAACATATGAGTTCCTGGGACAATGTGTTCGAGAACACATGCTGCGTTCACAACCCAAACAAACTCATTCACTTTCGTTGTTTGTCTGTTATTTGGAAGAAGAGAGGATCTATCTCAGTGTCAATGAGATGTGGAGGATGATTTATCATAACTGTTATTCTTGTGTTTTATGTGTATGATTATCAATTTCAAAATATGAATTGATGGATCTTATATTGGAATGAAGTTTTCTCTTTATTGAACATGACATCCATTGCATCCATTATTTTCTATACTGCATATAAGCTGGTGTTAAACCCACTGTGCTCTATGTGCCCGGCACCAAAGACAAAGACAGACAAAGGTGAACATAGAGGAGCATTTTGCAGCCAAAATAAATCAAGTAATGTAGCTTTAACTTTGATCAAATATACATTATTGTTATGTTGTAATGTAGCCCTGATTTGAACTACATTTGACCCTCCAAAATAAAAGCATAATGGATTAAAGGTCACCGAATGTGAGCTCTGACGTCAGCAGCCGATGGTGTTTTTTATTGCCGTCATTATTATTGTGTAATTGTTGGTTTTATTTTGTGTTACATTTATAGTTATGTTGTTATTATTCTATTATTTAATCATTTAAAATATGATGATTATCGGTGTTTACAGTTTATTTCTCTTGTGTATTCATTTGATAACTTTTCTTAGTCGGCTGCTTTAAATAAAACATCATCCATGTTCATTATTATTAATATCCTTGTGTACGTCCGTGTCTCAGAGCACGAGACAGTCTGAACCTGTGCTGTATTATCTCTCTCCTCATACATGGTTACGCCTCCAAACTGCACAACAGCTGACACACTTTATGCCTCTCATCCGGCTCTTTGTTTACCCACATCTCCAATATCACTGTTGACTCTCTGAATCTATCTTCCCAGGAGAATCGTGGCAGAGTCACACTGGGACAAAGGACATCAGATCTCTGCTTAATCTGAGTGAAAACAAGTCCTTCAAAACATTATGCTTAAAAATTTCTGTGCACATTTTCACTTTAGAAGATGTAAACGAAAAGGAACGTGCGAACTGTGACTCAGATTTCTTCATGTGTATCTCATTCTTCAGTCACCATCTAAATCTAGCGGCAGACAGGCCTTAAGAATAACAAAGGGATTGGATATGTGCAGTAATCCTGATCAGCTGAGCCAGCAGCTGAGGTTGTCACAGTATAGGTTGTGTTTGCGTTCTTGCAGATCCCTTTAAACACAACTTCCTCCTTCAGCGTGAGGGGGAGTGAGAACAACTCGAACAGATACAAAGTGTGTTTTTCACATGAGGCAGCACATAGAGTATCCTCTTTTTAGAGCGTCTCTGTGTGTGTGTGTGTGTGTGTGTGTGTGTGTGTTTCCCGTATTCGTTTCCCCCTCGGTCCAGCCCCTCCTCGGCTGTCAGCGGAGCCTGGACCAGGCTGTTTTTATGGAAGTCTGGCTGAATCCAGTTCGCACTGCCTCAAGAAATGACCTCCTCATCTTACTCTCCCCCTCTCCTTCTCCCACTCCTCCCTGCCTCCCCCCCTCCACCTATCTCGTAGACTCTCTCTCTCCTCTTTCTGACCCTATTGTTACCTTCTCCTTGCTGTATTGCTCTTTGCTCCTGTTTGTTTTCTCTCTTTCTCCTTTTCCTCTTCTTCCCATATTCTCTCACATCTTCATTTTCTCTTCCGCTAACCCCCTTTGTTGTTTGTCGCCAATGTTTGGACTCACTTGAGAACTGATCTAAAAACAGAAAGAGTACAATATGTCCAGATGTATGTTTTCACATATCAAGGCTGGATCACTAACCAGGCAGCTGTTGTTGGTGCGTATTTGTTTTATGACAAGTCAAAATGTTGTGTTTGAGAAGATACACAAAAACTAAATGAGCAAAGCCTCTCATGATGTTGCTCGACAGACTGAGCAAAATGAGGACAATCAATCTAAGGAAGATGGTGAGATGTGGTTACGCTCGAGAAGAAGAAACATGGACCTTGTTTTGACATTTAACAGGTTGAAAAATGGACCATAGGTGCATTTACAGTAAAGGTTGAGAGGTTGAGTGGGACTGCTGGTGTGCTCACTGCCTGTGTTTGTATGTTTTTATGTTTGCTTTTGTGTGTGTTGATGTGTGTGTGCACCGTATGATCGATCGCTCCTGTGGAGGTGTGGAATCTCACACCTTTCTTCTCTGTGGACCTTTCCCACGATGATGCTTCACTTCTGTCTGTAACACACTCAGCCCTCACTCTGGTGTGTGTGTGTGCGCGTGTGTCATTTATCTATCTTTGTATGAACAATCAACCAACAGCTGCTGATGTGCCCATAAGCAAGGTACATGACTCATATTCACTTCAGTGGCCTCTTGTACTGATCAGCTCCCAGATGTGTGACTGTGAAGATTAAAGGTTAAAGAACAGGTTTGAGTGTCTGAATGCAAATCTTCACATTTACATGTTTTAATTGCTTTTCAGGTTGGATTTTATTTGATGGCTGGATGATTGATTGCTTACCTGGGGCAATGTTAAAAAACAACAGCCACTGATTGGATCTTTGTGGATGTAGACACAATTTGAGGTACGACATGATGCAGAGTTTAATTTATTGCGGTTGGCAATAAGAATCTATGTGTCGCTATTTATAAAATCTGAAATTGAAAGACTTTCTGTATTGATTGATTGTGACCTTGGTGGCTACCAAAGCCTGACATGTTCTGCAGAGTTATTCCAGAGGATTGCCTGATCTTGAGATGGAACAGCTATAGATTGTGATGTGTGACGTTATTCAGCAAAGGAAGATAAATCTGTGAGCGTGTGCCGTTGATTTTTCTACCTCAAGGATGTCACTTTCTTGCAGGCTGCTTGGACTTATAAAATATTTACACTGCATGTGAGTGCAGCTCAGGCTATAAATAGTCTCAGCTAAACATAAAACCAATATTTCTACCGCTGCCATCTCACACAGCTCTATGTCTTATACTCACAAAAATACATTCACACACAGCTTCAAACTAGATGCGTGCTGCATTCTGATTATGCACATGTATTGATATTCTGCATGACTGTGCAGGAGCAAACACACCCTATGAGCTACAGTCTGTTTCTGTGCCAAGCTTGCCCGTCGACATCTGTCTGTGGAGATTTATGAATGGGAAAAAAACTACCGTGCAAAATAAATTCAAGCTGTTGTCAATATGCAAGCCTGCAGGAACAGACTCATACATGTAGAAGCTGATTCAGTTAAAAGCTGCTACTAATTTCTTCAGCTGGTTCAGGAGGGGCAAAACAGAAAAACAGGATAAAATACAAAACACATAATGGGATGAAAAGAGGTTCTTGGTGCATCTTCCAGCAATGTGCAGCTGAATCATGTGTTTTTTTGATCAAGGAAAAACGATCTGAGCAGACTGATTTAATGCCATTCTGGACGTAATGCACGGATGCAAAGTGTGATGAATGTGATGCACCACGTGATCAGATCTGAGCCTTCATATTTTTGTCATTAATGAGCTTCCATACTTTATCTACTCTAGATACCAAACTCTGTACAGTACAGATAGTACAGAAAAGTAGAACCACAGACATGCAGAGTCTTAACTCTTTCCAAAAAGTGCTTTGACAGCTGCTGAGTTCATTTATAAAACTACCAACCGGAGCAAAACGTGACGTCTGTTGTTCAGCAGATGTGATGCTGTCATGTGGACTCAGTCTTACTTCCCCCTTTGGATGAACGCTCCCCAATCCACATTACACAAGTGAACATAAGTCTTCTTGCTCATAACAACATTAGGTTCTGAAACAGTTTACACCAGAATTTAATAAGTCAACTTGATTTTAAAAAGAATAGACAGATGAACCCATTCATTTGCTTTAATTTAACTCGAGCAGCAACATAAACTGTTGTTGTTTCTTTTACTTCAGAGTCAAGATTCAATACTTTTTCGTCACATCATCATGTTTTATTGGAATTTGTCTTAGTGAGCTCAACTTATTCATCCATTATGACTTTTATTGGTTTAAGGAGGCAGATTTCCTTGACACTGCAGGTCACGTCTACTAATAATGTTAATCCAAAATATTTTACTGTATATCCCATGCGTTAGACAAAATATTGATGTATTGGAACAACATATGTAGAATAAGCACCACATTGCAACATTAGCATTTGCACTTTATTTGTTTACGAGCTATGTAGTTAATTTGCAGATTAAAGATGTTACATACAAAACAAAATCAGCTTGTGAAATACAATGCAATGTTAAATCAGCTCCACCTTGGTTGGCTACAACATCAAAATGCTGCTTACATGCTAAATCATCAGTAATGATGATAATAAATTATGTCTATTTTGAGAGAGACCTATTTATAAGAAATTGTCAAAAATTGATGCAGCATGCAGTCCCTAATATGAGTTAGACTCCAAAAACACTGGATCCCATCATGCAATTCAATAGCATCTTTCATCTTTGCATGGTAAACGACTATGCCATGTCCATTTACCCCACTTTTTGACACACGAGCTATCTGTTCAGTATTTGTAATTTCCAAACGTAAAATGAGTGGATTGCTCCTTTAATGGAAGCTTTTGAACGCAACATATTTACTTGTGATTGAATATTCTGCCATTGCTGTTTTACTACACTTAATTATATAAAAGGTGTAAATACTTCATCCACAACTAAATAACACAGATTCACACAGATTGATATAATTGCGCCATCTAACGTCCGCAGTGTGTCATAGCATCGTCCATACATTTGCATTGCACTGATGTCCCGTCGCCAGCAGAGGGCGGTGTAACATAACTCTGCTACAACGTATGGCTGATTGGAAAAAGAGGCATTTTAAGAATTAACGGTGAGTAACCTCTTAATTTAGTACTTTAAACTGCTAAGAGACATGTTCAAAAGTATTAAGGGGTATTAAGGGGTTTCCAGGGCGAGGTTTGTAATTCGTAACTCATTTTATTTAGCAGTTAAACCGGCTTTGTGGCGTTTACGTTAGCCTGGCGCTGCTAATTAAGTCATTAGAGCTGTTAAGCTAGCTTAAAGCTTTAATGAGCTCGTTAAACAGTGACATCTTTGTTGTTTCTGGTCTGTTGTGGCTCCAGTTGGTCGTTTTAAGCACTAAGTGATGACATTAGCTTTGAACACAATTACAAAGCATTTCACTTTCAGTCTAAGTTACTCAGCAAAGGCAGTTTTATCGGTTAGCTAAAAAGGCGCTAAAAGCTAAAAATGGCCTCTTCTTCTTCTTTGGAAAAAATGTTGAAATTATCTATTTTTGGTCAAAGCAAAGCAGGAACATTATTCACATCAGTTAGCAAATATGTGGGATTATAAGAGTGTTGAAATATCTTGAATTTCATTATAGTAAACTTGAGAAGATATAGGAGTGATAACAGGTTCAAAGTTTAATCTTAGCATTTTTCTCCTTGTTGTATTTTAATTATTCTGATAAAGAAATTAAGGCTTTGCACGTTTCTTTCAAGTCTCTGGACCTTCATCAAGGTAAATGTTTGACTAAAGAGGAGTTTAAGGCTTATAATAATTTCAAATAGACTTCACCTGTGTTTCTTGCAAGTGCTCCTGGGAAATGAAGTTTACAATTGTAGTACTCATAATCCAAATTCACAGGAAGCAACATATCACACAATGTGAGGATAAATCAATGTACACCTGGAAATTAAAGTCACTGAATTATGCATTAGGGCTGCGACAAACAATAATCTGTCTAATAAGTTTGTTAATGATTTTGTCCACTAAATCCCATGAAATCCTGAAAAATACCCCATTTCCCAAAAACAATTAATGGCCTGTTAAAATGTCTTATTTTGTCAGACCAGCGGCCCAAAACTCAAATATATCTGATCGACTTATAGATTAATTGACTACATTGCTGGAGTATTTACAGCCCTCAAACAAACACATCAATGAACTTAACACTCATGTCAAAGTCCATCTTTACTTTAAATCCACTGGATGTAGCCATCTTAATGTGTGTATGCAGTTTTTTCCCCCCTGAGTTCAAACAGAAACATATTTAACCTGATTTTAGATCAAACTGAGCAGTGAAGGAATGTTGTGGAAATGTCGTCCTTCTGCCAAAATATGTGCTTCATCCTTTAGGCCAGAAATGCCAAGGAATATGAGCTCGTCACCTGTGGCTGCTGCATCTGCTGCTCCAGCCTGTTGTCAGGCAGTTACAGACAGGAGAGAGAACAGGTGTGTGTGTGAAAGAGAGAAAGAGAGGAAGAGTAAAGGGATTCTCATTTGACATCCATTGCCATCATAAAACCCAGATTTTTTAAAAATTGGCACACTGTCCTTTTCAACTTATATTCAGTTGAATACAGTACAACAACCAGATATTTAATGCCCAAATTGATTAACTTTACTGTTTTTTTGTAAATATATGCATCATGCCAGCTGAGATGGACTGATGCAAAGTTGTAAAGTGTGCGGCAGTTTGAGTCCACATTTCAAATTGGTTCTTGAAATCATGGACGCTGTACGAGACTGGCCTGTCTGCAGTAATGACCTGTCTCCTATTGAAAATGTTTGCAGCACAGAATATGATGACAGAGACGTCGGACCTGTATATCAAGCAAGAATAGGAAAGACTTATACTTTCAAAACTTTAACTATTAGTGTCCTCAGTTCCCAAATGCTACCTGAGTCTTGTTAAAAGAAAAGGTGATGTAGTACAGTGGTAAACATGCTGCTAGCATCCAATTCAGAATTAGTGTATGTTCATAAAAACATTTATCAGTTTGAAGATTCCCAACTTTTTTGGAATCAGGGTTGTGCAATCCTTGACCTCTTGATTCTTTTTGCTTTTGCAGAGGAGAAAGAAACAAAAGAAGAGTGTGGACAACAGCAGATGTAAGGGTCTTATCTCAACTGTTTTTGGGCCTCTGCCGTATGCTATCAGCAAAGGTATCTTCACACTTCTTCTTCTAATGACTTTTTAATACTCCAGTCCACAGTTGTGCAACATCATTAATCAAATATTTTAGCCACTTTGCCAGTGACCAAGTAGTACTTTTTGTCTGAGTGTGTTTGTGATCATACGTCCAATCACATCTGTGCCAACCACAGGAAAAACTTTTGTGACTTGCACTCTTATCTGCTATTTCTTTCTGTGTTCCGTCCAATAATTCTTCATTTGGTGTGTGCTTATGTGGACATTTGCAAACATAGCATGTGAAAGTTTGCACACATCCTAAATCCTGTGTTCACATGCTGCCCACAGATCCTTCAAAAGTCTTATTTTTTGTTTTTTGAATGTCCAGGTCTAAAAAAAGAGTCTTAAATTGTCTGGAATTTAAGAAAGGCGGACATTAAATTTGATCTGTGGCAGACTGAAAGAGCACTTGTCTGCTTATTTGTTCTGTCTTTTTGTATTTTGTTTAATTTTATATCTCTCAACAATAACAGTTTCCACTGCTTTATTTGGATTTTAGATGGTTTAGACTCGACTAAATAGGTGGCTGCACGCCTTGTGTTCCCTAGCTTCACATTTTAACTTTAACTGAAGACGAAGACGAAAGTGTTTCTGTTTTATGACTTGAGAGGAAAGATAAGAAAGCCTTCATTGTCTTTGTTTCAGCCTTTTTGGTTATGGAAATTGAATTTTTTATCTCTACATCATATTAAAAGCATCATAAAAGTAATTAAACCTGTGCTCAGAATGTGCAGATATCTTTGCAGAAGCCTTGTACAGTACATATAGGCTTTACTCCCTCACAGATTTTGCTTAAATATTCAGTGTGACCAGCACACAACCCCCCCATCAACGACACACTTGTAAGCCTCCTCTCCATCCACCAACCCCCTGTCTCCCTAGGGACCCCCACGAAAGTCTGGTGAGGGGTCTCCAGTGCCAAAAAGCAGGAAGTCACAGCTGTGCTCATCCCCCTTTCAGCATGTGTGAGAGCGAGAGTGTGCGTCTCTATTTGCATCTGTGTGTAGATCTGGGTCAGTGTTTGTGTGAGTTAGTCTCTATATGTCTGTGGTTGTGTCTCAGTCAGTTTATCAGGCCAGAATGACGCTACTTTCTATTCCCACCTCTCCAGTGCTGAAGTTTCCAGTGCCGTTAAATGAAAGCCTGGCTTATACAGCCTAATAAACACTCTGTGTGCCTGAGCCGTGTGTCATTGTGGCTAATAGTATAAGACTGACTGCACTGGACTGCTCTGGTGGAAACACACACACACACACACACACACACACACACACACCCTCTGTCAACGTTCGGCTTTTTCATTGTTTCTGTCACCGCCTCTTGCTTCTTTATTCCTGCACTTTCTCTTTCCGATTGTTCTTTCCTTATCTTTTTGTTTTATTTCTATCTATGCAATATATGTCCAAAAGTATGTAGACACTGTAGCCAGCATACCTTTGTGTTGTTTTGGGCTGTCGTGACAGATCCACACAAAGTTAATTGGCTATTAATTGGCTGTATTATTTTGATAAATATTTTGATAATTTTTTATTTAAATTATTTTTCAAGCCAAAGCAGTTGGTTTAACTGGTTTTACTCATTTATGAGGATTTGGTTCATTTCTCTCTCTTGTGTCTGATTGTGGATTGAATTTCTGTGGGTTTTGGACTGTTTGTTCCACAAAAGTGAAGACATCACCTTGGAGTCTGGGCTATGTTGCTGGATATTTTTCACTATTTCCTGACATTTAATTGCATATAGTCGTTAGCTGCAGCCCCAGGTCTGATCAAGGCAAGTTTTATGTTCCAGCTCACAGTGAAATTTTAGTAGGCTTCAAACTTTCTGACAACTTCCCCGGTTCAACATGTCATGACATGTCCCCGTACATGATGCAAGGTCCATAATGAAATGGTTTTCTGAGTTTAGTGTGGAAGAACATGACTGGCCTGCTCAGAGGTGTGACCTCAGCCCCATCCAACACCTTTTAGATGAATTTTAACGCTGTGAGTCCTACTTCAGAGGCCGACCTCACTAATGCTCTTCTGGCTGAATGAGAGAAAATCCCTTCAGCCAGCTTCCAAAATCTTCCCTGAACAATGGAGGCTGATGGTGATTAATACTCATTGTTTTGGAATGAGATGTTCTGCAATCACATATGGATATCCTCATACTTTTGGACATGGAGTGCATCTTTCTCCCTCTCTCGATCTCCCTCGCTTCTTTATTTTCTGTTGCTTGTCCTGTTTCTGTCTCTCTCTGTACTCTGACTCTTTTTTCTTCGTGAGCCTCTGCAGCTCCTTGTGAAGCCAACTCTTTGCTGTAAATCTCAGGCCTTTGGTTTAATAGGCGCAGTGTGCCTCTGTAACACCGGCCGCCTTTGTTTTGGTTACAGATAAAATCACTGAAGGAAAACACGACAGCAGAGAGAGAAGGAGAAAGAGGGAGAGGCTATAAGAGACTGAAGAGATGTAGAAAAACAGCGCGCTCAAAGAGTGTGTGTGAATCCCTGTGGTGCAGGAAGAAGTAGACAAATCCAAAGAGCGAGAAGGGCAGCTCTTCCCTCTTCTTTTTTGTGTTTCTTGAACAAGATACACAGAGCGAAAGAGAGGGGAGGAGGGAGAGGAAATGATAGCTACTAAAGGAGTGATGATTTGACAAAGCACGTATCCAGAGGAGACTTAACTGCTTCCTAACTCTGAAGCGCAGATCGAGGCTTTAGTCCTTGCTCCTGCCAAACCCTGCATCCGTCTGATATCACTTCTTAAATCTTATTCGAGTTTTTAATCTGACTTATCTACTTGTCCTCTCCTCCCTTCGTCCCACCTTTCATTCCCACTTTGTTTGATCTCATTCTGATGTTACCTTATGTACACGATGTATGTGCACGTGTGGACATGTGGAGTTGATCACAGTGCCTGTTGCTGATGGGGCTTTTTGGGAATATTGACAAGTTGACAGGCAAGGCGCTACACTGACATCGAACCTCACTCCACTCAGGAGGAGAGAGATACAGGGAGAGAGAGAGAAGGAGAGGGAGTAGGGGGGTGGGTGGGAGACGCAGAAAGAGATAGGGAGAGAGCAGAGGGGGAGGTGAGAGAAAAGGAGGAGGAGAGATGAAGGGGAAAAAACTGACTTCACGGCCACGACTGGACTGCCCCCTTTTTTCCCCTCAGCCTCTCTCTGTCTCTCAACTTTTTTCCTCCCTCCTCCTCCTCCTCCTCCTCCATGTGTTTTTTTAAATGATTTGGGGAGAAGAGGGGAACAAGCATTCGGAGCTTGGCTGACGGTGCAGGCAGGAGCGTCACATAGGCAAACAGGAGCCTGAGGGGCAGCACAGTGGGACTGAAGAGGACTGAAGAGGCTTGGGGTGTTTTTGGATCTGATGCACAGGCTACATGATTGACTAACAGGAGCAGGAGGAAGGAGAGATAAAGGACATATAGATTAGTGTAGAATCTTAACAAGCTTCAAATAATTCATTCACACATACAGACTGTACAAAAAGCAAGGAAAAAAACAGATATAGTGATTTATTTTTGTAGAAAAGTGAGGCAGGCAGATTCCTTGTGAGCAAGTCTAAATATTTTTCCAGACACGACCGGAGTTTTGTTCCACTGGAGGGAGAAACAGGCAGATGGACAGAGGCACATTTTGAATGAAAAGAGGAGAATCCTCATCTTCATCCAGCAATGCTTTTGAGGAACTATGCACTGAAATGTCTGCTATCCTGGATGCTGACGCAGGCATAGGACACATTTATCTTCACTGAATTCCTCCTGAGAAGAGGATCCACATTGTCTTTTTTTTCTACATAGCCCTTCTTTTAGCACAGGTGTTGTGCTGACTGTCACTATGTTTTCTGAAAGGTATTCTTTAACGCCATCATGGACTACTTGCCTTTTGGTCTTGTGCATCCTGGATGTATGGACCACAGCCTGGCCGGCCGCCCAACAATCTCAACCCCAGCTGCAGTCCCGCCGGTCCAGGCAGATGTCAACCCTAACGTCCTCCTCATCAGCAGGCAACCTGTCAGAGAGCGCTGAGAGCAAAGTGGAGCGCCTTGGCCAGGCATTCAAGCGCAATGTCCGTGAGTTGCGAGAGAAAAGCTCCTGCTTGGACCTGGTCTTCCTGGTGGACGAGTCATCCAGCGTGGGGGCCAACAACTTCCTGAGCGAGCTGAGGTTCGTACGCAAGATGCTGTCCGACTTCCCTGTTGCACCGGAGGACACGCGGGTGGCGTTGGTCACCTTCTCATCCAAGACCCACGTAGTGACGAGGGTCGACCACATCACAGCGCCCAAGTCCCACCAGCACAAGTGTTCCCTGTTCAACCAGGAGATCCCGGCCATCAACTACAGAGGAGGGGGCACCTACACGAAAGGAGCCTTCCAGAGGGCAGCGGTGAGTCACACCAAGTGATAAAGTAAACATTAATGTCAGTGAGGCATGTGTTTCTAAATGTGCCTGCATAGGTGTGTATAACCTTAGATATATTTTTATTGAAAATTTATTTTAAAAAGCCTCATTGAGGTTAAAAATCTCCTTTACAAGTGTCCTGGCCAAGACAAGCACATTAAGTTTCAGACATACAACTTCTAAGAATTACAGACAATAAGATTTCAGATCTCAGAGCATGAGTATACAAAATAAGACTCAGGTCGTCGTGTCCTGGATCACACAGGGGCGATTAGCTCAGTCAAAGCGTGGACAGCCTGATGCACCTTCCTCCAACTCCCTTAATCTATTTTTGAATACACCTAAAGTGAGCAACTGAACAATGCAAGCCAACTAACCTTAGTATACACGGAGCAGCCCTTCAACTTCTTCACATGTTGCTGAATGTAAAGCTTAGAGAGAGAATCATCAGTTAAGAATCCCATGTATTTCTATGACTGCACAGTGTGTATATGTTTGTGTGTGTGTGTTAGTCTGCAGCCTGCTGTGTGTGCAGGGAGTGATTGTGGCCTAGTAAGGTTGATGTTAATGAGGCCCTGCGTGGCCTTGCTGTTGTTGCTCCTGCTTCCTCTAAATTACACACCAGCAGATAGCAAGGGGAAGCCGCTTGCCGGCTAATAGTTCAGGAGTTTCCAGTAATAAAAATACCATTAAGAGTGAGCACACACACATGCATGCACTTAGCCACCCATGAACTGTAAGAATGAAGGACACTGATATAGGTTTGGAAAAGTGGAACAAATGGCAAGACACACATAAGTCAAGTTAAGAATTTGGTCTGTGCAGTGTTGGCTGTGTGTCTTATGTGAAGCTTTCTGGGTGAATATGAATTGCTACACTGTTACTGATAAGGTTTTGTATAATACTCCTCTTACCTAATCTCTTTATTCCTGACAGTTTTTGCTTTTGAATCATTACTGGTTGTAAGACTGAATTTGTTGTGGAGGCAGGGATTTCGGCGTTATGCAGGATTACAAAGGGTCAAAATGTTAGCTTGTTTATGGTTTGTTGATTTGAGCTGCCTGACACCCAGCCACGTGCACGCACACACAGTCATACACACACGCACCAACATATGGCACAGTTCATCCGTCGAGTCCAAACAGCCCAGCTGTGAAAGCTGTGTTGGTGGTATAGGGGCCAATCCTGTGTAAACACACACACCTCAGCTCATGCCTCAGATGTGCCTTCAGTTAGCCTTATTTTAAGTGCACACAGGAGAAGCTTCAGGTGTTTTGGGGGTCTGCAAACTTGCTGAGATGTACTGTAGATTGTCACTAAGCTCCTTTCTGCTATTTTACTATCTGTTGATAGTTGTTGCAGCCTCACAGACAGAAGGACAAATGTCTAACATCATGACGTAGCAGCAAAAATGCAAAATAGAGATTATGACTGGGTGCAGTGAAGTCAGAAAACCTCTTTGACTTTGGTACAATCATGTAATGAAACTGCTGATGGTTGACTGGCTGTAGCATCAATCGCTTAAAGTCACCGATGTGGTGTTGAATAAAAAGGATGTTGAAGTGCGGCAAACATCTTAAGGCAGTTTTAACAATAATATATTTAGAAACCTACCTCACTTTGATGCTACAACTTTCCATGAATGCATTGTAGACCATAAAAAAATCACGTCATCTTAGTTTACAGACAAAAGCGGTAGGTAAGCTGAGTTTTGGCAGGTTTGCCCTTCAATCCATCCCTGTTTAAAGCTAATAGCCTTGGACTGTATCCTCCGGCTTAGTGCTGAAAGCTTGGCCCTCAGGACAGGTTTTCAGCTCGCCCTCCTTAGTTAAGTGCTGATAAGGAGGCCGCTGGCTGCATCCCAGCTGCTAAAGACCTCAACAATACCGAGAAAAGGCTTTCTGGGGGAACTTTAGTGCCTTATCATTATTCACAAACACTCAGAATGTTTTGGGTGATTTATCAAGTGATGTAGTAGTTTAAATCAGCCAAGATGGCTGTAGTAAAAAAAGCAGGGCGTACAGCTGCTCAGACTTCTAAACATTGCTGTTGATTGACTGACTGATTAGAATTAAAGATTGAATAGAATTCTGATATTCACTTACGTATCGTAGCCAACACACACTCCTGTGTTTCTTTCCAGTATGGCATCTGCATGGTGAGAGTCCGACTTGAGCCATGTATGAGTAATGGGAGAGCTACGTGCAGCCTACACAGAGCTGAGATTTTTTGGAAAGATAGATGAGCCTAGCAGATACAGACCGAGACGCAGCAGATCAATCGGTACTCCAGAAACCGCCCCACACCTGACAGATTCAGTCTGACGTTTACTGTGTCTTCACATGATCGAGGAAGTGAAAAAAAAGAAAACAAAACACAGGCCGCCTGTGATTAATTGCCTGATCTCTGGGTTATTTTATCGTCTGTCTGAATCTGACTGGAAAGAAAAAAAGGAGCATTTGTTGTCTCTTTCTGTTAGCTGCATAAAAGATGTGTCTGCTAACACTAATCTACAAGGCACATATCCGCCTGTCATCATGCCCCGTCTCAACTATGGGGCAACTGTCTTAGTGTGTATTGAATATGTGTGTCTGCATACAATTAGTGATTTTGCACTTTCGCCCGTACACGTGCCTCCATGTATTTGTTCTCCTTATATCCATCTAAGGCTTTGAAGGAAAATTAGGGGTGTACTCGCATGCATATGTAAGTCTGTGTGATGTGAGTGAACGTGTGCGTCTGTGTTAGAAAGAAAGAGAGACGGTGAAAGTCAGAGAGAGAGGATAATTGATAATTGCAGTATAATAATAATAATGCCATATTTTATTCCCTTGGCTGGTCTTGGCTGTTCTAAGTGCTGCAGAAAGCTGGGATCCATTAAGAGAGACATTTTTCCACCAGCCGTGCATGTAGAGACAGGGCTCTCCTCCAGCACTCTTCATCACTGTCTGTCTGCTGTCTGTCTGTCTGCTGTCTCTCTTTTCACCTAATCCATCATGCAGTAAAGCATCAATGTATGTATGTTCTGAAACGATTCCTGATTCAGAAGTGTCTGATTTTTTTTCATGTAGTTTAGGCAAGCATTTTATTTAGTCTTCAACTAGTATATGCAGTAAATGTGTAAACATACACTTGAGAATATACTGAATGAGTAAGCAGTGTTTATATCTGTATAGTGACAAAAATGAATTTTGGCTGGTTATAGTTAAACAAGTCCCTTCGCCATTCTCCAGCTCTCTCTTTAGGTGGAATATGCTTCTTTCAATCTCTAAAGGCAAAGTGTTTGTTGTTCTGAACAGAAGAAGCCTACCTGTCATAGAAAGCGGCAAGATGCAATTAATTGTAGAAACTGGGATAAGGGCGCACACTTTCCGACAGTTTTTCCTAGAAGAATGACAGAAGAGAGCTTGAGAGAAAAGTTCAAATCCTGCATACTGTTTGCACCCCTGCATAAACAGCCAATCACTGCGTGTGATGTCGGATTGTTGTTTTTCGGAAAATACAGAAAGCTGTCAGATGCAGCGCCATAGATTCCACTTAGACAGGGGGTTTCAGACACTGTTGGACGATCTGTCAAGCACTTTGTTTTGGAGCATTTGAAATGTTTCGATAGTGGTGCCAGTACGGTGCAGACACAAACTCTCAAACTCTCAAAAAGTATTGACTCTGATACCCAGCCCTTCTGTCTCTTTACTTTCAAATATAAACCAGCACCATCATTCTGTGTCTCTGCTTTTGACATAATGTAAATGAGGGTAAATGTCATATGCTATGAGTTTATCAAGAGTGCAGCTCTTTGTCATAATGATTCACTGTCTCATTTGAGGATCTGTCTCTCCTCAGCCTCGCATCAGACATGATAACCTGGTAGCAGATGATATCACTCGCCACACTGGAGTTTTCCAGCACTTTCACGACCGCTGTACAAAGGAGATGATTGATGACTTTCAGTAAATGTTTTCAGGCCACTGAGGTATAACTACTGTACTGTACCTGAGACAGAAGTAGTTCACATCACCTTCTCCACACTGAATCATATTCCTTTCCTCTCTACTTACTGTAATAGCCCTGAAAAAGTCAATCCATTTTCCTGCTTTTTTTTTAGCTCTCATTTAATTTATTTTCCATGCATTTGCCTTTTACATGACCAAATATCTTCAAGGCAATATGGCTCAAAGCCTTTCATTTTATCCTGTTGGTTGCTGGTAATCTTGTTGATCCAGGAATTATGGCTTTTTCCATTGTTGCATTCATTATAGCTTGCTTTGGATACGAGTGTCTGCAATAAAAATACAGGGAGAGAAACGACTGTATCTGTAATAGCCAGTTAAAAATCCCCGCCATCACTTGTTCATTGTGTCATCATTTGTCTTCAAGCTGAAGATTCGCCTCTGGGTTGCCATGTGTTGCCAGATGAAACCCCTTCTTGCTCTCTGCAGGCAAGTCCGGCTTTTGGCAAACAAACACAAGCCCTAAACTGGACTTGGCGGCTTCACTGTGTCATTCTGCCTTCACAGTTGCATAAGACACAGACAGATGGGCAGCGTGTGAAGAGAGATGACGAGAGAGAAGGAGGGGAGAAGGATGGAAGAATGAGAGGAAAAAAGTAGAAGGGGAAAAAGCCCTAGGTCGAGGAATTGATAGAAAGAATGTGGCTCTTTCTGGTGGTTCTTCACAGTAATGTTTTTACCTGATTGTTGGTGAGGCTCTGACTGAAATCTGGGTCGAAACAGACTGTATAGCAGTTTACTGGCATTAGCCGTTTAATAGAGGGGGCTTTCTGCTCAGCCAGCCAGTGTGTTTCTGGGACTGAAATCTGTATAAGTTGGACTAGCAGGTGGGTTATTTTCCTCTGCTTCTTCAGTGAAAAGTTCCAGTGACTCCTAATGTGCCCAATGTACCAGGAAAACATTCAAGTTCACGCTCATTATTCACACACAAATTCGCACAAACACAGTTTAAGGACCAGCTGCATGTCTTTACATGGTTGTCATTATAGTCAGAGAGTCAGAGAGGTCATATTATAGAAACTGTAAACTGTAGTGCGTGCATGAGAATGTATGGGCTTGTATTCATAGACATTGTGCTTGTGTCCTCAATTCTCTAGGCTTGTAAATCCAACCTAAATCTCACAAACTCTGTTCTTTCTGCTTGATTTTATTCTTGCAGACTTCCAAACCTTTTAAACAAGTGCTAAAGTCACTGGAGATGTAAAACAAGCATAATTCAGTTCCAGTTCCCTCCTTGTAGTCTTATAACACATTTGCTGGATAGTTTAGGAGAAATTTGACAGCTTTTCGTACAGCCACCATGTTTTCCAAGTTAGAAATCTTGAATCAAAGCCTGCTTTTGTCCAGCAAAGTGTACAAATAGTCCAGAAAAGTTGATGGTTCAGAGAAGGAAAACACTTGTCAATCTCACTTCATACAGCTCTACATGAGATGATGCCTTTCTTTATTGATCTTTGCCAGACCGCAATGTGAAACAAATATTGAGGGCTGGATTTGTCACGCCCTCATGTCTCAATTCCAGCTGGTCAACACTTCCATTTCTCTCATTTTTCTGCTTTACCACCATGAGCTCCAGACCTCCCCAGCAGAGTGTCAGGCAGGGGAACGTTCCTGTCGTCAGCTTTGATGCACTACAGCCAAAATATGCAGTATTGTTTTTCAAAACATTGTCTATTAGATTAAATGAGGCTCGTGTGAGTTGCTCATGTTTGGCCTGTGGAGATGTACTGTAGAGACCCTATACATTCTTGGCCTGTCTGAGAGACACACACACACCCAGACACAGACACACACTTGCAGGGACACACTTTTACTCTTGATGTTAATGTTTGAGAGTCTGAGCCTTTGCCTGAATTTCTGTAGAACCTGTAATGAGATGTAGAGTTCAGCAAATTATGGTGGGAAATGAACACCATCCATCACCTGAATGCTGGAAAATTTTGTCCATGGTGGGTTATTTTCTGGGGCCTTTTCATTTCGAGAAACCATATTTGCTCACTGGAGCATTTATTATTAGATTGGCTGAGTCACAGGACAAATCTTAGACAAGCTCACCACTAAATTCAAGCTAAAAACCTCACTATAAGAAGGTGGGGAGTGACAATGTAAAGAGATAACATGGAGAGGAAAGGGGAGCTGCTTTTTCACCATTTCCCCTTCAAACCTCCCTAAAACAGGAGCAGGTCTACGACTGTTGCACAACAGAAAAAGGGAAGACGACTGCGATGCAAACAAGTTCCCACTGTAACAAATGAAAGCAAGGTGCACCTCTTTGATCTGGTCCCTAAGGCTGAACCCAGACGTAATAAGATGATAAGAAAAGTCTCTGTTTCCTGTCCGTGCAACTGCCACTTCCCGCCATCTCACCCTTAATCATTTCCTCCCCCTCAGTCCGTCTGCTTCTTCCCTCCTCCTCCTCCTCCTCCTCTTCAGTATGAGAGGGTCTCCGGCAGGGTTGGATGAGACAGAAGGATGGAGCAGACTCACCTACCAGCCAGAAAAGCCCTGATAAGACTGGAGGCCAGACTAGAACGTCCACAGACACCAGACAACAGATTTAAAATTTCTGAGTCTGCAGTGGACTCTGGGTCACTACCATTATTGTATATAACACCTCATAAATCTGTGAAATGATTAATCAGGACAGTAGAGTGAGGCGCTAAAATAATAACACTGACACAAGATAAGTGGTGGGAAGAGCAGTTCTGTGTCTGTCAGTAATTTTTTTAGTAATACACTAGAGGAGAAGGAAAACTATCTCAGTTTTGCTTTTAAAGCTGAAACATGTAACTTTAAGTTGGTTCAAACTACAGTCCAGATGATATGTCTTTTGTGAAGTTTTACCCTGTTGGCTGTAATTCTACTTCCTTCTCCAGTTGTTTAATTTGAATCATTTTAGAAGCCTGAAAAAATAAACAATCCAGTGTTTCGCGAGAAAAGATTGAAAAGTAAACATGATTTTGTGTAGCAGAATATGTTTCTTTTCTATCCCATCATCAGTGATCATGTGACCCTTCAGATTTATCTTGACTCTCCTTTCTGCCTCACAAACTCAATTTGGTTCTTGTATTTCTACAGTTTCTTAAACATTTAGTTTTATAATGCCTGAATATATAAAGGATTTGACTTGACTTGATTTTGGAACGCAGATGTTACCTGAGAGTCCCAGCTTTTCAGTCAGTCTTTGTAAAAGCAGATGATGATATAGTTCAAATGTAATTTTGTTGTAAGCAGATATCTTAATATAACTTCCAACTTCAAAGGTGGTCCGTAACATGCTTTACTCTTATGACCTGAATATACTACATATACATGTATGTATATAGTAATGAAATAGTGCATTTACATTTCAAGTCCACCACACACACACACACACTTACACACACCTTCCTGATGCTTACCTGGCGCCGATGCTCAGGGTGTCATTGGAAACTTCTTCAGACACTGTCATGGTGATGGAGACAATAGACTCAACATGACTGTGTGTGCTTTAGAGTGTGTGTCTGTGCGTCTGAGTGTTTGGGTTTAGGAGGAAGAAATGCTTTAGTCTCAGGTTCTGCTCCTCTGGGCCTCTTCATGCTTAATCATTCTGACAGAAATATTCTCCATTCTCTCCTTTCATAACTTTGTCCATCAACCTCAAGTATGCTTTACTGAGGCGCTTTGGAGCCTTTTTCTCACCAAATGCTTTGACAGAGCTGTGTTTTGTCAGCTGTATTGTCGTCATTAATACTTGTGTTTGGAGGAGAAGAAACAGTGAGCTTTGAAGTTTTCTTTAAAAAATTTGATCGTTCCTGCCAAAGCATTTTGATTAATCATTTTTCAAGCTGTTTAAATGTGAAAATTTGCTGCTTTCTTTTGTCTATGACAGTAAATTAAATATCTTCAGGTTTAACATTATTAGTCAAACAAAACACGTAAATCGAAGATGTCACCTTGGGTTCTGGTGCATTTTCACCACTACTGACATCTGCTATTTTGTCAGATCTATGACCAAGCAAATATTGACAGACATCTTCTGCTCAAATGCCTTCATTAGAGCAATATCTGTAGGTACTCTTTATAATAGTTTTCTGCAATCAATTTAGTGCTAACCAAGCTTGTGAGAGTGAATGTTTGACTTACATTTGCCAGAAACACAACTCTCTGTAAGTGTTTGTTAGCAAACAGTCGATATAAATAAGCAAATGTTTGCTAACAAGTTTGCCATTAACGTAAATGGTGATGTTATGTCAATGTTATGTTCACAACTTGTTTCTGCTGCCTCCAAGTGGCCAAAAAACAGTTATTATGGGATTAAAGATAAATGCTTGCATAACTAACCATCCATGACTTCAAAATCCCTCCAGTCTGCCTGTACAGTGGTTAACTGCACTCTGTCTTACTATGTCTAATTGAATAGACAATATTTGGCTTTGTTATTTAACGGTGGCCTGTGCACTCCTGTTCCTTCTCTCGTCACACTCTGCTCACCCCTGCCCTCCTCTCTGAAATGGATACCGAATATTTTCCAGAAACAGGGGCCTACTTTCCGACCTCTGAACGTCTAGAAGGACCCTGAGGCCTCTTCAGTCACCATTATCTCATAGTAACACAGACACAACGTAACATGCAAGCTGGCCTGATGTAACTGACCTCAAACAGAAAAGGAACCATCATCCAATCTCAGTAAATATGCAAAGCATGAATGCTTCCTCAAGATAATTATTATAAGAAAAATTTTATTTACAAAGACATGAACAACAGCTGTTTTTCAACTGATCCCTTCATTTTCCAGCAGCTTTCATCATATATAGATAACTCTTTGAAATGCCACATATCTGTGAAGAAGTGTTGACAGACAGCCAGGTAGGGCAGAGATATGCAGGCTGAGAGGTCAGCTGAGTTCAGCGGTCATGGCAATGAGTCCGTCTGCAGCTCACTATAGTCCAGAAAGACAAGAGGCTGAATGTAGCCCAATATATGAGCAACCTCTCAGAAAACTGAATGCTTACAAAGATGTCTTTGAAATAGTCCCGGGAGCTGGGAATGCCACAGTCTCTTATCTATCCAGTTAGACACAGCCTCTCTATTATGAAAGTAATTAAAAAGTTCTTAAAAATGCAGATTATCTTGTTGAAAAAAGCACCACAATATGTTGAAATCTTTTTGTTCTGAATCACTTTCTAATAGACTTTCCAAATGCTGGATATCTCATTTGGAACAAAACCCTTCAATTTGACTGCAGAGACTTTTTCGTAGCCCAGTCCAAGGTTACTGGTTTCCTCCAACAGCTCTTCAAACATCCTGGTCCCATCAGTATTCACGAGAGCGGTCATAGACTTGGCATCGTCAGACCAGGCTCTGTCCTTCATCCACCTTCTTCATCCGTCCTCATCTTCTTTAGATCTTTTTTTAGGAGACTGGCAATCTCACCCCGTCAGGAAAGCCCTATGAGTCCAACACAAATTTAGGAAAACCCAAGTTCAGGTTTCATGTCCATCCCATTGCCAAGAATGGTCCCAGTGTTGATTTGTTGAGGGGAACAGTTCAGAAAACAAGCTGGTCCGATTAGGTCTCACACAATACCACCTCATTTTTACCAATATAGTGCACTTAACACCCACATATACATACAGCACATTCATTAGCCTGTGTAACTAAGTGCTGAAAGCTGGCAGCCTGTTGGTGGCTTTGATGGGTTTGACATGAATGGAGAGGATCTGATTCTGATTTTGTTGGAATGGATGCTTAGGTGCATCCATGCGTATGTCATCTGCGTGTTCACAGAAAATTTAGACAGCTTGAAAAAGTTTGTTTGGAATTGTAAAGTGAAAATAGTCCCAAATCAGTCTTTGTCCAGTTATTCCAGACTCTGCTGAAAGGTTGTGAATTACTGCAGTTATTGCTGATAAAGTATTTGGCTTCTGCAAAAGCTGCTGAGTTTGTACTTGCTGTCTTTTGATACACACTTTCTGCTTTTCACTGTCTCTGTTTTCCTCAGCAGTGTGTCCATCTGTCTTTCTCTGTTTGCAGTTTGTCTCCCTCTGTGTCACGCCTGATTTTCCTGCCTCGAGGGTATGCTATGTCATTGTATACAGTATGTGCTGGTGTGGACGCTGTGGAGAGTGTCCCACTTGGCCTTGGGCTGAAGCGGCTGTGGTCAAATAACTGGGCTTTGCTCTGGCCAAAACCAGCAACTCCAGTTAGAGAAAGAATTAGAGAATGAAAATGAGGTGATTGAGGCCAGTGGAAAGAACGGGGAACAGAGTGTGTGTGTATCTGTAAGGTATGTGTGTATGAATTTATCAAGGCACTGATCCCACTTTGTTTCTCCTGATACAGATTCTGATTTGTAAAGTAAGGGCTTTAAGTACTTGTCTAATACTGTATTGCAGCATAAGGCTATAAGTACACATCACTTAACTAAAATACACAAATCCATACACCAGTTTATTGCCAGGCCAGTATATTTGAATGAGTTTACAGGTGTGTGCACATGCAATGCAAAGGATAAAAAACCTAACTCTTGATTTTTTTATCCCCTGAGTTTGCATGTTCCTTGTACCCTTTTTTGCATTTATATCTAAATCAGAGAAACAAAAGTTGATTTGTGTGCTTGAAGAAGGAACATACACCCAGTTTTTTCACTTTCTCTTCACCACAACCGGTCACAGGGACAGTCATTGAGCCAAATTGTCAGGGGAAATGATTGTGGCTCCGCAGTTATGGATACTTATCAGAATTGAATCTTTTCCGTGTGTTCACTGGGCGTGAGAAGGTGGGATTCATGCTATGAATGAATGTGTGCAACTGGAAAGGAAGAGGAAACAGCAAATGATTCACACAAATCTTACTTTTTCCTTAAGGTGTTTTTCATTCTTGTTCTCCAATTTTCTCCTGGTACATGCATCAGGAGTCAGATACTTTGCCAGAGGGGAAATTACCACACACCACTTCGTCTTTCAACCCAGGCCCAGAAGAAATTATTCTCTTGTACTTGCAAGACTTAAGTCTCAATTATCCTCTCCACCTTTTTTCACTCCTTTGAGAAATATGGAGAATTGGAGCTCAGCACAGGAGACTAGAGAGGGCAATCTTTACACTTCCCGACTCTGTAAAATACAGATGTCAGTAAACCCCCTCGACGAACACAAGTGTAATTTCAGACCTTTCCGCATCGGCTCTACGCATCCGTCACTGTGTCATTTTTTTGTGTTACCCCTACGGTTAATTGTTCCCCTGAGATGAGGTTTTTACTTTAATGGCTGCAGAGAGGAGGAGGATAAGTCCTGTCATAAAAATCTGATCTACAAAGTGGGGAGTCTCCAGGAGCTGCTGTTAGCTTATAAGGGTGGATTTCACCACTTCAGCCGCCGTTGGGCAAACATGAATCACACACAGACGCACACATTCATCCTTCTGTGCACAGACAATCTGATTCTGCTCTATGGAAAAAGTAGAATTGAATAAACCTGTAAAAATTTATGCTTATTTTGCCTAAAACTTTGTGGCCAATTTAAACGATTTTCCTGACGACACCAAGTCATATTTCTCACACATTTCGACTTGTCAAGCAAGAAAATCACAGGTGTAAATATTAACATTAATGCATTTGCGTAGCATATTTCATTAATGGAAATTCTACTAATGAGTATTTTAATTTAGATTGGCTACAGTCTTTGGTCAGTTGAATGCGCACACCTCCACACACATATGGTTGTGAACACACACTTTCCTACGCACATCACGCTCACTCTCTTAACTTCACGCTCTGTTCTTTCCACTCAGTGTGCATTCACACAAACACGCACACACCTAAACACTGATCCCCTCTTACTTAAAATACTGCTCAGCGATTGATAGGTGCTGCTGACACCAGCCTTGAGTGTGTGTCTGTGAGTGTGTGTGTTTGAAAGTGTAAAATGAAAGGCGAGGAGGTGGGGCGTTGAGGTGGTATGGTACGGAGGAGAATTCAGAAATGAGTGGTGAGGAGACTTTGAAGAATAATACTCTGTCAGCAAGGTCAAAGGTCAGAGAGGTGTCAGCCTGTACAGAAACTGACTGTCAGCAGCTTTAGACGCCTGCATTTAAATACCATGATCAACTATGAATATCATTAGAAAACAGTGGTTTCTTGATCTCGCTGGAAAAAGTGTGTTTCCACTGGGCTACCCTACTGTGGAAAACATGTTGGTTTTTTTACAGATCGTTTGACATTAATTTTTTTTGATGAGACTATTTCTGTGTAGTGATTGGAGCCTGACTAATACTGGATTTTTGAGTTTTGATTTCCACAATGATATTTGAGAGTTGACATGTTCTTCCTGAGCAGATGTGTTACCCAGTTGCGATGAAAGTGCAGATGTTTGCATTTTTCTTTAAGTAATTCTTGTTGAAAGGTGAGATTAAAAGTTAATTCTTGACCTTGGAAACAGTTGTTGACGAAACATTCTTACCACAAAGTCCTTTTTGTAGCAGTTCAGAATTTTACATAGCTGAGAAATGCTACAAAAAAGTGGAACATTTTACAACGTATTTGGCATTTCTGTGCTGCAATATTCATTAGCTAAAATGTGCTTACAGTATCTGTCATCTTGATATATCAGTGGGCCTCTAATATTGAATGATGAACATGCATTTTCAATAAGGGAATAAACTGTGCTTGATGAGTGTACTTGGGCTTTTCATCTTGTAAATCAATCACATACCTCTGAAATGTCATGCTGTTCTCACCAAACAGCATTAAGTCCACAGCTTTGAGATTAAAGACACAAATCACCCAAATTCTTTAAGCATATGGATTTACTTTGGCATCTTGAGATTAGGATTTACCAAAAGCGTCATACATTGGCACCTGAAGAAACCAAAACTATTTCAAAGAGCCAGTAGTGGCTAACTAAATAACATGTTTTTATGGGCTAAGGCGTGTAGGTCTATTAGTAAACCACTTGCTATGTTGAGGTTAGAGTTTGAGAGTGCCAGATTCCATTGGGTTGTTTTCTTTGGTGAGTGAGTGTGTACGTGCTTGTCTGTCTGTATGTCTCTGTTTGTGTGAATGACTATAAGTAGTTAATTGGTACATGTATGTGAACCCACAAATGTGCCTGCATCCTGTTGTCTTTGTGTGCTTTTTATGTGTTTTTTTTTCACATTCTCCAGGTCTGATTGGAAGATTTTAGTTTCTGGAGCTATTAGTTGTGTTTTCAGCCTCAGTAAGAAACCCTGTTCCAAGTACTTACCCAAATAGAGACAAAATATGCGCTCACCTCAATTTTAATCAGTTCATGTTTGAAATGTTGCGTGTTGGCAAGAAACCAGTCCCTCAGGACCTGATTCGGATCACCCAACTAATTTTCAGAGAAGAGCGCAAAAGCATGCAAACATAATCCATTTCAGTTCAGGGTACCCAAACACCAAATGCAGGTGTTTCCCAGCAACACCATATTTGTATTAGTGATTTAGTTTTCTTGGAGAACAAGTGTGTGCAACATCATTGCATGTTCCACATTTCTCTTGATTTATGATGAGGTTTAGAAATCCATGGCAACTCAGGCCCAGTCTATACGATCTCTGAGCAGTAATACCCAAAAATGTGTCCTCCTTTTCAAATGGCCTCCCAGCTCGAGTTTTCTCTTGATGTTATGAAGTCTAATATAATTTATCCTACCAACGAGGGCCACGTCCAGAACAAACAGGAGAATCAATAAATTGAAACCCCTCCATGAATCTGTATTACAAACACTGACGTCTCTTCAATTCCCCTCTTTATTAGAGGAAATCTCCACCTATAGCCGGTGCCAAGACAAATAAACCCCTCAGGAGAAGAAAAGAGGAGGACTGAAAGGAACATGAGGAAGAAATGCAACTACAGCAACAACAGTCAACATAACAAAGGAAAATGCTGCGTCGGTCTCCACAGTGTGGTCTGAGCTAAGTCTGGACGAGATGCGATACATTTTCATGGATGCTTTAAGCCAGCGACAGTCCCCAAATCATTCCCTGCGTATAAGCACTTTCAACACGCCAGTCTGGAGTCAAGAAAAGCATTGCGCTCCACCACACTGTTGCCTTTGTTTATTTCAAAATCAAAGCTCGGCCTCAAAGATGATTTTGTGGCTGCTCACCCTGTGCTTGGGTAGTGAGGTAATGATCTCATGAATGTCACAAATATTACATAACTCGTGGGATTTCTTCCACTCTTAAACGTAATTCTGTTGAAAATGGATTTTTATGTCACGTAGATTTCCGACAGAGCCACAATACAGATTAGTGGCTGAATATTTTCCAGCTGTCTAAAATATAAATGTTAATTAAGTATCAGGTTTTGCTTTATTGATGCTGACCAATCATGTAGGCAACAATCTGTCAGAGGAGAGGATTGATTCTTTCCATCTACTTCTGGTTAAATCTGAAAGCAACAATATTTTTCCTGCTGACTTTCTCACATGCATCCCGAAAACATCCAAAAATGACTAACAGAAGGAGAAATAAGTGCACGAGAAAATGAATCACACCACTAAATCACAGAAAAACTCCTGGACATTCCAGATTGATAATGCATAAGAGTTAAGATCCAAGGGTGGATATTTTCTTTAAAAACCTGGCCAAAAAGCTGCGTCTAGTGGAATCTGCTGTATTTGCCTACTCCTGCAACAATAGCAGTAGTAATGTAACTTTACAACATTAGTGCTTTACTTTAAGGGCATGTATCACATGAAGTCAGCACAAAACCACGATAAACATATGATGATGAAATTAGCCGCAACCATACCATGCTTGTGTATCTGCTGTATACCATATACAGGCATACTGAGAGAAACAAAACATATCATTTAAATATTGAACATGTCAAACGCAAGACTAAATGTAATAAATATAAATAACCCAAGGTACATGACATGAAGCAGATTGCCAAGCCAGCCTGACCCCACCGTCTTCCAACTGGCGCTCAGACTGTAACTGCTCTTGTTATTCTTCCTCCCACTCAATCAAATCAGCGTTCCTCGTCCAATTACCCAGAATGCCGTGTCCAATTGGAACACGGTCAGTGCCTAAAATGTTTCTCTCAGTGCTTTGTTCCCCCAGCACGACACTGAGACCAGTTGGGGGGATAATTGAATGAGTTTCTCATTTGCCATCCAAGATAGCCTTTCCCCTTGGCATCACATTGTGGAATTAGCTTCTCTCTTTCTCTCCGTGCCTCTCCTCCTCTCGTCCTTCCTGGTTGAGTTGTTGAGTTTGATGAATGGTGTTGTGACAGAAACCGTCAGGCTGACACACACAGTCGGACCAGCCTACCGTGTCTGGCAATTAACTGACTGTCCTCACTCTCTTCTCCAGCGTTTTGGATGCCATTGCACTTCTCAGTCAAACTGGGCTGTTTGGGCCTGCTTACAAATCTGCATTACACAGGCAGACTTTAGTGAAGACTTTTAAATCATTAGGTAGCTGTAAGGAAGTCAGTGGTTGCCAGATTGGGAGCATTTTCCTCTAACGGCTCTCCTGTTCTAGGAATAGTTTTCCATCCCTAACATTTGCTAGCTATACGCCAGACAGGTTAACAATTATCTATGTAGTCTCTGTGTAACTTCAAAAAGCAACTCCTGTGGTTTTGGGAACCTCCATTTTAAGCACAATGATTGATGAGTGATCCTCTCTTAAATATTGTGCAGATACCTACACATCAGAATGTGTATTGGATTAGACACCATGTCCAGTTGCTTTATATACAGATTACATTGTAGATGTCTAAGACTTACATTGAGTTTGATATATTTGGAATATACGACCAAATGTAAACTTTTAGATAATACATCACAGGGAACAATTCTTCACCTCTATTATTCTGACATGTGAGCATGGAGGGTTTAAAACATTTTTGAACCATCTTGCACATGTCTCCCTTTGTAATACAAAGAACTACTGTGCAGATTTTAATTTACCTCTGAAGGCAATGCTTTTTGGCAGCTAATCCTAAATCATGGGTATTGGATGCACCAGCGTGAGAGAGTTCTTGAAACTTGCTTTAGCAGGTAACGATATCCTACTTTGCCAAAAGAAAAGACATGCCATTTATGAGGTGGACGGTCTGATGTATCTGAAGCAAGTCTCTACAAGTTGATTTACATACCACACTTTTATGAACAGTAACTGCCAGGCAAAAAGGTACCAATTCTATCTAAATCTTTATTTAAGACTTTTATTTTAAGTAACGTTAGTAGAAATTATACATAATTTGCAATACATTGGCTGAAACGTGCACGTATGGCCCTGAGCATCCTGGGTGGCCCTCATGGAAACCAATCTCATTCCCTTACTGTGTCAGTCTTGCGGCTACCCACTGAGCAAAACAAAGAGCATGGAAAGTTTTGTGAAATAAAGTTAGCAAAACAGAGATGATGTGGCATGACACATTTTATAATAGTGTATGTGAGAAATGTGGAACAAATGAAAGAAATGCAACCAGTTCAAGAAAATACATGTGCTTTACATGTGCTCTCAAGTCAAAATAATTCAGGATTCCAAGCAGAAGCCTCTTACAAGATAATGAAAAATGTGCTATTCCAGTGAGGCAGCAATACATTAGGAAACAAAAACAAGATGTTTGTTGCACAAAAGATCACGGCACATCACTGATTCATTCAGGAAACAAATGATCTTTGCAAGTGACCTAGTTTATCTCAAATATCCAAAGTATGTGTCCCTGAGATGTTGCTCAGTAATACAAAGTTGAGTCTAGTGTCTGTAATTGTGTGTGCGTGTGTGCATGTTGTTCTGTCGGGCCCCTGCAGAGTTATTGTTGTTATTCTTACCACCCAGGCCAAGAGCAGATAGCCTGTCAAAACAAGCGCTCTCACTTCCGAGCGACGGGGAGACAGCTTTCCGAACGGATGCAGTTGGATTGCATTTTTTTTGTATCCACTGTGGAATGCCTGCAAATAAAGTTTTTTGCTTTTGGAAGGTGGATCTCAAGAAAGTGAAAAACTATGTAAGGGAATAACGGGCAGACTTGTCTTTCAAGCTGTGGTGTGTTCTTCATTCTCTGTCAGTGACACAAGAAGACATGGCTTGAAGTGAATGTGATGACTGAGAACTTGCAGAACTGCATGCACCATGAAGAACTGTTAGAGGGTTTTACCGTTTTTTGTATTTTCCATGAGTGTCATTTAAAGTAGCATGACACTCAAATTCCATCTGCCATTCCAAAAGCACAATGTACCCTGTTAGAGTTCCTCAACCACAAATAGCCATCAGTCTCCCTGGCTCATTAAAGTGACAGGAAAAAGCAGCAATTCTTACATACACGATCATATGGAAGACACATCCAGGTGTTTCAGTTTTAACATTGAATGATCTGTGTCGGTGAGAGAGCATTGACGTGTTTGCTTGAGGGAGCAGCGAGAATGAGAAGTCCTAGTCCATAAATGCAGTTCATCCATATGTATCGTTAGTAGCTGATGGTACATTGTGAATTTAGATTTCAATGTCTTGCTCAACGACACTTTAACAGGCAGACTGGAGGAGCCAGGGATCAAACCACCAACCTCATACGAGCTTCGGAAAAACGAAGATTGATTGCAATCAGATTTGTGAGCAGGCCAATCAGGAGGCTTATAGGTGGTCATACTGTACATTGGTATAACAAACATATATGAGTATGTTGTCAACCCAGGACTTAACTTGTTTGCTGCAGGTCACAGTGACTGCACAACCTAATACAATTCCCCTATAAGAAAGCAGCTACTATCAGTGTAAAAGTTATTGTATTCCATTTTTATTGAGCATGACCCTTTGGGTTCATTGTTAAGGCAAATGTTTTGTGTTGCTGTGAAGTTTTCTTATGACTTCATATACATGCTGTGCACTTCAACCACCCATTAATTTCATTGATCTTTGAGTCTCCCGCTGCTACATATATTTCCCACTGCAGAAAAGGCAGTCAGTAAACAAGCATAGAAGAACTGTACACGTTTGACTCCTAACCTAACGTAGACTTTGTAGGTCTTTCCACGTCTTTTTTACGGCTTTATCAAAAGAGGTACCCACTGTTGCAAATGGCGAAAGAAACTAATCATTAACCAGCTTTGCTCAGAGCCAGGTGGGTTCGGGCTCTGATCAAAGTCACAGGAGGAGCTGACGGGAGGCCAGCAGTATTCAGAATAGCTGCCATGCATATATAAGCCTTTGATTAACAGCTGGGGTACCTTGGCACCATCGTCAGCCCCTCAAGGCGTGGAAAGGTTTCCTAGTGTCTTCTGCCAAATGCAACTAGGTGCCTGCTTTTGAAGTTCTAATCATACAAGCATCTGTTTGGAGATGGAGAATCCATCAGAATAAGGAATCCAGTTTTTCATCAGTGGACTGAAGGTTTTTATTTGTATGGTTTATTTGTATTGGTGATTCATCGGTGGATTGAGCATGAGAAGGGTATCACACATATTGCTGGGTTGTGAAAGTTAAAGTTTGTATTGGATTCAAAGTTGGTCAAATAACCAGATTTGTACCAGTATTTGTGTCTTTGTTGGACGATGTTCTGTGTGTGTGTTAACGTGATTCTACTGTCTAAAAAAACAGTCACCAGCTTCACACAAAGAGTGCTCATCTCCTCCCCTCTCTCTCTTCTTGCCAAAGTTCGAGGCGTTTTGGAGCGGAGATAGATTCGCAGCTCTCACCACTAATCCCTCCAGGCCTGTCGGTCCCTGAGCTATCACCGCTGCTTTGACAGATATCGATGGCTGCAAACCAGACACACTGTCCCATTGCTGCCGGCTTATTATCTCTTCATTGAAGCGTTGGCCAAGTGCGTAATTGAAGAAATGCATACGATGTACAGCATAGAGAAGCCTTAAGCTGACATAGAGCTGTTCAAGGTGTGCTCAGAGGCATGTACAGACTGAGATGAGTAGCTTTCATAAGTTAGGCAGCACTACATTAATGTCTGTCTGCATTTGACCCATTCTAATTTTTTATTTGCAGTTAAAAATCAACATCTTTCAAGTTGAGTTTGAGGGTTTTCTGGAATAAATGACATTGTTTTTTACTATATCTTTGTCTTTACTATATCTACGTTTTAATAGCAATGACACATTTCAGATTCTAATCAAAATGCTCTCACCCATTGTTTAATGTAGCTTTTCACTTGGTTTAAGGAAGATTAACATTTTAAGTATTTAGTAAATAAATGACTTGAGCGGGAGTTTCCATTATTTATACAGCATGGTGGCTTAGTCAGACATGTCTGTTAACATTTGAGGATGAAATTTCCCCTTTTCTTTAATCACTTTCTTTATCCATCCATTCTTACAGAACAGCAGTTTTTTTTCTTGTGTTGTAATGATCAGAGAAAATGTGTTTTGAGTGAAAAACAGCTGCAGTTTAGATAATATTTGTATTAAATCTATCATCAATCTGTCAGGAGCTTCGCTACACTTTATATGCATTTTGTACACATATACACAAACAGAATGTGTTTTAGCTTTGCTGCTGTCCCCATTAGCAGCACGTGTGATTGTTTTTTTGTTAAATACTATGTGTGCATCATTATTTGCCTTAAACAATAAGATGCATGCAGAGAGTTGTACTAAAGGGCAGCCCCTTCCCACACATTGGCTCCTGCGGTTGCCTTTATGTTAGTACTCTGACCTAAAGTATGTAGAGGCTATTCGGGAGGGTGTTATTAGTGGGTATACATGCGTATACTCCGTTTGGTGGCATCTCCACAGTCGCTAACACAAGCCACTGACTCATGGCTCACGGAGAAACCACTGCAGCCCAAAAGCACTTTGAGCAGATGCCTAATGAAAGACCTAAAAACACCCTGAAACACTCGCACGTGCAATATTAACACATAAAGAAGAGACCTGTGCATACCAGCAAGTGTGCACACATCGATTTATTGTATTCTGGCTTGAAAAGACCTTCAACATTGACGCATGGACACAAGCATCACTGTGCCTACACACCTGAATGCGGCAGCCTGACAGGGTGCACTGACAGCTGGGAGCAGCCGTAGCGAACCTCCCGGGGCTGGGAACCGGAGCAGCAGGCAGCCCCGCAGCTTTGAGGATCAGAGAAACCAGGCTCTCCATCGCCTCTATTCTCTCTCCATCCTCCTTTTTCCTCCCTCACTCCCTCGCTTCACGGGCTCTGTAATTACGCCGCTCCTGCCAGAGCCGCTTGAAGTTTAGCCAATTAGACAATAAAGACCAGAGCTTTCTCTCCTGCTCTGTTTCCCCTCCTTCGGTCACACCCTTGCGTGTCTGTCATGTGTTGCTATTACGTCCTGTTTGGACTCAGAATACAGAAAAATCATCCACCTCCTCCTCACACACATCCTTTGTTTCCCTCCTATTCTCTAATTCATCGTGATATACCCATGACCTTTCTTTCAGTATTTAAGTGGATAGCTGCCCTACTGACTTCATCCTGGCTCCTTCTACTTCTTCAATTTCTTTTATTTTCTCTCCACTTTATTGCTCCAATTTTTTTCCTTTTCATCCATTGTTCACTGGGTTTTATCCACATAACCTCTTAACCTTAAACACCCTTACAGCAAACCTAGACGCTGTCAGCTTGGCCTCCACAGTGAAGCTCGCAGATGGTCCTGTTGGGTTTTTTTTTCTTTACTCCAGAGAAAATAAAGATATGTTTCTCTGACTTTAATGTCCGGTCTAATTGTATGTGGTGGATTGTAAATGGTGGCTAAAGTTAGTTTGAGAACTGTAGCCGGTGTCTGGGGCGGACACAGCAGCCCAGTCTGCGCTGCCCAGTGTTCTCTGGTGGTTTCAGACCACTGGCAAGCAGCTGCGTAGTCTGTAGGAGAAATAATTACAATTGTAGAGCTCTCTCCTTCTTTTTTGTCCCTCCTCCCCATCGTGCCCTCGTTCCCTGTCTTTGCTGATGTAGGGTTTTGAGGAACCCTAGAATTGAGGCCTGTTTTTAGTGGTTGTGTGTGACGTTCTTCGTTATTCAATTTAGTCATGTCACTAAAGCTGGAGCTTTGTTGGTAGCGTGCTGGCAGGCAAAGAAATGGGATGTGTGTATTTGAATGGTCAACCTTTGCAAAACAGTAACAGCATGACTACACTAACTTAAGACATAATTTTGTCTCGCTTGTCAGCTTAATGTTTCTGGTTTTTTGAAAGTGCAATGTCTAAGTACACTTTTCTAATTTAATTTCTAACTACACATTTTTGTCTCATTTTATGTCATTTGTTGAATCTGAAAAAAAAAACAGGTGTAAAAATAACAATTTGTGTCTTTACCGGAGTTATATGCTGGACTATTTCTTGGTCAATCATTTTTACACTTTGGTCAATTTCTTTGTGCAACTAAATTGAAAGTTCCTCTTATGGTAAAACAACAACATGAAGCAAAATTGGTACTAAAACCAAGATTTGACTTCTATCTAAAATCCTAAAATTCTGTCAGTTACTTCCTCACTAAATGAGTTTTCTTCTCTAACAGCAAATCCTACGTCACTCCCGTGCTAACGCCACCAAAGTGATTTTCCTGATCACTGATGGCTACTCAAACGGTGGGGACCCTCGGCCGGTGGCGGCAGCTCTGAGGGAACGCGGCGTCGAGATCTTCACCTTGGGCATCTGGCAGGGTAACATCAGGGAGCTTCACGACATGGCCTCGCAGCCCAAGGACCAGCACTGCTACCTGGTGCACAACTTTGCTGAGTTTGAGGCCCTGGCTCGTCGTGCACTGCATGAAGGTATGAAGGACAGAGCTGAATTACTTAAGCTGCGTTTGTTTTTTGATAGTAGAGGAACCACTAAACCTTTTTCCTTGAACAGCTTGAGAGAGAGATCTTGATTTAGACAGAAACACAGCCGTCAAGAGGTATTGTTGCCTCAATTCAAAGAGACATTTGTGATCTCACCCCTTTTCCACTTAAGCCATTTTATCTGCACAAGGGAGAGTTACATCAGTCCTGTGATTTGGTAAATTAAAGCTGATGCTACTGCAGCTACTCTTTGTGTCTTTGAAGCCTCAGTGCTCCCATCATCACCATTTGACCTGTAGCAATATTTCTTAAGTGAAGGTTTTGACCCTGTTAGAATCCAATGTTTACTTAAAAGGAAGCAGATAATATTTCAAATGGAATCTGACAATGTACATTTCACATGGTCTCTTCTGTTATGTGCTGCCATACAGATTGGATCGAGTAAGGCCCTTTTCCCACACTTGAGGGGGACTTCCCACAATTTGGTGAAAAGAGGGATTCAGTCATGGCTTTAAAACTTAAAATATCACCATAAAGGATCACTGGTAACCACAGCACGGAGTGTGTAGAAAGCTATAAATCATGCACATGCACTTGCAGGCTGTGTATGTGAACTCTCACACACACAATGTCTGAAATCCCAGACAGTAGGTGCAGTGGTAGAGACCAGTGAGACAGCGTGAGGATAAGGCTGTGAGAATGAAAGCCAACGCACACTGTACTATCAGCTCAGTCTCCGGTCCGTCTGTCTTGAAGCCTGCCCAACACCTCAAAGCACACACTCAGATTTTCAAACACGAAGCCACATGTTGAGCCACTCTCACTGGCCATGAATCAAATCGCAGAAAATACACCAGAGACGTCTCTCCTCTTCTTCTATGGCCCTCTCTGCCTTCCTGCTCTCTCGTGTAGAGGAAAATAAAAGGGAGGAGGTTTAGAAATAAAATTGAAGTTTTGCTGTAGCCCAGCAGCACATCCAGATTGGGTCAGTCTCAACTTCTACTTACAGTCCCAATCCATTTCTTTTGCAAATTGTATCTGTGTTTCAAAGCATGCCGCATTTTCATACTGGGAGAAGAAGATTGTTGACTGACTGTTTTTGATTTTTATTCATGCATTTCTGTGGTTAAGGTGTTTGTTCACTTTATTCCCTGATTTCTTAAGCAAAGAATATCAGACACCTGTGGAAACCCTGTCAGCCTGTAGCCAGTCCTAATGACATGCTGTACAGAATCTGCCAATGTACTGCAATAATACACTGTTTTTATACACACAGTAAAAACTATTACATTTAGATTGTTTGATTGTTTGCTTAGAATGCAAATTTCTTTGTTTTCCTCCTTTAGACCTTCCTACAGGCAGCTACATCCAGGAAGATCTGTTGCGCTGCTCCTCTCTGTGTGAAGCCGGCAGGGATTGCTGCGACCTCATGGCCAGCTGCAAGTGCGGCACGCACACCGGACAGTACGACTGCATCTGTGAGAAGGGATACTACGGCAAGGGTCTGCAGCACGAGTGCACAGGTAGGACAGATGGACGCATGCCAGGTTCTTGCCACATTTCACCAGCCTCGCCTGTATCTCAGCTGTGTCAGCAAACTCTCGCACCAACTTGTTTTCTCTTTGTGAATTTATCTTGTAATGGCAAAGAGCAGTGATGTAACAGTTAAAATTATCCAGAGGGTTTGCCAGCATTCCAGCAAATCTTTCAAACAATATTACCAGTTATTCTGTGCCAAATAAGGAAAAGTTTAGCATTTGACTCAGAGATTAATCAGCTCAAAATGCTTGTAACCTGAGCAGCTAGCGTGTATGTGTGTATGAGTGTGTTTGGTGTGGCATATGGGTAAAAATCAGTTCAACCTTGTGTAAAATTACAAGTAAGATCTTACTGAAAATGATCACTCACTACATTTTGTGTAGAAGCACCAAAGTGAGTTGCTACTTCTGTCATCCTTATCAGCAGCAAAAGTCCAAACACACTTGTCACTCATCTAACATTTAGCCTGAGCAGTGTTGTAGTGTGTGCAAAGTTACAACAGCACTTGAAGCTTTGCTGTCTTTTGTTTCTCACCACTTTCCACAGCCTGACTGACACTGTTTGTGCTCAGGAATTGCAGCTCTGAAACAACACGTTCGTGCCTTGGAGATAGATATGTGGAGTTTCTTATAGTTTCGCTTCCTCTTGTCCTCGTCTCTTTTACCTGTCAGCGTCTCCTCCAAATCAGAGCTACTTGGCCTCAGGTCACTACTGAGTAATGGGTGAAAGTTAAATAAGCAGTCTGTCCACTTAATGCAGTGTAAGCTGTCCACAGGGCAGATCACTATCAACAAACCCAGTAATGTGCCGACGAGATGGACGACTGAGACACTGATGTGTTTGCGTGCGTTCAGAACTTAGACGACGGTCTTCCCTCACCTCTGACTCCCAGCTGGACACGCCACATCTGGCTCTCCACCTTCAACTTCCTCCTTTAAATCACATCTCATGCATCCTTTTCTTTCTTCTCTACAAAGCGCCTTTTTTTCTGTGGCTCTTATTGCTTCTCCACCCACTTCTGTTTCATATCCATTTGAGGAACTACAAAAATTTGTTTCATCTGTCTCCAGAATGCTTTGGCTTTTACCCTTTTGTTCCTTACTACTGGTTATTTATAATGGGGCTCTTGGACTTCTTATTTTATGGCAGCTCACAAATGTCATTTTAGAGAAGAGCATCAGCGAAAGCTTGTGTGTGTGTGTGTAACCATAAATAGTTAATTTTAGGTGCAAAGACAGGCATGTCTGTGAATATATTAATGCAGCATACACACATATGGAATTATTCCCTGGGTTCGGAAAATTATGCAACCGTATGTTCAAGCTCAAATTCTTGCAATGAAACAGTGTTCTTCCGAGAGTGGAAATATGGAATGTAGGAGGCCTTTCTCTTACTTTCTCCCCTAAAATACAAACATCACCCTTTCCTATAATATTTCTCATAGAGTCTCGTTTTAGTCTTCTAAAAAAGTGAGGGAAATACAGAGAGGCCTCGTTTACTCCTTCAATGAGAAAAAGGAGATAATCAGTCGATAAGAGATTAATCAACTAATAATCCCTTGACAGAAATGTTGGGTATGTCTTTGCTACTTCCACGGAAAGTGGTGAGGCAGTGGCTCTTCTTGGGGGGAAACCCTCAACCTCAGTCTTTAATTCCTATGAAAGGTCCCCCCGCTGAATTGATAGATGAAGGTTGTGGCAACACATTAATCTTGTTCTGCTTGAGTGTGTTGCTTAAAATCAATCCGCCACATGACACATTAATTTGTCTTGCAATTGTCCTTTCTTGGTCTGTTAGATCTTACACAGTTACACAGCGCAATGTTGCAGTTTGACGCAGGTGGTCTCCATCGTTTAAGTGTAAGGCCAAGGGTTGATACATTATTTTTACTGAATATGTAATCACCAAACTCACAGAGGAACAAAGCAGTCTGTGTGATTGTTGGAGAGCACAACGACTAACAGATGCACTGCCTGGTGTGTATGTGTCTATGTTTAAGTGACTGCCGTGTTAAACCTCAGTCATTTAGATGGCTCACCCTTCATGCAGGGGAGGCAGGTGGGAGGGAACGAACGAAGTGTAGAAGAAACAGTCAGTAGAAATCTGGATAACAGTCTACTCTAACAATAGGAAACAATGGGCCATTATCCTAGTTGTAATCGCCCTACAGGTCTTCCTCTCTGTACCCACATGTTTTCAATTCAGAATTAGATAACAGGCAGATGAGGGGGAAAAGGCCATTTGAGCGACAGACAAGTTTAGATAATTCAGATCAGAGTTTAAAAGTCACTGAGAGAAAAGAAAGCAGCGGAGGGAGGATTTTCAAAGTGCGAGCCAAAGGAAAGGGCATCGGGGTCATCTTGCCAAAAAGCACGCCTCCCTAATTCTCATCAGATGTTTGTCGAGACTGGAGCCCCACTCTGCTTATTAATCTGTTTTAATGGTTTAATTAATAGCAGAGAGCAGACTGCAGAGTTGGCTCAGCCGGCTCGAGGAAGGAAGGACACAGCGAGGCGCTGCAACCGCAACTGAAGACTGCTTCCTCCGTCTGTCTCTCACTCATATAACATGGTCTCACGGGGGAGGAGTTGGCTGTTTTGTTGTGGACACTAGAGTCGTCATTCTCATGTTATAGAAGTGACATATACCCAGGCTGGAATATGTGTCACTGAACTTGCTGTTGTGGACGCGTTGGCAGGCTAAGGCACTATTAGCCTTGTTCATCTCAGTTTTGGTTTTGTTAAGTGGTGTGAAATACCCTCATATATGTTTCTAAACACTACATTTATTGAAGGGTTTATTCTCTAATAACTTACGAGCCTCTTTTGAAGTAGCAGTGGCTCCAAAACCAATTAGATTTGCGGTGAGTGCAGTACGTAACCAAGAAACATACAAGTAAACTCGACAAACTCCTGCCGTTTCCAGAAAAATCCAGCGTCTCTCTTTAATATTTTGTTGCTTTAACCTCAATGGGTTTGGCTGAACCAAAGGTGTTTTGTGAATTATGGGTACGCCGTCTGCGTCAGCAATGCCAGGGCTCTTGAGTGGCAGACAGATGCAGCCATACACTGCCAGAGTTAGAATTTGCTCTGGTTTGCATAAGCTTGACGGTTGGTGTGTGGCTTCAGGTGGGCTCGTTGTCTAGACTGCAAGCTTGGAGAGGTTTTATTCTTTTTGGAAGTTGTTTTCTCACATTTAACAGTATTTGACACATCTGAAAATAATATGACTAAACCTTAGGCCTGTCAGTTGATTATTATTATCATTGGCCGAAGAGCTCTGGTGGAAACACTATCCAAATCCCTACAGTGCGCTGCAGTGTTGTTTATAAATCTGTCGACAGCCAAGTGAAACAGCCTCTTCCACAAAACATGACTGGAATCCCAGCAGATAGAAACGGATGATGAACCCAGTTCCTGCACACTTTGGTTTACTCTGACGGGCCAAACAGGACGTTGTTGTCTCTCTTCAAATACCGATCTCAAGCTCACAGTATCTGCATCACGGAGGATCACCAGAGGAATGGGGAAGTGGAGAGAAGTGGGGGTGCAGGAGGGTAACATGCTTTCCTCCTGTCACACATTCTGCCTTATCAGCCTCTTCTGTAGCCTGAGAGAATGACAGGAGCTCTGGACTGTGTTAGTGGTGTGTCAGCACAGGCTTTGTTCTCAGGACAGCTCTGTCGGGGATGAATGGGAGAGAGAGGGAGCAGAAGACAGAATGAAAGGAAGAAAGATTTGGACAAAATATTTGCATTCATTTCTGATTTAGAGATATAAGATATAGTTTGTGAGTTGTTTCACACACGTTGATACCGAAGTTTCATTCCGATTAAAGTGGTCTATCCAGTGTATTGAAAAAATGATCTTATCTTAAAATGACTTAGATGTAACTCTACACCTTTGCCTTTATTTAGTATGCGCAGATCTAGGAAAACTACTTCCACTGAAATATGCACAATATTTTGTTTATTGATGGATGCGTGCTGTTGGGATATGAGGAAATTTAACCGTCTTACCCTTCATGAGCCTGTTATCAAGATATGAGTTGTTGACTTGAATGCTGTGAGTGTAACAAAACATTGCCCCCTTAGAGTTGATACTGGAAGAATTGCTCAATGTTTACAGTATGAAGTCCATAAAAGCCTCTTGATCCCGAGAGGAGACGCGTGGCAGCAGTCAGTGAGCTTGGACTCGACCCTGGACGCAACACATCCATCTATCCCTGGATGCACTGTCTCCTTGTATCTGTTGCACAAGGAGACAAGAGGCATTCACTGCTCCTGCTAATGAATGGCTCGAGATGGACATAATTGTGGAATTTGTTAAATGTTAAGGAGGACTATGAAAAGTGTTGAAATGGGAGGAATGTTGCAATCATTAATTCTTTCCTTGTCTCCTTTCACCCTCTGGCTTCACCTCCCTTGCTGAGGTCTTCAGGGTAAATGAGGAAAAGTTAAAAAAAAAAAAAAAAAAGCTACAAAGGATAAATGTTTTTCTGTGAACTCAGAGGAATGTGGCTGAACTCGACACCACATTGGTTATCATCTTCTCTCTGCACTGTCATGCTAACACTTGCACACACAAGTATATACTACCCAGAGATCAACACATACGCAGAGCCAATTTTTTTGCCCTGCTTTGTGTGCACTCACCTCTGGCCCATTAAAACATACCACATTCAAGGATCTGACACATACCAGATGCCTGTCTGAGAAGGCAATAGTGCAGAGTCTGGCCTGTTTATATCACCTGAGAGAGCGCAGACACCACATACTGTAGTCATAATAGATTACAATAGTGTTACACATGAGTTGATTTGCATCTGTGTTAAGAAACATTTAGAAAAATGCTGCACAGTTCTCAATGAATATAAATCTAGCTGATCTTACATTAAGACTTCTATCTAAGAAATCCCTTTGTAAACATAGCATGTACAGTAGCACAGTATGATTCTGTTTCTTTATTTCTCTTTTCTGTCATGCCAGAAAAAGTTCACGCCCCCTACCCCACAATTTTAATGAGTCATTAACATTGATAAGAGAAGAAACTAAATAAGGATCCAAGTTGAAGTTTGGTGAAATAAAGTTCATCAGGATGGCATCAGAAAAACTCTTTTTTGTTTATTTTCCCTACATAAATCTTGTTCATTCAACTTAGTTTCATCCAGGCGCCCTCCAGCTCCAGGGTGGCCTGGCCCCAAGTTCGAGGAGCACGACCTTAAATGGATTTTGGCGTGACAAGTGATTGCATCAAGTTGGGTCAAATCTGTTTCAGTTGTTGTGTTTCATTCTCTTTAAGATCATTTGAAATAGTGTAAAGTGGCAAACTCTTCCCAGTGAATGTCAGTTTCTGTTTTGGCACAGAACCACAAGGAAATTCATAATTCATGTTATCATTGGATTTCAGCAGTTGCCCGGTGATGCAATTGTAATCATAGCCGGCCTAGTGCGTGTGTGTTGTTTCTGTATTTAATCAATCTTTCAATATGTGGTTCTTTTGGCTGCCACAACTAAAAGAAAATCTGTGGACAGTATGTTGATGGAAACAGTCATTATGTGTGGGTTGTCCAGTCTTTGTACACTCCAACTCGTTTTCAGGTCTGTCCCTCTCTGTAGGGTTTTTAAAAACTAATTTTAATAGTCAGAATAATTAAGATAACAAGCAGGTTTTTATCACAGAGGAAAGATTTACGCTCAGTAGACATCATGGCAGACTGCCCATTAAATTTGGAGATTTTGTGGAAAAAGCCGTGGCCTGGTGATGGCACTACAGGAGGGACAGGAGTTCAAAAAAAATGAAGATTCAACATCTGAGGACCATAAGAATTTACAGCAGACGTCACAGACAGAGCAGCATGTTAGACGGACAGAACACTGACATTCATTAGTGTCGCCGCCAGCAGACGATGAAAGCAGCCTAATACCCGACACTGGCCTTCTGTTTGCTCAGTTGTTGTAATTTGTAGTTAAATGTTTTCAGAAGTAAATATATTTCTACCAGAGGAGTGAATTTGGCCAACTCATCCAACATATTACGTAAACATGCGTATAAAGACTCTCTATTTCCTCTCACTGCACAAAACCTAATCCCCACAGCATCAATAACCACAGCAGACTGTCTGCTTCTGTACAGTATGTCTGCATCCAAGTCCTTGTTTCTCAATGTTTTCTGTGGTGAAAATAAAAGCTTCAGTTGCTCAACATGAAATCTGGCTCAGTTTGCTCTCGTTATGAGCAGGGGGTAAATGCCTGGGATTTCCTGAGGACAAGCGGAGGAGGATTTTTGAGGGGTTAAGTACTGCCACCCCTGACTCCCCCCATTGATTGCTTAACCTGATTGGATGGAAATTTAGGTTTGTGTTTTTCTTTGGTGAGCAGAGAGTGGAAAGAGAGAGAGTGGGAGGCGGTTCCTTACCCCGGACTCATGCATCTTTTGTGGTGGATGGATGGAGAGCTTTCAGTGACTGGGCAAAGATCAGACTGGCTCTGAGCCAGACAGAAAGGGGGGGGGGTACTACCACTAATAAGCTCAGTAATAAAGAATATTTATATGGAACATTACTGCAAAGTGATTTACAACCGTATGATATTATGTGATTTTCTGATATGATGTTATGTTAATAAAAGCCAGACAAATAAAACATTAAAATGTGATTACAGAGGAATGAATTGGGCATATAAATTGGGTTCAAACTATTTATAAAGTGTGCTGTATATCCTGTATAAACCTACCTATAAAAGTGTCTTTATGAGTGAAAAATAACCCTAACACCTTAAGATGACCAGCTGCAGCTCCTCGGCCTCTGTAACCTTAAGAAACAAACTTTTTCCCAGGCTCATTCATGACAGCAATAAATGCAATGTTAAATAATGGATAATTCATTTTTTTGCAAGTTGGGTTTTACTCTTTGGCAACAGTGATCTGTCTGTCTAGTTTCGCCACTTTACTTTGTGTGTACAGTCCTATTATAACAGATATAAATGACGGGCAAAGCAATGGAAATTGAACCTGCATTGAAATAAACCCAACTAATCCTTTAACAAGTGAAATACGAGATGAAATGAGGCAGAAATAAAGCAAAACAGGAGGTACAGCAGTTGAAAGAAAATTTGGCAGCTCACCAAGAAGGAGTTTTCTGCTGGCTTTAAAAGAGCCCAGTGTCTGCGCTGCCCTCAGGTGTTTTCAGACAGTCTTTCATGTCATTTGCTGTTTGAAGTTTTTGCTTTAGAGCACACTGTATACATCAGTCTTAAAGCACAGGCAGTGTTGAAATCCATATTAGTCCCTCCCTCGACACCACATGTTTAAGTCCAGTTCCACCCTCCATCCCCTCATTAAACGACACATATAGGTCTGTAAAAAGCCTTAATTGATGACTACGGCTGCTGTGTTTGTAGGTCAGGGATGCTGTAAAGCAGATACGACTTTGTGTTATAAACTGAGGCCGCTCTGTGTGTGTGTATAAAAAAGAGACAGAGATGAAGGAGGCAGAGAGGCTTTAAACTTGGCCTAATAGGACCCTCCTCTCTACAGGAGAGCATGAACAACAAGGAGCTGTGAAACAGCCAGTGGTGCGAAGCAGAACCTCACTGTGTCATTAACACTCCTCCTGTGTCCATCCTGTCCTCCATCTTTCTTTCAGTCAGTTCCTTTTATTTTCCTCCTGCCTTCCGCTGCTCCATCTCCTCCCTGATTCCCCCTCTTCTCTCCGTCTTTTAGAGCCTCTCCCCGGCTGCTGTCCCGTATCACCAGGTGCACCAGGCACAAATTAGCCATTAACAGAGCAGTATTAGGCAGACCAGAAACACCTCTTGTTAAATCTGCTCTGATCTGATTCCTAGCTTGATGACTGGCCGGGAACATGGTCGAGGCACAAAATACATTTTCAATTCATGATGATAAAAACATCAGCAAGTGAGTTTTTTTAATAATGACTTAAGGAACTTACCAGTTAGAAAAATTGTTAATTATCAGTCACTGCTACTGTCAGGCATTCACAAATTAATTAAGACCAACCAACTTAATGGTAAAACTCTTTTTTTTGCTAAACTAATGACTGTGAGCAATTTACATTTATATTCATGAAACGATGATATAGTTTTTTTGAATTATTGTTTTATTTTATTGAAAATACTCTTAATACTAAAAAAACACTCTAATCTTTATCAAACAGGCATTGCCTACCAGCAACTTGAACAATACTGTGTAAAGTATTCATGAACAAAATAATCAATAATGAATCCCCTATTGTCTCACACTGTAGCCAAGAGAGATAAGGTTGTTTTTCTTTCTCTTACAGCTTTTTAAAATCATGATCTTTTGTACCACTAACGTCACTTAGGCCTGACAAAGTGCGCATTGTTTGGAGGCCAATAAAAAAAATCATCAGTCAGTGTCTTCTCTGTCTTGACTTTTTACACTTTAAATATTTAACTTCTTTGTGCTTCCATTTCTCTCTCACACATAATTTAAACTGACAAATGTGCCCATGGAAATTTAAGGTGGAATGAATTTCTCTTTTAACGTCTTCGGTGCTTTTCTCTCATCTTTTTCGAGGCCTTTGCCCTTCTTCAAATCCAACGTTTGTCCCTTTCTGTGACCCCCATCCGTCTCTGGATGTTTTCACTGACCCTCTTCACTGCTCTTTCAGCTCCCTCCTACTTCCTTTCACTCTCTCATCCTCCCTTTCTGTGTGTGTGTCAGAGTGTGTGAGCTGTTGACTGAAATCTCTCCAGTCACTTCGAGGTGACGAAGAGGGACACACACAACGTCAAAGGTCACAGGCTAAGGATGGAGGAAGTCGGCAGCTGCCAACTTTCGGGAAGAGAAGCATCTGTCTCTTTCATTTTCTCTTGCTCTGTGACCCACCAATTAGCTCCTGTTTGTACTCAGCTGCTTCCTGAACTCCAGGAATTGCTGCCTTTTAGTAGTGTGTGTCCATGTCAATGAACAAATAAAATTGTGTGTGAGTTTTTGTCTGCAGCAGCGTGAGATGATGCTTGGGCGTGGAGAGTTGGCAGGACGACAGGGCGGCCACCACAATTGTTTTCAGTTTTGTTTGTGACTCTCATTTGGATTAGCATCTGCTTTATGTGCACACAACACATAAACAAATGTAGTGATTCATAAAGCAACACAGAAAGACAGAAGCACGCACACACTGGATGGCTCTGTGTCTTGGCAGTGAATCTGTTTAGCAAATCCCTGAATTCACAATCCCACAAGGAAACACCGGCTCTGAGGCTACTGTGGGAACGGCTGAGTGTGTGTGTGTGTGGTGGATTAATGTATATATATATATATGTGTGTGTGCATATGGTGGTGTGTTTTTTTGTGTAATTTCACATCCTGCATGAAAACACTGAGGAATTCTGTGAAACAGTGATGTAATGAAAGCACTTTTTTTTTCTCGAAGCACATTAGTGTTAACGTTCTGAGTGTTATGCTACGTTGTCCCGAGCGTACTGAGATCATACCACAGTCTTCTATCACAACATTTCTCACCACACTGACATCTGTAATCAGGCACACCAGACTGGGGACCAACCTGTGTTTGTACAGTTGTTTAGTGGTTCGCCTCGCTCTCCCGTCGAATCCCAGTGTTCCCGGAGTCTGTAATAAGCGAGCAGGACGTTCTCCCTGTCCTTGGGAATCCATAAGAGCTATCTAGCAATTGCGGTGAAGTCATTCTCCTTCGGGAACGGGATCGAATACTAAGCAGGGAAACAGCGATGGAACAGCCACTGAACTTCCTCAGTTTCCTCTCCAAAGACTGCCTTGCATCACAACGCAGAAGTTTTACATTCTTGGGATCAGGGGGTCCATGGAGGTCCTTCCGCCCCCCCTCAGATGGAGGCAGTGTAGGTGGACAGCTGTGCAGCGGCCACATCTCACCCCCATCCCCCCCTTTTCACTCCACAATCCAGCTGGAGAGCAGACCAGACTTCAATGAGACTCTGGCAATGTGATTTAGATCCTCCTGACATTTCACGGGGATGGGATTCCCAAACTTTTTCTTTGCTACAGGTGACCCATGTATTGAGGTTGGAAAATTCCTGTGACCCTTATCGTTGCGAACTTCGACACATCTTGGTTTCAGACTTTTTGATTCAATGAGGGTGAACTATATCTCCAAGCAGAGCAGAAACAAGACCAGGTGACAGCTGCCTGTGTGTTTTTCTCAGTGGATTTTAAGTCTGAAACCTGCTGCTGAAAGCTTCCCGCTTCGTAATAAATAGCTGAAATAGCCATTTTATTAGAGCCGGAAGGGTTCCAGTGTTATGCACACGACACTTCAGCAGGGAGGAATTTTCCAATTTACACTACATATGTTTGACACTCATTTTCTCTGGTTCATATTGTCACTTTAAGAATGAGGAATTTGCCATTGTGTCATTGGTGCTGGGTGATACTACACTTCAGTAGCTTCTCTGCACAGCAGGACCTCACAGATTTATATTTGTGAGTCCTTGGGAAACTCTGCCATATGGAGCAATGTGACTGAAAGGTGAATGGGGGACAGATGCTAGTGCTGTGTTGTGATGGTGGCTTGTCATTGAAGTGCAATAATAGGGGCATCAGTAGCTCAATGTAAAGGTGTAGTCGTCAGTCAGTGCTATTAGGGCTGAATGTGTTCGTCATAGTTACATGTATGTATCCTTTACATTATTCACATCCCTAAATCCCACTGTTTTAAGCTCGCCTGGTGGTCCAGATGAATGCTGCATGAGATGCATGCTGTATAGTCTGCGGGCTCAGAATAAATGTATATACAGACTGTGTTTACCTGAAAGGAAACATTCAAACTGAGCGCCAGTTTCTTCACGTCTCTGTCAGGCCTTTGCGTGAATGTATGTCTCTTTTTGTGGGCTAGACTATACATTTTAATTGTCCATTTCCAGTGTCTATTTATGCACCTCAAGTGTGCATGGGAAGCCTCAGTTAAGAGTGGAAAGTTTCCTCACACGTGAACATTGTTTTCTCAGTGAAATACCCTGGAATTTAAGGCCCAACTTAACAACATTTCTCGTGTGAGAAGGCCTTCGACCACAAGTGGCCAGGCCTCTGTCCAGATTTAGCAGCCCATTTGCAATATAGCTGGACTTCCTCGAACTCCTTTGTTGACTTTGAAGACGAGAGACAGAATTGGGTCATGGCCTCACACATATTATAAGATCACAGAAAAACTCTCTACTTTTATTGTCTTCTTTGCACAAACTGCCCATAATGTTAGCTACTCATTGTGTCAGCGACAGTTATGTCCCCTGAGTCTGAATGTTTATGTCTTTCATTTAGTGTGGAAAGCAGATGGTTGCTGTAGTAGATTGATGGTTGTGTTGATATTGAAATATTTTTTTCTGGCTTCATTGTAAATTAAATGAACTCCATTGACTGAATCACCTTAAAAAATTAGATGCAAGGTATCAGAAAAATGCCTGAGGCTATTCATACATGGCAGCGACATACATGGGTATCGAACCACAATCGTTTTTGAGCATTGAATGCCTGGTCATATGTTCAGGCTTGTTACGCTATTCTTTGATCAGATTATTACTGATCTAAAGCAGTAAACAAGTAACTTTTTTTTGTTAAGGCAACATTGAGCAGTTTGGTTGTCTGACATTGTCAAAAGCTCAGAAAAACAAAAAAATCACATAGGGCAACTTTGTTTTGATGATATTTTTAGTTGGATAACATTTCAGTTGTTTTAGATTTTTTTCTAATCAGCAATAAAAATGTACAATGTATGAGCAGGTGGAGATTATATATGTCAAAATAAAGTAAGAGTGAATCAACAAAGACAACGAAAAGCAAAGATTTTTCTGTTTATTTGACAGTATGACTTTTTTGGTCATAAGTGACCTCGCAATTCCACTTTTGTACAAATCTGCCTGATTACGTTTGTAAAACCAGTTGTCATTCCATGTTTGCCTTGTGAGTATGGTTCTCATTTTAAAGTTTTCAATATTCATGCTGATACAATACAGTTTATACAACATTTCTGTACTTATAGCACTAAAATAACACATTTTCTGCAAACCTTTTTTCATTTAACAGAATGAGTTTTGAAAGTTAACATTTTTTATTTTGTTGAAATACAAGCAGCCGTACAAGAACTTTGCTTACATGAAATAGTCTGAAATAAGCAAAATTATAATTTAGATCAAGAACTATCTGATCAAAGAATAAGTAAACAAGATCTGACCAGACAGCCAGATATACTTTAAAACCGCACTGACTTGCAAAATTTGCCTATTTTTAAATTTTAGATTGTTTCTAAGTGGAAAATATCAGTTATTTTAGTTCGTTCTCCCTGTTATAAAAAATAAGTGGTTTATGTTCAAGATAACATGTGGGAAACTGTGTGTATGAGTACTGTATGGATTGGCACGTGTGTTTGCAAGCATGTGTTTGTGGATTTTGTTGAACTAAGCAGAATATGTCCCTCTAAGACGAAACCCACTCTGGCTCTCTCTGTTTGTCATTGTGGCTGAGGAGGCAGATGTTCTGGATCTCCTTTCATCGTTTCCGTCCCAGTCTGTTTTTAGGCCTTGCTAATCGAACACAGCCTCCCCCCAGAGACGGGAGAGATTCTCGTGTGATAGTAACTTTGGCTCCCGGGCCAGACGTGTCTGCCAGTTTAAATGACTTACTTCATATTAGGAGAAAGGACTTTAACAGATGAACTGGCCTGTGCTCGGTTTTGTCATTATTTAATCCTAAGAGAATGTATTCTTATTTTTTCCCTTTGTATTCGGAGGTGAGGTTTGGACTTAATACTCTCTGAGTAAGAGTTAGTATCTACAGGAGCTATAAACAGGAAGTCGACTTTACACATTAAAATCTGCTTACAGGTCTTTGTGAGTACTACTGTATTTGTGAAAAAAGTGTTTTGTGGCTCCAGATGGTGCTGCACAAAATATGACAAATTGTCTCAAGTGATGAAATTTGAGTCATCATCTGTTGGGGCTGAAGACTACGAGTTTGAAAATGGAATAAATCAAGGATAATGCTGGTGTTATTTTATTTTCCTAAAGCAACAATGCATTGGGGTATCTTTAAATAGTTTGAGAGTTGCCTGTCCTGTTTGTGGCTCAGAACTTAAAAAAGACTCAGAACTTTCTTAAAACAGCTCGACACTAGCTTTTAGTTAGCAGAACAGTATATGTGGCATTGACTCAAAATAAACCATAGTCTATTGTAATGAAGTCTCAGCCAGTGTGGTTCACTGATGTGATTTTAGTTTGGACAGGATTAGAGGACTGTGGTACAGAGGAATAAGATGTATATCAAGCTGAGGGAGTCAGAGTTGGTCGGCAGTTTGCTGGAATGATGAAGGAGACATGCCTGATGGAAAATCAGCCGTCCATTTCAATAACTTTGTTTATCTTCACTCCCGTCTCGTCTCAAAAATGATTGTTTGGCAGACTCACAACTTCCGTTATTAAAGTAATATTTCTCTCTGATGTAGTAGATTTTTAAAGAAACTATTCAAAAAACTTTGGAAAGTATGAACGCTGGTGATGATATGATGCATCATTCAACTTCACTGTTAGTTATTAAAATTGCACAAATATTGTTTTAACTTTGAATAAATAGCTTCTGATCGTAGAGGCTCGCTCTTTCCTAAGACCATTACTGTGTACAGTAGTTCTCTTTGACCAGCTGCTGTCCCTCCATATGGTTGCAGCCAGTCCAGACGCAGCAGGCTCTTTCTGTTTTATGGTCATCTGGCCCACTGACGGCCCACTTCCTCTCTAAATGAAGGGTACAGTGCAGCAGAGTTAACTCCGCAGCCGTAGGCAGTAAGTCGATGGACCCAAAAGCAGAGTATCGGCTGCTGCGTAATTCAGACGGGGTCCAAACACAATTAGTTTCAGTATGGGGTCTGATGTTTGGCTCAAGTCACAGAACAGTGATACATTTTCAGGCAATTTCACACAGTTTTCTCCATGTTCATCTTCCAGCTTTTCCTTTTTATTTTAGATTCATGGCTGCTCGTTCTTTCATCATTCATCCCTTCCTGTCCATCCCTTCCTCCCTCCCTCCTCCGTCCAGATTCCCGTAGCCAGCAGCGAGGTCTGGTCTTTCTAAACTCTGTGTGTGGGTGTGTATGTGTGACCATGCGTCTGTCTGTGTACATTTCTACCTGCCAGCACATGCAACCTGCCAGAAATTGAAATTTTATATTTTTTCGATACAGTATTTCCACTGTTGCGCTCTGGGTGAATTATTATTCACATTAAAAGTGAGTAGGCTTCCTGTAAACCCTAAATGAAGCTGTAAAACAGATTCCAGGGGAACAGTGGGGACACTTTTAGCTGTCGATCCGTCTTATGTAAGATGCCTCCTCTGAGTTTAAAGGACACAGGATGGAGAAGCTGCATCGGCTGCTTTTGTTATCAAATGAAAAGTCCACAGTCGCACGCACGCCGTCTGCACCAGAACAGGTATACCACATGGTTGTCCTGCGTGTGTGTGTGTTTGATGTGGGTTACTGGGTGCATTTTAGTGCCAGCAGCCAGTGAATTGAGCTTTACAGTCGGTTAACATCTCCTGGCTGACCTGCTGCTGGGTTTCAGCTGAGGGGGAGGGAGGGTGGGTGAGTGTGGTCACAGGCCAAGCTGGCATTGGCTCAGCAGTGGAAATTCACACCTGGCCCCTGGCTTAGCGGCGAGTAAATGAGTTGTGAAGAATATTAGTACTGTGGATTCTCTGTTGCCTACTGTACAGAACAGCTTGTAATTGAACCTGCATGGTGAATGTTTGTTGACACAATTTACTTAAGCTTAACATCATAAACTGGAGACCTCTGAACTGATGCCAACAAAAGACAGTGATATAAATGATATATACATTTTTTGTCCTGAAATAGTTTTGAATCCCATCAAATATCCCATGTGGATACGAGTTTTCTGCCTATTTTCTATTTTTTTTAAATTAAATGATGTGTGTGGGTGTGGGTTGTGAAAGTTTATGATTTTCTCATTTAAAGTGCACAGCACCAAATTAAACTGTCCAAGAAAGTCCCCTTTTCTCTCTCTGCCTGAAACTGCTGTAGTCAATACTATGAGTTTGTTTTTCCAATTAATACAAACAACATTTGGATTTGCCTGAGCAAACTATGACATGAGTAAAAGTGCAGCACCCAGGAAAGAAATAACCACTGTGATCTGCTAACAAATTAACTTATGTAATATAATTATGTCTGATTCAGTCGACAGTGAGTCAGTGGTAATGTGTCTGAACCTATGACAGCAGACTGGAATCATAGATTGGACTACTTCCCTGTGACAGCAGTCTCATATGATTGGCTCAAACATGCACATTCACTAAACCTATGCCATGTGTCTGTATGAAAGCTGGATCAGAAAACTATTCACATTATGCAGTAGATAGAGAGCTGAGGTCAACAGAGTTTAGACTGAATGCAATCTGTCATTCAGCAATTCTTTTGTCAGTCTTTATGAAAACATGAAGCGTGTTTACTTTCCATATTTTAAGACAAATCACATCCACTACAGCAACTGCTATAAAAAATAATTCTGAAGAATGAATTGATCAGACAAACATTTGTTAGGCAAGTCATCTTGTAGTAATTCTTGAAAGGGTTTTCTATGACTGAACTATGACTATGGATGGAAAAAAAACGGTTGGTGTGAATCATAAGAACATCTAAATAACAACTGCAGTCATCAAAGACACAGTGGCTGTAATGTGGTAATGTGTTTGTGCTGTTTGAAAAGCTTCCTTTAAAGTGGGTTGGATACACAGGAACACAAACAAAACACAAGCAAATTGCTGTGACTTTGGGGAGCAGCTGATAAAGGGTTTTCCCTGCAAAGTGCACCAGTAATCACTGTGAATTATGGGAATTACCAGCTCAGCAAATTGCTTGAGTGAAACTACCCCTATAATGGCTGATAAGGGCTGTTGTCCCTGGTAATAACATAATTCAAATAATCAGAATCAGAATCTTGGAGTTAATTTAAAGTTAATCTAAAAACATCTGAGACTTATGAGATCAGTGGATATCAGTGATTTTGACGCACATTACGTCATTAAATACATCACAGTGAATTCCATCATTAATCTCACGTTTAATCAACTAATCTGCAATTTATGAACAATCCCATGTGAAAGTAACTTTTAGTCCCCGATAAGACCTTGTGATGGATTCAGTCATTCATTTTCACTCCTCTGCAAAGCAAGTGATGCACTAAGACTGAAGCTGATTGATGGTGAATGAAAGAATGTTGGAGGACCTTCATATGACCCCAGCTTCTTCATCTTTACAGCATGTCCTCTGATCGGACTCAGGTGATGCTAATAGGAAACATGCTCTATTATGTCTGTGTGTGTGTCTGCGAGTGTGTGTGTGCATGCAGGTGATCAAAAGGGTTTTTCTAACACGGCCCATGTGCACATTACATGCTTTTAGATGCTCATAAACCTTTCTTTGATTGCTGCATTTCTCTGTAATGAAAATGTTCTATCGTGTTCGGTGCCACAAAACAAGTTTTCCCTGCTTGGAATAATTAAGATGCTGAGCTGAACTTGTCTTTTTTACCTAGCCAGTGAGCTCATTTTGTCATTTTTGCCACATTTTCCACCACTACATGTCCAGACATGAACACGATCAAAGTCTTCTCATAAATCTGTAAAGCTGTTTTTCAGTTTCAGTCACAAAGCTTTTTTTAAGCATTCTTGCAGTAGCGAGACAGCATAATTTTATTTTATGCATGTCCATCATCCAACCTTTCCATCCAGCTGTCTTTTTGGGTTGTTGTGCGTGACATTACATGCATTTACAGTATAGTGAGCAGTTTTGGAATTTATTTCTAACTACAGCATTTCTCCTCCTCCTCCTTCCAGCATGTCCACCCGGCACCTATAAACCAGAGGGAACACCAGGAGGCCTGAGCACCTGCCTGTCATGCCCCGACCTGCAGCACACCTCCCAGCCTGGCAGCACCTCCGTCAGTGACTGCGTCTGCAAGCCGGGCTATCAGCCAGTAGGCATGACCTGTCAGGGTGAGAGGAACTGATATTTTAACTGCTTAATCAGCTATATTTGATTTCGCTTAGTGAGTCTCAACCCAGGACGCAGAAAATCCCTTTTGACATCTTCTATAGTCAGTTGATAAAACACATTAGTGATTCAGTTCAATTCTGTATCACGCCATGAAACCTTTTATGTTTATTATTTGCACAATTAAAAAAAAACCCATTAAATGTCATGCAAGGCTTTCCCAACACACAATTTCTGCTGCATGAAAAAAATGCTGTAGCAATAATGGTGTGTTTTAACTGAGCAGTTAGCACTTAGCAGAATTGGCCAGGTAGTATGAGTAATAATAATCCTTTATATCTGAGTGCCAAGGGAAAAATCATGTGCACTAACTAAAAATATAGCACATCAAGAGAAAAGCCAAGGAAAAAGGCATCACATAACTTCAGTATTGCTGATTTCCATTATTATACTTGTTACCACATCCTGTGCAGATGGAGCAGATTTGATGACTGTTTGATGACCCTGTAATGATGCCTTTTCAGGAACCATTTCAACACATCTTATGAGCAAGAAGAAGGAAATTTACTGGTGTAATGCTTTGGGAAAATGGCACAGGATTGAATATTGTTGCCTCAAAGCAACACAGCAAGACAGTGCTGGGTTCGATGCACATGGTCCATTGGTGCACAGGACAAGTTCCCCAAAAATGACTAATTAAATATAATATAGTCTTAATTATCTACACAAGGGCAGTCAGTCAAATCGCTATTCAGTGTACCAATGAGTGATATCTAAATATCTAAAATGTCTCCTTCCAAGTGCATACTTTATTTTTTCATCTCGAGTGATTTTCAGGTCTTATGAGTTTGTAATGATGTGGAAAACTAGAAAAAGGCTTTAACAGGTGAATAAACAGGTTTCATAACGTAAGAAATATGGGAGAATTTGTCCAGTCAAGGCAGTGAAGATCGTGTTTGTAAGTGTAGTGATACTTGAAGATTAATCAGCTGGAGCAGAAACACAGTATTCCACAGAAGTGCAAGGTTAGTGTCAGAGCATCCCGTATTATGAATCTGCTTCCAGTAATTTTAGTGGCCCTCCCATTCCTCGAAGAACGAGCCAATGATTTCCTCACCACAGTTCATGCGAACACAATGATCTTCATTAATCATGAGTTTCATGGACCGAGTTGTGCTTCTCTTCCTCTCTCCGTGTAGATTGGGGAGAGGATGTTTGACAACCTGTAATTTTCTGCTTTCACGCTTTCTTATCCATTTTGTCAGGAACATTAACTTTCCACTGAGTCCCAGAGTCAGTGTTTCCCACCAACAGACTTTCTCTCTGTATGTGTTATATTGTGTCTGTTTGTTTTTTGAATGTCTTTTTGTGTTAGTTACAATATGAAAGTCAGGATTTCACAACATTCTTTTGTCCTCTCTTCTCTTGTCTTCTCCCAGTGGTATACTGTCCAGAACTGTCTCCACCGCAAAATGGCTTTTTCGTCCAAAATGTATGTAACAACCACTTTGATGCAGCCTGTGGTGTGCGATGCCAGCCAGATTTTGACCTCCAGGGAACGAGCATCAGACTGTGCCAGGCTGACGGCACGTGGTCAGGGACACCTGCCAGCTGCACAGGTGATTAGATATTCAGTTCACAATGATATAAAACTATTTGTATTTGAGAAGCTGGGGAAATTTGTTCCAGCTCCAGTTACAGCCAAATATCTCCAAAGTTACTCAAGTGACTTTTTGCGTATTGCATCTGATTTTCATATTACAGTATGCATACTTTGTGTTATCTTGCAATATAATGCTCCTGGCTATGTAATGATTAAATACACCAATACAAGCTTGTTGATTGATCCCAGCAGGTTCTTCCACACCACATGTCTCATATATTTCCTCATTAAGCTCCGGGCCACTCATCAAAGCCCCCAGAGTTTGCTGCCTCACTTCTGATGTCTGCGAACCTTCATAAACATTTATGTAGCACTAAATCGACTTATCAAGAGTGAGTTGATCAGTTGTGCAGAGTTGACGCAAGTCTCCCTCAAGCCGGAGCGAGAGGGAGGCTGTGTGTGTTTAGACTGAGCAAGGAATCAACATTTACTGGGAGACTACTGCTTTCTGCCTGGACAGATGTTTAGAGGAAGAAAAGTAGGGAGAAGTGAAAGTTGAGACTGAAAAGAAGAAAGGATATAAAGAAATGAAGGAGAGAAGGTTCTACAGAAGAAGCGAGAGTGTGAGAAAGTTCAAGAAGCAGGAAAGAAAGGAAAGAAAGAAAGAAAGGAAGAGGCTGTTGGAGAGGTCAAGAGATTAATGAGGAAAATGCCAGTTTTAACACAAAGACGGCAACAGAGTGACTCATAGAAATACCAAGACACTGAATATTCAAGGGTGTGTGTTGAAGATTTATAGTAGTGGCTTTGAGTATATATTTTCTGAGTGTGTACATACGTCTGCTTGTATGTGTTACAGTAAGTCTTTGCCACATACTGTAGGACCTCCCAGCTAGTTAAGCCCTGAGGGAGGGGGTCTCCTCTCAACCGCCTGTCTGTCTATGGGTGGTGATGAGAAATAACACACTACACACCCTCTTCTAGACCTCAGCATAACTCAGAACAGGCTCACATGAGGATTCCTTCTTTTATTTCATAGGGACTTTCAGGCTTTGGGTTAAATGATAGGCCCCAGGTTATAGCTAAAAATGATAATAGTGCTGTACTTTCCTGCAGTTGATTTACTGCTTTTTCCTTCTCTTGTGATTTATTTACAGTACCTGTGTTTATATGTTACAAGTCAGATGTAGCATGAAAGACATTTGCAAGTGATATACAGTATTAATAACTAAATAATTAGCATTTCTTTTTGTTATCTTGAAGAAGCATACAATGAAATGTTTTCACATACTTTTAAGTTTTTTAAAAAGGCGTTTCTTCTCTGTCGAGTTTTCGACTGTAAGACTTTGATTCAGTTGTTTTCTGTTTTTGCTGGATTGGATTCTCATGTTTGTTTTTTTCAACCCACAGTCCGCTCCTGCCCACCCCTCTCCCGACCCCAGCATGGCTTTCTGAGGTGCAACGATGGCGGAGCCTCCTTCAGGGCGGAGTGTCAGGTGGGCTGTGAGCGAGGCTACAGGCTAGATGGAGACCCCAGACTCACTTGCCAGGCCAACTCCCAGTGGAGTGGACCCCAACCTCGGTGTGTGGGTAAGCCTTCATCACCTCCAAACCTCTCTCTTAACCTGCGTGTTACCTCTGAAAAAATAAAAAAACAAAAGGATGGAGAAGTTCTGGTTCATGTTGTGATGAGGTGCGGTGTTGTTTAGTCTTTCACTCTCTCTCGCCGTCTGCCAATATAAAAGAAACTCAGAAATCTTTAGCTTTGTTTCCAAGACCCCTTTTTTGCAATCATTGCTTTTCCATTGACATATGTCTTGTGTTTGACAATAAATTCTTTAATAGCTCATCAGGTTTTTGAAATATATGTGCACTGTGTATGTGGCCATCTGCAGGCAGACACTGGGTCACAGTTCAATCCCAATTTAATTCACTTTACTTATGCCCTCTCCAAGTGAATTCATCTGTCTTAACCACTAGTTTTAATTTCTTATGTCTTCATCCAAAGTCTTGTGGTTCACTCATCTGAGGAGTTAAATTGGATTAGATTCTTTATTTTGTTATTCAATTTGCATTACTTTCCATGATAAATGGCACAGCTCTGCACTCACTCAAACACAGTAAATTTGTCTAGCAGTACATCTTATAGACTGACTGTATTTAACCGTAAGCTCATATTATCTGTTTAACTTTTAGTGATTCCTGTCTGGCTGAAAAAACAGACAATTTATCAGTTGAATGACTCTAAAATAACACATGATTTGGTTATTTCTATGTAAAAACATGTGGCTTTACACACGTATGTAAACACACATGAGAACATACGCTCACACATGCACAGCGGTTAAACATATGGTGTGTATTTGCACAGAGCCACAATACATCATCCAGAGAGAGATTCATCTGCTTTCTCATAGCAAAACTACAGTCACCACATATACACATGCACACAAAATTACCCACACACTTCAGAACTGATAGTTAAGTTAAAATAGTTGCACACACTCATGCCCGCCAGAGAGAGCACCCAGGTCAGGCACACCAGCACACAAAAAAGGGACAGTGTGAGAGCCACAAACCTCCGGCCTCACTGCTCCAGCCTGCACTGACTCACTTCCAACCAACCAGCTAGCTGCGCTATTTAAAAAACCCGACCCATCCGCTTCCGGAAAGCTCTCTGTTTATCGATAACTACCATCTCTTTACCCACGTGCTCGGACTGACTTACAGCTTGTTTGTTTGACCATCTCAGAGTTTCTCCGCAGACTGTCGTTACCTCTTTAACACAGCTAAGAGGGCTGTGTGGGCTGCCGTTGCAGCTGAGTGGTTTGTGTTAGTGTTTGTTTGCACTGTGGTGAAATGGGATCGGGCCCAGGCTGCCCCGAGAGGATGCAGAGATATTTTTTCATCTGATTGAAATCTCCCTGATTGAATCTCCCTCTCCCTTTATATAGCTCCTACAGCTAAAGCCAGTGAAACAGGAGTGAATGAGAATGATCTATCCATCATCAAGTGAAAGCCGCACTGGCCTGCATCCCAAAAATGCATAAAAAGCCTAGTGTGTGAGTCCTCTGGTCAGTGCTTTCTTAGGTTGATTTCTGACCAAATGTTTGTTGTTTTTGTGCCAGTTTTTGAAAGACAGACCCTGAAAATAGCTTTATTGTTAACATTTATGGTGGAGCCAGCTGAAAGTACGATTTTATCACATTCAGGTTAAAACACAGGAAACACTCATGATCTCAGCTCAGTGCAATTCTGCAAACCTCTTCAACTACTTTTGATAGTGAACAATAAAAAAAGAGTCATGAGTTGTGGAATCCAGTTCCATCCAGTTTTGGCCTGTAACAAAATAAACTATATCAGATATCAGATTCATCTCTGGGTTTCTCCCACTTTGTCCCCAGAGGTGCGTTGCCCCCCCATCGTGACCCTGAAGAACATCCTACTGTCGCCCCCTGCCTGCAGGAAGAGGGCAGCGTCGCCAGGCTCCGCTTGCCTGCTCACCTGTCAACAAGGTTATATTCTCCAGGGAAACAGGAAGGCAGTGTGCCTGGGCTCTGGGAACTGGACCGCTAATGTCCATAAAGCCACCTGTACAGGTAACTGTGTGTGTGAGTGTGTGTGTGTGTGTGTGTGAGAGAGTTTCCCTAAAGAGGAAATTCATCTTTTAACTTCTGTAGCCCTGAGGTCAGAGGTCAGGGTAAGCTGTAAATTGGTTTTAGGGTTGTAACAAGGATGTGAAATATGTTAATGTCAAAGGTCATGACTTGAGTAGGCAGAGGTCAGTTAGTGGAGTTTAGTGTAGTATGTATCAATTAGTTTGGTAGTGTAATTGTGGTAGTATATATTTTATGCAGTAGTTCAACATTTTGGGAAAGGTGTGCAGTTTATGAGTGAGTGAGGTATCGTGAGTTAAGTACTGTACCTGTGACAAAGATATGAGAGTGGTGTCGATCTCAGCAAGGAAGAGAATGAGCATATTTGTTAAAATGATGAACTGTTTCTTCAAAACATGTATTTTTCACCCTCCTGTGAAAAATGCAAATAGCAAAACTTGGCCTTCTTTGCCTTTACTTCCCAGCCAGGTTTCCCTCCTAAGGTGGTTTGTAAGTTTAATATATGTGGCTGTAATTAATTTTACAGGATTAGAATGAACGACACATGTAAGATGTTGGCTTATGTGCAAAGCAGAAAGAGAGCAATTGTAAAAAGAGCAAAAAAGAAAGATACTCAATACTTGGAGAAAGAAGAAGATATAAAAAGAAAACAGCAGGAAACTTGGAGGGAGATTTTTTCCATTCTCTATTGCCTCTCTCTGCATTTTTCTCCGCTTTGTGAATGGTGAGAATGGCGCTAACCCCATTTTGAAGCAGGCCTCGGGTCACTAACTCAAACCATACCATGTCCGAGCTCTCCTATCTCTCCCCTCCGCTCCGACTGGGCTGGAGATCATTATAATAGGCTGCAGTCCTCCAGATGCCTCGCAGGTGAAACAGGTGGTGCAGAGCGGCTGCTGCCTCCCCTCAAATGTCCTCAGTCTCCTCATTTCCTCACAGTGAAAGTTTGCTAATGAAGGAAGAGGAAGAGGTGCCATAAAGATGAAAACGAATGGAGAGGTAGGGCGGACAGGGAGGTGAGAGGGGAGGATGAGTCATCTGTAGGTGTTTTATAATGAGGTGGTAGGCAGATGATGAGTTTTTCTGATCCTTTCAGGCACAAATGGGCTGAAGGAGAGAAGAGATATTAATAAGTAGATGCGATAGAATGAAGAGAGAGGGAGTGCTGCAGTATAGGCGGCACATTATGGACAGATCAAGAAATACAAGGTCATTACTGAGTTGAAAATGGTCTTTGTAAGCTCCTGGCTTGTTTCGCCTCTCACTTCATGTTGATGACACCCAAAGTGAAATATTCCTCCCTTGTTATGAAGATGAACGGAACCGTTTGGAGCTAAGTGTGTTAGTGTTTAGCAGAGATGGATGCCTAAGTGGATCGGTCATCAAGTCCAGATGGTAACAACTCTCTTACACAACGCAACAGGCATGACCACCGCCGATCAATGGGAGATTCAGCTCTCGGAGCCTTTACCCATTTACTGCCGGCTCAAACCGAGTTGAACTGAAGTGCGCCGGCTTCACATTATTACAACATGCTGTATGGAGAATGAGAAAATGGAAGAAGCTATTTCATCCAAGGGTCATGGTGGCTGCTGAGTTGCCTCTAGCCAGACTTTAATACTTTATATATAGAGGGTTTTCCCATTATCTAGCGTCTCCTACTGAAGCAAACATGGGTTGTGAGCGTTGCTCAGTGGCAAGTCAATTATAATGTGAAGTGAGAGCAGAGCTTTTTTCTGCAGTCAGACTTTTCCTGCTTGTTTGGGACCTTGCAAATGTGACCACGTTTCTCAAATCTCTGTGCTGCCGCTGTTTCATTGCTGTTACCAGTAGAGTAACATTTGGCGTGTGGTTTGTTTTCATTTTAACCCTTTAATCCCAGCTCAAAAACAGTAATTAACTGCCTCTAAAAATGGAATGGGTTGCACATAATCAGGGCTGTTTGAAAATGAAGAAATATCTGATGTGAATGATTGAATTTGGGATGTATGTAGGTTCACTTGGAAAAATTCTTTTACAATACCTCATTATAGATCAGTAATCCAACTAATGGCTGAAAATCTGATGCGAACATGTTGCCCAGATTTCCATAAGGAGCAGTAACATCCAAACAAACTAATTTTGCTTGTGCTTATGACCAGAGCAATTAATATGCATTTATTTACAAGCATCACTTAAACAGCAACTTTATGGTTTTCTGCTGAAACTGATAGGGTTAAGATCCAGATGGAGGTAAAGGAGGCAGCAGTTTCCACCTTGTAAAACTGAAAAAACACATTATTCACTTGGATTTACCAGCACCAAGTTGTTACTAATTACTGATTATCAAAACCAAACAAATGTGCCCCAAAAAAGCTTCCTTTTCCATGAGTCCAACTGTTTTGACAATGACATAAAGCATGTTTCACACATCATTTCACCTCTATCTCTATTAACATGTGCTCTTTACCACTGTGGCCTGATGGTGACATAATGGGTGATGAGAGATATGAGACAGTTACAACAACATAAAGTATAAATGTCACCGGTATTTGGTCTTGTTGGAATAATGACTCTCTCTTTGATTCAGTAATGACCAATAATGAGTGTGTGACGTCTTGTGATTAAGGAGGTCATGGGTCAGATGACATCACACAACCACATCCACAGTGATAACAAGCAGCAGGCTGAGGTCACTGTATACAGGATATGATGGAGTGAACATCTGCAACAATTGAATGTTACAGTATTTGAATTCTAATTTAATTTGATTGATCCAGATAAAGTATCAGCAGAGTCCAGCCCCCTGACGGATTCTCTCCTTCCTCTAAAACATATAGTTTTTTTTTCTCTGTGTCCCTTCAGATGCTGAACCACCGTGGATTCAGTGCCCAGGGAACATTGTTGCAGAGACTGATGAGCGGCGTGGCACTGCTAACATTAGCTGGGACGTCCCGACAGCCACTGACAACTCTAAAGAAGAGGTTGGATACTTAACAAGCATGCAATTTAATCCACTTCTGACTCAATTTCTTCCTCCCTCAAGGGCTCCCAAGATAAATGTGATGGGCTATGCAATGATTTAAGAGGCAAAAAGAACATTTGTGTTCAACTATAAAAAATCCTAACAACCAATTATTTTAATCCATCTTAGCATATCTTATTTCTAATCATGACACTACTGATTACATCCAATTTTAAGTCATTTGTCATATTTTACTGTCTCTCCCTCCTCCAGGTGGTGGTGCAGGTAAAGCCAGTGTACACTCCTCCCCAGCTGTTTCCCATTGGAAAGGAAACCATCACCTACATTGCGACCGACCGCTCTGGGAACCAGGCCAACTGCTCCTTCACTGTCACTGTCGTCGGTGAGTTCATCCTTCTGGAGACTGTATCATCACAAACAATGTATGCTGCAGATGGCCTCACAGGGCCCATTTTAGTGAGGAAGAAGGAAGACTTTGTTCACACTGTAGGCTATTTTAGGCCTGTTTCTGATTACTGTTCATATATTTCCAAGAATTTAATGAATTACAAAAATGAATAAATATATCAAGACAAAAACTTTCTGTATAGAATCAGAAAATTTTAGAGTTTGGCGCACTCTAGTGGTAGTATCCCCTGAATGGTGATGTCCCCAGTTTAGAGAATTAATAGGCTGAAAGCAGGCATTGTCTCATTGACTTAGACTTTGTAATCACAATAAAATTCTACACATACTGGCTTTAAAGACATCAAACAAGACATCAAGACGTCTGATCTGAGGCTAGGCGTTCCCCTAATAAAAGTGACGTCAGCTATTTGGCTTTCTATCTATTGTTTTGTCTTCTTCTTCCTGCTGCTAATGCTGGTTCAATTACACACAGCTGAGCTGCTTTGTATATGTATGAAATGTGTTTTAGATCACTGATGTGATTTCATGGCAGTGCTGACAAATTCCAATTTAAGCGTTCAAATACAAGTCACATGTAGGTTTTTCATCGTACCTTCTTCGTGGTCCACATCAAGACTAATTAAAAGAGAAAAGCACACATCAAAAAAATCTTCAACAGGTTCTGGACCCTGCAGAAATCATGGAAAAAATAATTGAATCCACAGACTGCTTTTTCTCCAATAATCAAGTCAAGTCAAATTTATTTACATAGCACTAAATCGTAACAGAAGTCATTTCAGGGCACTTTCCATATAGAGTAAGTCTAGACATACTGTGTATACCGTGTATTATTATTTATAGAGACCCAACAGTTTGCACCACGAGCAAGCACATGGAAACAGTGGCAAGAAAAAAAACATTGAAACAGGAGGAAACCTCAAGCAGAACCTCTACTGCAGTAATTTCAGTTTTAACAAACATAAAATTGCAGGTCATTTAGGTTTTTATGTTTTTAAGGCACGCTTAAAACTAAGCTAACTGGTGGTCCTCTGTCTTCATGAATAGATATACGTAATTTGACATGAAGGATTTAAAATTAACATGCACAAACTGATCTGACAAATAGATTTTGAATTTAAGGTCGACAGTATTTATACACTTTGACAGAAGCAAGTCAAATCTAATAATGGGATAAACGCAGTACTAAAGCTATCAGTCAGAGGTCTTTTGTTCAAGCAAAACATGTCCACAAGCATCACAGTCATCACATATAACAAATCTATGACAATTAGGAACATGTGTTCAGTCTTAAAAGTCATTCAAAAGTCAACATCACTCATCAGCTGAAGGTGACAAGAATTTGAAACAGTCTGATATTGTGCATGTAACTTTATGCTGAATAGAAAATAGCAGAACTGTGTCACATGTAAGGCCAAGACAGTTTGTGATTTAATGAGCTGCAGTGTGAATGTGGGTGAAGAGTCAACGTTTTACTTAGCTGACACACACAGCACAAGCACAAGTCAGTCTTCAGCTTATGGACTCACTTGCCTTTATGAACTTCAAAGCAGTGGCTTCTCAATTACAGGACAGCCCCTCTATCCATCAGTGCAGACCCTACCGCCGTGTGTGTGTGTGTGTGTTGCTCCATCCGCCTACCTCTGTGCTGCAGCTTATTTCTGTCATTCAGTATAAAACTGTGATTTAATTAAGGAGTCTGTCCGCCCCCGCAGCAGGTGCCAAACAGGGTTACTGCAGAGAGTGAAAAACAGGGGTGTCCCATGTCGACCGCTCGATAATCACAGCAGTCAGGGGGAAAAACCTCAAGCATGGTAGCCGTGAACATTTCCATATGTTATTATGGTGGTGGAACGTTGTGGTTTTTTATTAGAGACATGTGTTTAACTAGTGCCCTCTGACACTCTGTACTGCTGCATTGAAAAAGTCGGATCACAGCACAGCACTCTGCTCCCGACTGGGTTTCTCTAATATTGCTATAATTTATTTCAGTCTCGTGAAAACTAAAACGCTGCTATCGATACGTTTAATGTTCATAAATGTGCTGTTTTTATTGTGTGTTCTCCATCTGCTCATGTGGCATTACACCTACCATTAACAAGCTTATATCCCTTCCTAGATACGGAGCCCCCTGTGATTGACAGGTGCAGGTCGCCGCCCACGGTCCAGGCCACAGACACAGAGACGGCGGTCGTTTGGGAGGTGCCACAGTTTTCCGACAACTCAGGTATGTCTGGTTGTCATTCTCAGACGGCAGCTCCGTAGATGGTTTATTCTTTTGCTCCTCTGTTCCACTCCGCTCCACCCTCTTCCTCCGCTGATGATGGTTAAACAGGATCTTTTCCGTTTGGGGACTGGAAAAAGGGGATCAGGAGAGGGCTTTTTGCGTGCGTGTCTGAGTGTGTGAATAATGGTGAGAGACACTGGACATGTGGTTCAATGGTGAGACGATGGATTGTAATTGTGTGCATGCATGCCTTGTGTGTGTGTGTGTGTATGTGTTTTTAAGGGAGTGATAGAGAATAGGGTGAATAGTGAAGTTGTCACAGCGTCTGTAAATGTCGTTAATGTTAAAACAGACGGAGGCAGCAGAGAGAAGCAGGTGTTTTTGATATAAAAAATGCTCTTTTGTGAGAATTTGCACTCGTTCAATTCATTTTTCACATAGTCATTTGTATAATTGCATGAGCACACACTGTCCTTGAGTCATAATGGGAAGTAAATGTTTTTGAATTACTTTACTTATTAATCACTGTCTCAGTGAAGTTGACACTCCACCATTATACTCACAGGAAAAATATTCGTTTAGTTCCCCCGTTGGTCCAGAGCAGGTTTGGCCACTAGCAAAATAGTAATACTGCAGAGAACAATACTGCAGTGTTTTACAACTAGAATGACAGCATTCAAATTTACTTCAAGTACAGAAGTATCACCAGAAAAATGTGTCATATGTCATAAGCTCATGATATGTTAATGTATATGTAAAGTCATAATCTTTAAAGTGACTTGTAACTACAGTTGTCAGATAAATATGGTGCGGTAAAAGCTACAGCAATTTCTAAAATCCTTGTCAGGTGGAGTTTGAAAGTGCAGAACACAGACGAGGAGGCAGACGAAGGTTAAGAGGTTAATTGAAATGTTACGGCTGGTGGAGATGGGATGGCTGGTAATGGCCTTGTGAAGAGGAGGAATGGAGAACGGTGAGGCGGTGTGGGCGTTAGGTAGTGAGGAAGAGTGGGATTGCAGGCAGGCAGGGATTCTGAAGCACAGGAGACAAACGAGCTTTAAATTCAGGAACAAGAGCACTGGAAAACTAGTATCACAATGGAGGAGCAAGTGAAGGAGCCTGAGTGTAGCTCCCAGGGTGGCAGAAACAATGATCTGGTGATGAGTGGGAGGAATGCTGGAAAGTTGTGAGTTGATGAGCTGATTGTAGACAGGTGTGTGTGTGTGGGCAGACTCCAGGTCAGGCAGGCGCACACACGCAGACAAACCAGGGACATGGAAGACACAGGAGGATAGAGACTGAGACGCAGCTGTGGCCGTGACATTCACTCGGTGGAAACACACAAGTAAAGTACCTCAACACGTGCGGTAATTAGGATAATATATGCTGTGCACAGTGCAAAGTTACTTTCCACCTCCTTTCCGTCAGTGTAGACCACTAATACCTGACTCCACTATGTGTTCGTGTTTGACTGCTGACACATTTTCCAACTGATCTCTCTGAGGTTTGAACCAGGTGAAGTGTTGATACTTGAACACAATATTCTCTTAGTAAGTCTTTTATTGTAGCTCAATCTCTAAAAAATAAATCTGGACCACATAACTATCCCTTTTATTCAGTGCGCCTTGATCGCAGAGGAAAAAAACGGAATCGCTTTCTTCTTCCAGGGCAGTTCAAGAGGTCACAAGGCACATACCAACTGTTGTGAGAATTTAATTTGCAACCTGTTAATCTGTGTTTTGAGCCAAGGCCACTTTGCTCCACTCATACATTGATGCTCAGCAATTCAGAGCGATCCCGCTACAAAGGAGTGCATCAAGGCCGCTCTGCCAAATAGACTAAATATTGTAGAGCTGGCCGGCTTTCTCCTGGCTCTCTAACTGTACCCAAACAGCCGTGGTGACAGACAACAAACCAGACTTCTCCTGGTTTCCAGCCCACAGCTAGGTCCATGTAATTCACTGGCTCTGGCTTCACACACACACATATATAACACTAACACAGCACAGAACTGTGTGTGTGTACAGAAATGTAGGCAGGCATGGACACTCGCACAAATACAGGCCTCAAACTTAACGTCTCACTCCTGAGACCCAGCGTGCTCATTCCCCACCTGTCTGCAGAGGTGCACCCCCATCAAACACACACACACACACACACACACACACACACACACACACTGTAATAACAGGCTGCTGCGGCTGCTTCGGGCCGCACGACGTCAGCCCAGCTCTGCTTCGACGTCAGTGTTTTGTTTTTCCAGGCCCACACCCTGATGCCAGCACTATATATAGTCTCAACTCGGCAGACACACACATAAACACACGCACAAACACACACACACAGGCTATATATAACAGGAGACACCAGTCTCCAGCCGGCCAGACGTGTGTCAGCCCTGTTAGTTTAATGGAGAAGGTGGACTGGAGAGAAACGAAAGGTCAATCTCTCACTTTTCCCAACCTCTCCTTTTGTTTTTTAATCTCGTCTGTCACACTTGCAGTGCAGATGTTTTTACTGCTTTTTTTTTTTCATTCACAGCCTCACAAGCTCCAAAAGATGTCACACGTGCAAACACACACACTCATAAACTCCTCTCATCACTCATCACTGCCTCTCCCAAGCCTGTATCCATCACTCCCTTCACATTCATTTTTTTTTGAGCCAACCAGACTATAGCAATTTTCCCTCTCCAATCCCAGGAGTAGGATTTTTCTGCTTCCATGTGATGAGACACATGTCAGCGTATCATTGTTTAACATAACTTCTATGGTTTACTAAGAGTGACTCATTTCATCCTGGAATGGGGATTAAGGGCAAGACTGCCCTCTGCTGGATAACTGGAGCAACAATTTTGACTAATGAAAAGACTCTTGGAAAAATAATCTCTCTAAAAGCAAATATGAGTGAAAGCTAACATGTGCAAGGTCACAAATAATACTTATTTCATCTTGGCAATAATTTTGTGTTCCTGATTATTTTACTCATATCTGTCAACTGTTTTTATTTGTACACCTATGCATTTGCTTGGCCAATATCAGTGCCTACTGTCATACTATGATCTGCACAGGTTAAAGAATATTATGATTGAATGTACAAAAATGCATCTGTGGAAAAATCAGCAAGTTGCTCCTGATGAGCACAGCAGTAAGTTTGACTTAATTATATTGGCTAGTAGCAAGTAAGTATAAAGATATGCAATTTTTGTCATATACTGTAAGTACATTTGTATTTTATGGTCATGACAAAATTACTATGTGTTAAAAGTACTGTATGCGTATAACCAACTCTTCTGCATTCTCTCAGGTGGTCGCCTCACATTGACCAGTACACATAGTCCCGGCTCTCAGTTCCCAGTAGGGGAGACTCTGGTCCAGTACACAGCTACTGATGCGGCAGGAAACAGCCGCACCTGCAACCTCACCATCACTGTGCAAGGTACACAGACACATCATGGCTTTTTGAAATAGCTTTTATCGTTGTGTGAATGTACTATTTTGTCTAAATAGAAACATTGTGTATATATTTTAGTTCTTTGGCCTTATTCATATATTTATTCAGTATGTGTAAACTCATTCTTTATCAAACGTGTGTGGAGAGGAAGAAAAAGCAGTTTGTTGAGGAGGTACAACATTAGCTATCAGGAACAAATGAATAAAGAAGAAATAATCTTAGGTGTGTTTATGGTGGTATTATCAAATATTTTGCTCCAAAATGACCAAAGCATGGAGGTGTTATATACTGTGTATGTTCCCAGGGACAACCTGTGACCAGCCGTACGTTCCAGTGAATGGAGAGTTCATCTGCTCTGAAGAAGAGGAGGGTGTTAACTGTACTCTTCATTGCAAAGAAGGCTACAGCTTCACTCAGGATGCAGTGCACAGCTACTTCTGTGCCAACAACGGTGTGTGGCAGCCACCCTACTCTCCAGATAGACCCGACTGCTCAGGTAAGCATCGTATTCTGTTAAGTACCAAGGTACCTCATGTTACTGCAGGTACGTTTCAGTGTTATTTTAAGATGCAGATGTATTTTTTAGGACTCTTATTGCATTGGTTTTGGTTACTTAAAATGATAAAACACTTTCAAACACGCATGTGCAGCACGTTGAAATAAAGCACTCTACTGTATAAACCCTTTTTGTCCCTCACAGTGAACCGTATAGCAAACAACGGTTTCAAGCCCTTTGAGATGCTGTTTAAGGCATCTCGCTGTGATGATGCAGACCTGGTCAAGTCATTTACTGGAGAGTTCAACACCAAACTGGGAGGCATGGTGAGGAATTAAATACACACACACATACACGTTGATTTGCTGCAAATTAGCTATCAAACACATGTTGTCGTCTTCTTCTCCACAGCTCCCCAACATTTGTAGCAGCGATGATGTCACCTGTAAGCTGGAGGTGATGTCACAGGGTCACTGTCTAGAGTACAACTATGACTACGAGAACGGATTTTCTATTGGTAGGATTTACATGCACAAAATACACCCTCACTGAAAATCCCACCTATATTTTAATTAAAGCATCTTATTTGTTCATTATTTTTCCCTGTCTAACATTCATCAGCACCAGGGGGTTGGAGCAACAGCTGGGGTCCTCAGGGCACCCAGGACTATGCCTACTTTGAGTCAGGCTTTGCCACAGGCACTCGGCAGCTCGCCAGGCAGCAGCAAGACGGCAGCATGCAAACACACCAACGCACCAAGAGGCATCGAAAAATCACAGGCCCCACCAGAGACCAAAAGATCCAGATCTTTTTCAACATCACAGGTACATATTGAATGTGATTCTGTGATTATGTCATTTGGAGTTCTGGGAATATATGTAGTATATGCTATTGTCTTCATAATGATCATGTTATATGTTTTATACCCATTATATCTGTGTTTTTATATCATTTGTTAGTTATTGGTCCTTTAAACTTTGTCCATTTTCCCAGCAAGCATCCCTCTGCCCCTATCGAGGAACGACTCAATAGAGGTGGCCAATCAGAAGAGACTCCTGCGGACACTGGAGCAACTGACCAATCGTTTGAAGAGAACATTGGCCAAACAGCCGCTGTCCAGTTTCCACGTGTCCTCAGAGATGATTGTAGCTGATCCCAAATCCCTGGAGAGCAAGAAGGCCTTCCTGTCCTGCAGGCCGGGCTCAGTGCTCAAAGGCAGGATGTGTGGTGAGTGGGACGGGAACAAATGGAGGATACACCCACCTAAACTCATCTAACCAATAGGGTTTTCTTGCACCTTTTTGAAACTTTAATATGAAATACATGAAAATTTATGGGATTTTTAGAAAATTTAATACTGCTATAAAAGATTTATGTTTACCAATAAACCACTAATTGCGTGTGCTGTTGCAGTCCAATGTCCGGTGGGAACATACTTCTCTCTGGAACATAACGAATGTGCGAGCTGCTGGCTGGGCTCCTACCAAGACCAGGAGGGTCAGCTGGAGTGTAAGTCCTGCCCCGAGGGCACCTCCACGGCCTACCTGCACTCCCGCAGCAGCACTGAGTGCAAAGGTAAGATGCATTCACACAGTCAGACCTCAGCCTTTGTCTGTCTGTCTCTGAATGTTGGTCACAATGTGGTGATTTGTGTTTGCAGGGCAGTGTAAGCCTGGTAGTCACTCTCTGAATGGGCTGGAAATCTGCGAGTCATGCCCGCTGGGTCACTTCCAATCCGGTTTTGGCGCCAGGGAGTGTATCGTCTGTCCTGACGAGACCTCGACTGTCACCAGAGGAGCAGTGGACGAGACAGAGTGTGGAGGTGATACAGTTTGACAGTGTGGAGTGCACTCTCTTAATGTCCTATCAACTTGCTTATTTTAACTTTAAAGAAGCCTTAATTATTCTCAAGTTATTCTAAATGCTGCTAGGTAACAAAAACAAATCAAATTCCAGCCTGTAAGCAAAAATGTGTCTGTTAGTATTTGGCATTCATGTGCAATTATATCATAAATTCCTACTTGGAAATTTCATATGATTGCCCTTTAAAGTTGGATGATAAATCTGGAAACTGTGAACATTTTTGCTACCTGAGTTTCCCAATTGAAATGCAAAACTAACCTCTGACCTTTAAACGTGGAGCTCCCAGATGTGATACTTTTCAACCAGAAAATTCCACTTTTCTTTAAAAACATTTTCGGGTGATTCCTGGACTTGACCTGCTCCATCTTATTCCTCCATTTCTTTTTTCTCATACTCTCTGCTCTCCACTCCTGCAGTCCCCTGTTCGGCAGGTCACTTCTCCCGTACTGGTCTGGTCCCCTGTTACCCTTGTCCCAGAGATTACTACCAGCCTGAACATGGCCGCTCCTACTGCCTGTCCTGTCCCTTCTATGGAACCACCACCATTACAGGGGCAACCACCATACAGCACTGCTCCAGTAAGTGTCCCCGACCAGAAAAAGCCCAAATCATTTTTAAGTCAGACCCACTCAGATGCGCACACAAGGCCACCATTTGATTTCTAGTATCTAGTTTTTGTATTTGAATTGGTTTCAAAATCTCTGGTTTCTCCTAAGATTAAAGTGTTCTGTAGTATCGTCAGACAAAAACAATGAAATGCAGATGATTTATTACCTTCCTTGGGACTCAACAAATTTTGTCTTTTTTGATACTGGTCAATAGACAAATTCTCTGTCTCTTCAAGTCATCTCAATTAATTGCAAATATAAGATATAAAATACATGTTGGCATAAGTAAAGGCAGCCCTTCTGAAATCCAGCCACAAATTCCCAGTTGGAAATGAATTCAAACTAAGGCTACACTATCATAGTTTGTTCCACATATAGCTCCAGTATAGATTTACTGTGGTGTACGTGGATGTATGCAAATTTTGGCAAAGTGCAGATTTTCACACAGTCGACTTCTATTTTAACATCACTGTGCTGTGTTGAGTTGACATGTAAAATGACTTATGTTAAATTTCTACAGCACTTGCCAAGTGAGCAAACTATAAGGAACTTTTCTGTGTCAGCCACTCTGTGTGACAGTGTTTGTACAGATTCAAAACTTGCTGCCATTGCACCGGTTATGTGGCGTCTGATCTGTGTTGTGACAGCTCAATCCAAGTGGAAAAGGAATTACTGCACGGGATCAGGGGGGAAATGGAAATAATATGACTTTTATTACTCTGCTGCAGAATGGAAATGAATATCACTGCATGCCTGAAGTGTGGGAATGAACAGTGGTCAGGACATGCTGCCAGCTTTCAATAAGAATACAGGCTTTTGTTCAGACAGATCACAACCGTCTGCAGTCTGGTGGCAAGGGGAAAGATTCTTGCTGTGTTTTTCCGACTTGTCTTTGCTTACATTGCCTGTATTTTCTCTGGGTGTCATTGTCAGGTTTCGGTTCCAGTTTTCTCCCCAAAGAGGAGAGTGTGACTGCAGCTCCAGAGGTGGAGGTCGTTGAGGACTACCAAGCAAGCAGTCAGGTTAGTTTTACCTTATCTTTGCCCAACGTCAGCTCAAGGTCACAGGGCAAAGACTAAAGCAGTGTTTTCATTGAGAGTTTTATTGCTAGTATGTGACAAATTGCTCTGATTGGCTGTTCCTGCAGGTTTTCCACGAGTGCTTCCTGAATCCCTGTCAGAATAAGGGGACATGTGAGGAGGTCGGGGCAGGATACGTCTGCACCTGCATGCCTGGGTTCACAGGTAAACCAGCAGCCAGAGACTCATTTATTAACATAATTAATGTACATATATATATATATGAAACAACTGTAAATAAGAATGAAAGACTTTTAAGCATCCAGTAGGAATAAGATGATGATTAGTGGTTTGTATGTTATATGTTATATGTGTGATACACTCTGTTTTTCTTTTTCAGGTGCCAAGTGTGAGATTGATATAGATGAATGTGACTCTGCGCCATGCCAGAATGGAGGCCTGTGCAGGGACGGTATGGGAGACTTTGAGTGTCAGTGCAAGCCTGGATTTTTAGGTAAGGGAACATTGAAGAAATAGAGTCCTAACTGATGATACACACAAAGATCTCAAAGAGGTTTAGGGATTTGATTTGACAAGCCGCAGGTTTCACACTTTATGTAGCTGTAAAATGCACAGCTGTGTTAATTGATATTACTTGGTCGACTTATTATGAACTTTTCATGTGCAAAGAGCTCTTGTTGTTTTAGCATGATGTGTATACATTTTTTATCTTAGCCGCCAGTGTTTGAAATCAATCACACACTGTACTGTCTCTCACCTTTGTGCTTATTCTATATCTCTGTTTGATTCTTTTGCCCCCGGTTTGTCTCAGGGTCTCTGTGTGAGGCAGAGGTGAACGAGTGTGCCTCCTCTCCCTGTCTGAACAAAGGCGTGTGTGTGGATGAGGTCAACAAGTTTACCTGCAGTTGTGCTGGTGGCTTCACAGGTTGGATTTTAAGACTGGGTTATATTTTCAATCTAGGCATCAGTTTGAACCTGCCGAACTTTAACCTTCATTCTGTACTGTCTACTATCATTGTATATATGTTAAAAAGTTTGTCCATGGTGTAGAAAAAGCCTAAATACTTAAGTTATTGCATTGAAAATGGAGCTGTTTTCCTTGTTTTTCACATTTCTGCAGGATCTCGTTGTGAGCTGGAAATTAACGAGTGCCTCTCCAACCCCTGTCTGAACGGAGGTGTGTGTGAGGACCTGACAGGTGGCTACACTTGTAATTGTGCCGTCGGCTTCTCAGGGGATCGCTGTGAGGTTAACATCGATGAATGTAAGAGCGCCCCCTGTATGAATGGAGGCTCGTGTCTGGACGCTGTGAACAGTTTCAGGTAATAAAGATCTTGACGGGGAGAAGCAGCTCTTTGCTTTTTGAAACACCATATGAGTCTCCTTTACATGTGAACATGAATGAGAAAATTTATGTCCCACTTACATGCATTTCACCAGAATATGTAAAGTGTCATCATCATCAAAAAGGGTTTATTTTCACATTTGTCTAAAGATTATCTACAGATTCAGGTCCATGTAGTACAGTATAATACAGTAAGTGTTATTGTACTGTGTCTTTCTTCCTTCTCTCAGATGTCAGTGTGTGGTGGGCTACCATGGCCGCCTGTGTGAGACGGACGTGGACGAGTGCGACCCTAACCCCTGCGTGAACGGAGCCAGCTGCCTGGACGGTCTGGGGTCCTACACCTGCCGCTGCCTCCCTGGGTTCAACGGAACCAGGTGTGAGACAGGTACTATAGGACAGATGACACATCACCATGGAATCGCTAGAGGAGGAAAAAGAGAGATAACTGATCTAAATGTTATGAAAGGGACAGTTCATCCTGGCTTCAGATTTCCATTGAAGCATAGCGAGGGCATGCATTGTTGGTTTCATGTCACTACTTTTTCAATCAAACAGTTACAGATTAGACAAAAGACATAAGTTCCATCTGATTCTTAAATGTTCTTGTTAAACATCGCAAGATCCAAATTTATCTTGAGACCCGTTGTGGGGTCCTGTCTCCCAGGTTTGCATCCACAACTGCTCAGCTGTATTTTCATATCCTGTGAATTATAATTGAATTGATTTATTTTAATTTATTCACTCTGTAAATGTAAATGCTTTTCTGTCCTATCAGAGATGTCCTCTGCCTTCAACCTGGACTTTGAGGTGTCTGGTATCCATGGTTATGTAATGATGGATGGAGTGATGCCGGCACTGACAGAGATCACCTGCACCTTTTGGATGAGATCATCGGACACGACCAATTATGGCACACCTGTCTCCTATGCTGTGGAGGGAAGTGACAACGCTTTCCTTCTCATAGACTACAACGGGTCAGTGTACTGAGAGTTAGGAGAATATAAATGAACATGCTCTGTATTATTTTGTACTGTACACGTTTAACAGATTCTTCTGCTTCCCTCTGCTTCCTTTCTTCTTTATTAAGTCCTCTCCAATTTTCCTTGTTCTCCCTCCCTCCAGGTGGGTTCTGTATGTGAATGGTAAGGAGCGGATCACAGACTGTCCTGCAGTGAACACAGGTCTGTGGTATCACATCGGGGTGTCCTGGAGGAGCTGGGACGGTGACTGGAGAATCTACATCAATGGGAAGCCCTCAGACGGAGGCAAAGGCCTGTCAGTCGGCACCACTATCCCAGGTGTAGTGCTATCCTCGACCTGGTTGACCTGTTTTTGTTTCTGAACAAATCTACAGTGTATAAGATTCTTATAGTCTTTAATATAAACACAGTAACTCAGTAGAGAAGAAGAAGAATCTCTCAGTGAATTTTGGTTAACCTCTGACCATTAACATATGTCCTATAGGTGGTGGTGCTCTGGTACTAGGTCAGGACCAGGATCAGAGGGGAGAGGGCTTCAACCCTGTTGAATCCTTTGTTGGCTCCATCAGCCAACTCAACATCTGGGATCGTGTTCTCACACCTCAACAGGTACATGTAGTAATTGGCTGTTTAAGTGCTTAAAATGTGCTGTTTAGGATTCCTTATGCAAATTTGAACCCATGTCTATGAAACCATTGTTATAAAACACCAATATTTATGTGAATGTTGTACCGACTGATCTTCCCCTCCTCTGTACTGTAGATCAAGGTCCTGGCCAGCAGCTGTCCAGCCTCCCATGTGACCCACAGAGGGAATGTCCTCGCCTGGCCAGACTTCCTCACCGGGGTGGTGGGCCGAGTCAAAGTAAACCACAACAGCATTTTCTGTGCTGGTAAGAGAAGCTTCACAAATGTCAACCATATATAAGCTTTTTAAACATTTCTGAAATTGAATGTGAGTGCAAATTCAGTCACAGTGGATCTGTCTCCGACAATGAAAACCATTCCTGGTCTCTCCAGATTGTCCCAAGCTGGAGAACGCAGTTCCTCACCTACATGCCTCCACTGTGGAGGTGAGCCCCGGGGCCCAGGTTCAGCTGTCCTGTGATCCCGGCTTCTACCTGTTGGGGGAGCCAGTGCTGCAGTGCCAAAATAAAGGAGAGTGGAGCCATCCTCTGCCCAGCTGTGAACGTAAGGCAGAGACACGAACTAATTTGAGTTGTAAATGAGTCATATTTTTTCATGTCTTGCCTGATTTGTTGTGTTTGTCAATTTACTGAGTGCATTTCTGTGGGCATGAAAAATCCTAGTAAGTAATCTGAAAGATCCTGAGTGTAAAAAATAACTAAAACATTATACTGTTTTCAGACTTTGTTAAGTGTGAACATGTTCTGCAGCAAAGAATTAAATTTAAAAAGAAAAATATATCGTACATATAGTATAAAATATAGCCCCCATATATTCCTCCTGTAACAGATGGAAACATGGTGCTTCTGTACTGTACATCTGACATATCAATAAAACAATAAAGCTATAGGTAGAGAGCTGCTCTGTAATAGTCCTCTGTCCTTTGTGTGTGTATGTTGCAGGAGTTTCCTGTGGGCCTCCTCGTCCTCTGGAGAATGGCTTGTTCCAGGGGACAGACTTCCATGCCAGCAGCTCTGTGGTCTATCAATGTAACGCTGGCTTTTACCTGCTGGGAGACACCAAAGTGCACTGCACCAACAGTGGAAAGTGGGGAGGAAATCCACCAGCTTGTCTTGGTACTAGATAACATTTTTTAAATCATTGATATATGTGAAAAGGCAATTGGAAGATTGACATGTGACAAAATATCTGTGTTGTGTATTTGTGTGCATTTGTCTGTGTGTGTTTTCAGATGTGGACGAGTGTGCCCTGGGATCTGACTGTGATGAACACGCTAGTTGTCAGAACACAGAGGGCTCCTACACCTGCACCTGTATCCACCCGTACAGTGGAGATGGCAAAAACTGCACAGGTAACAATATGCAGAAAATTATTATTAAAGATACTTTGTGCACCATTTTATTTGGTGTTATATGTGTATATGTTTGTGTTCCCCCCAGAGCCAGTGAAGTGTGACAACCCCGGGTCTCCAGAATTTGGTCACAGAGAAGGCAGCAACTTTCTGATGGGTGGTGAGGTTGTTTTTGGCTGCGAAAACGGCTACGAGCTGGTGGGCTCATTTCGCCTTCGCTGCCTGGAGACAGGAAGCTGGGACAATCCAGTCCCATACTGCAGAGGTGAGGGTTTGGGTGGTCATGTCATGCCACCCCAGTGCAGCAGCTGTATGTATTTAGGTTGCATGCAGAGTCCGATTAATGAGTTTATTTACATAAGCTCCCACCACAAGAGGGGACCATTTTCCTTTTTTGAGAAAATGAAAGGAAAGGTAACTGTAACCAGTCTAACAAGGATGAGGCTGTTGAAATTGAAAAGACCATGAAAAAACCAAAATCAACAATGAATTTATCCCACTAAAAAGTATTTTCTCTGTATGCCTGATACAGCTTATTCCTTTGTGCCATATTTTCCCAAAAACGCATCAATAAACCACAGCGCTGCACATGGTCCTTATTCACCATAAACACAGCCACTGTAGTTTATATAAGTCAATCACATCAACAAGAGAAGGAAGATATTTGGTCTGAGTGCCAGGGTAGGGATGTCAGTCTTTTCATGAGATTTGATAGGCTTTGAATATAGATTATTGCCTTGTCCTTTGCATGTTAAGGAGTAAGATACAGTACTTGACATAGATTTCTCCCAGTATCATGTGCTGAATAGGTTTCAAACACTTCAAAGCAGGTATCATGGTCTGGTGGTCTGAGTGGTCATGTAAACAAACTTGCCAGGATAACTTAACAACTTAACATGAATATATCATGGCTTGATGTCAGACTAATGTGAGACATTTTGAGCAGCTCAGTGGACAACCTCAATGAAAAGGAATTCATTATTATCATGGTCATTAAGTTGTTCTTTATTCTATATGATGAAGAATCAAAGCAATGCACAAATGAAACAACACAGATATAATCACTGTCTTTAATATTATACAGATAGCAGAAGTAACGATTTCAGGAAACACAAGTGCAAGCAGACAACAGCAGATAGTACAGAAATATACACACACACGCATGTACCTTTCACAAAGACACATTAACCAATGCGCCCGACCCCTGGTGCTGTCAGGGGGTGATTATATATGCAGCTGTCTTTTTGTCTTGCTCTGCGCAGCGGGCTGAAAGACCTGACCACCGCAGCACCTCCATTGGCTCTAAGCCACATTCTTCCTCACAGAGAAAAGGGGAACTGACTTACTCAGCGCCTGCAGACTGTTCTAATCTATTACACACAGCCCATGTTGACTGTTGCAAACTGAAAGTGAGGTGGTTACAGTTAAAAGTGAAACTCTGCATGTCATCTGAAATGAAGCAACTGCCTGATGTTCTCTGACAAAATCTAAACAGTTGAGTTTCATTTTGACTTTTTTTCCTTGCAACAGGCAACAATAACAAGTTAAATAATTGATGTTGTTGTTATACATTAGGGAGCACACTAATGGCTCAAAATCTGGCTTCCATGTTGAGGTTTTCTGCAACAGTGATAAGTGCACACAAATCCAGTTGCATTATTGTGTGAAGTGGAAAATTTCCATTTTCCATTGCTATTATTAATCCGTGGCATCTGAGTATTGAAAGTATGACGTGATGGCTGGTAGAGTCACTGAGGTGAAACAGTATCTGGCCCTGTGTGGTCATGAAGAAGCCTAAGAAAATAACTCTGATGATGTTAGAAAGGTTTTCTCTAAATGGGTTGGAGACCTGAAACCCCTTTCAGACCTTGCACCCTGTACATTAATCTGGCAGGAATTTAACATGTAGTTTTCACTTTTCGTAAAAGGCTTGACAATCTTACTAGGTTTGACCTAATAACATTCCTGTAACACTCTCACCTCGGCACAAGATCACTGTATTATCTCAAACTTCATATCCTATTGACAAAGAAAATAAGCCTGTGTTACAAACTGGGGGGTGGAGTTTGAAAGACATGGGCATATACCATATACCTTTTTTCATGAATTTGTCTCTGGTAAGTCCCGTTTTTCCATGGAAGTGCAATATTTAATCATTAAAGTACCCCTTCATTTGCTAATGCCTCTCAGTCACACCTGTTTGGCTTCTATCCATTTATATACTTTCCTCTATGTCTCTGTAATGGGACATTTATCCTAGAAGACTTTGCCAATATCCAATCTACATTTAATCAATAACACTTACAGGCATCTGTAAACTTGTCTCTCCTCATAGAAATGGGTTCTTTAATCTGAGGATGAAGGTAGCTACACTTGCATTTGGTCATTTTATGTTTTCAGTGGAAAACAGCAGTTACTAATATCTAATCTAATATATATATATATAACTAATCTCTGATGTTGCACTCTAGCCCTCTCCTGCCAGACACCAACTGTTCCAGAGAACTCCATCATGAAGGGAAGCAACTTCACCTATGGAAGCAAGGTGACTTTCAGGTATCATTTGCATCCCCTACAGCACCATGTTGTGATGATGACGGCAGGAAATACAACAGAGTCAAACGTTACAAGCTCGAAGTTTCACGTTAACATCTGTGTCTCGCTCTGTTGTTATTGATTTCAGCTGTATGAACGGCTTCCTGCCTCAGATCCCCTATGAGTTCCAGTGTCTTGCTAGTCTGACTTGGAGCGGGACACCACCTGTCTGTCACCCAGTGACCTGCGGGGGGCCTCCAACTGCTGTGAATGCCGACTACACCCTAGTCACAAACACATACCGGTCTACTGTGACATATACCTGTGCTGAGGGATACAGGTATGGATAAATGACCGTCAGCTGCATTGTTCACTATCCCTTCTGATGATGTTTGATCCTAAATAATCCTAGTAATAGAATAATTTAACCTCATAGATTCAGCAAACTCTGATTCAGTTTCGTCACCTCCAGTGACATTATGAACTCTGTATGATGCTCAGTATGAATTTGGAACATGTCATCAGTTTTAATTTATTTATTTTCACAAGTTGTCCTCTATAAATCTCTGTGACACAGTAATTGCAGTATTGTGAGAGTGTAAACTAAGTCGTGTGTTGGTGCGAAGACCACAGGGCTCCATGGAAGTGGTTTGCGAAGCAACAGGGGAGTGGAGCAGGCCCGTCCCCCGCTGTGTGAGCGTCCTCTGCAGCGAACCTCCGGCCCTGAGAGACGCTGTGACCGTAGGACAGAACTATGAACTGGGAAACAAGGTGCACTATGTCTGCAAAGAAGGGTAAATGTGGTTGAAATCTACTCTGTTATTATACTGTTTTGTCTGTTAAACCTGAAACCTGAAGATATATTTTATTAATGCCCATGGAGAAATTTGTCTTCTGCATTTGACCATAGTCATTAATTTAAGTAAGAAAAATCAACAGTGCATGTGCAGGTATTAAAGAATTTCCCTGCTACAGAAGAACAGGAAAACAAAGCAACTAAGTGCTGATAATATTTAACCTGGCGAAGATCTATGTATGATCAGTAGTTAAATGTTGTGTAACAGTGAGTCTAGAGGGCAAAGTTGTTCTCATTATGGCAGTTATGTAACTGCATATTTGGAATTGTGTCATTCTCCAATCAAACTTACTTATTTTACATTTGCTGCAGGAAAATGCTAACATTCTGATTCACCCTTTGCTAATCTCTTTCTGTCTCCTTCACAGCTACACTCTGATTGGCCCAGAGACCAGAGAATGTCTGCCAAGTGGCGAATGGAGTGACAGCTCTGCCCAGTGCGTCCCCCGCTCCTGTGGCCCCCCGCCCGCCATCGACCACGCCGAGCCTTACGAGAGCCACCAGCTGTTCGGAGACACCGCTAACTACTACTGCACTGATGGATACACTGCTGGCAACAACTCTAAGATGGTGTGTAATGCTCAGGGTGTGTGGGCACCCCCCGATGGCATGGAGGCCCCTCGCTGCATCGCAAACTTCTGCCTACGTCCGCCTGAGTTGCCCCATGCCATTTTAGATTCAGTCAACAAACCCAAATATGCCAGCAACACTGAAGTGAGCTATAAATGTGAGGAGGGCTTCATGCTCAACACCACAGCCACGCTGAGATGTCTGATGGGAGGAGAGTGGGAACCTTCGCCGTATGATATTGGCTGTGTGCCGGTGAGGTGCTCCAGGCCTGAGAGCATTGATCGGGGTTATGTGAGCGGATCAAACTACAGTTTTGGAGCCGTGGTGGCGTACAGTTGCGATAAAGGCTTCCTGATCCGAGGGGAGAAGAGGAGGACCTGCAAAGCCAATGGAGAATGGGGAGGAGTTCTGCCTACCTGTGTACCTGTGTCCTGCCCCCCGCTTCCTCCGATCAGGAATGGACACATCCAGATCCAGGTTAGCTACAAACGCCAGAGCTCCTCACCTCATCATCCTTGCTTATACAGCGATACCACTTAACCACAATTTTTTTTACATTTTTGCATCAGGGCTGGATTTAAATTCAACAACATTCCTGTTTTTATTTCCAACATTTTATTGATACTGTTTATTCCCCTACAGGGCAGAAGTCGATTCACCTTCAACAGCAGGGTGATATATGTCTGTAATGCAGGA